>CM059012.1:37049913-37779701 GCA_030272315.1 Paspalum vaginatum | reverse complement strand
TTGTGATTTTTCCTCCGCCTGCTCCTGCGTACCGTTTTACTAGTAGGAAAACTAAGAGAAATATTACGGTTAAATCGAAACACATTTGGTAACATTTGTTTTTTCAAAATAATAATTAAATATCTACTTTGTACTGTCTCATTCCAATTTTTAAATAATTAAAACATTTGGTAATATTTTAGTTGATCAGAGGAAGTAAATTGTCATGATAATATCGTATTTTTATCTAGCTCCATTGAAACTACATAATATTTGGATACAACATCATAAACCATATATTCAATTTAGGTAGAGTAGAATTTGTTATACTACTCCCCAAAACAAGTTATTCTAGTTTTGTCCCAGGTCAAACTTTTCAAAGGTTGACCACATTTATAGAGAAAAGTATTGATATTCATAGCACCAAATATGTATCTCGTGGAAATATATATAATAATGAATCTAACAATACTCATTCGGTATTAGCACTATAAATATTATACTCTTTTTATAAAAATTTGGTCAAATTTTGAAGAAAAAAAAGACTTAGGACAAAACCAAATTGACTTACTTTTTAGGACAGATAAAATAGCACTCACGCAAATATAGCTTCGCACAGAGCTGTTTATGTCACGTCCCCACTGTCTCGCCACTCCGCTCACAATCTGCCACCACCGCTAGCTAGTGGCGGAGGACTCGTTGTGGCGCAGTATGGCAGTCGCCATACCTCAACTACTAAAATCATTATACCTTCGCCTTGTAATAGAAAATCATTCCTGACGCAGTGGCGTTGGATCGGCTTTTAAACCAGCAGCTCGGGTTTGAACCCCATTGATACCCTGTTTATTTGCCCCGGGCTTCCCCTGTTTTGTGTCATTTTCCTTTATTTTTTTCCTACTAGCTAGCATTTCTATCTGGCCATGTTCCTTTATTTTTTTTCCCTACTAGCTAGCATTTTCATCTGGCAATGCCTCATTTTTTTATGTTGTCCTCTGCCACTGCCGCCAGCTACATGCCGCACTAGCCGACCATCTCTCTAGTTCTGGAGAAAGAAGCGATGATGAAAAGTAATATCGTTGGTGTTGCATACATGGGCGATATCATTATGGTTATGTGGAGAAATATGAGATGGTGAAAGGCATCAATGACATCATTGTTCACTTCTTCATGAAAGTTAAAGGACTTCGATTTGATTATGAAGATTAAAAGGTATTGGTTTTTAGCTTTATTAGATCACTCTTTTTCCTTGTAAGATAAGCTTGATTTATAGGCAATCTGTTTGCTTTTTTTAGATTATTGAATCGTTGAGGGATATTGAATATCTGAAGTCAAATGATGTATTATGTCCATATTAACTAGTAACGTTTTTTGCCATACTAATGTCATCTTTAGAACATAGGAATTTCACAAGAATTGTTCAGAAATTTCACGGTAAACAATAGTCCAAAAACATAGGAAAACTGTACAATTCAAGAAGTTTTCCATCATTTCTAACCTATACTAATGTTCTTCACCTTGGTAAATACTTATCATTTCTTTATTGTTGCACCCCTCTTCATTTTGTTTTAGCTTTGCCACTGGTTTTAAAACATTTCGCGAGACAACAACAAAACTCATAGTAAAACCATTGCATTGTCTAGAAAATATGAAACAAAATATCATACTCACAAATATGCCCTTATAGACCATGGTATTATTCTAAACTCTGGCATTGAATTTTTTTTGCCAAACAAGCCTTGGTCGCTTAGATGAGAAATTTTAAATGGCAATATCATGCCATGAAACACAGTTTTTCTCCTCAAACAGGACCTTCTAAAACACACCCGAGGCCGTCGTCATGCAATTTATAGCTGGAAAGGTCTCCAAAACAGTAAACACCATGAGCAGGTGACAAAGCCGAAGGCAATTGGATCAAATCTCACGGAAACAGCAAGCACGGTTTTGCAGCTGTAGGTTCACAGAATATTTCCAAATGACGATTTCACAGAAATTCGGCGTATTTTTCACAGGTACCCTCCTGTCCTAGGCTACAGTCTTACAAGTTCAAGAAGAAACGCGCTTGAATTCTCACTATCACCTGACCAAAAGATCTCCAGCGCATTCTCGGCTTTCTTGCAGTTAGTTCGTCAGATACCTGACAAATCACTACTACTTAGAGAATAATGCTACAAGGTTTAGTCCATAATCCACTAAGCAATCATGTTGAGGTATCCAGCTGATTGCGCCCTGCTACAAACTTAGAGAATAATGCTACAAGGTTTAGTCCATAATCCACTAAGCAATCATGTGGAGGTATCCAGCTGATTGCGCCCTGCTACAACCAGCACACACGCATAAGTCAGATGGCCACCATGCTTCACTCCTAATCTTCAACAGGGGAGATATTCATCAATTCCATAGCTTTCCTACAAAAAAATGAATGAAACAAATGTCAGTTTCTCAACCGCAAATCACAGAACCGACTAGTCAAGCTAGAATAGACATGCAGAAATTAAATGCTGAAAAAGAAAATCATAGCTCATTTTCCTGATGTGGTCCATGCAGGCATGCAACTGTTTGTGATTGCATTTTTGAAAGACACTAAAAAGAAAGAAACAGAAGGTAGCAGGTTACCTTAGCTCCCTCGCGATCTCATCATTGCCAGGATCCAATTTTTGAGCGTTAAGGAGAGCATCATAAGCTTGTACTCCTGGAAACAGCACGTTCAGGTGCATGATAACGACATAACCAGACGTTCATACCATACCTAATGTGAAGTATAAGAACAGACTGGCAGGATGAGAAGTGTATTTCACCTTGAGTATCATGTGAGCTGCAGCTTCACGATAGCAAGCTTTCACCCAGCCAGGTCTCATCATCCTGCACTGGTAAGCATCTGATAGAGCGCCTTCACCATCACCCAATTTCAGTTTACAGAGGCTCCTGTTGGAATATAACGTTGCGTCTGGTTCAATGTTTATCGCCTATCATCAAGCATGACAGGTTATAAATTTATATCTTTCAACCCCAAATGAAAACAAATACTTAAAAGCGAAACTAATTCGTAGATGCTAACAATTGTGTAGAACTGTTGACTAAGGTGTAGAATTACCAAATTATACAACTTTAATGCCCTGGCATACTCCCTCTGCCTGAATGCCAGATTTGCCTGTGACTTGACAATATCTTTTCTTCTATCAACATGCCCTTTATCCTAACAAGAAAATAGTGATAGCTTAATGAAGGTCAGATCAAGCATTAAAATTTTATAACATAACAACATTTTATTTAGGATGATTTATGTGATAACACGAAGCTATAATCTGTCTTCGAAATTCTTCATAGATTGGTAGGTAGGTGACAAGCTCTTTCAAACAATTATGCAGTAATGCATGTGCACATTGCAGATCAATCTTCAGCTGAGTCTAAATTAAACTTTCTAAGTTCATAGCAGATATCTAACTGACATATGAAGCAATGGGCAATTGACACGGTTATTAGCTATAGCAGTCTGGAATATTTGGAAGAATTTTTTTTTGATGTGGATACTATCTGGTCATAAACCTGAAAGTTAGATCTCAAAAAAGGACCATACTTGGGTATTAAGGAATTCAGAGGGAAATCATACATAAATGATGATTTGAGAAGTAGCCTCGTTGAGGAATAGAAGTGAACTTTTCTCTAGTTCAAAGTAGTACAGTAGGCCACAGCCTATCCATAGCAATGTCGTAACATTTTGTACAAGGGCATCCTAGCAATGCAAAGAATATGGTCTAGAGAAAGCTATCTCATACCAATGGCTTTTCACTTTTAAATTTTGCATAAGAGATTACTCCATCAATACTCCAGTTCTGGATATTTGGAATTGGCGAGGTTAAGGGCAGCAGCATTTCAATTTCTTCCTTGCACTCAGCGTATCGCAGCAAGCTCTATTGGCAACCTCCCCAGCTGAAAACAGAGGGTAAAAAATATATCATTCTTGTGAAAAATAACAAAGTGACACAAACCAGGGAGAAACAATACATATTGAAAATGTGATATGGTGTGGAAGAACCAAGATCTGGATAGGATATGTTTGGATCAATGCCACCCTGCAGCCGACTGCTTGTTTGGATCAACATCAATTTTGGCATGACTGGCTGCACCCAGCCCGTGCATTTTTTGCGCATTATGGTTAATCAGGGGTGGCCGAATGCTTAGCCAATCTTTTGGCCAGCCAAACGCGGCATATGTGGGCACAAACCAAACAGGCTAGTACTTTTAAAAAAACAAGTATGATGAAGATTTCTCATTTAGAAAATTGAACTAATGCAAACACACACTCAGTATGCCATGACATCAACTATAACGCATGATAGTGTTAAAATGCTACTAACACTAGAAACTAGTGGCTGCAAACTTGCTATGCATGTCCAGCTAACTCGCATCAAGTTGGCATATCTTCCTTCACATCTATTTCATGAACCATCTAGTGCCTCCATGTATGAACATATCAAACAGACTTCTATTATCGCATTGCATGTCTAGTATGCAGAGGCAAAGCCAGCGCTGGATCTACCGTGGTGCACAGCTTAAGAAGTATACCCATGTTTCTAGATACATGGTCAAAAACTATTTAGTTAGTAGAAAATATCATTTTACCATGGTTCCAAGGCACCAGGCAAAGTCTGTTGTATTTGCTGATAGCACACTTTATCTTCCATGTTGATATATGCATACACACCAATACTTCCACGTTACAGGATTATTTCCAACATCATATATCAACATGGGCGATAAAGTCTGTTGTCAGCAAAGACTACAGGAGATTCACTTCACCAAGACTATAAGGCTTAAGAGACAACTGATACATGATGGAACCAGGTAGAAGCATGTTTTAACGAGTCTGTCTATGATAGCTACACATGTGAGGCAGTAAAGCTGCTCTTTTGGCATGGCGATGGAGACGCCCAGGATTTCTTAGCTCCTAGAATTTCCTAGATGACGCCTTGAAAACCATGGTTGATATAGCTACGATGTCATCCATATTCTGCTGTCTGTCAGACAGACTAGCATATATATAATCTAGCACCGCAATAATAAAGTGCATTCTTTCCAGAAAACCGATCTGAATCAAAAGCACACATATATTGGTATAGACAAATAAAACTGAATTCAAAACGACCAGGCTCCGTTCGGTATAGCCTTTCCAGTGCGGAAGCCGAAGGAATATAGTATTCTGTACTTCCGCTCGTCCTTGTTTTTTGAAAATGTATACGAGCTGGATCGCATCATATCCCTGTTTACTGATGGATTCCAGGGCCAAAAAAGCTGAACCTAACGGTCCTACCTATAGCTAAACCTAGGCCTAAATGAATTTAGTTGTCAAACCAGCCAACTAAAATAGCCCACAAAATAATCAGAGAAACCAAAGAATACTCAGTATAATTAGAGCCTTAAAGAACAGGCATCAAATTCAGGAGAACAATTAAGAAAATATGAAAAACACATACATCATCCGTAATATTAGGGTTTGCTCCAGCCTTCAACAGTAACCGAACGAAGTTGGTATACCCTCCATGCTCTGTAGCAAACAGTAGAGGAGGTAAAATGGAACCTTTTCCATTAACATCTGCACCAGCCTGCATAAGGATGGCAACATAAATTTAAAAAACGTCGGTACAGGTAATTTCAGTAAGTAAAATGGCAACATAGCATTAGTTGAATAAAAATAGTCAACAAAATACTGGCCTTAATAAGTAGCTTCATGCACTTCAATGAACGGTAAATAACAGAACTCATGAGCGGAGTGCCGACGCCACTAACAATGGTGTTGGGCTGAAAGCAGAGTATGAGCATGCCACCTCCAGAAATTAATAAACAAGGAAATCCAAATTCATACTCATGCCAATGCAGTGTAAGAGGAATTGGTTAGACAGTACAGATACAGTGTTCCGTTCTGCACTTCTACCTTATAACTACTGAAAAGGAGACGAAAAGAAAACAAGAACAGCGTATACATTTGCATGGTGGTCTAACAAAATCTTCAAGGTCTTATCCTGCTCATTGGTAGCAGCATGGTAAAGTGGTGTTCCACGGCCACAGTCTATGTCCACAGGTATTCCTTTTGAAAGGAGGAATTCTGTTACTTTACAGCTTCCTGTGGTGAGAGAGAGAGTGGACGTGAGCAACATAATTAAACAGAATAAAAATAACCAAACAATCAATAAATAAATTGCAGCACTACAAGTAAGCAAGCCATAAAAAACCAGAGTTATAACCAACTTTGGTCAGTGACATATAAAAATCAGGCTAGTAATTAGATTAGCGACATGACACATTAACAATGGCACTAGCAGATTTCTAGTAGAGCACTTCCATGTTAATACAGAGAAAAACTTGATGACGCCAACCTGCAGAAACAGCATGGTGGAGAACTGTGCGTCCTTTTAGATCTGCTTTCATTAGATCAGCACCATGATCAAGCAAATACTTCACAGTGGAAACATCGCCTGACTGAGCAGAGGCCATAAACGGCGTCACACCTGCAAAGAAAGGCATAAAGTACAATTTACATATCTCATACTGCCAAGTGCCAAATCTTGATAAATATGAGAGCATACAATCTCCAGAAAGATGAAAGGGCTAGAGAAGAACCTTCCATTAGACCTTCACATACTGCCATATTTGGATCACACCCTAGTTCCTCAACTAGGTACTTGCAGACCTCCAGATGGCCTTGGCATGCAGCGCAGTGCAGCACTCCGAAGCCATCCTTGTGAAAAGACTTAACTGACAATCGGTTGCCATTTTCTTTGCCAAGCTTCCTTATGATACCTTTCATACAAAGCAAACACAAACACGACATTACGCCGAGGAAAAAAATACTGCCCGCCATATGAACGCACAATCACAAACAACAGCATTACTAATGAGAAGGGGAGAACATAACTGCAGAAGTAACATGAGAGATGTACGTCCAGAGTACCTGACAATATATTTTCAGTCAAGTAGCTAAAACGAAGGTACTAACCTAGATGTCACCTTGCAATCAATCAATAGGCAAGTGAATAACTTGGAGGACATCTAGACCACTAAAATCCCAAAGCACCCTTGTCAATCCAGGCTGTAGGAGCGATCAAAAGAATACAGACCCGAATAGTGTCACCAGTAAAAATGTCACTATTTAACTTTCAAAGAGAATGAGGTACGCACGCGCGGCATTCTAGAACTCCCAGTTCCCACAACATAACTAAAGGTTTTGGTTTTCTAGAAGAAGCACCAACACAACACGCATCTCACATGCATGGTATAAGCATCCCTAGCGAGGTAAACCTAAATCAATTAGGTACATGATGGTGACAGAAGCATGCAAGGGCCAACAAAAGTCGCCCAACTGAAAACATGACATATGCGTGACCAGCTAGCTAAAAATAAATTAACCTAGGGTGAATCGGAGCATGGAAACAAAGAATTAAACTCCTTACAAGATCGATTGGTGCAATGAAGAGCAAGCAATGCAAAGGTCACGTTCGCATGAATGGGCTAAAAGGGTTAGGGATCTTGCAGTATCTTTGAAACAGAAGAGCTTGGATGACATCTGGATTACTAATTCAAAGCGCGACGCTAAGGCTAGACTTGGCACATGATGAGATCAAGGCAGGTACACGCAGGATAATAAGTTCCAAAGGCACGACAAACGAAGCAGGTAGGGCGACCTGGCACAGGAGCATGCAAAAAGGGCTGCTTGTACGGGAATAAATCAATGCGGCGAACGAAGAGGAGTAGTAGAGGACGACGACACCGCCGGGTGCTGGCAGCAGCATACCTTTGACGCGGCCGAGGTCGCCGTCCAGCACGGCCTTGACAAGAGCAGCCTCACCTGCGCACGCAAACAACGCGCCGAGAGATGACCGTCAGAAACGCGGCCTAGATCAGCAGCAGGAGAGGGAGGGATGGGAGAGGGGGAGATAGATAGCGCGCGGGTCGCGTACTGCTGCCGTCGGTGGTAGAGCGGCAGTACAGGAACGGCGCCGCCCTGGCCTCTCTCCTTGCCTCGCCCCGCCGATCCATCGCTCTCCCTCAGGTCGCCTCGATCGTCCTCGTGAAGAGGAGACAGAGGAGGCAAAAGGCTTCGCGAGGAAGGAGAAGGCGCCGGGTGCGGGTGGGGGGTTTTCGCCTGTCCTCCTCTGCCCCCTGCCTGCCAACCTTGCTTGCTTTTGGTGTGGCGGGGAGACGGTGGACCGGGTGCTGGTGCACCAGGTGCAGTGGGTCACTCGGGGCTCTGGGCTGCGGCAGCCCGGCGCACCAAACGCCCGGTGCACGGAACCGACCGCCTGCGCGCGGCGAGTTCACCCACCAGAATACCTACGCTAACCACTCAGTGACACCGGCGGCCCACGTGGAGGTGGGACCCCGGGTGCAGGAAGCCACGGGAGGTGGGTACATTGTGGAGAGTGGGTGGCGAGAGACCGAGGCAGAGGCAGAGGTTGCGTATGGGTGGCAGAGGGCCGGAGAGCGCGACCAGTGGAGGGGCGACGCGTGGCCACGACCCGACCCAAAAAGGCTGCGCATCACGTGCTCCGTGCCTAGCAACGACTCCGAGTAGCACCGGCGCGGCCAGAACGATCAAGCGAAACTGCCGCAGTACGTTAGACATACTGTAAAGAAACTTTCAAATTTCAAAACGTTAGACGTAAAAAGAAATCTTTTTTTTTAGTAATGATAAAAGAGGATAGTCGAATGTCGTATTTTTTTTGAGTAGTCCTTTCCTAGATTGTTTCGACGCCTCCTCTCTTTTTTCCGCATGGCACCCGATCACCAAATAAAAGGCATTTGGTTTACTAGAAATTTTGATAATCTAACACATTAGTAGAGTTTTGGAGGAGATAATGTCCCAAAAGACAAAGTCTCAGTATCCGCTTGCACCCTGCTATTTGGAAATAACGGAGAGGTATTGATGCAGTGTTGGAGAGATGCGAAGTAGGGGTTTGGAAAGCAATGCAAAAATTCTCGGTAATCAAACAACATGTATCTGCGATATCCAGATTCTGGAACGTGGATTCCCTTCATCCATCGGTAAACCAAACAGGGCCAAGTTGGAAACATTAACTTTTTCATATTTCCATAGATTGAGAAGTCAATTCATAGTTTTTTCAAGATGACATTCAGATTTCCTAGTAAAAAAGGACACAAAACACCGAGCTTAAGATGTTTCCCTTTTTTTTTATCTTTCTATTCAATGAATTCAAAATAAAAAAGTTCAGGTTTTACATATAAGCTTTTAATTTCTTATTATATGCTTCACAGGAGACTATGGTGTCGTTTGGGAACCTCCAAATTTTGGCTATCTAGATTCTATTAACACTGTGTCTAGCAGATTGTGTAAATTGTTGTCTATAGTACAAAATGACACTGTAACTACACTGTAGACAAAGTGAAGTTTGAAATAGACGAAGAGGATAGACGATCTGCTGGACTTAGCCTAAAAATCTCAAAAATATTAAGAGTGTGTTCGATTCTGAGATTTTAGATTACTGCACAAAATCTAAGGCGTAAAATGAACATCTGTTTGAATCCCTTACAAATTTGTAATATCAAATTTTGAGAATCAGGTTGGAAACAAAGCCAAATAGGGCATTAGAGGCAAACGAGGTAGTGTCATGTAAATGGTGAATTAGATTTATTTCTCATGAGGACCCAACTGTTCGTGGAACACCTTTCACACATCGAACACCTTTATGTGTGATCTTGGCCATGATTCAAACCAAATTTGCAACCAATGATGTGGTAAAACCATGTGACCCTCCTTTAGAGAAAACTTTTGTGCAATTTTTTTTACATGAGGTTGGACCATTGTATTCTTAATTTTTTATTCACATTTACATAACACATATAAGAATTGAAAATAAACCTAAATTACTACTGGTATTTATGCTCACATAAAGAGTATCTGATTTCATTTCTAAGAATCTCTATCCGGTGCTATTTTGAGCATAACCCAAAAACACACAGTCGACTGTTTTTGTCTAAGTTTCCTGTATTTCGGCACTGGTATATTGACTTTAGCCAAACAACCCCACGTCCATAGAAATTTGACATTAGGCTTTCTCCCCTTCCATCGCTCATAGGGCGTGATATCTTTGCTCTTTGTCGCAACTCTATTTAGAACAAAAGTAGCCGTCAAAATAGCCTCCCCTCACTATTCATGGGGCATACCAACACTCTAACATGGCTTTAACCAAGTCTGTAAGTGCCCGATTTTTTCTCTCACCGCCCCATTAGACTGGGGTGAATATGGTGGTGTGATTTTATGGATTATACCATGGTCCGCACAGAATTGAGACAATTCAGTGGAGATATATTCTTCTCCACGATCATTACTCAAGCGCTTCATTTTTCTCTCAAGTTGGTTTTCATCCTCAGCCTTAAAAATCTTAAAGTAGTGAAATGCTTCATTTTTTGTTTTCAACAAATAAACATAGCAATAGGACGTACCATCATCAATAAAAGTAACGAAATATCTTTTGCCTTCTCTTGTCAACAATCCATTCACCTCACATAAATCGGAGTAGATAAGATCTAATGGTGCCAAATTTCTCTTTTCCTCTAGGCCTTTGAAAGGTTTTCGAGATTGTTTAGCTTGCGCACAGGATTCGCACTTTGATCCTTTGACAATATCAAATTTAGGAATTAAATTTAATCTGGACATTCGAGCAATGGTGTCAAAATTGATACGACAAAAACGAGAATGCCACACAATCGCTTCAGAAGCTTTATTCATGAATGCAACATTCAAATGATAATTTGACTCAACAGTATTTAAGCGGAACAAGCCTTCGCTATCGTAGGCTTTACCAACAAGGTTTCTAAATTTTGAACTTACAACTTCATTGACTCAAATACTAACTTATAACCATCTCGACACAACAAAGAACCGCTAATCAGATTACTGTTTATTGATGGAGCATGATGTACTTTCTTCAAATGGACAGTCTTGCTTGAAGTGAGCTTCAGTTCAACTGTACCAACACCAAGAATAGAAGCGGCTGATCTGTTTCCCATCAAGACAGAGGAAATCCGTGCTTCTTGATAAGAAAAAAACATAGACATATCAGAACACACATGTATATTTGCACCAGTATCAATTCACCAATCTACAGATTGTAATGCTGAAAATATAAATGGGATATTACCATACCCAGAAGATCCGGCCTCATCACCATTGCCAATGGTGACATTCTCCTTCTTCTTTGGCTGCTCATCTTCTTTTCCCTTGCGGTGGCGGCAATATTTCGCAATATGCCCAACTTTACCACACACGTAACACGTTCTGACTTTCTCTTCATTATCCAATTTCTTCTTTTTAAAGTTAGTGGTTTTATTTGGCTTTCCACTGTACTCCATCTTGCCGTTTCCCTTGTGCTTGGGCTTTTCCTCTACGACATTTGCATTCGCACCTTGTTCACCACCAGATGTGCTAGGTGCATCTTTTGCCCTTGCCTTTTCTTCCACATCGAGTGTTGTAATCAGATCCTCGGTGGAAATATCCTATCTTTTATGTTTTAGGCTAGTAGCGAAATCCCACCATGTTGCAGGGAGTTTGGCAATAATGCCGCTGCCACAAACCGATCTGGCAAAGGACAACCCAAACTTACGATTTCCCCTACCAAAAGCTGAATCTCATGTGCCTGTGTTACTATTGACTTTGCAGCGTCGATGCTGAAGTTATAGAACTACTCACACGTGTATATTAGTCGACCAGCTTCAGGAACCGCAAACTTGCCTTCAAGTGCATCCCACAATTGTGTGGGGTTTGTGTAATTCATGTACACATCGTCGAGTTGATCTGACAACAATGTCAAGATGCAGCCAAGTGCAGTATTACTTGCACCTCCAAAGGCAGCATACTGATCATTAGAAAATGGCATCACTAGATGGATCACCCACCATAGTCCCATAGACATGAGCCAAAATTTGACTCTAGTCTGCCATCTTCTGAAGTTCTGCCCACCAGCAAACCTCTCAGGCTTAATTGCATCCGAAGCACCAGTTATTGCTGAATTTTTAGAATAAATGCATGTATAAGGTTTTTGGATTGATGGAAACATGTGAATTATTCTAATACTAGAAATAAACATAAGGCAAATTTCATGGACTAAAGCAACACAGATTAACAACACAAAGTTATCCATGTTTAAACAAATGCAAAGTTTGCTATCGACTAAACAGTTGATCTATTGATTCTTGACTGCTAGACAGATATCAACTATCTGCTACACAATTGTAAGAACTTACAGGTTAATTGCTCCGTCCTCGTGGAGAGTTGATGTAGTGACGAGTTGATGTAGGGAAGAGCCGATGACGATGAGATCGGATGATTGCTTCAAGCGGTCATGCAGTTGCACTTCCTAGAAACCTTATTGTTGCCCCTCGTGCGGGCTTCACGGCGGTAAGGGCTCGGAGATACACCGCTCACTCTTCACCTCGATGCATGTCAAGGCAAAGATCCAACGAGATCCAGCAACTCAGCTCACAGCACACGACCCGACAAGAATTGGAATGAGTTTTTGAATGTGTAATCTTTTTCCATGGCTCTACCATGATGTTATATAGACAGGAACGCAACAACATCAACTAGCCGTTTTGCCCATAATCACAATACTAAATGGCAATGGTAAAGAGACCAATTAACTCGGTTTAATGGCTCTAATGTGGCAGCCTCAAGCTAGCCATTGAGTCTCTCAATGGACTATAATAACTAGCCAATTAACTCATTAAAGGATTAAGGATTTATTCCTCAAATATTTATGCTTTGGAATTTGTCATAAATGGCCTTTATGGTCCATTTTCGAACAATCCCCCACCAATGCCAAAGCGATAAAGAGAATAGAAAGATAGATGATCAATGTGCTGTTAACGATTAATATACCAGTGTTTCGGTGTGAGTCATGTATGGGTTGAACTTACACCTACGATAACAAGATTCATCTTTCTACAGGCTGAAGAATAGACTAGGCCTTGAATTCTCATCTTTTTTGTCATCGGATTTCACACAACAATGCAAGGATCAATCATTTTTGGAAAAAAAAAAATCTACATAACCCCATGGCGTATAAAGGGTGGGATACTTAACCCCTCAACCTTGAAAACCAGGTATTCCACACATTAAAATTTGTATGTTGCTCCATATTACCCCCTAAGGTGGTTTTAGTAGGCTGTTTTGCTGATTGGGTGGCCATCGTGGCGCCTGGGTGGCGCGCCATCCTCGACCCATGAACGTGCTGAAAAGAAGTTAGAAGTCAATTGCTTCATCATCTTCCCCTGAATTGTCATCTTCAATGGGTTGGAAGTATTCTTCATCTGATGATTCAGTTTCAGTGTCTTCCTCTCTATCTTCTACTACAAAATCAGCAAACCAATCATCTTGTTCAATTTGCTTACTACTGCCACCATATATGTCTCCTTGACTGATTGGGAAGTATTCTTCATCTGATGATTCAGTTGCAGTGTCTTCCTCTCTATCTTCTACTTGCAAAATCAGCAAACCAATCATCTTGTTCAATTTGCTTGCTACTACCAACATCTGCATCTTCTAAATTTACTTACTACTACCCCCATATATGTCTCCTTGACTAACTGTTTGTGATTCTTTGGAAGGTGACCTATAGAACTGCATGAATGACCTATAATCCTTGTCATGTTTAATCTTTGGACTCTGCAAATTCACTGGCCGCTCAACCATTTCATTATCGACAACAACTTCCTCAACATAAATTTTTGCAACACCACCATCACTGATGTGACCAACCATTGCTAGGCGATGCATCATCAACTAGTAGTACCAGACCATTGCTCAATTTTGCCCCTGGCTTCAACGAATGTAAACGCATAAAGTTCTTACTGACAACATGATCTGCTAGGTGGCCTTGTATCTCTAGACGAGAAATCTTGTCCAGCTCCACACCTGACAAACCACATTCGCCTCCTACATACTCAAGCTTCCTTCATTTCTCACAAATCCCCCACCATGATGGAACCTAATTGACAAATGGTCCAACGCATCCAACCTACATTCAATAAAGAACCATTCATACACTTCCTAAATCATGCAGACCCTGTACCAAAAACACCCTCATTTCCATATCTCGTCCAACCTCAACACCGCTCGGACCACAACTACGCCGTCATCCGTCCACCCAAAAGATGCGAACTTTCCCTCCCAAAAAAATCCTCCAACTCCAAAACCCCACCAAAACCCCAAAAACTAATTCAAAACGTACGGAAGAGATGCAAAATTCGGGAAAACTATCTGCGGCATGGACAAGTGGGTACTCACCTCTCGCTCATGACGCAAACCGATCAGACCAGCAGCCTCGTCAGAGATGGTGAAGGAAGAAGTCTGGAGGCTGCGAGGGTGCCGCACAGCCGAGAGATGCACGGGCTCTCCAACTTCCAACCTGAACCCACCTATATGCTTTTGACATGGGGCCGAGGACGGCTAACAAGTGGGCCATGGGGCAAGGCTGGACGGGCGCGCCACCCAGGCGCCACGCTGGCCACCCAATCAGCAAAATAGCCTACTAAAACTGCCTTAGGGGGTAATATGGACCAACATACAAAGTTTAACGTGTGGAATACCTGGTTTTCCAGGTCAGGGGGCTAAGTATCCCACCCTTTATACGCCAGGGGATTATGTCAACTTTTTCCAATCATTTTTAGGTGATCTCTCAACAACGAAAATATGTGATCAAATATATTATCTTTAAAATAATATTTTTATGCAATCACACCAGTATTTCTATCTTAAAATATCAATTTAATTCAAAAATAATTAAAAAATTACCTAGCAACACGGGTATCACCTAGTAATATTCAATACCCGAGCCGCTCTCCGACCCGTCTACCCAAGCAACTGCCCACACCAAGCTGAACAGCTCGGCCCGACGCACCCGCTGTCGCACCCCCACCCCACTCCCCCACGATCCCCCTCGCCATCCATTTGTCTGTCGCTCCTCCTCCCTCCACCGGTGGCGCTCTGCTTTCGGCGCCGGAATTGGAGCTCTCAACCGGCCCATAAACGTCGAGCAGCTGCTCGCTTTCGGGCGCCGGTGCACTGCCCCAGCCATCTCGCCCATCAACCCCTCCCGCGGCCAGTTTGTCATTTGTTGCCGGCGGCGTCCCTGGATTTTGTTTCTTCATCAGTTAGTTTCCGCTCCTTTCCCTGTCGGCGTTTTCTTCCGTTCCGCGGCCACCATCTCCAGACCATCGTCACCAGCAGGATCCCCTCCAGGCCCCCTTTTACACAGTGATATATTGATTGAGGAAATGGCTTGATATCTGATTCAAGGGTACTCCTGATTCAACCTTTTATGGACGTGTGCTTTGGTAATTAATTTATGGTCGTGGAAGAGAACTGTAGATTTATTTGTCAATTAGCTTGTAATTGTATGGTTCTATCCCTTCATTTTTTGCGTGTACTAATAACTATAAATTTTATGTATATTGTCTCACAGACATGTTTTGGGATAAGGTGCATCTCAGTTCAACAATATGAGCAATGTTGTTGTTGCCGAAATGTGTAATTGTTCAGGGATACTAGGTAAATAATAACTGCTGAGTGATGTGTACCGACTAATCATTCTGGAACTTCATATGCATAATGATGGTAATGTTGTATGCTTATATATGCCAACTGAAATGTCATCTTTGTTCCATATTTGAAATGACCGTGGCTAACAAATTGCCAGGGAAAACCATGTCTTGTATTGTGTGTCAATGTGCCTAGTAGACAAGAGCATCAAACTATTCCTATGCAATTGACAACAAAGCTACAACATCGATGGGGATCAAGTTAGGCCTAGTTGCTCGACGTGTCCTTGTGGATGGATAGTGGTTGAGGACTTGCCTCAAGACAACTTGTTTTCATCTTTTTATTTCATAATTATTAAATCTTCATTGTATCTCAACTACTGGGCAAAAATTGAGATATAAATGCTAGCAAGCATGCTGATAACAAATCATTTAGTTTTAAAACCACATATATTCCTACTTATCCTCACCTTTCCGAGGTGTTTTTTTAGCGCAAAAAAGGGAAAAGTCCTAGGCTTATTATTGACAGGAATTTATATATAAACATCATATATTGTATGCTCTTATCAAACTACAAATTGGTTAGTATGCTCCCTGATACATCATTTAATCATTTTCTTATCGAGAGTAAATTTATTACATGCTAATTATAAAAATTTAAGATGGTTAAAATTCAGCAACACTCTAGCTAAGAATAATAAATGGTCATGAATCAATGATAGAAATGCTTTGCGCATACATGTGATAAAGCAGAAAAATGACCCATTTATCCCAAATGATAGAATGTCTTACTGTTCAGGTAAGATAAGGGGAGCTGAAATATCCTAGCAGTCTAGCACAATATCAAGAGAAAATCTGCTATTTGGTCTCAAAAATTTTGGCGCTTCCTTCCTTGGCCTAGAAATTTTTTTTCCCTACTCGACCCAGAAATTTTGTTTCATTCCTTTCTTGGCACTTCCGTCCATTTGAAAATTCATTAAAAATCGAATAAAAATGCTAAAAATTCAAACTTTGTTTAGTTGTATTCCTTGTTAGTAGATCTACAAAATGTAAAGATGGGGGATGCATGAAAACATTTTATGCCCTCCGTTTATTGCATGTTATCTAAAACAAAAGAAATGCCAAAAATGGGCTAAATGAACTCAGAAGGCATGAATCTACTAAGTTCTTCCATGGCTTTGCCTCGGAGAGGAGTAGAATTCGGCGTGTAGTGAAGGAGGATGGAAGTGCGGTCACGAAGGAGAAGGGGATACATGACCATGTACCTGACTATTACAGAAATCTGTTCCAATCTCATGAAGGTGATTGACATGATGAATTGCTTGCGTACAGTTCATAACAAAGTGTCAAATGAGATGAATCAGTTGTTGCTAACTCAATACACAGATGAAGAAATCGCACGCGCTCTTAATGAAATGAGAGATCTAAAAGCGCCAGGTGAAGATGGTTCTCTAGCCATTTTCCACAAGAAATATTGGCATATTGTCGGGAAGGATGTTAGCAGGGAGGTGTGAGGAAGATACTAATTGGTGAGGCTCTACGAGTGGGCTGGAATGACACTATTGTCGCTTTGATTCCAAAGGTTCAGCAACCTGAAAGTTTGAAGGCTTTAAGGCTCATTAGCCTCTGTAATGTGGTATACAAGATTGTGTCAAAGGTTATTGGAAACATGCTCAAATTGGTGCTTTCTGATGTCATCTCCCTAAATCAAAGTGCTTTTGTCCCGGGATGTCTTATAACCGATAATGTTCTACTAGCCTATGAGCTGACACACTTCCTGTAGGTCCAAAAGAAGAGGTGCAGAGAGCTGGGCTACAGTGAAATTAGATATGAGTAAGGCTTATGACAGGGTGGAATGGAGTTTCTTAGAGAGAATGTTGAGGAAGTTGGGCTTCCACGAGACATAGGTGAAAACCGTCGTGAACCTAGTATCAATGATGTCGTATAAATTCAAAGTTAATGGCCAGCTTATGTACTCCCAAAACGAGGACTAGGGCAGGGAGACCCTTATCTCCCTATTTATTTTTGATATGTGCTAGTACTCATCCCTTCCTCAAACATAAAACTTCACTCGGCTGGAAAGCCAATAGCACTCCTATGAGCTATCTCACAAATTTGCCAATGGAATTGGCTATTCTCACGAGAGATGTGAGCCCTAGCTCTGATACCACTTGTAAAGAATGTGTCGGAGTATCCGACCTAAGAGGAAAAGGAGATGAATTGAGTCGCTAATCGCTCTTTTAAAACCTAGGGCTTTCCAGTGCATAAAGATAAACATATTGCGTCCTATACATACTGGTTAATTCTAAAGTTTATCTATGTGCTCTTTAACTTACACAAAAAACTTACAATCTAGAGCTAAATCTAAACAAACTAACTAGGATATAGGAAAACCAAGCCACATTGGATGCCCAGTTAGCAAAACCGAGCTGTAAAATCACGTTAAAGGGTTATTTGTGTGGTATTAGAAAGTTTAACGTGTAGGATACAGGAGAATTAAGTAGACAGAGGGGTTATCCAGACTTTTTCCCATGGCAGTGCGTGCGGTGCTGTGCCGTGCTGGGTCTACCATTTTCGATGCAGCTGTCTCTGATTTCGCCTTTGATGGAAAGGGCAAGCCTAGTGTCTGGACTAGACGAAGCGACCAATCGAGCACAACAACAAGAGACACCGTATGTACTGGAGGCAAAGAAAAAAAAAAGGCTTCACAGTCGGAGGCACCGTCTGAGCACTTCACCTCATCCTTGGGTCGCACTGCACCATTACTCATCGGCTATTGATTCATGAGTTACTTAGGCTGTGTTCCACACGGCGGTGCGGCGTGTATACGCTATGCAGCACATTGTCCCATGTACCTATGGGTTGTTTATCTTTTTATCGAAGTATCCAGACGCGTCCACGTAAGCAGCGCGTATAATCTCCACCAAAGGAAACAGTGCCTTAGGCTGTTTCCAGCAAGACGGACCAAACAGAGGATCAAAAGCAATGTGGGTCCAGCACACAGTAATGGGTGTCAGGATTGCTACAGGGAGCGGCAATGGAGGACGCTTCTAGACACGCGACACCAAACACTGTTGGGCTTTCGAGTGTTCTAGCACCAGTGGAACGTACGTGCTGGTCTCGAGGCCGGTCTAAGCCTGTCCACACTCATACAACTCTATACCTCAATTTTAAAAAGAAATATTCTGTCTGGTCATCACAATTTTCAAATACAGTCAACAATCTTCCACGCTCATATAACTATATATCTCCCACTCTATACCAACTACCACACTATTTTAATATTTTTATCCCCTCTCCCTTCCACTTCTCTTTCCTTGCCCCTCTCTCCTTTCTCCTCGATGGATCCCCGGCCTGGAGCTCCCTCCGCCGTCGGCTCAAGCTACACCGCCATCGGCCTCCCCTTCCTCTCCGGCCGAGGCGCGCCCGCCCCTCCGCATCCCCTTCGGGAGTGGGGCGCCTGCGCTACTGCAGTCGCCATCGCCAGTCTCCTGTCGTCGCTCGGATCCGCGCCGGCCGTTCTCGTTGATGTCGCCACCGGCCCTTGGCGTCCTCGTCACCGTCTCCCCCGCCGGCCGCCACGCCCTACCGGTGATGCCGCGCGCAGATCCGCCGCACCAACCCTTCTCGCCGTCGTCGTCGCTGGCGCCGGCCCTTGGCGTCCTCTTCACCGTCTCCCGCGTCGCCTCCTCTTCCTCCCCGCCGGCCCAGATTCGCCGCGCCTTCCCCGCCGGCCTGCTTCTCGCCTCTGTTTGGTGTGCGTGCCATGGACAACCACCTCCTAGTCCTACTGCTAGCGTGGAAGGGAGAGAGACGATTCTGCGCCGACGTCAAGACTCCAGATTTGGCGTGAGCGCTGGCCTCAGGAATTATGCAGCGCCATTTACCACCCCCCGCTGCTGCAGCTGCTTTTGACACTAAATGAAGCTGCATCCGCCGATAGGATCCACGAGTGTGGACAGTCTAAGTAAAAACTTCGATGGGCAAACACTTTACAGGCTCTTTTTTACTGTATTTTCTCATTTTTCTATGTGCTGGGCTCACATTTCTTTTGGTCTTCCGTTTGGTCCGTGTTGCCGGAGACACAGCCTTAGACACTACCCGGCATCGATGTTTTTAGAAATTTAATTTTGTTTGAATTCGATTCAAAGTTTCTAAAGATTTGTGCTTTTTGATGAATTTATTTTCTAGAAATATAAAAATGGCGCCGACAATCGATCGTCTCAAACGAAAAAGTAGATCATACGCAGCACATGTTTAGATTAAAAAAGCCATTAACTAATTCACATGTCACTTGCAAAAGCAAGCGCCAGTAAGGCTGTTTTCAGTAGGACGTTGGTACGAACGTTTGAACCATCTCTAACGGGTTGTCTAAATAGACCGTCTATCACTATTTCAATCACCTATCTCTCTACACTAGCGCTATAACGTTGTTTTGTACCATAGGCAGTCTATATGGGCCTGTTTGGAAGCACGGTAAATTTGCAGTATCTATGCAATACCAAGGTATTGAGAAATACTGTAGTATTTTAGCTTCAAAGGTGTTTGGTTTGCATTGATAAAATATTATTTTCAATACCATGGTTTAAGCGAAATCACAGTATTTTTGGAGTATTGGAAACTCCATTATGCACCAAAGTTTTTCTATGTCTCGCCTCGCTCGCGCGTCCGGCGCCACGCACCTCCCCTGTCGGTCTCCCGTGTCTTGGCTCCCCACCTCCACGCGCCGGCAGCGGCCCGCCTTCCCACGCCAATCCTCCCTCTCCGCGTGCACCCCGTCGGCCTCGCATTGCCAGCCCGCCACGCGCCTCCCCTGCCGACGTGGGCAGAGGGGCATGGATCCGCGCCGCCGAAGGCCCTCCCGCAGCCTCTTGCGCCGGGCCACGCCGCCGACCTCCCGTCGCCGGATTTGTTGCCACGCACCAGCCCCATTGCCCGCTGCCACGGTCCTGGCGCCTGCCACGGTCCCCGCGCCGCCATGTCTCCTACTCTCTTGCCGCCGGCCTCCCACCGCCGGCCTTGCCGCCCGCGCCGTGCTCTGCGCTGCTCCAGGGCTCCTGCGGCGCAGCCCCATTCTCCGCGTCGCTTGCCGTGGCGTCTCCCACGCAGATGGCTGTCACCGCGCCGTCCGTCAGCCCCACTCCGTCCTCCACGCTGCTCTAGAGCTCCAGCGGCGACGCCGCGTCCTCCAGGCCGCTGGTTGTCGCCGCGGCATCCGTCGGCGCCACCCCGTCCTCCGTGTAGCCCCGTCCTCCCCGCGGCAGCGCGTTTGCTCCCGCGGCTGCGCGTCGGCGCGGCCCACCTCCCCGGCCAGGGCACTACGGCAAGGAGAGGCAGAGGTCAAAGATGGATAGGTAGAGGGCGCTGCGGCGGGGAGCTGCCCCTGTGTTCGCTGTGTGAACAAATGCTATGGAACCAAACATTTTTATGGTTTTGAGAGATACTATAGTATTATTGGAGTATAAAGATAAACCATAGTATTTCTGTCATGTATAACCATAATCTACAGTATTTCAAAACCACAGTATTAGAAAACTTTTCTAACAAACACGCCCTTAGCAGCTGCAAATTGAAATTTGAATATTTTTTTAAAAGAGATACGGAAAGAGATTTGCCAACTTTATTAGAGAGAAAAAACAGAGAAGCGCTGCAACTTACACCACCACTCAAAAGAAAAAAGGGTACATTAAGAAGAAACGCTCACAAAACAAGGACAGAAAACAAGAACACACTCAACAGCGTCCTTGATGATACCTGCCACCACTCTCTCTTCCATTTCCGATCTTCAAAAGATTTTGCGGTTTCTTTCCTTCCATATCTCCCATCAAAAGAGACAAATTAAGCTATCAAAATCTCTCCCTACACCTTTTTCAATCTTGTATCTACAGTTCTTCCGCCAAGTATAGACCGAAGAGAATTGGTCACGCTGTGGTAGTGAAGATAGGTGGAGCCAAAAAGCTAGCTGTGCCCAAACTGTTTTTATAAAAACACAATCTTTAACCAAGTGGATGATCTTTTTTCTCACGCAATTTACAGATAGAGTCATTATTCCAGTCTCTCTGCTGTAAGTTGTCCGCTGTTAGAATCTTCCTGTGGAGGATGAGAGTCCAAGAAAAAAAAACGATATTTCGGTTCCACTCTTGCCGAGTTTAATCTTGGCATTGGCATGGCTCCCGACAAATTGGATCTGACCTGACAGCGTCGGAAACGTTTCCATGCAAACGCCTGTCTCTTGTTGTCGCGCCCCATCCCAAGCCCAAAGCACCCGCACCGACGACCGCGCGGCGGAGAGCCCGATCGTCGGGCGGCTCGACGGCTCGTAGCACAGCGCGTGCAGAGTATATAAACCACCAGGCCGAGCCCCCTCTCACCCCGCCCCCCGAATCCGCGACGCGGCCGCCGCGCTCGTGTTGGTCTGTTGGAGATGGACTCATAATGACGCAGCGCACCAAATCCCTCGTATAAACCCTCGCTCCCCGAGCTAAGAAAGCCTTAAACCCTAGCCGATGTGCGCCCCAATGCCGGTCGAGACGCCGCTGGTTGCCCCCGACGGCGACGGAGCGGAGACCGTCGCACCGACGGAGCCGGTCGCCCCGCCGCCGCTGACCACGGCCGCGGACGGCGCGGAGGCCGCCGTCACGCCGCAGCAGATGATGGCCGCGGACGGCGCGGAGGCCGTCGTCACGCCGCAGCAGATGATGGCCGCGGACGGCGCGGAGGCCGCCGTCACACCGCAGCAGATGATGGCCGCGGACGACGCCCCGGAGAACGCCGGCGCGCCGGCGCCGGCCGTTCTGCCTCCGCCGCCTGAGCAAACGGTAGCGAGACTCCCCTTGCTCTCCCAACCCCTATAGGAGTCCTCGATCATGTATTTATGCTTTAAAATTTCTTCTTTTTTTCTGTGCAATGCTCTCCCAACTCCTATAGGTGTCCTCGATCATGTATTGATGCTTCGAAATTTCTTCATTTTTCCGTGCAATGCTCGGGTTCGCTGTGTGGTTAGCACGTGCCTAGCTTTTGGTAATGATAATCATCCCGTCTGATCGAGGTTTGTAGGATGTGCTGTGTTCTAGCAAGGAGATGGACCTGATTGTTTTTTGTTAATCTTTTTAGAAATTTGTGTTGGCTTCAATCTAGTTTAGACTTGCTTTTACTGTTTGTGAGATTATAATTTCATCTGATTTCGTAGATCGTCCACATTCTAGCAGCCAGGCATGGTACAATAGACATAGATTACCATACGCCACCCCTTCTAAGTATCACAAGTCGCACCTATAGCCATCTACTTCTGACTTATCTGTGAACTTGATATCCATTTACCTCTGTTTTCTTTTTTCTTTTTGATACATTGCCTAGGTTGTTTCTGACAACAGCAAAGAAGGTGAAACACAAATACCACCATGTAATTCAGACGAACAGCAAAAGCCTAAGGTGACAATCACTTATGCACAGATTAGTTCTCTAGTTCCTCCCAATGAATCACTTTTACCTTCTCGAACATGCTGTGTGCCTATGTATTCAACCCCTGTATTTCTTCAGTAGTAGCAATGTGTTGTCCTGCAAGCATATACTTGTCCCTACTTGATGTGCTAACCTTGCTACCTTTGATATTTGTTCAAAATTATACTGTTTTGTGTTCTTACTGAACTCAGGATTCCACTATTCTCTTAATTTTTCCTTGCCAACTTGACTTCGTCATGTCAGCCCTGTGATTTGGTCTTGTGTAGTGTAGTCATAATCATTTTGAACTAAACTATGTCATTATTATCTTCTTGTTAAGCTTTTGCTGCTTGCGCTCGTAACTTAATCAAACGTACAATGAACATGACTATTGTACAAAAAGGGTGTCCTTAGCATCATGAATTCATCATCCCCGTTTATACATATGGATGTACCATCAACTGAAGCATTGAATCTCTTTCTTTCAATGATCAGATTCATCTCCACGGTGCATGTGTTCGTCACTCTTCTTTCACTCTTCTATAGAGAAGAGTGAGTGAATGACGTATACGTACCTGCATGCATGCATGGACTATAGAGATCATATATACAGTGTTATATTCTGTTACATTTGTTCTACAGGACGTTGATGATCTTTCTGATGATTTGCCCACAAGGAACTCTAGCGATCAAAGCTTCAGCAGTGATGATGAAGAATATTATTACGAAAATCCACTAGATTGTTGGCATGTGCGTGATCCCTATCTATTTATGCATGGTGGAAATAGAAGATATTGTCGATGTCCATTTAGTTGTAATTCTAGAAGAAACCATTGGAATGATGGCTTGACCTATGGCTTTGTGAATCCACGCGATCCCATGGTAAGTTTGTACCTAGAATACACTGGTTTCAATAATCTTTTTTTGTGTGTATGTATGTTTGCAGCCTTCCATCTTCAGATTAGACAGTGAAATTTTCATTGTTTATACTTGTGTTACTTTCTTTCCCTTTTGAATTGTTTGATTCGCGCATCCTCAATTCTGTCTTCTGTGCTTCTACACTAGGCTTCTCTTTGTAATGATGATTGGAGTCGGTGGCCCTCTTCTGAACCAGACCACAGAAATAAAAGACACAATTTGGTAATCTGGACTTGTGTTGTATTTTCATGTATGATAATTTTTCCGTGCTCTTGATACTGAGCATTGCGAATTTTATTGTTTACATTTTTTACACTTTGATACCCAAGCCGCTTCTTTCTCTATTGAATATCTGATGTTGCTATCTTCCACGTTTGTTTTCTGTCCTAGGCGAGCCAATGGCCCCCTCTAGAATCAGATTGTGGAAAGAAGAGTCAATGGTCCTCTCTAGAACCAGACTGTGGACAGAAAAGATACACTGTGGTAAACTCGACTTCTGTTGCTGTTTTGTGTTTGATGCAGTTGTTTTCCACTTGAAATCAAGGTCAAGTTTCTGTACTGATTTGTGTTGCTTGCACAGGGTGCTGGGCTATCCAATCCTCATTTCTGGACATGTTTTATTAATTGCATCCTCCAATGTATGGTTCACACCGTTCCTCTTGTGTTGAAGCTTCAGAAAGCTGATCATCCAGATCCATGTCCTCGTAAGGAACCTTCTTGAATCAGCATGAGATTGCTCAGCATCATCTTATCACCGTTCTTACCTCTTTTGTGATTTTAATTGGGATTCCACAGGTGCTTATGGATTCTGCTGTTATTGCTCCCTAAAACTGCATACCAATGAATGTATCAGACTTTCTGGAAGTTCTTTCTACCCAAAGAGTTTTGTCAATTGCCTGAAATGTATGCTTATTCAACCAACCTTTCTACTTTGCTCTGTATATGCTTCCTTCTCTACTCCTGCCTTGCACTGCTGGTTGCTTTCCCTCTAGTATGTAATTCATTCTTAAGTAACTGGTGTCATGCGTAGCAGAACTTGTACTATTCATGTGAACTTTACTAGTTTACTTTATGGTAATATAGCAGATAGAATTTGCTTGGTGGCCAAGCTTTATTTCTAATTTTCTAGCTGCATAATCTTGTTTGTTTCCTGTTAGGATTTAGCATCATCTGTATTTGAGCCATACACATTCAGATCAAAGCAAAGGAATAAATTAGCCTTACTATCTCAAGTTGTCGCCTGAGTCTGTAGTCTCCCTGGGAAATGATGCTGCACCCGCTGACCATTTTCTTGATAGTTTTTCCATGTAAGCTTGTGTAGTGATGCTGTTATTAAGACCTTCATAACTGCACGGAATGATGGAATGAATGATTTAAATATACATTAATGGCGGCGATAACACTTTGAACTTAAAATGGTTCTTCACATTTGATGGGCAGCAATCTCGTCAGATTTTGATATTGGAGTACAGCAAGATGCGCAAGAGTTCCTCCGCTGTTTGCTTGAAAAATTGGACGAGGCCTCCATTGCCCCTAGTACCTCGGAGGAACCCTCTTCGACTGAAGAAAGTAGCATTGCAAAAGAAATATTCGGAGGATGCTTGAAAAGTGAGGTGTGTTTTATTGATACTGATAATCTCGGATGCTTTGTTATTAATGCCTATATACTTATTTCCGCTTTTTTTCCTTAGTTGCGATGCCCAGAGTGTAACCATTGCTCAGATAAATCTGAGCCTTTTCTTGACCTAAGCTTGGAGTTGAACATGGTGGATACCCTACTGGATGCTTTGCAGTCCTTTACAAAAATTGAGTTAATTGAAGACTTCGTGTGTGATGGATGCAAATCTCGTGTAAAAATGGAAAAACAACTGAAGGTAGAGCAGGCACCTGAAGTTCTTGTAATACATCTCAAGCGGTTCACTAATCACGGGGTAAAGATTTGGGACAAGCTCAAGTACCCTTTAGAGCTGGATATAAGCTCCTTCATGAGCTCTTCGAATGATGTGAGTTGTTGTTCCTTATAATTTGAGTTCAGTCTCCAACTATTTAGCTGCTTCATGTACAACTATGTGTTGCAGGCTGTACAAAAATATGATTTATATGCTATTGTAGAACACCGTGGCACTGGCACATATGGCAGAGGTCATTATGTGTCCTATATCCGGTCATCTGAAGATGATTGGTATGAATTAAACGACGAGAAGGTAAGAAATCTATCTTCTGTTAGCAACATATTGTTTTCTTCTCCAAGCTGTTGCTCAAGTTGCATGTGCGGATATAACAAATCATTCAGCTGTGCAGGTGTGCCATTATTCTGAGGCTCAAGTTTTGGAGACCACAGCCTATCTACTTTTCTATGTGAAGCAAGGTTCTCCATGGTTTGCCACCTTACTCGAGAAGGAAGATAACTCTCTAGTGGATGTAGATGGTTTAGTAAGTTTGGCGGAACAAGATACATCACTAGGAACACAAGAACTCAGCACACATGAAGTCAGCTTTGATCATATAGTTACAGCGGAGGAACTCAGTCTTACCAGATCAGGCGACAAGAATGAGCATGCTGACAGGTTGTTGGAGACAATAAGCAACAAGAAAGATGTCAGCTCCAGGGGATCAAAGGATATGGAGGAAATGGAACCAATCACACATGGATCTTCAGAAGTTGATCGAGTAGTTACACAGAGAGGCTCTCCGCCACGAAAGAATGAGAACAACAGCTTACTCCAACTTTCACATAATTACGAAGACGACAGTCATCGCAGGAATGCCTCTTTGCAGGGTAAGTATGATCACATTTCTATGTCAACTGAAATCAATTGATAGTTCTGCTAATGCAATATGTCCACAGTACTAGAGCTGATTGTTACTTTAAATGTTCTGTCATAGTAGACTTACTGGTCTTATCTTATTGTCTTTCTAGAAGATGAACTCGAGGATTGTTGCGCTGCACCATCTATGGGCATGTGCACCCCAGAGGGTGGAAGGGTGGAGTCCAGGTCCAACCATGTGCTGGGAGACGGTGACAAGGGCACTAGTAAGGGCAAGTGCAAATAGATATATTGAGTTAGCTGTGTCAATCCACAGATTAGAGTAGGGGCAGCCTAGAAAAAATCCCGCTTTTTAGTAATGCAGCCAGTCACTGCTATGTTCTCTCTTGAGACAATGAGCCGTGGATGTTTCTAAAATACACAGAATAGAAACAAAGCACCATGTGTAAACAGCGTCTGCCACTATCAGTTTGCATGCGATTGCCCGTGTCTGTACTTTATATTTTTATTTATCAATCTTCTGGCACGCCTTTGAGTTTAATGGCTAATAGCTGCATCATTTTAATGGTTAACGTTTTCTTTTCTTCTTTCTTTCATAGAAACACGCCTGTGCTGCTTCGAGTGATACCATTGATTCTCTTCCCTTCGCTTTATAGATATTCATGCTATTTTGCTTTGCAGGTGGTGGGGAAGAAGGCAGAGAGGGTAAGAGTAAGAAGCGCAAGTCTGATGGTGAACGCAGGGCCTCAAGCAAGAAGAGGAAGAGGAAGCAACGCGCTGTAGCAAGACCCTTTGCTCTGTGTAGTAGAAGAGCACTGGCGGGTGCACTAGGGAAATTGAAGACGAGGCGAAGGTGACAACGGGTGGCTGTTGACCCCAGCAACGGTTCCACGGCGTATAGGTGGAAGAAGCGCGCAGCATATGGGCATGGCATACTCGTAGATGATCCAGTGTATGAAACAGTAGGGGAGAGCAATGGCGGGTGTCACGTACCGGCGCATCTCTGTCGCGCTCTCAGTATAGCAGTCGTGGAACCTTTTGCTGCTTGATAAGCGCACGAGATCACCTAGGTGCACACCCGGAAAAACTCTGCGGTGCGCGGCTCCAACTTGTACAGGGTGGGAATTTTGACCCTTTTTGAGCACGAAACTCGCTGTAGGTGGCACGGGCACACCTCTTCGTTGTTTGGAGTATCAACGATGACACCATATGTCCATATCTCTGTTTGGACTATTAGCTAGAAATTTCGCCGTGACCTCGCAGACCAACATCAATCATGGTGCGGATTCAGATCCAGAGTGGGGGATTCATCTGCCATGGTGGCCAACAGCCATTCACCCCATGCAATGGGAGTCACTAGCAAACCATTTAGTCATATTTGTTACGTTGTCATTCAATCGACGAAATCACTGAACCTGTAGCTTGAGCCAAGATTCTTGCGCTCACATTCAAGGCGATGGCTGAAGCAAATATCTCTCGTCTCAAAATATACCTATTTTGAGGTTTGTGCCAAATCAAGCTATCTTGAGTATGACCAAGTTTATAGAAAATATGTATACCTACAACTCAAAATAAGTACACTATAACACTAATAAGTTAGTGCCATATAAGTCGATATATAATTTTTATCTAAGTTTGGTCAAACCTAAAATAGTTTAAGATAAATATAAACGTAGCTGTATTTTAGGATAGACTGCTCATGGAATGGTCATTACAAAGCGAAGGTATATGTATATTTAGATTCCTTTTGAGTTCCTTCTAAAACAGAAATAAAACCATGGGCAAAAACATTTGTGTTACATCTAGGCGCATACATGAAGTTATCGCCATAAGGTTTCCTCTCCATTTTCTCCTGGTTCCATTTGAAGTGTTTAGATGCCAACGAAGTCCTAGACGGATTTGCCGCGCCAGTTTGTCACCCAGTTGATGGGAGAAAATCGGCCACTGAAGAAACATAAAGGAGACTATGCTAAGAGTTAAACTCAGAGGATCCTGTCCTGAAGATCAGTGATGATGTTGGACGCCATAGATGTCAGCTTCTTCCCGGTTTCCCCTGCCATGTTCTTGAGAGAAGACAGATCCTGAGTGGCCTGCCAAGACAACACAACCATGCATTAACGCAAGTTAGCCAAGGGAAACGAAAACAATATGAACCGGAGTATGACCTGGAATGAGATTCTGTTGATTAAATCTGAAGCATTGAGATCAACACGAGAATTGTTCGCTGGATGGCCAAATAGGTCAGCACTTGATATGGCAGAGGAACCCTGCAATTGGGGGAAAAAAAACGGCAGTGTAAGATAACCAGCACGGTAATTTTAAAATTGTGACCCATTAATACTTACAGAAAACTTTTGGAGAGAGACTTGAGCATCATTTTCAAAACCAGCCTGATCACAGAAAAACTGAGAGGACGAAATTGATTTCGCGTTCGAGAATTTCTGCCTTGCTTCGCTGCTTTCCTCAACCTGAACATGTCATTGAGACCAATTATTTCTTACTACTTCGAAGTCATCTTAAAACGGGGGGAAACACTTGGGAATTGGAAGTCAACAAAAGAAATATGCTACTATGATGTGCGCAACAAGGTTTCTTATTTCATAAAGCAACAGACAAACGATCAATTATGCATATATGAACAATGGAAACAAGAACAATGCCAGTAAGCACTCAAACTTGGAATAAATAGATGATTAGAATGGGCATTTAACGGCTACAAACGTTTAAATGCATTGGTAAATACTTTCTACCAACAAAAGCTTTGTGCAGAGTAACAAATCTCAAACTAACATAAAGGAACAAACAATTTGGAGATTTCTAAGCTAGAGGAGCATCAATGAGCTATGATCACTGGTCGTATTGCTGCCATAACTAAGCAGGAAAGGTCAAACTACCTATATACAACATGCACAACCAATATTCCTAGAAGGGATAATTCAAAACACTATTTAGCTTCAGACGTCTACACCAATCTATAAGCAGATGTGATGAGACTTCTTTCACCATCACTCAATTAATTGAGCATTTCAAACTATTGTAGCTCACTGGACAAGTAAAATCATAGTGTTTTTGGGAACAGCTAATTATTCCATAGCACTAGTGGCAGAGTTTAACGATCTAAGGGATAAACATTCCTGAAAAGTGGTGTATGTCTCTACCGACGAGTTCCAATTTAGTGGAATACATAGCACTTAGAATTAAGACAACTAGGGACTACCAAAACATAATGTAGTTCAAATATTCATGATTCATCAGGTCTGTTTGAATAAAACAACAGTTACCTGCACTTTGGATGGATTGGATGTAGATTTTTTCTGATATCCACTGTCCATCCCAAATTCAGCAAAGAAGTTCGAAGACTTTGGGGGTGCAACATGTCCTCCCATGCGGATATCTTCTGAACTGCTCCCAGTCTTAGCAGCAGAAGTATCTTCTAGATATTCAAACCGAGAAGTATGTGATTTGCTCCTAGTTGTAGTACTCTCAGTCACTGATGGCAGGATAGGAGCTGGTTCTTCGGGCTTCTGCTCATAGAGGCTTTCATTTGTCTACAAAAAGCGCAGAAGTAGTTGGAAACTAATTTCACTTTACTTAAATAGATAAAAAATAAAAGTTTGATCTTTGAAATTTAGCGGGAAGAAAAAAAAGAGCTATATTGTATAGTTACATTTTCTTTTATCAATCTCTTGGCGCAACATAAGAAATATTGTTACACTGTACTTGACACCATATGTAGAAGAGAACAGCACTAAAATGGTGCAATGATCTCAAGTTAATGAAGTTCACACTCCATTGTACGCTGCACAAAGCATACTCCCTCCTTTTCACGATAAAGGCAATCCTAGTTTTTTAATATTTAGTGGAGAGTGGAATTGACGCATGTACTTCTATCCTTTAATCATCCCCCACGAGGTCCAAGGAGCAGGCCACATGGTCTGTCTGCTAAGGCAATTAATTTGAACAGGTTTCCAAGAAAATCAAACTCCCTAGCTACAGAAGAATACAACTTTTGCTATCACCAAAACAAAATGAAGCCGCAAACTCTAATGACACAGGCTCCTTGGTCCCCCACCTTTGTCCAAATCCCCGGGATTGCAATCTTTCTGAGAAAAAAAATGATTGCCGGGTTTGAATTTTTTTTTTATGAGACAGAAGGAGTACCTTTGATGTGAGCTTCCGTGCACCGAGGCCACCAGTCTTATTTCCAGGTTTCTTTGCACCAATGGGCTTCTTGAAAGAATGTGTTGGAGCTCTAGGTGAACGAACCATCTCAGGCTCATGCTTTTCGCTTACATTTTCTTTTGATACCTCTGTCAGCCTGAGATCTGGAAAAGCAGCAGCTTGATTTGGAGCCTGTGAAGCTGCAACTGGAGAAGATGGCCAACTATTGCTGCCATCTTCGGTGGAGTTCTTTGCAACCTCTTTAGCAAGCAACTGCCGGTACAAGTCAGCGGCTCTTGAAGTATACTTTGCTTCAATTTTTCCACCATCTGTCCAACCATGCTGCTTAAAGAAAGATTGTGCACGGTTGTTTCCTCCATAAACCATCATTTTTAACTGTTCTGGAGTCCACGAATCTAAATTTGTTGACCTGCATAGTAGAGCAGCTCTCTTTAAGTATTGACTCAGCCGTTCGATGTGCAATTGGATAAATAACAATGTTCAAGAAATATGTTAGACGTCCCCAAATGATAAGATGATAGGAGATCAGGAACCGAAGGAAAAGGCAAGTCACATGCTAAGATTTAAGACCTAAATTCCAAAGAATTGCATTCATAGAAAGTTAAGTCAACTTGATTAGAGCTCATTTAATTATATCTACTGAAAACCAGATTCCAATAGTGATAAGTCCGTGATGTTAGTAGTTACATCACTCAGGATTACGATACAGGAAATACAAATGTGTTTTGCATCAAACAGTCAGGCATACCAGAACATATGAAATTTAAACAGACTTTTTAACAGCGAGAGAGGGAGAGAGAGAATAGGCAGAACCAAATTCAGATTTTTTTTAAAAAAAAATCATGTAATATTATCTATAAAATATATAAAAAAATACGTAGCTGCAACACGTGATCGATCAGTGACGTAGTGAGGCACTGCCACTGCAGCAGATTTTAGTATATATGCTGCTTTACGCAGTGAGGGATGGCCACGCGGCCACGTACGTGGACGGTTGTGAGAAGAGGAGCAGGTTAGGTGAGTGACCTGACGAAGGAGACGTGGACGCCGAGGCTGCGGTGCACCGCCGAGCAGTCGATGCAGAGGAAGACGCCGTAGGTGACGGACGCCCAGGTCGGGTTCTTGGCGTTGCAATCGAAGCACATCTGCATGCGCGCATCACCATCAGGACCGGAATTCGCGCACAGCGAGAGCGAGTGAGAGAAAATTCCACACACACGGACGGGAAGCACTCACAGGGGGCGATAGAAAGTGCGATCAATAATAGGAATCCACAACCGGATCGATCGGTTCCCAAAAATCCAACCGAACCCGCAGTACCTTGTTGTCCGATTTGGCCCGGAGCTTGCGGAAGATGGCGTTCTTATCCGCGGAGGCCTCCGTCGCCGCCATGGCGCCCTCCCACCCGCACCAGCAACCGACCCGACGGAATCGAAGCCGCTCCGGACCCGGACGCCTGTGCCCCGTGCCCGATCGATGGCAGGACCGATCGATCGGCGCGGGAGAGGGTAGGGGCGGAGAGGTGGGAGGGAAGGGGTGGAGGCGAGGAGGAAGAGGAAGAAATGGTGGAGGACGGACGGTGCTGCCCCTGCCCTCCGCGGCTCCGATCCGCCTTTGCGTGCGTGCGTTGCGTCTTCTCTTCGCGCAATTTGGAAAGAAAAAAAAAACAACAGGGAGCTAGTGGGGCAGTGTGTACTTCCCCTTTCACGTGAGTAGAGGTGGGAGTGGTGCGGACAATTTGCAGTTTCTATATGGATGAGAAAATAATTATATACATACCGACCTGAATTTAATTCATGAGCGGACAGTATGATATTATATTACTAAAATCTGGCGGATATAAACCATCTGTTTGAACGTAGATTATATAACCCTTTATAATAAAATAATCTGATTATTTTGGAAATATATTTGTTGTTTACTTTTCACAAAAGTTGCTGTCAATGTTATTTATTATTTAGCTACCCAGTTATGACATACTAATATATAAATTATGATGTGATAATTATAAATTATTGATCGTAAAAAAGGCTACACATAAGCATTCATTCTCCGATCTTTTCAAATCCGCTTCCACTTTAACACCGGTCTAACTCCGCACCATTTTTATGTCTAAAAAGTTCGTATCTATATCAGTAACCATGTAATGTCCACTCCAAATCTGATAAAAGAAATAGGGTTAAGATATATAATATCCGCTCCGAATTCGACAAAAGAAATAGGATTAGGATTTAGGGTATAGAAACAATGTTATTGCACTGATTCGATCCGTTTGCATCCCTACATGTTCGTCCCTTCTTGGGCCATTTGTCTCGTAGACGTTTATGGGCTCTAGTTTCTTTGGGCCGTAACGAATGCTTGATCCGTTCGACAGAGAGATATTGGGCCGAAACTCACAGACCCATTCAGAGAAAGGGCCAGATCCGAAAGAAACTCGACATAAGTCACCTCCACGGCGCCACACGAAAACGATTCATCTGGGCCTTGGATCGGTTGGGCCTTGGGAGCACATGATGCATTCATTCTCTGGGCCTTGGGCTACCGCAGGCTGGATCTCAAGTTTGTGCAGAGACAGCAGACAGTGCTCCCTCCACTGACCAGAGCTAAACGCTGCGCATGCACTGCATCGCTTTATTTGATGATGCCTCGGGATCACACGGAGCAAATGGAAATAGATCTGTGCGTGCAGGAACGGTCCATTCGATGTACTGGAAAAAACAAAAGGTTTCCATCAGATGCATGCACGCCATTAGTGGTAATTCGGTGCCGGCGACAGGCAAAAGACGTCAGTTGGCCGGTGCCCCTCTCTCTCCCTCTCGCGTGCAACGGGACCTGGGACATCAATGGCTCTCGATCGGTTCCACTTCCATCCCGGATCGAGACGCAACGCAGCAACTGGACGCGACGCGACAAGCCTGCTCTGGTCATGAGTCATGACGGATTTGGCGGGCCATCTGGACTGCTGGGCGGACCAAACATTCCAACAAGTGTCCAAGTGATCAATCTGGGGAATTAGAGCTTTATTTGCGCTGCCGACACACCGCATGTTACGCGTGCTGTGCTAAGCTGTTACCGTTGCTACTATACGTTGTTGGTGTCTTTAACGGAATGAGCGGCCGGCAAAGCATGTTTGTTCGGCGCCGTTTACCTACCATGCGTCTATGCTAGCTCCCACATATCATGCCCATGTCATCCTCCAATTTGTGCGTCCTTTATTTGTTCATTGGGTGATATGTTTTGTCGGTAAAGATAGCTTGAGCATATATTTGTATACTTTTTTTTATTAATGCGAATGATTTAAGTTCTGAAAAAAAAAGAACTAGCGGGGAGAATTACGGGAGTATTTATGCAGCCCAACCTCATTTTTAGCTCACAAATAGTCCTGCTCTGTTTGGCTCTCGTATCTGTACATGGTTACGCTTATTCCAAGTTTTTTTTTTATTTTCTTTTGTGTATACGCATCAATTTGTTGGAACTTGCAGGAATACGACTTGTGACGGAAAATCGTAAGGACAAACAAAGAACCGAAGAACGAACTCAATCTAAAAAAAAGCTACGAAGATACTTATTAAGACACAAGATACTAAGATACTGGCATGTTTGGTTGTCGGTAGCTAATAGTTAGCAGCTAAAAATTAACAGCTAAAAAAACAAACAGAACTAGCTAATAAATCAGCTAACTATTAGCTGAATCCCAACTAATAATTATCCCATTAGCTGGCTCAACCTAGCTAATCCAGCTAATAGCAACTAATAGTACATAAAAAACATCTTATACCCATTAGCAGTTGAAACCAAACACCTTCTAGCTAATCGGTTGCCGGCTAATAATTATCTAGCTAATTTTAGATAAGAGCTATTAGCTATCTAATTATTAGCGGCTAATGGAACCAAACAGGGCCAGCACTACAAAGGTGTGCATAGAAATAGCCAATAATCCTAAAACCTTATTCGGTTAATCCCTCGTCCAAAGGAATTGGAGCCGGAGGGTATTGGATTTAATCGTCCTCAATACCACCTAGTCCATTTTAATTTATTCTAGGCTAACCAAACAAGCCCTACATAACTTTCAATAGGCCTAATTCATGGTTCTGAACGGGGCCTCCGAATTTATCTCGACATTTCTAATAAAGATGGTAATAATAGAGGAGTCTTGACATCTACTTTCTCCATCAAGGAATATAATGAAACAAGAGTCAATTTCTTCAGTGCCACTGAATTTACTTCACTGCCATCAAATTTTTTTGCATGTTTCTTCGTTGCCTCTACCGTCAATGATCTGTCAAATTCATCTCACTGACAGTAGAGGCCCACAAACTGCCCTTCCATTATCCCTGCTTCACCCGGTGCTGCTCCCGCACCAGCGCTCGGCCACGCGTGCGCCGCCCGCGGCCTCCCTGCGCAGCCACCACGCCGCCCCAGCGAGGCCGTCGCGCCCCTACCCCCACGCTGCCCCCAACGAGGCCGCCGCGCCCATGCCACCCCACGCCGCGATGGGGGGCACGGCGCCCGCTGCTTGCACGCCTGTGCCACCCTCCGCCTGCCCGATGGCGCACGGGCGCCGTGCCTCCGCCCGACGTGGCTCGCGTGCCGGCACCGCCCTCCGCCAGGCCGCATTCGCACCGGCACCGTGCCTCCGCCGACGCTGCTCGCATGCCCACTCGCTAGCCAGCGCTGCCCTCCACCCGCCCGCCCGCGCGCCTTGCCTGCCCGCTCTCGAGCCGGCGCCGCTCTCCGCCTGCCCGCGCGCCGACGCCGCGTCTCCTCTTCCGTCGCCGCTAGGATGGGGGCCATGACTCACCGGCGCCGCCCTCCGCCCACCCGCCCGCTTGCCTGCGCTGCGCAGCTCCCGCCCTCCGCCCGCCTGCGCGACTCTGCCCGACGCTCGCGTGCCGGCGCCGCCAAGACGGGGGCCACGATGCACCGGCCCGTGGACGAGGGCGCACGGACATGGAGGCGGCAAGGGAAGGCCGAGTGTGGCGGCGAGGGGCAGAGCGCGACGGCAGAGGGCGCGGCGCGGCCAGTGAGCGGGAGGAGCGCGGAGGCGCGCAGCGAGATTTGCGTGAAGGTAGAGGCCGGGGAGAGGGAGGTGAGGAGTGCGGCGTTGCGGCCGAAGCGGCACGCCTCGGCGAGGAGCGCGGGCGAGGGGGCAGGCTCCTCCACGGGGAGGACGAGGCGGCCGTGGCGGAGGAAGGAGACGAGGCGCACGAAGATGCGTGGGTCACCGTCGAGGAAGTGCGGCGCGGAGGGGGAGGAGCGCACCAGGAGAGAGCGCGTGGGGATAACGGAGGGAGAGAGTGGGCCCAAGTTGTCAGTGACACGAACTTGACAGACAGGTGACGGTAGTGGCAACTAAAGAAGTCGAAAAAATTTTCGGTGGTAGTGAAGGAAATTCTAAAATTTTAGTGGCACTGAAGGAATGGGCTAAAATTCCGGTGGCAATGAGGGAATTGTCTCATGAAACAAAGCATTCAATATTGTTCTATAGTACACTGTAAGACTGGGCTCACCCGTCCACCCAACTGTGCACGTACCGTGGGATAGAAAGAAATTTGAAATATGAGCGGTGGGATATGCAGATTGGTGAGAATAGCATAAAGGAACCAAGCTAAACAATTTTATTTTGGCATTAATTATAGCCTATGCCCTCTTAACTGCTAGTTAAGACTTGACAAAACAAAAGATTAGCCACTAATTGCTGGAACCAACACAGCCTCTTATCATTTAAACCAGGGATACATGTATCATTGGCAACCACTATATAGTCGTAAAATATCTCCATTCCCTTATATTTCATCACATAAGGAGTAGTATGCACTACTTATAATATGCATGACTTTGCACTCTTCTTGTACCTAAAAGGATGCTATCCATATTCTTCCAGACATATTAGTACTCATGTAACATGACTTAGGTGCCCCAACGTAACCATGTATATGTATCTAGCGAAAAAATATGCAACTAAATGTGCATGCACCATCAAAAGGAGAAAAAGAATTACGTGTGCATGGTCTATGTAGTCCACAGCCCATAACTTTACTTTTTATTGGATAAATTAAATCACTAGTTTTGCTAGGGAATGGAGGTACTATGTTCTGGCGTGTTGTTGAGCTTCCAAAAGTATCGCTTAATATAATGTGATCTCGTATATGATGACACCTGCTAGACATCGATGCATCATCTCCATCCCATTTTTTTTAACTACATAGAAGAGTTGTGTGTCATTTTATTAAAGGAAAAAGTCTACATAACCCTCTTATTTTTTGAGGGTGGTCTACTTCACCCCCTCACCTTCAAAACCGGTTATTTAATCCCTTCACCTTTTCAAAACCGAACAAATCACCCCCCGGGCGGTTTTGGAAGGTGGTTTTGCTGAGAAAAAGTGTATATAATCCCCCCATCTTTGGAGGGTGGTCTACTCTACTCCCTCATCTTCAAAACCGGTTATTTAACCCCATCACCTTTGTAAAACCGGACAAATCACCCCCGCTAGGGTGGTTTTGTGGGCGGTTTTGCTGACGTGGCGCTTGCAGGGCTCACCTGTCAGCGCCACGTGTGCAAACCGCCGTGCTGCTCCCTCCTCTGCTCTCTCTCCCACCGGCGCAGCCCTCCCCATCGCTCCCTGCCGCTGCTCCCGCTCGTCCCCTCTCCGTCGGCGCCGCTCCCCTTCTTGCTCCCTATCGATGTCGCTCCCTCCTCGCTCTCCTGCAGGAGGGAGCGGCGCCTGTAGGAGAGCAAGGAGGGAGCGGCGCCGGTGGGGAGCAAGAAGAGGAGCGGCGCCGGCGGGGAGGGGACGAGCGGGAGCGGCGGCAGAAAGCGAGGGGGAGGATTGCGTCGGCAGGAGAGACAGAGAGTAGAGGAGGGAGCGGCGCGACGGTTTGCACACGTGGCGCTAACAAGTGGGCCATGTAAGCGCCACGTCAGCAAAACCGACCACAAAACCACCCCAGGGGGTGATTTGTCTGGTTTTGCAAAGACGAGGGGGTTAAATAACCGGTTTTAAAGGTGAAGGGGTGAAGTAGACCATCCTCCAAAGATGGAGGATTACGTAGACTTTTTCTCTTTTATTTAAACAAGAAAGAAAGTTACACACGGGGTATAGCACCCAACAACCACCCAAAGACACACATCCAGGCTAAGTACTAGTACATTTTCGAAAAACTGAAATCGTTCAAAGATGATGTTTATGCATGCATTACTTTCTGCGTTTGGACTGGCAAATTCATTTCAAGGGCCCTGACGAGACTTAAGAAAATGATGTTTATACATGTATTATTCTCTGCCTGTGGACCTCCTTCTGTATTTGGCCACTCACGGCTGTGCTGTGGTTGCAGTATCTTTGGTCAACAGATTACTCATGAACTGTATAATCTCTTAGTGAGACACAATTGCGCTCTGTTCAAGCAATGAATGGTTAGCCCACAACGAGGAACGATATGAAAGTATTTGGTTTACTCTCATCTATTTCTCTCATTATTTTTAAGATTGCGTTTTTTACTTGGTGTTAAGAACCAATTGATGATTCCACTTCCTGAAGCTTTGGCTGGAGATGGTGAATTCACCATCTCTCCCGTTGCTGCACAATAAGCGGTAATTCCAGCCTTCACACGTGCTGCTTGCTCGCTCGATGCTCAGAAGAACACGAGACTATCATACGCAAACAGGAAGTGTTTATACATCCATTGCTCTATGCGTGTGTGCCTGCTAACAAACTTTGTAAAAATGATCTACTATCGTTGGTCTCCTGGATCAATCAATCCCTCCGCCTCCCAGATAAAGATATCCTCTAATCGTCCGGGCGTGGGCCACGGCACATTTCTAGCTCTCCCCCAAACAAACACTACAAGACAAGGATGGAGGACAAGGACTTTTTCTCTCCATTCCTCGCCGGCGCGGGGAGACAGGTAGGTGGGACTCCACCATCCAGTCGCGATAAGCAGCAGGGCCAAAACCATGATGATGCAATGGGGTCCCTTCCCTTCCAACACTGCACCAGAAGCTCTAGAAGCAGCCATGTCAGTACCTGTGTGATTGCAACAGCGTGACACATGCAGAAGCAGATGCATCAATGCTTCGATGCACGATAGCTGTCGGCGTTCGCGGCGCTAGCATACCAGAGTACGTAGAGAAGGAGTGTAGCGTCGTGGGCGCTATCGCTAGACGCACTACCTTTCTTTTTTTAGACTAAGGAAGAATATCTAGTACAGAGTTGGTAGCACAATAGTGCTACAATGGTAGTTTCAATAACGTACTATTTCGGCATAGTTTTGGAACCGTCCCACGTTGCCCAGCATGGTCCGTCATACTGTACCCTACATTGTTCTTGACCCGGGGCGCCCTCCGATGCGCACGAGTATACGATGGAGGTACTGTTTCCTTTTCACCTGGTCCGCCCGACCTGGCGGACCGTACGGCCGTCATGGCCTTCTCACTGTCCACTAGCCTCGACCGCATGATCTCACGGCTATAACCCTCACTGTGCACCATGACATCAGTGGAGTGGTCTATTTTGTCTCGTCTTGCCATGTCAGATATGACGGAACCCGCACAGGGTGTGCACTGCTGCGCACATCGTGCGGCCTTCCTCTTTTTGACCCCACTGCCCACCGCATTTAATGCAGCAGCAGGTGGGTTCCTTTCCGCGGAAGGAGTCCCCCAGGTTTACGTGTCACCCCTAGAGGCACCCTGGGGTTCGGAACCCCTAGGCGTCAGATGTCTCTCAACCCCGGTCTTGAACACCCGGGGCCGGGTGCCAGCCTAGCCACCCCAGGGGTGGGCCCTGTGGGCTGCTTGACGAAGTGGACCGAGGGCCCACAAGGGCGCTCCTCAAGGCGATGAGGCCCTTGGTAGGCGACTCGGGGGTACTGGGATCTCTAGGGCACTAACAACGGCTTTTACTTTTGGCCATCTCTAGTGGATTGTATAAATAGACTGTCTATACGCTATTGTGATACCGTAAATAGAGAGAGGTGGTTGGAACAGTGGATAGACAATGCGGATATACGATCCGCTAGAGATTGTCTTAGTTTCTTTGTCAGAAACTATATTAGTCCATACGATCATGAGCCATATTTATAAAACGCTTCTGATATCAAATTTAACTTGCAATTCACTTTTTGTTTGTGAAACGTGGTACAAATATGATTGGAGATAGTTGTTTGCTTTAATTTTATCTTACACTAATTCCACTTAAACACGACAAGTATCTTATAAATAAAATATCGTAACATATGTTCCCTCTATCCTGAAATATTAAGCAATCTAACTCTATTCAAGTTTACGGAGAAGAATAATAATATTTGATATCAATTAGATCCATTATATATTATATAGTTTTATGGTTTACTCCTTTTGGCAGATGCAACTATAGATCCTATCGAAACCAAAAAAGTATGGCTTGCGACAAACTCAGAATCAAATTTCAGGACGGAACGAGAATAATGCCAAATAAATACAATAGATATAAAAAAATAGATACATAATTAAAATATATTTTATGATGGATTTAATAAAAATATTTTGTTTTTTATGCATCTTGTATACTATAATTTGGAACGAAGAAAGTAATAACTTTTATTCCTCCATTTCAACCTCACACAAACACAGGTGCATGTCTTTACCTTTAACTTGTTCACTAATGCTTGACTAAGCACCTTCACATTTTTTCTTTTGTGAGAAAAGAGAGATACCATTGCACATGCTACTATGTCCTGAAATAACTACAGTTTGTAGTTTTGTTCTGAAACAACCAATTCGTAAAAATGTTTTGTGGCTGCGGGCGGTTGCAAAGGTTCCTGCCTGCTTATCTGGGCATTTAATCTAGATCGAATGCTCCAAGGGGCAAGAGCAATGGTTGCACATCAGGTATTCCTCACCTGATAAGCAGTCTTAGAGCAAAGTTAATAATAGAGCCCACTATGGGCTATATGTTGTTGCCATATCACATATAGCTAACTAAAAGTCTACTTGTACTATAGCTTTTCTTTGGTGTAAGTTGTACATTTAATACCTGGCCCACCTCTCCCTCTCACAATGTTTCTCGAAGTCCGTGAGCAGCCCGTTTTGAGCTGGCTACAAGTGAGCAGCCCGTTTTCTTTCTCTCCATTTCTCTTTCTTCCATGTCACCATAAATCTGACGTGGCATCTCTTACAGCCCGCCTACGTCACCTTATTATACTTGCTCTTAGATATATGATGATGGGAGGTGCGCACATCATGGATGTAGTAAAAGAAAGGGTGAGAGATCCACCGATCAATTAAGAAGGAGAAACGCACCAAGAATTCAACCACAATGGGAATCGAACCCGGGTGGGCGGTCTGATGGCAAGGCTTGCCACCTAAGCTACGCTTGGTTCTTAGTGGATGGATGTAGTATGTTGCTTCAAGCGGATTAAACTCTATTGAATCGGGCTTCAGATTGCTCTCAATGCAACGGTACACATAAATGCTCCTAAACAGTAAAGTTTTTTTGAGTGACCTAAACAGTAAAGTAAATTTGGAGGACGGAGCCTCCTCTGATCTCTCAAACGGCACACCCTAAAGAGGACTCTAAAAATGAAGAAATGGGAGAACCCCAGCCCAGGCGGGAGGTATGACGCTCCCTATTTCCTCCTTCCAGTGTGTAAGAAAAATGGGCCATAAGTCTCGTGCTTACTTTCCTAATATAGTTTTAGTAGTTGAAGTTGTTGGCACTTATCTGGCCAAATATATAAAGCACCCTAGTTTCCATAATGTGATAAAAATATGCTTTCTTGTCATCCTAAGGTTTGTTAATCACATTCTTACATTATAGTATCATAGATCTGTCATAACAGGTCGGAAATCAAAGGGACGCACAGTGGGATATAAAATGTAGGCCCAAACTTCCACACGTCATGGTTGGGAAGCAGGTCGTAACCCTTACCCATCCGAATATATGGTAATTGTATTATCTTCACTGGAAAAATATCAATAAAACAAAGGGTGAGTACATATGAACTCAGTAGCCTACCTTCCTCCATACGGAGTAGGGGTATGGCTACATCTATATGTTGGATATATCTGGAACTTAGGATAGTTTTGCAGAAAAGTACTTGCATGCATGGTTTGTGATAGTTGTTAGGTTTTAATCCTTCTGAAAACTGAGTTTTTCTTATAAAATGGTTGCCACTGGACTTGCCGGTCCAAAGTGGCTCCTGTCTTTCCAGCCAACACATTCTCCATACACCCAGTATCCACCGCTGAACCAAAAACCATTTTATCCAATCCCAAACCATTTCCATTTTATTTTATAAAAACTGCTACCTGAAGAACCAAGCTATAACTCATCCATACCAGTGGACAATGACTATTCGAATAGGTTTTAATCTGATCCGAGGTTGTACTAATTCCCACAAGTTGGACTTAGCGGCACATTACCGTCGTAACTGCCCGAATTCCAAACCAAACCATTGCCTTTGTTTCATCACCTAGCAGAACATTAGGGGTTCAGGCATCCGAGCCACTCCAGTACCCCACGGTACTCCCGTTGGCATACCACCTATCCCTTAGCCCCTTGTGCGCCAGCACAGAAACTACTAGGTGTGGCAGAACTGCCCAAGTTAACCCGGATTTAGTGCTTAATCACCAAATCCGGACTAACTTCGGTAGTCCTTCAGGATGTAGGTATCCTGACTTAGCCATCCCATCCTGATCGAGCTTGATTTTTGAGGCGACTCTCGAAGGAGTCCACATGTTACAACATACACAGCCACATTTATTACATAGAGTGAAAATATTACATAAAGAGTTCGGTATTTATTACATCCCGGCTGGTAAGTTCTTCAGCCATTTTAACAAAAGTAACATAGTTCACAAGTTTTTCTCCAACACACACACCTTATTCTGCTCCAGACGTAGCAAAGCTTAATTCAGAAGAAGGGAGGAGTAAGGTAAGGATCCCATTCGAACCACGTATACTCTGCTCCTGTAAAAATAATAGGCAAGAAGCATGAGTACTAATTACTCAGCAAGACTTACCCGACCACTGGGTCGAAACCCGACTCCCTAGCTTATAGCTGGGGGGGTTAGGTCAACTCACACTGCGGCAGGCCTAATAGTAAATCCTTAGCTCTTAGAATTCGGTTCACTTTTTAGTTATTACCTGATCATGCTAAGTTATTCCTAATCTATTAACCAACAAGGACAAACATTTTTTTCAAGCATTCTTCATTAATAGGAACAGTTCTCTTACTACGATGTTGGTCGCGATCAGGCAGCTTACAACCGGCAAGCAACAGACGATTCGAATCGATTTTCCACCTCTCGAGAGGGATACTCAGACACCCGTCATATGTGTGTACACCGACCCCACATACGACAACCCAACATCCAGTGCCACCTAGCCGGAACCATCCTCACCGAACCCGGGTGTCAGTCCTTCGACACCCGCCCAACCTCCTCCTTCCAGCTGGTCTCGTCTAGTTCCGCGCTTAGGTACAGCAGGACGAAAGGCTTACCGGAGCCCGTTAAGGACGGTAAGTGAATGAGGCGCGTTCGGCCCAACCAGGCCACACATCGGACGGCCTTATGCGACACAGGCTGGATCAGGGTCCATAGTAAATAATCATAACTTGTAAAGTACGAAAGCGAAACTGATCCCGCCGCATGCCTGTCAAATTATTAACATTCTTCTTATTCTTAACCAATAAATTTCTGTAACAGAATTACGTTCTAGGCCTATGCTACCTAAGCCATCTACTGAGCATAGGATTTTATGCTGGATAATGAGTAATCATGCTCTAGGGTTTCAATCAATTACTAACTCTAATGCACAAGCATAACTCTGATTTAAATTAAGGACTTAAAGAAAACTAGGTAAATGCACCGGGGCTTGCCTTGAGTCACAGGATCTGCCTCTGTCGGTGACTCGGAGTCTCCTCCTGCTGGTGTGAAGGATGTCTCGGCCGCACCGGCTTCCGGAGTTTCCGCTGCGGTGGAAGACTCTTCAACTGGAAGTGGTGGGACCAACGTGCCTAGGTTGATGACATGCAGGAGTTTTAAAAATATGAGGATGATCAACCTGTTGAAAAAGTAAAATGCACAATTTTCTAAAGAAAAAGGGTGGTTGGGGTTAAACATAGATATTTTCGGGTGTAGATGATTGTCCTATGGTTTAAATGAATTACCTAGTATTTTTAAATAATTTTAAAAGCTTAAATGAATTTTCTGGGAATTTTTGAATAATTAAAATGGATTTTAGAATTAATTTCCTATTTTTAATACATTTTTATGAATTTTTCTGCATTTTTAAATAAAGGCTAACTTTTTTAAAATTATATAAACTTTAATTTAATTTCTTTTTAGATTTACCAAAATATTTATATGAATTAATAAATAATTTTACTAATTAATATAAATATATTAATATTAAAGTAAAACAAATAAACAATTTAAATTAATAAGAAAAAGAAAACAGAATTTAGAAATTGAAATTCGGCCCAGCCAAAAAAAAAAACAAAATAAAAAGTTCTAATTTCGCTCTCCAAAAATCGCATGGGCTCCCTTTCGGCCTGGCCCAGCCCGGAGTGGCCCGGCGGCCTGTTTTCCCCAGGCGCGGCCCAACTTCCCGCTTTCGGCTCGGCCCGGCGGCCGCGCAGGCCGGCCTGCCAGGGCGAGCGGCCCAGCTGGGCTAGCGGCCCAGCGGACCGGCCTCGCCCGGCCGCTTGGTGCGCGGCCCGCCGCGGCCCCGCGCCGGCAGCGCCGGCGACCATCCGGCGCGGCGGAGGCCGGAGGGCCTCGCCGGCAGTGGCCTTGGGCGCGGCGCGAGTCCCTCTTCTCTTCCCTCTCTCTTTCCCCTTCTTCCCCTCTCTCTCACTGCCCTACGCCCGCCGCCGCGGACGGAGCGGCCACGGCGCTCGCCGCGCCACGGCGGCGAGGCTGCCCCACGGCGGCGACAGGGGCTCTCGGGGCCAACCCTCGCCCGCGCGACGTGCGCGCGGGTGTGGTGCACCCGATGCGCCTGCTAGCTTGGGCTAGAGGGAACCGGAGGGGTGGGGAATGGGAGAACGGCGCGGCGCTCACCTCGGTGATGCCTGCGGAGCACGAGAGGCGCGGCGCGGGATGGCGGTGAGCGGCGCGGAGCTGAGCGGCAGAGCAGCGGCGAGGGCGCAGAGCGGAGCGGCGGGGTGGCGTGGCAGCAACAGCGCGGAGGGGCGCGGGGGCGGCGCAGGCGTGGGGAGCAGACTCCCTCCCCCCGCTCGGCGAGGCGGGGAAGATGACCCCGCCCCCCGCGGGTCCCACCTGTCAGCGCCGCCTGACAGGGGGTGCGGGTGGCGGGGGGCTGGCCGCCACGCGGGCCGCCGCCCCCGGCTAGGCTTCGCCCAGCGGGCGCGTGGCCGCGGGATGGCCAGCCGGTCCGCGAGGCTCCCCCCCTTTTTCTTTTTTTTTTACTTTTACCCTTTTCATTTTTAACCCTAGATTTTGACCTTTTTTGATAGGGGTCCAAATACAAAAGTGGAAGGGCTTAATTTAAACTACCCTTTCACATTTTTGTTCCTAGAAAACTCCAAATTTTTGAAAAGGCCTCAAATTTAAATTTGAATCAAATTTTTAAAAGAAAAATTAGGGTAAATTGCAATGTACTTAGGTGTTTAGGATACGGAGTATTACAGCCCTCCCCCCTTAAGAAAATCTCATCCCGAGATTTAAAAGTAACTAGAGGGTAGGAAAGAAACGTTTTGAGACGAGGGAAGAACTTAATAGCTTGGCCTTTCTGAAACTGTTGCCAGAAGTCCGGATATTCCTTTTGTAGGAGTTGTTCAGGCTCCAATGTAGCCTCTTCTGAGGTATGATGTCGCCATTGTACCTTGTAAAACTTGATCGACCGTCTGCGGGTAGCTCTCTCTTTAATATCTAAAATCTTACTGGGGTACTCCTTGTATGCTAGATTGGGCTCCACTTGTAGTTATGTATGATCTACCTCTTCTGAAGGTATCCTCAGGCATTTCTTAAGCTGAGACACATGAAATACATTGTGGACTGCCGTCAAGTGAGGGGGTAGTTCGATTCGATAAGCCACTGGACCGCACCTCTCGATAATTGGAAAATGTTCAATATACCGAGGGGCTAACTTACCAGTGACACCGAATCGATGAACTCCCTTCATCGGGGATACCTTAAGGTATACCCAATCCCCTATTTCAAATACCAAAGGCCTTCTTCGTTTGTCCGCATAGCTTTGTTGGCGAGCTTGTGCAGCTTTCAACTTAGCTTGGATAAACCGGACTTGCTTCTCAGCATTCATTACTAACTCAGGGCCAAAAGTTACTCTTTCTCCTGGTTCCGACCAATTCAAAGGGGTTCGGCATTGCCGTCCATAAAGAGCTTCAAAAGGAGCCATCTCCAAACTCTTTTGATAACTATTATTATAAGTGAACTCCGCTAAGGGTAAACAGGATTCCCAATCGGGACCATAAGTCAATGCACATGCTCGAAGCATATCCTCCAAGATCTGATTAATTCTCTCCACCTGGCCACTGGTTTGAGGATGGTATGCCGAGCTATGAATAAGGGTAGTACCTAAAGCTGTTTGTAACTGTTCCCAAAAGCGGGCAACAAATTGCGGACCGCGATCGGAAACAATAGTTTTAGGCACCCCATGTAACGCTACTATGCGTTGCAGGTATAACTCTGCCAGTTGTGGGACTGAATTTTGTACATTCACAGGAATAAAGTGGGCCGTCTTTGTTAACCGGTCCACAATCACCCAAATGGAATCCTTCTTTTTGCGAGTTTTAGGTAAACCCACAATGAAATCCATGTGGATATCTTCCCACTTCCAACTTGGTACTGGCAAAGGTTGTAAAGGTCCCGCGGGTCGTAAGTGATCCGCCTTTATTCTCTGGCATACATCACATTCCGACACATATCTTCCTATTTCTCTTTTCATTTGGGTCCACCAGAAACGTTGCTTTAAATCTTGATACATCTTGGTACTGCCTGGGTGAATAGTATAATGTGAGGTATGAGCCTCTTCCATAATCTTCCTTCTAAGATCGGTGTCTTTGGGCACTACCAGACGATTTTTAAACCAGAGTATATCTCCTTCTTTAACCTCGAAAGGTAACTCCTCGCCTTCAGCAAGCCTTCGTTTTAAATGTTGGACCCCTTGGTCTCCCTTTTGGGCTTGAATCACTTGGTCCTTAAGAGTGGGTTCCAATTGAAGAGCCATCCCTGCTCCAGGTTGTATCATTTCTAAATTCATCTTTTCCATTTGCTCACAAAGGGATTCTGTGGCAGGAGATAAGGTAAGACAATGGCAATGAGCCTTACGACTCAGAGCGTCCGCAACCACATTGGCCTGTCCAGGATGATAATGGATTTTCAAATCATAATCCTTGATCAACTCCAACCAGTGGCATTGCCGCATATTCAACTCGCTTTGAGTAAAGATATACTTTAAACTTTTATGATCCGTATAGATATGACAAGTGTTCCCTAGCAGGTAGTGGCGCCAAATTTTTAAGGCATGCACCACTGCTGCTAGTTCTAGATCATGGGTGGGATAGTTTTCTTCATGCTTCTTCAGCTGACGGGATGCATAAGCTATGACTTTTCTTTCTTGCATTAACACACATCCCAATCCAATACCCGAAGCATCACAATATACTTCAAAAGGTTTGGTGACGTCCGGCTGGATCAATACCGGGGTAGAAGTAAGTAATTTCTTTAAGCTTTGGAAAGCCCGATCACACTCGGGTCCCCAAACAAACTTCACATTCTTCTGTAGCAGCTTGGTCATTGGTTTGGCTATTCTGGAGAAGTCCTGAATGAATCGACGGTAATAGCCAGCCAAGCCTAAAAAACTTCTAACTTCAGTAACAATACTTGGGGTTTTCCAGTTTAAAACCTCTTCTATCTTCTCGGGGTCAACTTCTATCCCATCGCCGGAAAGTATATGACCCAAGAAGGAGATTTTATTTAGCCAAAAAGCACATTTGCTGAATTTGGCATATAGCTTATGTTCCCGCAACCGGGATAACACCACATGCAAATGGTGTTCATGTTCTTCCTTGGACTTAGAGTAGATCAAAATGTCATCGATAAAGACCACCACAAATTTATCCAACTCCGGCATAAAGATGGAGTTCATCAGGTACATAAAGTATGCCGGGGCATTGGTTAGCCCAAAGGACATTACCAGATACTCATAAAGACCATATCTGGTAGAGAAGGCAGTTTTGGGTATATCTTCCTTTTTGACCTTAATCTGGTGATACCCTGATCTCAGATCGATCTTTCAGAAGATCTTGGCTCCCAATAGCTGATCAAACAACACATCAATTCGAGGGAGGGGATATTTGTTCTTAATGGTCACCGCATTAAGGGGGCAGTAATCCACACACATTCTTAGAGATTTGTCCCTCTTTTTCTCTACAAAAAGAGCTGGGCAACCCCAAGAAGAAGTACTGGGACGGATAAAACCCTTTTTAAGAAGGTCTTCAAGCTGCACTTTCATTTCAGCCATCTCTCTCGGAGCTATTTTATAAGGTTTCCGGTAAATGGGAGCCGTGCCTGGGACTAGCTCTATGGAGAACTCAATTTCCCTATCTGGTGGTAGTCCCGGAAGATCTTCGGGAAACACATCTGGAAAATCCCGCACTACCGGGATAGATGCTAACTCAGGGCTGACAACCGTATTTACTATTGGCATCTCTTTTTCTATTCGGGAAAGCAAAATTTGCACCGGGGTATTATCGGAGGAAATAACCCGTATGGTGCGAGCAGTGATATCCATAATGGTTTGATGAGCGTTCATCCAGTTCATCCCCAGGATGACTGGTATGCCATGCCCTGGTAGCACAATGGGTTGGATCTTGAAAGATTTTCCACCCAACTCCAATTGCAAGTCCCTAACCACTTGGTTAGTTAGCAATTGCTGACCGGGAGCCGTGATGAGGTACCCTTGTTTAACGGGGGATACAGAAAAACCCCGACGATATGCATATGCATGATTGATAAAAGTATGCGATGCTCCCGTATCAAATAAAACTTGAGTAGGCAGATCATTGATTAAAAACGTACCAGTCATGACTGCTTCTCCTTCTGGCAACTCTTCCATCTGCATATAGTGTACCTTGCCCACTTTCGGGGCAGGGCCCTTCTTCTTAAAGGTATTTTGGAGATTTCCACCTGAGGTTGGGGCAGATGGGCGGAACCCTTGACCTTGACGAGGATATGGGCAGTCCTTCGCGAAATGATTAGGCCGTCCACAATTATAACAGGTATAGCCCGGCATTGAAGCACGAGGAGCAGGAGGACCAAGTGCCAGAGGACGAGGGGGCTGTGACTGTGGCCTCATAATCCACTGTCGTGGGGGTTGATTCGGTGGTGGAGCTGACCGAACCATCCACGAGGGACGAGGAGCGGGAAAGGCATACCTAGGTGGTTGATAAACCACCCGTGGCCGACTGCTCGTTCCCTCCGTGGCTCTCTTACGTTTCTTCTCTTCTCCATACACCCGGAGTCTTTCTTCCAATTGGATAGCATCATTCACCATCTGATGAAAACTGGGGTAGGACATATTCATCTTTTCCCTCATACGAGGAGATAAACCTCGTGAAAAATACATCCTTTTGGATTCATCCCCAGTAATCAAGGTAGGAGCATATTGAGCTAGATGGTTGAAGGCTTGAAGATACTCCAGGACTGTTTTGTTACCTTGTTGCAGGCTCAAGAACTATTGCATTTTCATTTCCACAAGACCTTCAGGGATGTGATGGTCCTCGAAAGCTTTGCGGAATTCTTGCCAAGTAAGCTGTTGATTGGGTTGCAAGGAAGCTTGGTAGGTTGCCCACCAAGCTCCAGCAGGTCCTTGTAATTTCCGAGCAGTAAACATAACCTTTTGTTGATCCGAAAGGTTTGGCAGAAGTTCAAACATACCCTCTATAGTCCGTACCCAATGTTTGGCATCCATTGGATCTAGTGCAGACTGAAAGATCGGTGGATGGAGAGCTTCAAAGTCCAGGAAAGTCACTATAGCCTCTCGCCCACGGCGCGGGTTATCTTGCATTAAGTGATGCTGAGCAAGCTGACTTTGAGCTAAGAGCTCAATTAAACGATCATGGCGATCCAAGACATCAGCCATGGTGGGATGAGCTGGGGGTGGTGGAGGAATTTCACCGAAATGATCGCCCGACATCTGTGGAGCATAGAGTGGAGACAACCGTAAGCTTACCATTACGCTGATAGCTGAGAAGAGACATGTACAAGGATCTACATTCTTTTATTGAAAAAAAAGCAAAAGCACACATAACATTTTACATATCAGTTTCAAACCACCCTTAGTTACTACTATTATACAACCATACCACCCCCACTGGCTTATTCGAACAACAACACACACTGGCAACTATTTTACAAAAATTTTACAAAATGTACAACTTCAAACACCCCAAACACCGGACCCACAACAACTCATCCTTCAAGTGCCGCTCTGGCCCACTGAATTTTTGCCCGCATCTGAATCGTACCCTGTACCAGGAGCAGGGGCAGGTGGTCCAACGGAACCAGAAACAATCCCTGAGGATCCCTAAGTAGCCCCTGACCCCTTAGGAACTAACTCCATGGGCTCCTCCTCTGAAGAACTCTCTTCTAGTTCTGCCTGAAGCTGATCATTTTGCAGTTGTAGTGCAATCACCTGCTCATTAAGGTTGTCTATGATGGTGTGGTCAAGTTCGATATGTGTGGTTTGATCCTGAATGGTTAGGTTAGCAGCGTGCAACTGATCCCTTAAGTCTCTCATGGTACGTTGGTCCTCGTATTGACGAAGACCCAAACTGATGATCTCAGAAGTATCCCTATGCTGTTGTTCTAACATGTGCTCGTTCTGTGCCCTTAGTCCCAAGAAACCCTCTCTGATACTCTCATAGGTTTGGTGGCGCTGATCATAAAGATCCGCCAACTGGGAAGTGTAGTGGACTTGCTCACGCATTTGGCGCCTTCGCAAGTCTCGTGCACTACGGTTCAGATTCCTCAATCTCCTTTCCCACTCGGGCTGAGATCGGTCATTGGGAGGAAGAAACTGTGATGCCCCCAGCATCTCAAAAGTCTTAACACACGATTAGATTAGCGATAATCAAAGATTTGGCTTAATTATGCTTAGAGAAGAGCAAAAACTAGGCTAGTAAACCACTAAGTCGAAATTTTCAAATTGAATATGCAAAACTTTGTATAGTTTGGTTGAGTAGTTGAACACTTACACATTTTCATGCAAGACATCCAATACAAAAAGTTTTAGTTCAAGATATTTCCTTCAAGTGTGCTATCTTGACCATTTTCAAAATCAGATATTAAGGGACTCAAAAGTTCGAACCAAGCTCAGTTAACCTACACTCAGGAAATTTTGCCAAGTCTGGAGCTGACAATCTTTCCCAAATTTCATTCTAAAGTTACTTTCGATTTGACCATACAACTTCAAAATCTTCCTTTCTATGAAATGAAATTAAACTTATCGCCTTTCAAATGCATCTGACTTCAAAATGATTGGACTTTATTTGATGCTTCAAAAGTTAAAAACAAGAAATACTCTACATGGAGTAAACCTGCATTTTGACCAAACCTCTGAACACATCAGAGGTTATATTTCAAAATCTATTGTGATTTAAGCTAAACTTTACATACCAAACTTGTATAAAATTTCATGGGGAATAACTTTGGTATTTTGTGTGTCGACATGCATAGAGGTTTGCAAGGTGTTTTAGCTCATTTTCTGTTTACACTTGAATTCTGTCCAAATTAGACCTAAATGGAAAATTCAAATTTTGAGCAACTAAAAGACACGATCATACAAAACCTTGTATATGAAAGTTGTAGGCAATAAAATTATGGCCAACATTGGTATATAAATATTTATGTGAAAGTGCACCTAAAGTGGACTTATGGAATTTTCAAATTGGAAGGTGTTGTCGGTCAAACTGGAGTCAGCAGGTTAAATTCAAATTTAATCATATTTATACTTGGAATCTGGTATTACTCCTTTTGACAAAATTGTATATCCTAAAAGGTACAACGTTTCATTCAATTGGGTCCTTTTCAAATTCGGACTCTAGAATACTCAAAAACTCAAGTTTCAAACAGGTCTTCCTGCAGTCAACAGGGGTTTTTCTATTTTTCGAATTTTGTTTTCTCCATGAGTCGCTGACGAGTGGGCCCCACCTGTAAGGTCATCGGATTCCTGCTCACGCGGTTGGGACACGTCGCACCGATGGGTCCCGCCTTCGTCTGTCTCCCCGAACTCGGTCCAATGCACCGTAATACTTTTTCCCCGCCAGGTCCCACCTGTCAGCGTCCCACGGTCTACGGACCGCGTCCACCCGCGCGTCGCCTTCTTCCTCCTCCCCTCCCCTGCGCCCACGCGGCGGGCGAAGGCTGCCCGTGCCGCGCCATGGGCGCCAGCACGCCACGCCATGGCCACGCGCCGCCCTCGCCCGGCCTGCGCTGCCTGCTCCCTCCCAGCTGGCGTCCTCCCCAGCTCCGCGCCCTCTTCCCCGTCCCTTTTCCTTGCTCCCCTGCCTCTGCTCCTTGCCCTGGTGCACGCCTAGAGCGCGAGCCGCCATGGCCGCGGAGCTCGAGCTCTATCAAACTCACGTGCCGGCCAACCGAGTCATCCCTCCTCCGTCCGCGACGCGCAGCGGCACCGCGGAAGCCTTCCCTTCCGGTCCCCTCCGTCGTTGAAGCCCGAGGCCTCGTCCTCCACCCCTCCCCGCGTGCGCCGCTCGAGCGCACCAAGGCCGCCACCGAGCTCGCTGTGGAGAGCCGCCACCGGACCATCCCCGTGCCCCTCGACACCACCGCCGGATTCCCCTCATCCGCGCGCATCCTGCATGGCCAAGCCCGGCCTCCTCCCTCACCGGAGCGGTCGGATTGAGCCACGCCACGGGCCTCTGTGTGCCGCCGTGGACGCCCCGGTTCACCGCCTCCGCACCGGCCTTCCCGCCCTCCCCGCGCGACGCGACCTTGGGGGAAAGAAAGCCCGTCGCCGGGAACACACGGCCGGAGCGGCTCGGCTTCAACCCCGCGCCTCCACGCGCCGGCGCACGCGCGCGACCGCGCCCCTGCGCCGTCCTCCCTGGCCGGCCCAAGGTAGAAGAAAGAGGCGCCACTTTTGCGAAAACCCCCTGTGTTTTGCCTTATTTTGTTTCCATTCGAGTCACTGTGTACTGAGTCATGGAAATATTGCATGCAGGTCCCTGAAGTCCATGACTAATCGTGTTAAGGTCCCTGGTTATTAGGATTTTTGATTTAATGCATTTTATTAAGTTGAGAACTTTGGAAATTCGTAATAAATCAAATAAAAATCAGAAAAATACAAACTAGGCTGCATTTTTATCCTTGTTAAAAGATCTATCTGCTGGGTATGATGGTTGAATAGGAAAAGACCTTTTTGCCCCTGATTTTGTGTATGCATATTAAACCAACATAAATGGAAAATGTAGGTAAAATGAGCTTCAAAAACTATGAAATTTGCGCAGAGGCCATGCTAACATGTGTAGGCTTTGTATAAATTTTGGTAGCCCTAGCATTGACTGTTTAATTACTATTTTGCCCTTGTCTTGTATTTAAGCATATATTAATTTAGGAAAAGGTTGCTATGGTGAAAAACGCTCCATGTGACTTTAGGGGCTTGATATGAGCTCTAGGTTATGAACATGACTCACTGCTAGAAGTAAGAAGTGGTGCATGTAAGGTTTTGGCTCTGATTTGAAAATGGTAGAAATAATGCCTATTTACGTAAATAATAGAAAATGTGAGACTAGTATATTAATGAATGCTACCATGGACCATATTTGGAAACTTAGGAGTTTGCAAACCTTAGCCACTAAGTGGAATGCAATGTAGGTCTTCACTACTGTTGAGAAGAGCACGCTAGGAATGCCAAGCTAACTAGGTGGAAAATAGGTGTTTAAGTAAGCATCGGCCATTCTGCATGAGTCGGTACTACCCTATCACACACCCCCACGTTGTTATGTGTGACAAGCTAAGTTCTCATAAATGATGGCTTGTACGATTTCTTAACGCTAAACAAGTTTCATCACGAAAATGCATAACTTTAGTCCCTAAATCATGTTTCCTTGCATCGCACTCGCATCATGAAGCAAGCATCGAACTAATACATGCTCCAATTGCACTATGTCATGCATATAGATTCCGCGAGCGAAGGACAACCGCCGGACTAACCAGTCGTAGAGGAGCCAGAGGAGCAGCTGCACCAGGAGCTGAAGGACCAGCAGCAAGGACACGACTACGCTCCGGAAGAAGATACTGACCCTAACGAGGAAGGTAGGCAGGACCATACTTAACCCAGCAAACAAATTATACTTGATGATTACGCATATGCATTAGGAGTTGCTTGAAACCAGTTGCATTAGACTCCCTGGCCGCCCTGGCCCTAGCACCTATACATAGAGTTCGTAGGACGAGTATGCCTAGAAATTGCTGGGTACGAGTAGACACGAGTGTGTGGACTCGTCGCGTAGGTGTTTTCAAAGTTACAAAAGCTTACTATTACAACATTTATTACTGTTGCTCATGAATTAAATGGAGACCGGGCGGAGATTTATTTCAGTATATACTTTTCATAAGGTTGCACTTTGGACTCCGCCCGAGTCGCATAAGGCCCGTCCGCTGTTCGCCCATTGGTCGGCATAACATTGCTAGAGTGCTTATCCGGGGAATGGGACCGGTAAGGTCTTTCCTGGGCTCATCCGAAGCACAGAGACACGTTCCTACCCGCTGGTTGAGAGGAAGGTGGCCCGGGGGAGCTTGGTACTCATGGCGGGGAGACCGAGATGTCGGCAGGCTCGTCATGGGGGCACAACCCGGGGGCTAGGCGGGAGTGAATCGAACTTGGGACGAGGCAGGTTAAGATTGGGGCTATATGTGGGAACGCGATGGCTAGTAAGCATATACCCCTGGCATGATAGTTATTCCCGGGAATTAAAATCGATTCGAATCGCTGATGCCCACCAGGTGTGGGAATGCCAATACCATTGACGTTCAACGTAGTAACTACTTAAACACTCTGGATTTAGTACTCATGGTTTTTTGGAATACCACATGATTGAATTGAACTGTTTACCTTACTGCAAGTTACTTTTATGTTTGAGGTTATACAAATGATGAAAACCTGCTACTTATGTTACACATGTTACTGTTTAAAACCAAAGGCTAAGGATCCACTTGCTAGTAAGCCGCTTCGCGTCAGCCGTAAGCCAAAACCATTAAGACCTACTGAGTAATTAGTACTCAGGGTTTGCCCCCATATTTTGAGCGTAGGTATGGAATTCATGGTCTGCACTTGTGTTGGAGGCGGCGCATGCCCTCACTTAGGTTGAGACGACATGAGTGGCACAAGGGCAACATCGGAGGGCTCGATGTTGTTACCTCTAATGCAAATCTTTTGATGATATCATGGTGACCTCTGAACTTATAATTCCACTGCGAGAAACTTTCGAACTTGCTACTTTATAACACTATGTTGGACTCGTATTTTATTTAAAACCGGGTTGTAACTAAGTCTATTATTATACTATTCAACTGCCTGTGATGATGTATCTGTTGTGGCTCTATCGTGGGTCAGATGTGTATGATGTCGGTTCCTCTGGGAAATGGTAATATCAAGGGTCAAGAGACTCTCGACGGACGACCGGGTTTAGTTTGGCCTAATCACATTGCGAGCCAGAGGTGGCAGATGTGCTTAGTCCGGATTAAATCGGCGGTTCCGCCACAGAAACATAACTTCAGACCCTTCCAACTCACCCAGATGCCTCGTACAGAGCTCAGTTAGAGCCCTATAAGCGGCATCAGAAAAAGCCTCTCCAGGAGTTATCCCACTACCCTCAACTTCCCATACTTCCTCCTCCGGAACCCTAGGGTGTTGAGGCATACGCACTCGCACCCTTGTCTCACCCATGAGACCTAGATCAGCATGACGAACAATGTAACGGGGGCAACTAAGATAACCCAACCCTTGAAGACGGTGGTGGAGAGTCATAGCTAAGGGACAGTTTTCTGGACACTCCTGGTGCCAACAACCCCTGGCATCCTCGTAAGGGATGAAAGTGTGCGGCATCTGGACCAGAACAACAAAAACTTTTGTTAATAAATCATTTTGAATTGATCTACTTACTCCTAAGGACAGAAAAATAACTCTAATGCAATTATGATGCATGACATGTTTTAAGACTAGATCTTTTAATGTTCTCTACACGCTCATTTTTAAGAAAGATGGTTTCGTTAATTCATATCTTGGAATACACCCTTATGCGGGGCTTACTTACTATAAATTGAAAAAAAAATTTAAAATAGGAACCCAGCCCTCAAGCTCAGCTCTGATACCAACTGTGGCAGAACTGCCCAAGTTAACCCGGATTTAGTGCTTAATCACCAGACCCGGACTAACTTCGGTAGTCCTTTAGGATGTAGGTATCCTGACTTGGCCTTCCCATCCGGATCGAGCTTGATTTTTGGGGCGACTCTCGAAGGAGTCCACAGGTTACAACATACACAGCCACATTTATTACATAGAGTTGAAATATTACATAAAGAGTTCGGTATTTATTACATCCCGGCTGGTAAGTTCTTCAGCCATTTTAACAAAAGTAACATAGTTCACAAGTTTTTCTCCAACACACACACCTTATTCTGCTCTAGGCGTAGCAAAGCTTAATTCAGAAGAAGGGAGGAGTAAGGTAAGGATCTCATTCGAACCACGTATACTCTGCTCCTGTAAAAAGAATAGGCAAGAAGCATAAGTACTAATTACTCAGCAAGACTTACCCGACCACTGGGTCGAAATCCGACTCCCTAGCTTATAGCTGGGGGGGGGGTTAGGTCAACTCACACTGCGGCAGGCCTAATAGTAAATCCTTAGCTCTTAGAATTCGGTTCACTTTTTAGTTATTACCTGATCATGCTAAGTTATTCCTAATCTATTAACCAACAAGGACAAACATTTTTTTCATGCATTCTTCATTAATAGGAACAGTTCTCTTACTACGATGTTGGTCGCGATCAGGCAGCTTACAACCGGCAAGCCACAGACGATTCGAATCGATTTTCCACCTCTCGAGAGGGATACTCAGACACCCGTCATATGTGTGTACACCGACCCCACATACGACAACCCAACATCCAGTGCCACCTAGCCGGAACCATCCTCACCGAACCCGAGTGTCAGTCCTTCGACACCCGCCCAACCTCCTCCTTCCAGTTGGTCTCGTCTAGTTCCGCGCTTAGGTACAACAGGACGAAAGGCTTACCGGAGCCCGTTAAGGACGGTAAGTGAATGATGCGCGTTCGGCCCAACCAGGCCACACATCGGACGGCCTTATGCGACACAGGCTGGATCAGGGTCCATAGTAAATAATCATAACTTGTAAAGTACGAAAGCGAAACTGATCCCGCCGCATGCCTGTCAAATTATTAACATTCTTCTTATTCTTAACCAACAAATTTCTGTAACAGAATTCCGTTCTAGGCCTATGCTACCTAAGCCATCTACTGAGCATAGGATTTTATGCTGGATAATGAGTAATCATGCTCCAGGGTTTCAATCAATTCCTAACTCTAATGCACAAGCATTAGTCTGATTTTAATTAAGGACTTAAAGAAAATTGGGTAAATGCACCGGGGCTTGCCTTGAGTCACGGGATCTGCCTGTCGGTGACTCGGAGTCTCCTCCTGCTGGTGTGAAGGATGTCTCGGCCGCACCGGCTTCCGGATTTTCCGCTGCGGCGGAAGACTCTTTAACTGGAAGTGGTGGGACCAACGTGCCTAGGTTGATGACATGCAGGAGTTTTAAAAATATGAGGATGATCAACCTGTTGAAAAAGTAAAATGCACAATTTTCTAAAGAAAAAGGGTGGTTGGGGTTAAACATAGATATTTTCGGGTGTAGATGATTGTCCTATGGTTTAAATGAATTACCTCGTATTTTTAAATATTTTTAAATAATTTTAAAAGCTTAAATGAATTTTCTGGGAATTTTTGAATAATTAAAATGGATTTTAGAATTAATTTCCTATTTTCAATACATTTTTATGAATTTTTCTGCATTTTTAAATAAAGGCTAACTTTTTTAAAATTATATAAACTTTAATTTAATTTATTTTTAGAATTACCAAAATATTTATATGAATTAATAAATAATTTTACTAATTAATATAAATATATTAATATTAAAGTAAAACAAATAAACAATTTAAATTAATAAGAAAAAGAAAACAGAATTTAGAAATTGAAATTCGGCCCAGCCAAAAAAAAACAAAATAAAAAGTTCTAATTTCCCTCTCCAAAAATCGCATGGGCTCCCTTTCGGCCTGGCCCACCACGGAGTGGGCCGGCGGCCTGTTTTCCCCAGGCAGCGCCGGCGACCATGCGTCTCTTTCCCCTTCTTCCCCCCTCTCTCTTTCTCCTTCTTCCCCCCTCTCTCACTGCCCTACGCCGGCCGCCGCGGACGGAGTGGCCACGGCGCTCGCCGCGCCACGGCGGCGACAGGGGCTCTCGGGGCCAACCCTCCCCCGCGCGACGTGCGCGCAGGTGTCTCGCGCAGGTGTGGCGCACCCGATGCGCCTGCTAGCTTGGGCTAGAGGGAACCGGAGGGGTGGGGAATGGGAGAACGGCGCGGCGCTCACCTCGGTGACGCCGGCGGAGCACCGGAGGCCCGGCGCGGGATGGCGGTGAGCGGCGCGGAGCTGAGCGGCTGGGTGGAGCGGCGGAGCAGCGGCGAGGGCGCAGAGCGGAGAGGCGGGGTGGCGCGGCAGCAACGGCGCGGAGGGGAGCGGGCGCGGCACGGGCGTGGGGACCAAAGTCTCCCCCCCCCCGCTCGGCGAGGCGGGGAAGAAGACCCCGCCCCCCGCGGGTCCCACCTGTCAGCGCCGCCTGACAGGGGGCGCGGGTGGCGGGTGGGCTGGCCGCCACACGGGACGCCGCCCCCGGCTGGGCTTTGCCCAGCGGGCACGTGGCCGCGGGCTGGCCCGCGAGGCTCCCCCCTTTTTCTTTCTTTTTTTTACTTTTACCCTTTTCATTTTTAACCCTAGATTTTGACCTTTTCGACAGGGGTCCAAATACAAAAGTGGAAGGGCTTAATTTAAACTACCCTTTCACATTTTTGCCCCTGGAAAACTCCAAATTTTTGAAAAGTCCTCAAATTTAAATTTGAATCAAATTTTTAAAAGAAAAATTAGGGTAAATTGCAATGTACTTAGGTGTTTAGAATACAGAGTATTACACTAGGCTATCCACTCCGGTTCGGGCCTGGCCAATGCCTTATACAGAGCGAGTGGTTGTACTAAAAGAGTTAGGCAAGATGAAAATCATAACGGTCCTTATGGAGAGCTCAGGTAGAACCATTCCAACTTTTCAATGATCGACAGCGTAAGCAATCCAACTACCCGGTATTCTCCACAAATCTCGGGACAAGGGGTAACCGCAGGTACCCTAACCTTATGGCTGTTTCGGCTCATAGCCGTATTCCGACAAGGTCGGTTGCCGGGGTTCTTCCCCATTTTATTTTAAAACCACACACACATCCACTTTCCCACACCCTTCATATTCCACATTATTAGCATCAAGATTATGATAGATAATTAAATAAGCGATCACACCTATGCGCGCTATATCTAAAATAAGCTTAGGTGGCTATATATTTTGCTGGGTTACCCTAGCAAGCAAAACATGCAAGTTTTTATGCGATTATCAGGCCAAGTGTTGTGTTTGTGAAACATAGGAATTTTATGCATCAAGTGGGGATTCCAGTGGACTTGCATATCGTTTTGTTGATACAGACGGTGCATCGGTCGCTGGTGATGAGGGTGTATCGTCTGCCGAATGCGTTGGTGTACCATCATCCGCCGGGCACATTGGCATACCAACTGCTGGGCGCGATGGTGTGCCATCCACTGCGCATGTTGGTACGGCATCTGTTGCAGGCACCGGTTGCTTTCTTCAAGTGTGGCGAAGGCTCTCGTGAGAGGTGACCGACTAAGATTGCTGGTACCACCTACGTGCATAAATAGGGAAAAACATACACACAACGAATATAACTTGAGCTCAACATGGATTCTAGGTGCGGTGAGCAGGAGATCTTGGGTTTATTTGGAGGGTTGGAAACTTACTAGAGGTGGTGGCTCGGGTAGGTAGCGGGGTGGGGTTTGGTGTTGGTTTTGTTGGCGGGCAATGCGACGGTTATGGAGGTAGTGCCAGGGTAGCGAATTCGAGCGGAGGGAACGAGAATGGCGAGAAGGTGGCCTCATGGTGAGGTGGCAATGATTTAGGTGGGACACGAGGTGGAGCGATGATTTTCAGATGATTTTCGATATCGTCATCATCTGAATTCAAGGCTCGCATAAACCAAGACAGGAACCTTGAGGATCTATGTGGGGTAGGTAGGTAATGGCATCAGTCACCAGGCACACGATACTCATGGGACCAGTGTGAAGCGCAGACTGGGCGTAGGACGGCGTCATGAGGGCATGACGGCGGCTTTCGACCAAAGGGGAGGGCTATGTGAAGGGTGTGGATGGATAGAGGTTGATTTTAGAAGAATTTAGGCACAATAATCGCCCCAATCGGAGTTAAGATGGAGAAGATATGGGGTATATAGTGGCTAGGGGGTAGCAATAGACCTTTTTGGAAGTTCAGGGGGTAGATTTGGACTTTTTCTTTTGGTGAACTTCTCAATATGGCCTGTGAAGAGAAAACTTGGACCGGGGTGGGATTCGGCCCGATGTGGCCTGGCTGGGCCCGCGCACGTGGTGTCTGCGGCGCGGGCGTCCACTGGGCTGGCCCAGCTGTGCTGCCTGGGTGGCGCAACGGCATAGCTGCGCTGTTAGGTGCGGGCCCACTCATCAGGGAAAAGAGGCGGCAACGGCGTCCGGTAAGCGGACGGCGGCCGGGTTTGGGCTCTGGGCGAACCGGTTTTAGGCCGGTCCATGGGGAGCCCACCGCCGGTTTTCGCCACCGGCGGCGGTTCCGATGGTGAGACCACGGGTGTGAGCACCGGAACGGCGGCATGGTTGTGTTGACGGGGTTGGGCGTTCGATATGGTGGCCGGAGGTGGGGTTTCTGCTGTGGCGATAGAAAGGGCGTGCACCGGCGTTTGGGCGGGTGTGGTTTAGTGGGTGACAGGGAGGAGCAGCAAGGTGCTAGGTGGGTGGTGGGGGTAGGGGTGGGGCTCGGCCATGCTTGAATCGAGCGGTAGTGCTGGGGTGGTGGCGGATTTTGGTGGCGACGGGGAGGGAGGGTGGCTTGCCAGAGCAGAGCGGAGCAGGGGGTGTGGGAGAGGGAGATGCGGCTAGCGGCGCCAGCGGGAGTCGGGGGCCGCTCGCGGCAAAAGGGTGCGAGGTTCGGCGGGAGGGATGGGGGCTCACCGGCGTCATGTACTTATAGGCCAGCGGGAAGGATGGGCTAAGCCCCGTGCGTCGGCGACGTTGGCCCGGCGGGGAAGGGCAATGGCAATGGCAACAAGTGATGGAGAGATGGGGCACCAGGTATCGCGGAGATGCGTGGGCGAGATAGAGGCCAAGGGGGGTCCGGGCCCGACCCACCGGGGCCGATATGGCGTTTGTCGTGGTGCGCGGCACGCAGCGGACAGAGGAGGAAGAGGGGTCCGACAGGTGGGGCCCGGCGGCAGTGAGCGGGGGGTCGCGGGTCCGGTTGGCAGCGACGGTAGTAGGGAGGTGGGACGGCGGGGAAAGGGGAGAGGGAGGTGGGCCGACGAGGGAAGGGAAGTGGGCCGAGGGGGGGTTGGGCTGCGGCCTGAGGAAGGAAGGAGGATTTTTTTTCCTTTTCTATTTTGGATTTTGAATTTAGGTTTGGATAGGAACTTGAAGGGATTTCGTTGGGGGAAATTTTGGGGAATGTTTTATCGATCGCTTGGCCGCGAATATTTTAGAATATCTTGGGCTATCGAGAGATTTTGGTTGAGCTCATGTTGACCTTCTCAAAACGAACCACCGAGATTTTCAAAATCGATTTTTAATTAGAGGGGGAAAGTAGAGGAAAATCCGGTGCCAAATTTTGGGGCGTTACAGATCTTGAGGTGTAACACCCCAAAAATCTATACCCCAAAACTCCCCTCTAAGTTCACCCTGCTAGCACCCTCACAAAAGTCCCCTCTTTATTCTACAAAATTACACAAAAATTTCCTAGGTTCAAATTAAAATCTGGATAAAGGAATAAAAAAGAAAGGCCAAAACTCCCCCCCAAACTTTTTTTCGGCCCAGCCCACCCAAACCCCCCTCCCTTTCGGCCCGTCCCACTGCTCCTCCCCCGCCTGGGCCACTTGGGCCGTCGCACCCCGGCCCGCTCCGACCCCCGCCCCCTCTCTCACGCTCCCTGACAGGTGGACCCCACCTGTTAGGGGCGTCCCCTACCCCACGCCGCGCCTGTCCTCTACCGTCGGTGTCCCCTACCAGAGCTCTGGTGGGCCACCGTGCCCGGCCCTGCCGCGCCTCGCGCTCTGGCGCACCACCGCCCCCGTCCCCTACCTCGGTGCACACAGCACCACCGGCGCACACCGCGCCCAGCCCCCCCCCCTCACACCGGCATGCCGCTCCTATAAAACCCACTCTCCCACCCTTGCCTCACCGGACCACAACCCGCCCCCGAACTGAACAACCGCCCCGGAAAAGCTCTGACGCGGTGACACGGCGTCCACGCCGCGCTCGCCGCTGCCAAGCTCCCCGAGCTCACCGCCTAGCCTCCGCCCCTACCTGAGGCCCCTTGGGCCGCGCTCATCGCCAGAGCATAGCACACCCCTACACCCTTCACCCTGCCCACCACTAGGTTCGTCGTAACCACCCCTGCCTCGCACCACCCACCTCATCACCGGAACTGCTTTGTCGGCGGGGAAACCCCGGCAAGCCTCCGTTTTCTCCCACCCCGCCTCGGCCTGTTCACGAAGGCCAAACCAAGACCGTTGTTAAACCCCCCCCACGCCACCATAGCAACGCCCCCCCTGAAATGCGGGCCCGACCCTAGCGTCGTTAACCCCCCACCCCCCCCCACCCCACCCCCCCCCCCGCGCGCGCACCAGTGCGCTGGGCCGGCCCATCTGCCGCGTCGTGCCCCACGTGGGCCGGAGGCAGGCCGAGCCGCCTTGTGCCGCGCCCCTGTTTCAGCCCACAAGGATATAAAATTCCCTTTTCAATTATTTAAACCTGCCTTTTCAATAAAAATCCATATCTTTTCCAAACCAACTTCGTTATAGGTGATGCTTGCACCCAAATTCTTCTAAAAATCCCCTCTACCCAACCCACCTCCTTTTAAAGTATTTTGAGCTTGAATGATTGCATTTATTGGTTGTTTATTGTTGGTGTACGCTAGACATCGAACCAGAGGAACTCCAGGAACCGGAGCTGACCGTTGCGGACCAGGAAGGCGATGACCCTAGTACCGACCTCCACTGCGACGAGGACTTAGACGACGGCAAGTCTACTGGAACCCTTTCTTGATGCATGAAAAACCTAGATTTGCAAAACAAGTATCTTGGCCAGTGCAACCATTTAAAAACCTGCATGTTTTGCTTGCTAAGGAGAAACCCTGGTAGGATAGCCATCACAACCTATTTAGAAGTAGCGCGCATAGGAGAGAATCTCTCATTCAACTACATGAACTAAAAGCTTGTAAGAGGCAATGGAGGTAGGTTACGGTGGGATGGGGCTGAGGTTGATTGGGTAATTTTTTCAAAATAAAATGGGGAAGAACCTCGGCAGCCGATTTGGTCGAAATACGGCTACGCGCCGAAACAGCCATAAGAGTAGGGTTGAACGGGTAACTTAGCTATCTGCAGTTACCCCATATCCCGGGATTCATGGGGAAGACCGGGTAGGTGGATGCTCGTGGTGTCGAGTAAAAAAAAAGTGGTACGGTGGTGGGTTCAACCCGAGCTCTCCGTAAGGACCGGTATGATTTTCATCTTGCCTAACTCTTCTAGTGCAACCACTCACTCTGTATGAAGCAGTGGCTAGGCTCGAGCTGGAGTGGATAGCCTAGTAGCTTCTGTGTTGGCGCACAAGGGGCTAGGGGAAGGGTGAGTGTCAACGGAAGTACCACGGAGTACTGGAGTGACTCGGCTGTCTGAACCCCTAAAGTTCTGCTAGGTGATGAAACAAAGGCAAAAGGCTTGGTTTGGAATTCGGGCGCTTATTTGGCCGTAAGCGTCGCTGAGTCCAACTTGTAGGAATTAGTACAACCTCTGATCAGAGAAAAATCTATTCGAATAGTCCGTGTCCATTGGTATGGATGGGTTACGGTTTGGTTCTTCATCTAGTATGGTTTTCTTTAAATGGATGGTTGGAACAAAGGTGGAACCTGAAAGTTGGGTGGCTCAGGGTTGTGGTTAAGATAAATCTGGGCCGCTCAGAGCGGCAAGTCCGGTGGCACTCTCCCTTCGTACTAAAACTTTGTTTTTATAAATTAACAACTGGACCACTAAAATAAACCCTGCATTATTTTTCCGCAAATATAAGCTCCAGATATAGCCTTGCATCTAGAGATAGATACACCCCCACTCAACAGAAGGAAGATGGGCTTGCGGAGTACATAAGTACTCACCCTTGCTATGTTGATACTTTTCAGATAGCTCCGACTATCTGTTCGAGGCACTCTTCGACTAGGTCATGATCCTATTTCCCAACTAGCCTATGGCATTGGGCCCTGAAGGATTGCTTCCGCTGTATCTTACTTTTTTTTTGCATTTACCATGTAATTGTTTGTAATCGTTAAGTTTGACACTATGCTATCTGAAATAAATGTGTTGCTAGAAACCTGGAACTAGCATTTGTATCATATTTAAGCTCTCATGAATTTGAGGGCGCTTCATGAGGTTAAACTTTAGCCTACGGCACATCGGATGTTTGGATATTAGTTAGAAGTATTAAATATGGTCTAATCATAAAACTAACTACACAAACGAGGACTAAACGCCGAGACGAATTTATTAAGCCTAATTAATCCATGATTAACGAATGGTTACTGTAGCATCACATTTGCTAATTATAGATTAATTAAGTTTAATAAATTCATCTTGTCGTTGAGTCTTCGTCTGTATAATTAGTTTTATAATTAAATTATATTTAATAGTTATAACTAGTGTCCAAACATTTAATGTAACGGGATCTAAATGTTTACCCCTCGGCAGCGTCAATCGCTAGATGGACGAAGGCCGTCGGCCGGCACCTACTCCTATAATAATAAGCATCAATGTAGCTTATTTGACCACCCAAAAAACGACGAATTGAGCGCTTTATTTCCTTGGACGAGGCGGCCAGGCGGGGGCCTACTTAAGTAGTGCCTGTGGACGCTCGAGTAGTGCCAATTGCAATGCCGCAGCAGCAGGTCGGGGAGGGTAGATGCGAACCCGCGCCATGCCCCCACCCCCAATGCCCCAATGGCCTCTGGTTCCACCACTCCGCTCTCGTACTACTGCTACACTGACTCGAATACTCAAAGTGATGGGTCGATGCATGCATGGAACCTGCAGGTGCATGAATCCCGTACGTCTTAGTGGATCGCTTGACGAAGAAACGATATACACGTGCCTGATGCCGTTATCCATGAGACGCATCCTTCTTGCTTCTTTTGAACTGTACATCCTTCTTGCTTCTTGTCCTTCATTTCATCCCCTATATATTCGTGTGCGCACAGAGGTCCATGAACCGAAACAAAAATCAAGCATGTCCGCTTTGTCTCCAAGAAAAGGAAAAAAAAGAAACCATAATAGACAATTAAGAGCTAGGAATTACTCCATCCATTTTCCAGATTATAATTTATTCTAGCTTTATTCTTAGTCAAAACTTCTCTAGTTTTTAACCAGGTTTTTAAGATAAAATGCGCAAACATCTACAACAACAAACGCTGCATTTTTTTTTTTGGCAAATCGTAAACAAGTTGGTAGGTAGTGCGGTTGGTGTTGCTTGTTTGCTTAATTTCACCCGGGAAATGAATCCGCCAGTTGGGTCTATCCCAGTAGTAATATTTTAGGTCATCACCTCAGTGGAAATGTTCAAACATCTCTGATGGAAGCAAGGCTTCTTAATTTCAGATGGTCATCAGGACAAAACCGTAAGCGTCGAGACAGTGAGCCATTCATATCGGTGCTTATATGCTTTGACAAGTTGGAGAAGAGATCATATGCGCCATGGTGGCGGTGTCCCTTTCCTGATTCCGTTTCAACAGGAAAGTGAATTCTCCTACCAGTATTATACTACATAGAAAAGGCAGCAATGCGTGTGCGCCTAGGCCTCCATCTAGTATTACTCAAGCTTAACAAGCACGTGGTGCAACTGAGAGAAAAATTAAAAAATGGAAATTTTGACAGATTGATTGATGGACGTGTGGTGGTGGAGGGAAGACGAATCCTTGCTTTCTTTCTTACTCCTAAAAAGGAAGAAATGCACAAAGTACCCTGGCGCCTACCCGTGTGGTGGTGGACTGGTGGCCGGATGCCCTCTGTCGGCGGCGGCGGCGGCGGCGGCGGGCGGCTCCTCCAATGGAGTGGATCAAGGCCCGGGCGGGTGACGCCGTGACGGCAATCGCACCCCTGGTTGTGGTTGGCCGTCGCAGGCAGAAACAAACAAACAGCAAGCGGGGGATGGTCACGGATGGACGAGAGAGACGACACGTCGGGTCGTGGGCAATCCGAGCCGGACGCTGCGTGGGGGGCCGGCCCGGTATCAGTACCGCCCAGCCCAGCACAGATCTGAAGAGCCTAGATGCAGCGTACACGTACTGTACGTGGGGGTGGTGGGGCCGTGGGGGGCGGCCCGGCCCGGCCGTGATATTCTGGCTCCTTTTATAACGACCTCGCTCGCACGGCTCCCCCCCCGCATCTGCTCCTGCCCGCAGACTGCAGGTCGCCAGGGAGTAGAATTAATTTTGCGAATACCTGCGGGGGCTACGCGTAAATTCGACGGCGGGGGCAGGAAAGCGAAATGGGAAAGCAGGCGGAACGCGTGCGGCCGCTGCGGGTTCACATGCCCGCCGGCAGCGCGGGCCGGGCCCCGCCACCACCACCACGTGACGACAAACGGGGGAGCGTTGCCGTCGGGACGCCGGGCGGCCCACCACGCGAGCAAAACGTGCTCCGGTCCAGGCCCACCCCCTCGGCGCCGTGAAGCTTCCTCCTCCTCCTCCCGCCCGCCCTCTCCCCTCCTCGTGGCGAATGGGATTGGAAAATTGGAAATGGATGGATAAGAAAAGGACGCGGTTATTAAACTTATCTGCTGCGGCGGCTACGCGTACCCGCACGCCATGGGGTCTCGGGTGAGCGTAGCGTTTCCGCTTGGAATCCAAAGGTAGTGGCGCGCGCGTCAAGCTGTTGCGTTGCGACAACGACGCGGCGGCCACCTCGCCTGCCTTGCACAACTGGCCCGCCCGCCCCGGCCTCTTTATATTATAATATAATAATCCAGATCGCCGAATCACGCCGTTAAATACGCCACTCCACTATTATTATTATTACTGATGCTAGTTTAATAAGCACGCGCATGGCGCGTCTCTTTTGCGCGATACACCTTTTTTTACACTCCTGCTATATAAATTGTCTACTCCCACGAACCAACGCAAGCAGAGCTCGCACGATGCCAGGCTCGCTAAACACGTGAAGGCGGGCGGCGGGCGGCGGACGGCCCAGATTTTGGGGCAGGTTTTAAACGATAAGATCGCGCGCGGGTCGCTTTCCCACGCCGCGCTGGCCGCTGGGCCTTATTTAACTCGCCTGTCGCCTGCGTCGGCCCGCCCGCCCGCGGATGGGCCCTTCCCTTCCTCTCGCTGACTGCACGTGGGCCACCCGATACGGTCAAACAAAGTCGGCTTCGATGGAGTGGGATGGATGGATGGCTGGCTGGGCATGGGCACTGCTACTGTTAATGTGTTGCAGTCGTGGTGGCGCCCAGAGTCAGCTCACCCACCCCTTCCTCCCACGTGCCACATGCTGCTCGCGCACGTGGGCCATCTCCGCAAATTCAAGTGCTTCACACATTTGGGCCGTGGAGTGGAAGAATATAAGCCATGTTTTTATTTTTTTATTTATGTCACATACTCGTACTACTACTACGTGTTTACATACCCCCACGTTGGCAACTGTCTACAAATAAACTCGTTGGTCGTTGCGCCCTGCCATTCTAAATACGGAGTAACAAGGATTTCAAAGATACTCCTACTACGATACGGATTTACACACCAGGCCAAGGAGAAAACGTTTGTTCGGGTCATGAATCCCATCAAACAAGGGGGGCTAGCTGCCATTAAAGAAAAATGCGCTAGCTCTTCACAAAAGCACTAGTATTTGGTATTAGGTGATGCGTCACTTTAACTCTTTCATCGTACCGATTGTGGTACTGAGGTACTCTTAGGCTAATGAAGGAGGAACCGTTGTGCCATGGACTTCTATGGTGCAAAGCATGCAAATCCTTCCTTGCTAGCTAGCACATCAATCCTATCCTATGCTATCACAAAATAGCATCTTCTATTGTACAAAAGTAATCAGCTGGTTTCTCTCCCATCATTCCTGGTACACCTAGTAGTTCTCTATTTTTTTCCACACAAGAACCATACATGTGTGGGTGTATCGGTAGGGGGGGGGATCCAAATTACGGCAATGCAAGTGACCTAGCACTTTGCACGCCATATGTCCTCCGCAAGCCTATACAAATATCCGGCACTCAGTGCATTTTCACATGAAAAAATGTATATCCCTCGATATCGTATGTAAAGAAAATGTCAATAGGTAGCACTAATAGTGGTTAAATCTTAAATGGCATGAGCAGGAGTTCAGATTGCTTTTGTTGCTATTCAATTTTCACAATAAGTCGTAGAATATTGATTTAATGTGAAAATAGGTTTTGCGAAATGTGTGACAACAAACCGATGACACCTTGAGAATGTATTTAGCAACACATGATGCCCATGTATCATAGAATTCCCTACGATTCATTCATATTGTCACGAACTCAACATTTTCTTATTGACGATATGATCCAACAGATATGACGATCACCTTCTCATTCCATCGGTCCCTCTATTATTGACAAGTAATAAATGTAGTTCTCCATAGAAAGAAAAAATAGCCAATGGGTTTTTATGCTAGCTAAGTACCATCTTCACCAAGAATTCGCTAGCACATCGGATAGGGAGCTAGTGCATTCTAGCTCACCACTTTCTTATGCAAGAAGTTAGCAATGAGATCTAGCTATCTGCCCCTCCTTTCCCCAATCCATAGTTGCTAGTCCATCGTATTTCCCATAGAAAGAGAAGTTATATTATCTTTTACCAATAGAGGGTGTCATGAATGAGACACGTGTGTACTCTAACTCGAAATTTTCTTATTTAGGAAGTTAGCAATGTGATCCAGCCGTTACGCATGCCCCAAGCCTTCCTTCTCCCTCTTCATATTTTTGGTGATGATCCACATCATTCTCATGTGTAAAGAAAACCCGCACCTCATATACCATGCTAAAACTATAGTAGCTCACACAAACAGAAACCACTCATCGTTGACATGTAGGTCCCACAGCCCTAAAAAGAAGCATAGCCTTTTTTAACCATGAGAAGGGTGTTCTATGGCACCGCCTTAGTACAAAGAAGATGTCCCACTTGGCAGAAGGAGGCTACGAACCCGGCGGTTACACAAACCCATCCCCGAATTGTAGGATATCCCTCCTAAATCAGCCCCGACGAATTTCCCGTTTTACCACTTGGGCCCCGGGGGAGGCGAATGTTTCCGGATTTGCCCTCGTTAAAGCCGAACAAGAAGCGGCTCAAGCGCCCACCCCGGGCACGGGCCTTTTCGGTCTTGGGCCATAATCCCACGGATTCCGCGTTCTAAACCATTTCTTTCGCTTTCCCCTCGTCCTCCGTTCTCCACCCACCATTCTCTCCTCGCCTCCTCTTCCGTCTCCAACTCGCGCTGCCCCTCCCTTGGCTCCCCATGAACCTGTGGACGGACGACAACGCCTCCATGATGGAGGCCTTCATGGCCTCAGCCGACCTCCCCACCTTCCCCTGGGGAGCGCCGGCCGGGGGCGGCACCTCGTCGGCCGCCGCGACGCCGCCACCGCCGCAGATGCCCGCGGCGATGGCGCCGGCGTTCAACCAGGACACGCTGCAGCAGCGCCTGCAGGCCATAATAGAGGGTTCCAGGGAGACGTGGACCTACGCCATCTTCTGGCAGGCCTCCGTGGACGCCGCCACCGGCGCCTCGCTGCTCGGCTGGGGGGACGGCTACTACAAGGGCTGCGACGACGACAAGCAGCAAGCAGAGGCCGCTCACGCCCGCCGCCCAGGCCGAGCAGGAGCACCGCAAGCGCGTGCTCCGCGAGCTCAATTCGCTCATCTCCGGCGCCGCGGCGGCGCCCGACGAGGCCGTCGAGGAGGAGGTCACCGACACCGAGTGGTTCTTCCTCGTCTCCATGACGCAGTCCTTCATCAACAGCTCGGGGCTCCCCGGGCAGGCGCTCTTCGCCGGGCAGCCCACCTGGATCGCATCTGGCCTCTCCGCCGCGCCGTGCGAGCGCGCGCGCCAGGCCTACACCTTCGGACTCCGCACCATGGTCTGCGTCCCCGTCGGCACGGGGGTGCTCGAGCTCGGCTCCACCGACGTCGTCTTCCAGACCGCCGAGAGCATGGCTAAGATCCGCTCGCTCTTTGGCGGCGGCGGCGGAGGGGGTGGCCCGTGGCCGCCCGTGCAGCCTCAGGCGCCGCCACAGCAGCCGCAGCAGCAGCCCGCGGCCGGAGCGGACCAGGCGGAGACGGACCCCTCCGTGCTCTGGCTCGCCGACGCGCCCGTCATGGACATCAAGGATTCCCTCTCGCACCCGTCTGCGGAGATCTCCGTCACCAAGCCGCCGCCAGCGCCGCAGATCCACTTCGAGAACGGGAGCACGAGCACTCTGACGGAGAACCCCAGCCCCTCAGTGCACGCGCCCCCTCCCCCGCCGGCGCCGGCCGCCGCGCAGCCTCAGCGCCAGCACCAGCACCAGCACAACCAGCAGGGGCCCTTCCGCCGGGAGCTCAACTTCTCGGAGTTCGTGTCCAATCCCTCCATGGCGGCGGCGCCGCCCTTCTTCAAGCCCGAGTCCGGCGACATCCTCAGCTTCGGCCCCGACAGCAACGGCCGGAGGAACCCGTCACCGGCGCCTCCCGCCGCCACCGCCAGCCTCACCACCGCGCCCGGGAGCCTCTTCTCGCAGCACACGGCGACCATGACGGCCGCCGCGGCGAACGACGCGAAGAACAACAACAAGCGCTCGATGGAGGCCACCTCCCGCGCGAGCAACACCAACCACCACCCGGCGGCGACGGCCAACGAGGGCATGCTGTCCTTCTCGTCGGCGCCCACGACGCGGCCGTCCACAGGCACTGGCGCGCCGGCCAAGTCGGAGTCGGACCACTCGGACCTGGATGCGTCGGTCCGCGAGGTGGAGAGCAGCCGCGTGGTGGCGCCGCCGCCGGAGGCGGAGAAGCGGCCGCGGAAGCGCGGGCGGAAGCCGGCGAACGGGCGCGAGGAGCCGCTGAACCACGTGGAGGCGGAGCGGCAGCGGCGCGAGAAGCTGAACCAGCGCTTCTACGCGCTGCGCGCCGTGGTGCCCAACGTGTCCAAGATGGACAAGGCGTCGCTGCTGGGCGACGCCATCTCCTACATCAACGAGCTCCGCGGCAAGCTGACGTCGCTGGAGTCGGACAAGGAGACGCTGCACGCCCAGATCGAGGCGCTCAAGAAGGAGCGCGACGCGCGGCCCGCCCCGCACGCCGGCGGGCTCGGCGGCCACGACGCCGGGCCGCGGTGCCATGCGGTGGAGATTGACGCCAAGATCCTGGGGCTGGAGGCCATGATCCGCGTACAGTGCCACAAGCGCAACCACCCCTCGGCGCGGCTGATGACGGCGCTGCGCGAGCTGGACCTGGACGTCTACCACGCCAGCGTCTCCGTCGTCAAGGACCTCATGATTCAGCAGGTCGCCGTCAAGATGGCCAGCCGCGTATACTCGCAGGAGCAGCTCAGCGCGGCGCTCTACAGCCGCCTCGCGGAGCCGGGCGCCGCCATGGGCAGGTAATCGGTGAGAGCCAAGCTCAGCATTGCCTGCCAGATAGAGACGATACTGTTACTGCTGCTCACCACCGGGCTGTCATCGTCGTCTCACTGCCATGGTTACAGCAGTACAGTAGCCAGAGATTCAGGAGAAGGGATTCAGGAGAAGGAAGAAGACGATGATGCTGGTGTTGTTGTAAACTTTAGAAAGATGGATGATGATACTTAGCTGCTGCTGCTGCTGTTCATCATCATCTTTGTGTTTTTGCTAGTAGCTTGTTAATTAGCAGGATTAAGGAACCACCGACCGTCCATCCGTTGTTGTTAATTACCTACATGTTGCTATGAGTCGTGACGATGGATCGATCGACCGACGTTAGCGTCGGTTGATTGAATCAAAAACTGTATATAGGATGGATCAATCGCCGTTGTACCGGGTAGACGATGCTCTGATGTATGTATTTTACAGCGGGATGTCGCTTGGAATGGAGTCTGTTTTCTTTTAATCTCACAACAACGCATGTTCTGAGGTTAGCTTACGACTGGTTTCTTGTTCAAAAGCTTTGTGGATCGATGTCGTTGTATCTTGACTGAACGATTAGCCCTTATTGGCTGTGTTTCTGTTACCATTTGATGAGCTGAAAGTTGTGGGTGTGTCCTGTCACCCGTGACCGGGAGAGCGTGCGTGCGTGGGCGAGTTTAACATGAGCGACAGTAGGATTTGCACATGACATGATTGAGACACCATACGAGTAGGGGGCATGTGAGTTGAAACAACCTGCTAAGCACCGTATAACACAAGTGCTCCCATTGTAAGAAAATTTGCTCATGTAGGTGCATAGTGTTTTTCTCTCTCTAAGCATCTCACTAAACGCCATAGCATTGCACATGCCCTTAGGCCTTAGAGGTATGTGATCAGCAAACAACTCTTCAGATCTTGACTCATATTTCACTGCCCAATTTAGTTGGTACTCCTTATGTCTAATAATATATGTTTGTTCCAAGTTAAAAATATTTTAGTTTGACCAAATCTATACGAGAATATGTCAACATCTGTGTCACTAAGTTAGATAAGGATAAATCATGAAATATATTTTTATAATGTTCTTAATTTAGTGGACAGATGTGCATGTTTTTTCTATCAACCTATTCAATTTAAAATGGTTTGGCCTATTGCTAGATTTTAAGGAATTTTGTTGTTTATCCGTCTAAAGGTGGGAAAATATAACTAGTTAAACGAACCGAGTCGAATTAACCGAAAAAATCGGTTAAATTGGTTAACGGATAACCCTTCAATTAATTTTATATTCCTTAACTGCTCATTATTGCGGTTTTTGATGTCGCATTAACCGATTTAACCAAATTAATCGAACTAGCAAGTTAAGTGCAATGTTTATATATTTTGTGTGTTAAGTAATTGTGTATTTTTTTTGAGATATCAAGACTTCAAAGTTTTCATACTTAACATGTCTAAATGAAACTATTTTTTTCTAGCTTTCTAAGCTTGTTTTAGTCGCTAGTAGTTGTAGTTGATGTCCTAACGTCATTCTAATGTGCTCGTTGTTGATGTATTATATATTATTACGGTTAACCGCAAGCGAATTTATAGCATTTTGGTTTAAGAGTTTACCATAACCTAAATAATTCAAAGCGAATCAACCGAACCAATTTACCGCACTAACCGAAAGTCCGAAAGCACAAGCCTATCCTATATCCGTCAACAAATTTAGAAGGGGGAGGAGGGATTGTCAATTTCTTCTTAGAGTAAAATTCATGGGCGGTACCTAAACTCGTGCGGGTGTGTCATCTAGGTATCCAAACTTCCAAAATGCATTTCTAGATACCTAAACTTGTGCGGATGTGTCATTTAGGTACCCAAACTTCCAAAATGCATTTTTAGGTGCCCAAACTTGTGCGGGTGTGTCATCTACGTACCCAAACTTCACCCCCAAACATCCAAAATGCATTTCTAGGTCCACCAACTTGCTAATTTGTTCACCCCAGGTCCTAAGTCTCATGTTAAGGGCTAAATCTACCAGTGTGGCGTGGCGGTGGGATGAAGATGTGTACACCAACTCACCCTCCGTTATCTCTCTCCTCTGCTCATCGTCGGCCGCCAGCCATCGGCCCTTCCTTGATGTCGCCCCTACTCCCATGGGGACGTCGGGGAAGGGCCGGCGGCCGGTGATGAGCACAAGAGAGGTGTAACGGAGGGTGAGTTGGTGTTTAACTAACACGTGGGCCCCACATGTGTGGGTCCACATTTTCGTCCAGTCGCCATGCCACGCTAGCAGATATAGTGCTTAACGTGAGACTTGTGACCTGGGATGAACAAATTAGCAAGTTGGTGGACCTAGAAATGCATTTTGGAAGTTTAGGTACCTAGGGTAGCGTTTGGTTGAAGAGCGAGGTAGGACGGAATGGTTCCATCCTAGATTCTAAGGATGGATCCGTTCTAGGGTTAGTGTTTGGTTGAAGAGTGGAATGGTTCTATTTTTTTTGTTTGGTTGGTGGGATGTGAAGGTTGAGATAACATATGGCGTTAACCCACCGTTTGGTGGGCCCACATGTCAGTGAAATAAACAGCCACTTCGTCCTCCTCTGCTCACACCCTGCTCATCTCGGTCCTCTTCCTCTGCTTGCCTCGCCGCCAGCCTGCGCCACTGCCCCGGCCCCCGGCTTGCTCGCCCCGCCACCGGCCCCCAAGCCTGTTGCCGCGCCCGCCCTGGCCTGCTCGCCCCGCCGCCGCCGCCGCTGCCCTGCGCACCTCCGTCGGAGCCAAGCCCCGCCACCGCCTGAAGATCCTTCGCCCGGCGGCCCCCGTGCTTCTTCCTTCTCGGGTCTCTCCAGGCCGTGCCGCCTCCTCTCCCCCTCGTCCTCCTCCGCGGGTAGCGGTGGCACCCGGCCGCGCATCCTCCTCTGGCGGCGGTGGCTCTCGGCCGTGCGTCCTTCTTTGCGAGCAGCGCTGGCGGTGGTGGCTCCCGGCCATGCTTCCTCCTCCGCGGGCGGCGCCACGCTCGGCTGCGAGATGGAGGAAACGGCGTAAGAAAGGGATGAGCGCGTTCCAATCTTTTTTCGGGATGGGAAGGCTCCGAATTTGAGCCGAATATTCCCTCTCAGGGATGGTTTCGTGCCCGTTCTACTGGCATGTCCACGAACCAAACGAGGGATGGAACGGCTCCATCCTACCCGGCTCCCAAACCAAACGCCATCTAGATGACACACAAGCACAAGTTTAGATACCTATAAATGCATTTTAGAAGTTTGAGTACCTAAACGACACACCCGCACAAATTTGGATACCTAAAAATGCATTTTGAAAGTTGGGGTACCTAGATGACACATTCGCACAAGTTTGAGTACCGCCTATGAATTTTACTCTTCTTCTTATGTAGCCTTCTTTATCTCTAGCTATACAGAAGATGGTGGTGGAGGAGGACAATGGGCGTTATGGAGAGGTCACGAGGGCGCTACCCGCCGAGGTGGAGGGGAATGATGGTTGGGAGGAGTCGACGCCGGGGGCGTGAGATTTGAATGATTAGCAAGGTAGTGATGGCGGAGGGGGCGTCAGAGCGAGGCAAGGGAGCGCGGTGTCAAGCGGGAGGTCAGGGAGTGCAGTGGAATTGGGATAGTGGCATAGTGGCAGCAGGTTTGGAGTCACCATGTTGAAGGAGAGTGGTTGGGCCGTTGGGGTTTATTTGTGAATGGATCAATCGCGACCCTTTGATTATCATCCCACAACTCAAATTTTGATAAATTTGGATGGGTAATTCCTGTCATCATATAGGTTGACAGACCCTATTTGATATAGAGAGAGTACTTATTTTTCAGCACATCCTTTCTTCTTACCAGATTAAAAATAAAATGATTAGAGCTGCAGCTCAAGCCGGTAAGCAAAAATGGAGCCAGCTCCGCTATATATGCTTGCAGTGCGCGGCAATGGATGACAGGATGAGGAACACAGCAAAGGTCCTTTTGTTCGCCGGTGATGGCCGGTCCAGGCTGGTGTTAGTTAGTCACATGCGCGATAAGCAAAGCCGCACGCCACTCTTGTCCCCTCCAGAAAACATGTCTAACCGGCTCTGAGGATATTAAAAACATCTCAAAAGGAGGCTACTTGTGGCAATATTAGTATTACTCATCATATGTAGGAGTATATCAAAAACGCATGTGACAGGTCCCCTTGCTTCGTCCATCGTCGCTAGAACATCATCTCCTGTGACGTTTGATTACTTCACAAGAGTACATGTATTTCATATATAGCCATTAGGCAGTGGTTGGCTGGTCACTGGTGGATAATCATGCGTGTTTATGTAAGCCAAGACCAAAAGTCCTGGATTTATATAGGTACCTATTTAATTGATGCGGCAACTTTGCTACTCCATGTGAAATTCCTGCCGATAAGGGACCAGGCAAGTTGCTCTTTCACCTTTTTTTAAAGAGGGAAATTTTGCTCCTCCTCCGTTTGCCTAACTCTCCCTCCGTCCCTAGTAGTGCTTGCACGTGCTTGATGGTGAAGTCTACCCAACTCACATGTCTGCAAGGCAAATACATCATGTGCCATATGTCCACGTATGGATACAGTAGGGCGGATGTATCTCCATCAGTTCGGTTAGGAGAAAATCCAAGGGATTAGGTGGTATTGAGAGACATTTAATCCATTGCAAGTGAAAACACCATCTAATTCTTTCCAATCTCTTGATTTCCCCTAAGTGAAAAGGCCTTAATTTGTAAAAATCCTTGATCTGAGTGGACATACTGATGCCTATCTAATCACGTGACGAACTAGTGATATAATTGAATTATGATGAACTATTGTAATTTTTAACCAATAAGCACCAGTGGTCTAGTGGTAGAATACCCTGCCACGGTACAGACCCGGGTTCGATTCCCGGCTGGTGCACCATGGCCTCCCTTGATTTTGATTTTTTGCTTTATTTCTGCGAAAGTTTATGACAAGTCTGCAAACAGTCCACAAAATATGAATACTTACACTGCTTGCCTATAAAATAGTTGTTACTAGTTTTTTTTATGCCAATACTTGTGACAAGTTGCTGGGACGTACTAAGCTTCAAATCGTGAACCAAGACAAAAAGGCTCGAGGGCGCGAAGCTTGATTGGAGCTTGTGTACAGGAATGACCCAAAAGGGTTAACCAAGTCACACAATACGGGTCAAACAGACAAAGCATCAATTTCTCTCGTCGTCTCAGCAAGACAAGGCAGTCATGTAATCCAAAAGAGTATTCACCCAGCAATGAATCGATACACATTCCCCCCTCAAGTATTCTATGCACATCTATGTTACAAAAAGAGCATATGCTTTACATGTGTACAAGGAACAAGAACAAACGTGAAAACTGATCCCTACGTAATGCGAACCTGTACAATGCTATGTACTGAAATGCAGCCACTGATCGGCTGCTCTTCGGTGGGGTATGCAGGCACCGACTGTATCATGTTTGCTGTAACAAGCCCACTCATGGTGGCTTCACTCTACAAAGTATCCCGACTTCAAAATAACGTGTTTCCTTTTCCACTACAAATGCTGATAAGAATGCCGTCCGCCAGGGTTTGCAGGAGCTGACGGTGGAGAGGGAGATGAAGATGGTAATCGGACCAACGAAGGTTGAGGTGGGGGTGCTGTAAGGGCGTAGGTGAGTCTTGATGATGAGCTCTCAATGAGCCCAGCAACTCCAGCAGCAGAAGATTGTGCGTTGGATGGGAGGAAAAGGTCGTGCTTCTGGTCCTTGTAAGCACTCCATACCTTACACAATGGGAAAAATATTAACTCAACCAACCACATTTTTGTCATTTTTGGTTTGGTGAATCACTTGTCGTGGTCATAAATGTAGTTTTCCACTTTCATAAGCTAACATCGAATCTAGTGTTCAGTGACTTATACTGCAGAGTGGAGTTACTTACATCAGAGGAATTCAGGACTTCACGAACTCTAGTACAGTGTGCACCTTCTGTTGCAAAAGCATGAAGCACCTGTGTAAATCAAACAAAAAAAAGACATACTGAGTCAACAGAACCAAAAAAAAAGGTGCCAACAAACAAACAAGCCTTGGAGATTGGTGAGGCCGTACAAGCTAAGTGCATCAAGAATTAAAGAAAGAATCAGCACAATCAAACAGTTCTGTGCCATGAAGACATTTCTGTTTAACTTTTAAACATATATAGTGCCTACTCTCAAGAAATTTATTCATCTAATTCTTTTGTCCAAATACTTCATGACTTGTGAAGTTTAAAACATTCCACTCGATGTTCAATTTTTTTACAAGTTAATCAAGATATCCGAAAGAAGCAAGGGTTATATAATCTGCCACAGAACATTAAAATTGTTTGGAATCAATTTTTCCCCTACGGAGATCTAATCCTATTTTCTATTGTAACAATCTCATGTGAAGCTCAACCCTTCAAATAAACTCATGGCAAGGAATCAATCTGAAAAAAAGCTTAACGGTATCTCAAAAAAACAAGGAAGCTGACAGTTACCTCCACTGCCAAAACACGCCCAATTGAAGCCTCTGATTCATTCCATTTCATTTGATTACAGAGTCCCTGTCTTCCACCAGCACGCCAATCAAGAATACCAAGGAGCACTGCAACTAGACCAACCCTGTTTGTTTCATCGTATGAAATACAAAACCAAGATTAGTCGTTGCAAGACTTGATTCAAAGAAAGACAAGTTCAAGTGAATTACAGCAATAAATGATATTTTTGCCAACGATATTGTAAGATGAAGCAAAAAGTCCTTTGGACTGAAGAATAGCATTGCTTTGTCAAAAGGCTTAAAAAATCTCACATACTGATTTACTTAAAGACAGATGTATTAACTTATTCCATGTTTAATCAGAAGGAAAAAATTCAACAAATGGATTGCTCGAGTAATTTTATAAGCAAGCAAAAACATTCATGACCTGATACACTACAGAGTCATATAAACTCAACCGATTCCATCCCCTCAAGTAATGCACAATTTTGAACTGTTCCATTCCACTCCTTATGTGCCTTGCACGGCTATATAATGCATCATCAAATATAGCTATTAAGATTCTTTTTGGGGAAAACTCTAAAGTGTAACAAATGTTTTTTTTGCCGAAAATGTAGCTTTTTAAGGCAATTTTACATGATATGCACTAACAGTTATATAGGTATCTAGAGCATCTTACTTTAGCCCCTGTGCAACAAGTGCATCACGAGCCCGATTACCAGCACCGACCACACGCTTTAATGTCTCCAATGCCAGTATACCTCCACCTTGCCACCCAATTGCTTTCATTAGCAGTGGCACGACCTGCATGTGAGTTCAAGTAAGAAAAGATTATGATGGGTCCTTAGATAACACTAATGAAGAATGTGCTATGTATTGATCATACTGGATTCTTATTAGTTTCTTCCCCCAAAACAACAGTGAGAATTTATGTATTTTCATGATGCCAAGGAAAGTAATACTACTATATGCCAGTTATGATGTCAGGGTAAATAGTTCGAAATCTATATGCAGTGTTACCCTAAACGATATACAGTTGATCACCCTTCGTTTAGTGAATAGTCGGAGTACACGGCCAATTAAAAGTGGCTAAAAACGGATTAAATAGTCTACATGGCCACGTAGGCAAACAGCAGCAATATGTGCCGCCATGGAGGACTAAGTACTAGGTAGGCAAGCCAGGCCAGTTTTGGAAACAGTGGTAAATAATTGATACCAAAGTTAAGAGGTTAACTCTGCAGTAAAACTGATATAAGATGCTTGAAATAGAATCATCACTACAGGCTTAAACTTTAATTGGAACAAAACAGGTCTAGGCAGAATAATTACTTTTCAAAACTGCTGATTTTAGGATTAAAATGTTTATCATGACAAACTTTTTAGGAGGCGTTCACAACAGCAGTCTCATTGTTTCAAGTCAACAAAACTGAAAAGAATGCTATTCAAAATGACCATGCATTACCCGGAAAGAGTTTCAACAACTTAAAGAAGTTATAATTCAATACCTGAGGAGTTCCTGCACTTGTTGCTGCCATAGCCTCTGCACAGGTTGTGCTAGATGCAAGCTGATGCAGTACACGCAAACAACTAAGGCGAACACGTTCTTGTGGAGTCTGCACAGTGGCTTCATAGTGACCTGAGTTTTCACGTTCACTAGGTTCTGTGTGTGATTCACTTGTGGCCTGCCCAGATGCCATAGTTTCCCTTCTTCCCTCATAAGCCATAGCTGCAACAAGCTTTGGGACATAACCTAGGTAACCGACATGGTCTGCAAGCGCTGGGTGAACTCGTAGCAAGGAAACCAATGCAGCGGACAGCAGCAAAGGAAGCTCTGGATCAACAGCATTTGCTTCATAATGTGTAGCAGCAACGGAGGACACATACTGATCTAGCAGCCCTTCAAGAAATCTTTTAGGGTTTCTCAGTGGAAACTTGGGGTCCTTTAGAAAAAGTCTTACATAAATTCCACCAACCTGAAATTTGCACACCATAATAGCATCTTAGCCAACGTTGCAGAAATTTGTTAAGCAAAAAAAAAAAAAAAAAAAGAAAGTTCTAGAGCATAACCTACCTGTGGTTCATCCTTCATTACATGTTGGCCAGATGCTTGTTCAGGTACATCCCAATCAACCACACGCCCTTTCATCTGCTCTTGATAGAGGTCTGATGCCATTGTTGCCAACTGCGCAGAAAGAGAAGCTGCCATTGCAGGTGTCCATACTAGTTCAGGAGTTTCCGTTGTCTGTTCAAGAGATGAAACGACAGCTTCACCAGGTCCATCTTTAATGGCAGAAACCAAACCATCAGGCAGGAATCTGGCAAGTGTGATTGCCACTCTGGGACCATGCATTGGTTGGCCAACAAGCTTGCCCAATAAGGATGCTGCAGCAGCTCTTTGCTGCATAGGGATTTCCTCTACATAATACAAATTAAGTGATTAATATACTGTATATACTATGTAGTTAGATCTATTACAGTCGTTGTAACGAATTCAACATATATAAATAAAACCAAGTGCAGCAAAGTTGCTTAGAGCAGAGTACAAAAACATAACTGGAGGTTGATAAGCAAAAGTAGTTTCAGCCATAATTTAAAACATTCAATTAATTGACACTACTGGAACATGTAGACTGATACAATCATGCACATGATGCAATGAAATGGAGATACATCAGCTCTAACTATAGTAACAGTATACTGAAGGAAAGATCAAACCTTGAAGTGGCAATATTAGTTCAAGAATGTACACAACACCACCATGCTTGGCAGCAGCCCAGGCGAGCTCTGGTGTGCTGGCTAAAGAATACAGTACAGCAAGTGCCCCATCCCTACAGGGAGGATTGCAATGGAGAATTTGAAATAGCAAAATGAGGCTCATCCTTTCTGCAACCATGGCCTCCAAACAAGGAGCATGCTTTGTCAACAGAGAAAGAACACTTAAACATATTTGTGGGATATTGCTTTCAGGAGGAACATGGAGCGCAAGGCATTCAAAAAGAGGAATCAGCCGCTCCTTGGAAGCAAAAACAGCAGCCAACCCAGGATTACTTGTCAGAAGATTCTGCAATAAAAAGAAAAATATGACATGCAATTCAGAAAGTGTCCTCACACAGAAAATGTTAAGTGTAAGTGCACTTTCATAAAAAGCACCTGAAGTGATGTTAGCCCACTTTGGAGGTTTGAAGTGACTTTAGAATCTCCATCTGTTCCTGTACTTTGTTTCCCTGATGTATTATCCATTTTTTCTTCTTTAGCTGAATCACTAACTTCATCATTGTCAGAAGTAGACGTGTCAACAACTGAACCATGCTGATGCATTGTATTTTTATCCAAATTAATGGAATTCCACTGTTGTACTAACTCTGCTATAAATTTAAGCAGAGCAATGCAAAATTCTTCCTGCTCACTAATCTCAAAATCGGGCTGATTGTTGTAAACTCTCAAGTATACATTACCAACATTCAATTCTTTTGATAAAGCTTCGTATACAAAAGATTGTGATTCTGTCAAATCGTATGAACCATCAGGGCCTTGACTAGCACGCTGCTGGTCTACAAATTTGAGAAGCTCCCCTCTGGTGGATGAATTCCATATAATCTGCAACAGAAGGAACATTTTTTAAGCTCAATATCATCTGTGCGAATACAATATAAAAACTAGTGGATTTTGTGAGATAATTTTCTCATTAGCATTACACAGAAGACAGCTTTTAATTGCACACTATGAGACAACACAACATACATTGAGGGAATCATATACACATGTTTGGCCAAATAGAAGTAGATTGTAGAAAAATACTTGCAAAAATTGTGCCACAAGGAGCACAGTAGTTGCTCGCTATAAAGCAACAGCATGATGCATATCTGTGAAGCATATGCACTACTGTCCTAAGAGTATATGTGCATCATATGCAAACATGACCTGTCAGACTTACAATTAAATCAGTAGGGAGAATTTGACTGGAAATTATTAGTTATACATCCACTCTGATTATAATTCCCTAAACTGATACGACATCATGGAGTACAAAATAGCACGCTATAGCGTTTTTGCAGACTTGACGCTAACACTATTGCAGTATGAAATAGCGCGCTATAGCGTGCGCGCTAATAGCGTTTTTGGAAGCCTAGCGCTAAATTCTATAGCACGCTATTTTGTACATTATGCCACATGCATGACCACACACTCTTAAATCACATGTGAATGCATACATGTGTAAAAAAGGCATACCCAGTGCTAAGCTCCCACACAAGGTGGGGGTTGGGGGAGGGAATTTCTAGACAGCCTTACCCTCGCATAATTTTGTAAAGAGGCTGGTTCAAACTCAGGGCCTCTAGGCCACAAGTTGAAAGGGTGCCACTAATTCACTATGCCATGACTACCCTTTAGCAAATAATTAAGGCCATGCTTGGACTAGCTAAAAATTAGTTGCTAAAGATTAGCTAGCATAGCTACATCCAACCAAATAGATTGCACATCTATTAGCTGTTTGTTTGCTAGACCGTTTGGATCCAAACCAGCTAATTTTTCGTAGCTAACAATTAGTTGGGCGCATCAAACATGCCCTAAGTATAAATCAACACTGATTGTAATCCCTAAACTGACCGAGTGTGCATTACCAATTGACCACACACTCTTTAGCAGTGTGCATGTGTATTAGCAAGTTGCTTAACATACTACATAACATGGTAATGACTAATATACTAGACGGATGCATTTAAATGATATATTTTTGTTTATATGAAATCATCACAACGTTCTAACTTCTAGGTATATATAGTACATTTAAAATAGAACTCATTACCTCTGGTGACTCCAAATTCGAATTTAGATTTGACAATAGCTCTTTAGGTTGGGGGTTTCTCAGCATGTCAGCAAGCTTTGGAGTAAGAAGAGCCCTCAGCGCATTGTATGCAGGTTTGTTATCTGGGCACAGTATCTCATCGCTACTTAGACCACAAAGCCTAGATAGAGCCTGAGTTGCATGAACAGCATGCAGATTTTTAGCTATCTGTACCCTTGCCCCAACACCATGTGCCTCACATGTCTCATTCTCTTCTGCTGTTGAATCGTATTGAAGCAGCAGGGGCAGCACATACCTGCAAGTATATTTCAATTATATACATCAGATACAGCCTTTTTTTTCTCCTAAAATTATCATATTTAAATATAGTATCTAATTTGGAGATTAATTGTAGAAGCAACAAGGATAGCAGGAAAGGCAAGTACCACAAAAATCCAGCCCTTAGCAGAGCATTTTGCAACTCAGATGACACTGAAACATTAGCAGCTGTCAGCAGTGCAGCATCCACTGCTGATGGAACAAATTCAAGTTCTGTACAGTGAACAATGTCCTCAATGAGGCCACCAAACTTAAGAATTTCAACTCTTCCTGACTCAAACTGGCTAAGGACCGAGAAGGTATGCATTATGTTGGTGACTATTCTTGCAGCTGGTTCATTTGCCGGTGTTGTGGGCTGAACAATGCACATACAGCGAGAAAGAAGTGTTGCCAACAAGGGAATACCACCATCTCGTATAAGTTCTTCTCCATTTAATGAAGAAGATGCACACCTAACAGAGCATTACAACAGGAACATTAGATAATGAAGAAGACACATCTAAAAGAATCAAAGTGATTAGTTTTTAACAAAAGGTACAAACATAATAAAATCTGTTAGCTTACGTCAGCCAAATTAGCTCCGAAGCAGCTATCAGAAGAGGGGCCCTATCAGATGAAAGAAAATTGCTGTCATCCTTATCTACGGCAACTGCATTTAGCAACATAGGATAACCAGCATATTTGAATGGTTCCAATACATCTCCATATCTCTTGTATAAGATGCATTGAGCCTTGAGCAAGAGCAGTAGTCTCCAGACCTGTGGTCCTTGCAATCCCTGCATACTAGCCTGCATGTAGAGATGTTAGACATTGGAAATAATCAACAGTGTGAAAATATACCTTAATGGGGCTTGCTATTTCGCACATATTCCACTACAAATTCTAGGAAAAGAAGTTCAAAAGGTGCATAGAATAAAAATATTTTATGCCAGTCACTTCAATGAAACACAAGGGTGAATTGTATAAAATAGTGTAAGCAACAAAAGGAGAAAGCATGAAAAGATAGCATGCATTAATGGCAATTGGCCATACAAACAAAGGATCACCTGTAATCGCTCATAAGCCTTTTGCACAGCAACAAACTTCTCCCTTCCCTCAGGGTTCTTGTCTGGATGGTATTTTATCGCTAGCTTTCGGTATTGACGCTTAAGTTTCTCCTCATCAATGTTTTCAATTTTGCTTCCAGAATTAGCTGAACTTAACTCAGATGACTGCATGCTACTACCATTCTCACCAAGCACAAGATCATCAAGAGAAATTTCCAATATCTTACAGGCTTCCTCTTCAGATAAATCCATTGGACGACGGGTTAACTCTTCACGCCACATAACCAGCAATGACTGCAAAAACTCCACGTGTTCAACAATGGGCCAGTTAGGAAACCTAATCTCATCACATAGGTTACGAAGGTAGTAACGATGGCACCACATCTCATCTTTCAGATTCGGGTAAGTCACAGGTGGCATAGGAGCATAATCATACAACGAATGGCAATGTTGTGCCAATTTATGAGGAAAGTCACCGAGATGCTGCAGAACCTGCAAAACAAAGATGAACAAGAAAAATTGAAATGGGATTAAAATCTCAAGACTTGAAAGAAAATGATTTTACAAATAAAAATAATGGGTATAGGTAAGACCTGACGAATAAGGTTTTCCGCCCTCATCTTGTGGGTCCATATAATTTCTGGTGTGTCAGAATCAGACACCATTGCACCCGCAAAGACAGAAGGGCCACTACGTTCTAAGACATACAGCAAAGATTCTGGGAGCAGTCCACCTAGTACACTACGCTTTGCCAAAGGCAAAGACGAAGATACTGCTGCCTCTTCACCACCATGAAAAGCTTGATGAGTATGTGTGGCTGAAAATAGTTGCGCAATTGATAGGAGATTTGAACCAGGATAGGCTAATGCAAAGTAAAAGGCACCAGTACTATATAGTCGAATCATAGCTTTAGGGTTTCTTGTAACAATAGCCTTAAGTAACGAGGCAGCTGCTTCAACAATGCTTGGTTCCCCAGTAAGCATAACCTAAGTTCAAGTTTTTTGTCAGCATTTGGTCAATGAAAGTATTCAAAAGAAAGAGAAAATTACATCTGAAAGTTTAACTAGAACACTGAAGAGTTGAATAAATTTATCACAAATTAAAGCATGAATTTTAATGGAGTCAGCAGTAGCTTATCTCATAACAGAACCTAAAACTGTAGCATTCTATTGCATATGGTTATACTAACAGGTTTACTATGTACTCTTTAGTTACAGTTTAGTGATATCTTGAGGAAATGTTACTTACATCAGCAGAGCTTAATAGCTGCATTCTATTTACCAATATGTATATTAATACGTTTTAGTTGTAAACTAAGATACCATCTTTTGTGTTGTGTTTATCTTTTCTGGTCTCCACTGATGATAGAAAAAGAAAAGAAACTCTTGAAGCTGGAGAAAACCTGGGCCACATGAGGAAGGCATCTTGGGCTTGACAATATACGTTTCACCCTAGGAGTTGGAGTTACTATTTCACCTGCATCATCAAGATCAGAGTGTGCAGATGCCATACTGTGCAATATAGATAACGCAGTGTCCCCAATCTGTAAAAGGAAATGCTGAGTCAAAGAAAGTGCAAAACAAATTCATGAGAAAAGATTTGTACTTTCTGATAGCTCGCTACTGAAAAGGAGGAAAATAGCGGCGCAGGTTTGCGCAGGTGTGGGCATGCGTCTGATGTCTAATCACAACTTTAAATACCTGTGTAGGAGTCAAAACGGGTACTCTTACAGAAAGTGCCCAACGTAGTTCCCGTATGTCCCGTAACCTTTTCCAGTCAGGCATACCAGAAGCCCAAAATTTTGACGTCCAATCAATCGACTTCTTTGACCACAGCCTTCTTATTGCATCCTTTTCAAGTGGCCCTACTTGTGTGCCGTCTTTATCAATGTACATCCACTCTTTTGAAGGTTCCATAAATGCAGTTGCTGCGATAAGGTTAGATTGCAAAGGAATAGCTGTCCGCTCAGATGTTTCATGTGCAACAGTAAGCAAATCAACAGCTAAAACACAGCCTCCAACCAAAACGGAGGCTTCAACATTTGAAAGATCATTCATCAAGGCCTATAAAAAACAAGGAAAATAGAGAAGAAGATTTATCAGCATTCGAGGGTATGTCACATCAGCAAAATCCATATTATTAATATCCATGTCCAAAGGCAATGTCAAGAGATTTATTCATTCTACTGTACAATGCCCACTACCCAGAAAAGATCACATAACAAGCTTAGCATATGCTGTGTCATCTTACTACAAAAATAGAGGAAATAAGACTACAGAGCAACAAACCTTTAAAAGAAGTAGCAAACGATGCCTTAACACCCTATCATTTGTTCTGTCTAAGAGCACGGTAATATGTGCAGCGCCATCAAAAGGCCCAATAACTTTATAATGTTGCTCATAAACTATAGCCATTGCCCTTGAACACAGTTCCCTTACAGAAGACCCTCCACCTCCACCAAATCCATCTAATCTTCCCATGTCACACCAATCATCAGATGAACCCAATTCATCAGGAACTGCACCATCCACAGTAAGACCAATATCTGCGTCACACAAAAACCGATGGTACAGAGCTCTAAAAAAGGCAACAGGATCACGTAGTGGGAAATCCTGTGCTCGATAGTTGCTGCCACTTTCAAGCAGAAGCCGCAAATAGTATTGTCCCACACAGACCTCTTTGGACAAGCTTGTGTAGCTAACTGAAAATTCAGCATAATTCCATGAAATTCGAGGTAAGTTGTCACTACCACCAGCATCCTCAGTGACTGAACTTCCAGGGACAATGTCATCTGTTCTTTCTTTCTCAACATCAAGGTTATGAACTTCAGCTTGTAATGCTTCCCTCAATTCCTGTCTGGTGCGTTCATTCCATATCAAATCTGCCCTGTTGTGATCTAGACTGAATGCCCTCCAAAATCCATACCAATTGCACAGGAGCCTGCCAGATCCCACAGGAGTGTTTTCCACCACAACTTGAGCAGGAACTGAAAAATCTGAATGCGATGAGCTGACAAGATTGCCATTGGCATTGGAGTCCACTGAATAAACATGTGAATCCAGCTGTTGTGTTCCGATTTGATGATTATTTTCAGAAAGGGCATCAGGTACAGAATCATGTTGAAATGATATTGCATGAGACGGATCAATGTTTACACCTGGCAAAGGGGTGTGAGTGGAAGAGTACTGACCGACATTCCTCTGATGAACATCTGCTCCTCCATAAGCGCCCCCACTGGTATGCTTGAAGAGTTCCCCCTCTTCAACACCGTTAGGGGGGATCCCTTGTTCTTGTGCTGCCATACTTTTACTACCTCGGACCCTTCTCTGCTGAAGTATTCGTCTCTGCCTTCTGCTTAATGGTGCTTCGTCATACTGGCTCTGTGAATCTTCATCTGATCTTGTATGGAGATAGGCAACAAGTCCAGGAGGAAGTATTCTTGACAGCAAATCAAGTGCAGGTTGATAAGAATCAGCCCAAAGAGCAACAAGTTGCCGACTAACATCACGCCGTTCACCAGCAGGAAAGAAGAAAGCATTTAGCAAATGCCTCAGAAGAGCACCATCTTTCAAGGCAGCATCACGCATGGACTCTGCTGCTATCGCATCTTCCTCAGCAATTGTACGCATGATAACAGAAATAGTCTCTCGCACACTTTCAGCTGGATGTGCAAATAATGCAAACAAACGACGGCGCAAACCGGCAACTTGGCGCAGTAGCTCAACAAATGTAGCATGCTGGGTTGTTTCACCATGGGGTTCACAAAGCATCGCTTCAAGGACTTCCACAACTGACAGAGATAACAATGGCGAGACTGATATCGGCTTCAACCTGCTAACAAGGACTGGAACATATGCTGTTTGTGAGAACAGTACAGACTTTGCATGCATGTAGGTGGCATGGGATTCTCCCCTTGTATCCATTAACATGGATGTATCACCAGGACCACCACCAATTAGCATAGCCACAAGTCCAGCAGCTTCAGCTGCCACTCCCTCTGAACCATTCCTAAGCAAGCCCATTATTCTTCGAACAGCAGCGTCAAACGCCATAACATGTGATGCCACACTTCTTGATGCAAGTAGCCTGCGTAAGCATGCAACAAAACCCATTATCGTTGCTGCTGCTTTTGGAGAGGGAGGCGGAAGAGGCGGAGCATCAGCAGGAAAGGCATTTGGTGTGGCTGGAAGAAGACTGATTAAGGCCATTAAGACCACTTCAGGTACTTCAATATTGACAGGCACTCCAGTGTATGGTATACATGCATTAAACTCCCTTATTCTACGCCACAATCTGATTTTTGCTCCAGGAATAGTATCAGATGATGCTACAGCCTCTTTAGCTACTGCAGCTAAATGTTTTACGTGCATGGTAGCAGCCTCCATATCAACAGTACCATGATGAGGCATCTGAAGATGGGCTACCCCACAAGGCGGATCTATCCGATGGCCAGGCATTGTTAACCTTGGTAGCACTGGAATTGCACAGAGTCTCTGAAAACATCAAAGAGAATAAAAGTAAATATGAGGCACAAAGACCAAGGTGAGCATGACGGAAAATACATGCACCATAACTCATGAGCATGATTAGGATTCTACTGCACTCATCTGTGTCACACCTACTCTATGCTATAGTCAAAGAAACAAAATAACATGAGGAAGATCAATCCAAATACAATAAATGGAGCTGCGTAACAGTTTACACTGTTCAGCTGCGCAGCAGACCAAGATTTCATCGGCTCATCGCTGATATATTTGAAGTTATTATGCTGATGTATTATGGATAGAATGTAAGATTATGTGAATGGCAATACCCTCCAGTGAAAATAAACATTGAATGATAACAAAAGAATAAAATGCACCTTAGGTCCTGAAACATGTGCCATGGTGTCACTTGAGTCCACAAACATAGGAATGCCTATCTAGATCCCTGAACTTATATAAGTGGGTCAGTAAAAGGTTCCAGTTCTATTTTATTCTGGTAACTAAAGATGCCATACCATTACCGCCTTGGCTGAATCATATTCAAATTCCAATACAGAGATGCTAGGGAAATGGCTTTGTATTTTAAGTAGGCTTCGTGGAGCTGGGCAGCTTTTACAAGAAATTATTGGATCTCATCTAGCAACTCATGACCAAACCTTTGGTTTGCATAGCATTTAAGTATTACATGATCATTACTCCATAATCATGTGCAATTTGGACCTTTGTTGACACACAAATACAAGTCTTGTCTCTCCTTTGTTTGTTTCTCTTACTTAATGAAATGACACGCAGCTCTCCTGCGTCGTTCCAGAACAAAAATACAAGTTTGGTGCATAAAAGTTTGATTCATAAGTTTGGGTACCTAGATGGCAGAATGCATGAATTAGTTATGCTAAAGCACAAGAGGCAGTAATACTTATTAATTAACTTAAATTTGGGCGCCAACTATACGAAGGCAGTCTGACCTCAAATGGTCTATAATTGAGGAAAAAAAATGATACCTGGGTTTGTAAAATATCAAGAACTGTTGCAAGTAGGTTATCGCGGGAAGTGCTTGCATATACCTGAGAGAAAAAACACAGAATAATTAGATGCTATTTTTTGCAATGGATAGAGACCTGTATGCTTCATACTTACATGAATCGGGCAGCCATCACTGAATTCAAATGCAAACATCTGTGGCTCTTCTGCAAATCGAACAAGGGCACTTACTGCTGAGAGTGGTCGGACAATGACAGCCTGTAAAGATATTCAGTGCAAGCAAGTAAGAAACTGCCATGCTGGTTGCTGGAGGAGGTTTGGGGAGGGGTATATGGCAAGCAATCTAGGAAAAATATATTCGCCAAGGGAGAAAATGCATGATGGCATGTAAATCCTTGGCATTCAAGAGTCAAAACTAATATCATTTCTTGGACAGCCCATGAAAAAGGGATGTTGTGTGTCCATATGTATAGAAAAGGTTTAAAAATTCATAGGAAAATGAGGACACGATGTCTACCTCATAATTCTCTGGACGTCTTTCAACAAGTGAAGTGTTTGTAAGAACAAGCAGGCGAGAAACAGAATCACCCTGTTCTCCAAGCCCACCTCTTGGTCCAACACCCAAGCTTAAGCTTTCAATACTAGCAGTGCCATGTGCAGCGGAACGTAATCTTGTCACAGACCATTCTCCATGTCGACTTTCAGCAGCTCCAACTGCCTCCATAGCTGGGAAAGAAATCCGCAGGCAATTAAAAATAAGAGAAGAGTCACAGGCTCACAGGTAAAAAACAAACTCAGTGTGATTTTTTGTTCCTTTTATTACATAAGTGTATTGGTAGCGTAGATAAACGGTGCACCTAAACACATGAGACAAATGTGGATTTTGTTGTCCATCTGAAGCTTGAATGTGGCATTTTGCCTAATTCAGTTCCATTTGTTTTGGAAAGAAATCAAGATCTTGCCTAGTTACATAAACATATGTATGGAAAGGTGATACCAGAGTGTAATAATACGATGGGACATCAGATGCAGATAAAGTATACATGCACCTTCTCATTGCTAAAGGCAGTCATCTCAACATCTAAATAGGTTCCTGAATAAATACAGTACAAGTAAAGTTCGCCATCACTGGAGATATACCTACCTCTTTTTTCTATAAAGTCAGACGCCTTCATTGATTGTGAATTGTCCACAGATAGTGATAATCCAATCATTGATCTGGCAATTTTTGTCTGAGAGATAGCCAACAGCAGGAAGTTACATAGAACTGCAAAAATCTGTATGACTAACAAAATGGAGTGGCACAACCAAAAAGGATGAGGACAGAAAGGTGTACCAGATGCGAAATAATTGCAGTGTTTGTAGTGCCTGAAGCAGCCATAAAAGCTTTCGACTTCCTACCATATAGAGGGCATAGCACAAACCCTCCACCTTCGGTAGTCTTTCTCCCATAGCTGTCCCCCAAGAGCACGATACCAGGCGAATTCATATCTTTGAAGTCCAAGCACCAGCGCATATCACCAGAAGCTTCAAGGAGCTCAACACCCACCGAAGTGACCTTAAGTTTCTACAGAATGTTCCCACACAGTAACCGAAGTATTAGATACCATGTGATGATTACAGAGAAGTATATATTTTTAAAATAGAGCATTCTGTGGTTAAGCTATCGACGATGTGCTGACAATCAGCTAGGTATCTAAATAATGACCATAGAAGTGGCGCACTACAATAATCTATTTCTTAAGCGCATCACCTATTTGTAGCACATTTTGTGGCACAAATTCGATAATAGAATTTGGTTTTTTCCATTTTCTCCTGCAGTAAACAATTTACAAAAATTGAACAAGAACAATGACTGTAAATATGTGGATTATCTTAAGATTTAGCATGCTTGAACTGGTAGCTTGCTAAGCTAAGTGCGGTGCTATGAGATCAGATGCAACAACAACAGAATCTGAAGGATGAAATAAATTCAATCAGCAAGTAGGGTAGTACTAGATGAGATCGGGCATGAAAGCATAAACTGATCAGCATAGAGTTTGTACAGTAAAATTCCTTGCAGAAATTCACCCTGGCATTATTAGTTTTTGGTTCATGACATGACAATACAGTAGGCAGTAGCGAGATGTGAAGTTGATGGGAAGGGGAATCAGGAAGGGCGCCGGCTTACGAAGGGGGCCCACTCGTGGGTGCGTCGGCGGAGATGGAGGACGGGGAAGTCGAGGGCGGCGTGGACCGGGCGCATGCGGTGGAGCTCGGTGAGGATCCCCGGGCGGAGCGGGGACGAGAAGCGCATAGGCTTGAACTTGCCGCGGGCATCGGTGCGGACGGCGAGCGCGAACTCGTCGGTGGCGGTGAGGGCCTCGGCATGGTCGAACTCGGAGCCGGCGTCGTAGGAGTTGGTGAGGTTGAGCGTGGTGGGGTCGAGGGTGACGACGCCTGAGGCGGCGATGCAGAGGATCCGGCGGTACCTTCCCCTCCACGAGTGCTTGACGACGAGGTACCGGGCGAGGTACTCGGGCTCCTCGGCGGCCCCGGCGGGGGCGGGGGCGGAGGCCGCGGCCGTCGTGGCCGCCTCGGCCGCGGCGTGGCGGCTGGCGGAGTCCATGGAGGCTAGGCTCGGGCCGGCATTAGGTTTCCGCCACCAGGGTAGGGAAGGGGAGGAGTGGCGCGAGTGAATCGCCCCCAGCGCGGCGTCTGGTCTCGAAGGGAGACGAGATCCCCCTGCTGCTGCTGCCGCCTCGCCGGTCACCGGAGGAGGGGTGCTGGCCGGCGCGGCGGCCGGGTAAACGTTGCAGAAATGCAGAGTTGCGCCGTGCGCCTAGTGGTGCCTCGATCTCGATTGATGGAACGATCGATTGATCGGTCGGTTGGCTGATTGGCTCCTTTTCCAAGATGTGTTATATATTTTCTGCTCGTTTTCAAAGCTGTTGCTTGCTTCCGATCTCGATTTTATTATCTTCTGTCTACGTGTCCTTAATAATCCAAGGCATCCCTGGAACAGGGATCGTTCATTCGTTCAGGACTCAGCAGCAGAGGACTTTGGCTTCCGTTTTTGGCTTTAGCGCGAGGGACTTTGTGTTATTTTCTTTTTCTAATATAAACGGATATAATCAAATACAGTAACCAGGACAGTGGTAATACATTATTTTCTATTTTCTGGCATAGGTCATCCCAGCATGCCCATCTCATTCTTCAAATTTTTAACTCTGCTCAATGCATAACAATGTTTTAAACATCCATTTAAGACAACCTTCTGCTACTACAGACAGAATTGAGTTTTAAATCTGAGTAATATATGCTGTTGTAGATGGCCTAAGACTAAGGCTATTCGCACTTATTGAACTACTCTAAAATGAATATTGCATCCTGATCATCACCTTTTTGAAATACAGCTACTAATTCTCTGTATTCATATCAACTCTATACTCCAACATTTTTTTTACTATTTTTATTTCCTTCTCTCTCTCCTCAGCCCATCCGCCCGCTGCCGCCCATCCACACTTCTCCGTTCTCCGCACCCACTGCTCGGCAGCCCGCTCCTGCGCCACTGCCTCCTCCTTCCCCTCCGTGTCACCGTCGGCGCAACCGCCTCCTCCGCGCGCCGCCGGCGCACTGCCTCTCTCATGCGCACGGGCTGCCGACGAGAGATATATGCTGCTGGAGATGGCCTAAGACTAAGGTTACTGCACTGTGCATTTTTGCATTTGGGCGTGTACAAAATTGTACTAACATCATATCCACAGTGACAGTAAAGAGATGAACCAGTGAGATCAGTTTAAAACCACCTAGTTTTTTTACTCAATTCCATATAAATCATTATAAAAGTTTTCAATCCCCTATCTGTCACCGAAAAAATTGTGGCTCATTCCATTCTTTTAGTCCATTTTTGCCTGGACCTGAGCGCCACTACCGTCAGGTGGGAGGTAACGGATGTTAATGGACCCACCTATCATCCCGATGTCTTCTCTCCTCTATCTTCTACTGCACGCGTCTTGCCAGAGCAGAGCCATGGCGCTCCTCCCCAGCGCCGCCGGCCACCTACCCCTCCCCAAGCGCCTCCCTATCTCTGCTCTTCTTCCCCAGATGTGTCGCCGCCTTAGGCTGCGCCGCTAGGACACCGGCCTCTTCCTTCCTAGCCACGCTGCACCTCGTCACCGAACCGCCTCTGCTCTCACTGTGCCTCCGCGCCACGCCCCGCTCCGGCCATGGTGTCGCCTCACCTCTTCGTCACCCTCGGCTCGGCTCGGCTCGGCTTGGCCCCGCCCCGACCCATTCCTAGCGCCACTGCGCCTCGCGATGTCCCGCTCCGCTCTGGCCACGTCCTGGCCACGGTTCCCTGAGCGGCGGCAGTGAGGTTGTGCACGGACGACGCCGACGGTGATGCGGGCGGGTGCGACGCGAGGAGAGGACCGGTGGGAGCGACCCAACGCCGCCACTACTACCACCCTCCTCCTCCTCCTGCCACCGCTGCCTCAGGGCCCTCCGCCGTCGCTATTGCCTCTCCTCGCCGCCCCCGCTCGCCGCGTCCGTGCTCGCCCAGGCTGCGCTGCAGGGGGCGCGCCATGACGCCGAGGTCGAGGGCCCCCCACGACGCAGCACGCAGCGGGGTGTGGCGAGGCCGAGGGCGCACCGGGGAGGAGAGGCGGCACCGAGGACGGGTCGGGGCGGCGCTGAGCCGAGGGGAGCGTGCGGACAGAGATGGCGAACAGAGGAGCTCTTAACGGGCATTACGTTCCAGGTGACGGGAGTGGCACTGACGTCCAAGAAGATGGACCAAAGATATAGAAGGAGCTACAATATTTTTAATAGCAGATAAGGAATTAGAAAATTTTATAGTGGCTTGTATAGAATTGACTTTTCTTTTTACGAGAAAACCACCTAGTTTGAAGGCTTCGTTCATTTCCGTGGAGGAGTGGCGTTGCGCGAACAGTTTCGCGATGCTTTTTGGCTTTAGAAAGCCAACTAGGGAGACCAGGGATATTTGTTCACTTCTGTGCAGCAGACCCCCAAAGTTTTTTCAGTAACGACTGGATGCAGGGTATGTTGAAATCCTCAGCGAATCGATCTGCAAAAGACATCGAAAAATATCAGTCATGCGAATTTCGCGGATCAGCTATGAGGTTTGAGCAAATCGACTCGAGCAGGATCGGACCTAACCGAGATAACCAGCAGAATGAAAGCCAAACATGTTGACTTTCAAGTTTCAACATAACTTATCTGTTTTTTTTATAAGCTCAAAACTTATCTGGTTAATATAGGGTCAAATATTACGCTACGAAGTTAACATGAAGGAGAAAACTCGTGAGGATCTAACAGAGTTATAAGCGTATCTAAGTAACAAATCACGTAGAAACATGCGATTAATATCCAATAAACTTAGCTAGTCTAGCAAGGATTGGAACTTTCTTTCCTCTATCTCGATCGTCATGGTTTATTGAAACTAAACGATTGGAACGTCCGTAAGCAGGTGGGATTGGACCAAACCAACGTAACCGATCTAGATCTAAGTCAAACCGTTTAGCATAGTTCAGAGTAAAATCCTAGCATAAATTTGCTAAATATATTGGAGCTAATTGAACGGAAAGATTTTACGGTCCGACCTTACCTATCTTACAAGTGGGTCCCGTTTTTATAAAATTTAATTTATTCAGAAACCACATTCGAACTACGGGAGAACCTCACGTGAAAACAGACGCTCAGAATGTATACGGACTCCGTTTTCGACGTTCTACGTATCGATGGAAAGCTAAAGGGATAAACTTTCCAACTCAATTGACATCGCTATAAAATTTGGTTGAAGTCAACAGGAATCGTCAAAATATTATGACCTAGAATTTATTCACGAGCTCGGTTTGGATAGTACGAATAGCCCACGCGAAAACGGACGCCTATGTTGTATACGGACTTCGGTTTCTACGTTTTATTTATTGCTAGGAAGCTAAAAATATTATTTTTGATCAAACTGACATCACCCTAGATTTCGCTCGCAGACAACGAAAAAAATTCGAAATAATATGACATGGAACTTATTGAGACCTATTTTTATAGATGCTTAAGGATTTTTTTTCTTCCCTTTCAACGCACGAGCATTTTGCTAGTCTAAGTAACAAATCACGTAGAAACATACTATTAATATCCAATAAACTTAGCTAGTCTAGCAAGGATTGAAACTTTCTTTCGTCTATCTCGGTCGTCATGGTTTATTGAAACTAAACGATCGAAACGTCCGTAAGCAGGTGGGATTGGACCAAACCAATATAACTGATCTAGATCTAAGTCAAACCGTTTAGCATCGTTCAGAGCAAAATCCTAGCATAAATTTGCTAAATATATTGGAGCTAATTGAAGAGGAAGTCTAATTTTGATCATCCAACTAGTATGATGACCATTGAACTCCAAATCAGACATATTTGGTCCCCAAATGGTTTCAAGGGTGGTTTCCCCTTATCAAAAAAGAGGGTGATTTCCCATTTTTAAAAATAATAAAAAATTTATTTAATATTCAAAATTCATAACTAATTCATTCAAATCGAAAAATATGAAACCAGTACCAAATCTTTTTCTAAAAATATTATTTATCCATTACTGCTCTTCTTAGACTTATTTATATCTCATTTATTACTCCTTCAAGCGTTTTATTGTTTATATCCACGTTCATTATTTGTATGTATGAGGTCACCCAATTCAACAGGATAAGAGTACACAGAAGATAAATAAGGCTACACAAATCTCATAGATGCAGGCTCCACCATATAAATCCTATTTAGGCATACCATGGCTAGAATTTTGCTTTACATTGGTTGCATAATTAAGTAATATGTTTTAAATAAGACAGAGATAAACCATACCGTCTACTAATCATACACTCAACTAATCATGAAATCAACATAAAGTAAAGTACAAAACGACAACTTATATTATTATAATAATAGACACAATTATGAACAATAAACATGAGAATTATTTATAATAAGATTCAAATAACTCTAAATATAGTACTAATGGATAGATTATATTTTTCAAAAAATTTGGTACTAGTTTCATATTTTTTTGATTTAAAATTAACGAATTATAAATTTTAAGAGATTAAATTATTTTTTGTTATTTTAAAATGAAAACCACCATTGAAACCACTTGAAGGACCAAAATGTTTGATTTTAATAGTCTGATGTTCCAAGATATCCAATTTTAGAGTTTGATGGTTAAATTCAGACTCAAACAATAGTTCGGTGATAAAAAGTGGACATTTTCCTAAATCTAAACACTGAAGTAATAAGAAACTAATTAAATTTCTAATCTGCATAAACTAAGCAAAGTATTAAACATAGATTCAAATAAAAGATGTTTGACCATGCGGATAACCGATGAGCTTTGCATGGGACAAACTCGATCAAAGAACATCATGATAACCGGTAAGAACCACAAAATCCTAATAGTTTAAAAGATACAATATTAAAGCATTATGATGCTTAACTGAAACTCAAAAACTATGTGGCCATGCACCAAAGATTGGTTGTTGAAAAATGCGTTCAATAGTTTACTTTAGACTCATAAGGTCATGTACAATGCAATGTGCCTATACATAGATGTTTATAATACCACAACTCTAAGCACCGGTACAAAAGCTAATTTTTATGATGCAAACAGTGCTTAGATGGGCTTAACCACCTCATTAGCACATATTAAATACCGGTGCTAACTTAAGCACCTTTTAAGCACCAGGTGCCAATAGCACAGTGAAAATAAACCGGTTTTCTTTGGTAAAGCAATCCATTATATATGCCCTTATAAATTTGTAGTGCAGAGAGACTAGTGCCTGTCAAGCCACATGAACTCTTGACCAGCTAAGACTCATACCAAATATAATAATAAACGATAAAATACAAATCTTCCATATCCCTTTGCTATCTTCTCTAACTGTCTAGGCTTGGACGGGTCCTTATACGTCTTGTTTGTAAGCTCCTCCTTCAATCAGCTTACTGGTTCTTGAGTCGGCTCCCAAAACGATGCCTCAGCCGATTAGTGAAATTTTGGCGCCAACATGTGCTTCTCAATTACTTGGTTAAAAAAACGCCATTGTCACCGAGAGTTTATATTTCTATCATTCACTTTACATTTTACATTTACATCATTGCAATTGTATGCTTAAATTTCTAGTTTTACCTTGATAGGCTAGAGTACAGAATTGGAATCAAGGTTAAAATTTTAGTTTACCTTGATAGGCTAGACCATAGGATTGGAATTTAGGTTATCTTTTTCTGTAGAATTAGCAACACTTAGCAAAACTTAGTGTGTGTTAAGATTACATTTTGTATATGTTTTGATAAGTGCCCTTTGCAACTTTTAGTTTTTTAAACGCCTAATTCACCTGTCTTAGTGCATCATGGTCCTCTCTGAACAACATTTCATTTGGTTAGTGAAAATCAATCTTGATTTTTTAAAATAAGATAAACTCTCAACACAACTTGTGCATGAGTATGCTAAAAGCTCAAACTTTTATTCCCCATTGGCCGATGCTAAGGCGGGGCCACCAGAAAAATAAGTACTCCCTCGTCTCAAAATAATTTCAATTCTAAAATTTTAAAAGAAATATCTTAAGATAATTGTACACCTAGGATCTGCATACACACACTAACGCAAACGGAAAGGCCTAGGTAAATCATACGGTGGCAGCTTGTGGATCCACTGGAAGAGTTGATGGATGGTTTTTAGATGCTTGGTGATTAGCATCGCCCTAAAAGAACTGCAATAGGACTAGTCTATTATAGTATTTTTCTTGTCTAGTAAATTTGTCTGTAACAATATTGAAGCCCTTTTTGTCGTTAGAAATGTCGCCTACCATTTTTTATGAAACTAGAAGATTTGCTCCCTACAGAAAAGGATATAGTAAAAAAGGAAACAGTTTGTACATGATTACACTTAGGTAAAAAGAAAAGAGAAAATAAAATTAGAAGAAGTTGTATAGCCATATTTCTGATGAATGGAAGTATTTGAGTTTTGCTCTTTGAATTAAAAGAGCAAACTCCTTTTCAAAATAGGCTTTTCAACACGATCCACATTTGGTGATTCTCTTGGAATTGAGATTGTTGTCCAAAATACTCGAGCACTTTATGATGATGATTTTCATGAAGAATTGAACTGCAAGTTCTGTCTTGAACCTCTCAATGGTTATAAACGGGTCCTGTTGTGGTGATACTGAGAGCCCAAGGAGTGCTCAACAATCGTGGGTAAAAGCACAATAATGCAAAAAGACATGAATCGGTGTCTTCCGTATTATCCCTGCACGAAACATAGTTATACATGGGCAAGAACATCCTTTTGCGTCTCAAGAGCTCCTTGAAGAAGCTAGAACTGCTTCTTGTAAGGAAAATAGGCCATAAGCCTTGTGATTAGTCTTCTAATGTGATTTTGGTGATTGAGGTAATAACATGTACCATTTGGGACGAATGTGTATTCAAGTGCAGGGTGTGAGAGATGGACTTGGTGACAAACACCTCAAAGGAGGTTAAAAGGTACAAGAGAAGACTAAAGACATCAACGATCGAAAGCATGATGCATGACACGGTACTTCCCACAGATCGGTCAGTGGGCTAGATTTTTGCACGCACTGCGGTCCGATGGTGCACCCCAGATGATCCAGTGAGTAGAAGAAGCCTTGAGTTGAAGATTCAAGATCTGGTGCAGTTTACACGCACCGGATGACATTCTAGGCAGAGAAAAAAAAGAGCGGTCGCGTCCAAACTTTGAACGCACCAGACGGTCTGGTGAAACCACCGGATGATCTGGACCGAAGCCTCATCAACTCAAGACTGCGGGTGATTTGTATGCACTTGACGGTCCGGCGCTCACACCAGACGGTCTGGTGCTCACAACGGTCGGCTTTGAAGTTCCAACACTCGAATCCAACGACTGGTTGGGTGTAGGCATTGGACGGTCAGATGGTGTACAAACCGGATGGTCTAATGCTATACCGGACAGTCTGGTGGTTGCAGTTTGCGAGATGCAGCTGCTCCCCAATGGCTAGTTTCAAGGTTTGGACTATATACACCCCATTTGCTCGGATTCATTGCAATGGTTGTGACCTCGGAATACATTCCAGTGTTGTGACACATTTGAGAGCCCAATCCATCACAAAACATATAAATCATAATTAGGCATAGCTAGAAGCCAGTGCTTGCACGCAACTTGGTTAGACCTTGCTTAGGGCCTAGCTCTTGGTTGCGACCGAGTGTTGTAGTGAGTTTTGCAAAACTCTTAGAGTACTAGTGCTTGCGCACACAATGACTTGTAAGAGGAGGACTTGTAAGTCTCGTGAGACCCTAAAAATTGTGGAGTAGCCGCCACCTTACTTGTGAGAGGGATGCTCTCAGCATTTTGGTCAAAAGCTTACCTAATGGAGACGGCGGTGAGCGTGCATGAGAGGCCCGCGGAAGACTCCAGCTGCAGTGTGGGTGTGTATCGAGGATATCTGGAGTTACCCGACTGGGTTTCGACCATCTCGCAGGTGACCTTGCCATCGGCGGTGAGCGTGCATGAGAGGCCCGCGGAAGACTCCAGCTGCAGTGTGGGTGTGTATCGAGGATATCTGGAGTTACCCGACTGGGTTTCGACCATCTCGCAGGTGACCTTGCCATCCTCTATCCTTGCAAGGAAGAAGAGGTCGTAGTGCGGACTACGCGAGAGCAAGGCGTTGTGTGGGTCAATTTGTCAATCTCTTCCCTTGCGAGGATTGATGTCGTAGTCCTTGCGTGACTACGCATGAGCAAAGCTTTGCGAGTGGCACAAAACGAGGATTATGGGGAGGCTTGCGCGCCTTATCGATACCCCTAGTAAAAAATCATCGTATCTCCAACTTTTGTCATCGTCGTCATCTCCATGGGGAGTTTGCACATCTATATCCATCTCTTTAACTTCCGCATTTACTTTCTTATAATCGTGTGCTTATATTTCTAGACTAGCTTGACATGTTAGTTTCTAGGTGGAAATAGGTTGCAACATTTAGCCATGGTAAGGTTAGCAATACTTAGCAAAATCTTAGTGCACATATCTTATTTATCTCCCATAGATTTTGTTAAATTGTTTTTAGAGAGTCTTAATTTTTAGAATCTTAATTCACCTTTCTAGCACGCCGACTCCACGTGACTTTCACTTCTGTTGGCAGGAGGTCAGCTGCCAGTATCCAACAAAAGGACAATTACACGCAAACACTAGTTGGAGAACCAAAGGCATGTATTAAGATGTACGATAAATAAAATGTATGACTTGGTCATGCTAACCAAAAATCCTATCAAAATCGAGAAAAGAACAGGTATTCATCCATATTTTTCCTAAAAAAAACTCCTTTTTTCTTTCATTATGAATCTGATTTCTGTTCGAAAACAAGGATTCTAATCAACCGAGGTACAACACTTCATATGAAAATGCATTTTCTTTTGGTAGCACCAATGGGAAAGAAGACATGTTTAGAAATTCACTCTAAGTCTACCATCTGCCTGACAAGCTGTAGAACCTTATTAAAAAAGTGCCGATGCCTTTCTGGAAAAAAAAGCTTGGAATAGTCAATACAAGAACAAACCTCTGTTCAAAATACATGCACCAGCAACACCTGTTCAGGCCTATTTTGGCAACCCATGGATTGAGTGAGATTGGAGTGGATTAGGTAAGATTTAAAAAAAAATTCATATATAGTGGATTTCAAAGATCCTCCAGTTTCACTTCAATCCAAGAGTTGTCAAACTAGGCTCAAATAAAGACTAAAAAACATAGATATATAAGTGATTGCAACCTAGGCTCAAATAAAGACTAAAAAACATAGATATATAAGTGATTGCAACCTACAGGAATATTTATTTACACCGCAAAATTTCCTCACGTCTATCACGTTTCGGTGAAGCGACAAGACGTGGAACCAAAACAAAAAAAAATTTGCAAAGCTTTCACGCAATAGAACTACGATCACTAACTTCATTTCCTAATTAACAGAAAAAAAACGAAACATATTCCTAAAAAAAGAAAAGATGAACCAGGCGGAGATGTATAACTGGGCTAGCTAGCTTCACATCAATGGATGATGTCGCATTTTATCCTCCTCGTGCTCTCTTTGTTTATCTACACACATTTAATTTCACGGCCAAAATGCAAGTAATCATCAACCATGACGAACGAAAGAAAGGGATCAATGCAAAGCAAAATTGAACCTGCGACTAATTATTGCACATGGCATGGCAACGGCTCATGCATCGCTGCATCATCGCCCGATACATCCATGCACGTACGTGCGGTCTAGGTCAAGCCCTCCCTAATTATAATGCGGGAACGTTTTCATGGCCTCCACCATCGACGGGGCGAAGACGGCCCCGTTGCTAGCGGCGGCGTTCGCGTTCTCTGTTACCACTGGGCCGAGCGCATCGGCCGGCGGGAACTGGCCGTAGATCCCTCTCGGAGCGCAGAACTGCTGCAGCTGGTCCGATGCGTCGGGCGCGAACAGCGGGATGTCGGGCGCCACGAAGTGCGCGTCCAGCGGCGGGGCTGGCGGCGGCGGCATCAGCTGCGAGTCCGCGTAGGGAGGCGGCCCCGCGGCGTGGGCGTTGGCGCAGCTCTCGGACGAGGAGGACGACGACTCGTCCGCCTGCTGCACGGCGCCGTTGTTGGCGTGCGCCGCCGCCGCCGGGTGGTGCGCGCCACGGGCGGGGCCGCCGCCGCCAGGGCCGTCGAGGCCGGTGAGCTTCTGCACGATGGACATGAAGTCGCGCGGGTTGGTGCGGATCACCTTGGGCGAGTGCGTGTAGATGATCACCGGTTTGTGCTGCTGCGGCCGCGGCGGCGCCGGCGGCTTCTGCCTCGTCGCCGGCGCCGGGGCCGTCGGGTGGCTGGTGCTGCTGATGGCGGCGTTGGACGGCGAGGACACGGACGAAGAGTTGGTGGAGGACGAGGAGGGCGGCGAGGTGGTGGCGGCGGCCTTGTGTATGCTGTGAGAGTCCCTGTGAACCTTGAACGCCGCGGACCGCGCCCCGCCGCCGGGCTGCCTCGGCGATGTGGGGCTCATGGGCAGTTGGTCAGTGGGTGGCTGGCGATGGATGTCTGGACGGGAGATGGGGATCGGGGAGACAGGGAGCGTGTATAAATAGCAGGGGAGGCCGGTGGGGAAGGCGGAGGCACAGTGCGATCCGGGGGATATTTCGTTGGGGATGGGGGAGGGGTGCTTAGCGGCAGGGGGCGCGCGAGAGGATGGTGGCGGGAACGAAGGCCGCGCAGCGAGCTTAGCATCTCCTTTCGTTATACTTCCACTCAAGCTATCTTCAATGAAATAGGCAAATAAAATATTTATGCTGTAAATCAATCATATAGCGTTATTGTAAATAAAAATAAAAATAGTTAGAACAAGTGGATAGACAGTGCATTTGAAAAATCGGTTGGTGAGGGTCTCATCCGATCGATCGATAGGGTGGCAGTTAGCAGTTAGTTACTACTACTAGTACTCCTAGGCTTTACTTTGCCCCTACCCTACCCGTTTCGTGCATGCAGCATCAGCCACTCCTGTCCTCTTGACGGGTGGGTCCCGCATCCAGTGCGTGTGGGTTTTGAACTTACAAGAACAGGAATACAGGATCATCCACGGGCAGCTCCTTTGTGTACGGGCATAAGTGGCTAAGGCTACCAGATGATTTTCCTGTGCATGGCTGCGGGAATTCGAGGGATATCAATGCATATATAAAAAAAAAAGCGTTGCATGAATGAACTCGTAGAAAATCGAATACACGTGTTAGTGGATTGTGTCATGGTATGGAACTTAGTAGGTTTATGTGATGATATGGTTTCATGCATGTCAAGAGAAATATACAGCGGAGGGTAGCTATTTAGATTTTAAACATGCTCAATGAAACACTATAGTGTCCTCAACTTGTAAAAATACCAAGCTTTTTCCCACAAAATACTCAGTGGTAACATATACAATCTCCCGTATCATCATGGGAGCAGGCTCATCCTTGTAAATGTGGGGGACGATCCGAATCTGGTAAATCTTCTCCTGTTTGCGCGTTGGGCGGAGGTGGCGTAGCGTGGCAAACATCAGAGGTGGCACGCAGGGGTCGGTGGCTCTAGCTCGTCTACACAGCTTGGCGCCGTCCATCGGGGAAGGATGTGGACACATATGGGCGGTGGGGTGGGTATGGCCATAGCGTTGGGGGCATACGTGTGCGGGCGCAGACGAGGGCACGACAGCGATGGTGCGAGCCAGCAGCAGGGTGACCGCGTGTGGGCAGCACAGGCGCAAAGGCAGGCCCGGCCGCGGCGGTGAGAGCCAGCAGCGAGGGCGAGGAGGCAGACGCAGCCGTGGCCCCATAAGCGGCCGCATGTGGGCTTTTGGGGCACAGCCGGACACAGGTTTCGGTGATGGGGTGCGGGACGGGGTGGTGGCCAGTGTGGGCGTCATGGAGTGGCACAACCTTGCGCTGGGGGCGACGGGGCAGCGGCCGGTCCGGCCTCACACTATGATGACGGGGTGGCTAGCCGAAGCACAGGCGGTGGTCTCGAAGGAGAAGCTTGGAGGATGGAGAGAGAAAAAAAATAAAAAACATATATTAACAAATAGGGGATGTGATTTGCAATACGTTGTTTGCGGGAGAAGATTTATAGGATGTAATTTTTTAAAGGGACCTCTAAATATAGTTTTAAGGATGAAATTCAGAGAACACCATTGTGGATAATCTAAGAAGGCAATGTTTGATCAATGAGTGGTAAATGGTAATGTGAGTGGATTACACAGATCTTCGATGTTGGATGATCGTGTTTGTGCTCTTGTTTGGTTGGATAATAAGGAGTTAAAGACATTCTCACCAAGGGCACCCAAAAGAGCGTCCAAAGCACTATGCGCACGCTGTATACAGAGAGAAGTTTTAAATATGGGCGGTGGGGGTAGGATTGGCGGATTGGTAATAGCCTGAGGACTGATACTATATAAAGGTAACAATTAAAAGCAATTCTAGCCAATCTGCCATGGAGCACCTACATAAAGATGAACCCATCTCGTAAAGCCTCGAACGTCCAAGACGATGGCCCAAGACTTACCCAGGCTACCACCGGCCTACACTACTAGAATCCACATGTTTTCTTAGGGTTATTTTGTTTCCCTGGCAAAAGCCTTCACTCTTTCCAACCATGTGCAATTCATTTGTGGGATCTCATTTATCCCGTGATTTCATCTTTGCCATTTGCACATGTCCACCTTCTATACCTACCTTTTCCACCTTTTACTTCATATATCTATTTCGATGACCAAGCATATTCAAGATGATTGAACAACCTTTAAGGAGATATTTTAGCTGAACGATAATTTGATTTAACTTTGCTAGCCTTTATAAAGGTCTACATATAAACCTAGGAGAGGTGAGAGGGTGAACAATAATACAGATGATAGCCACATAAATGAGTGCCTAAACGTGAGCTTGACAAAGAAGGAGCGATGCAGTGTTTTTTGTTCATTAAAATTATTTGTCATACAAAACCCCTCTAGATTGTTTCTGAAATAAGGCTATGGTGATGTTATGATTCATTTGATTTGAAAAGTTTATGTGGGGATCTCTATGCACGATAGCTGATTAAAATGCCCATATCAAGATTGAATTCTAGATTTGATTGGTTTGAAAAGTGATTGTTTTGAACTTTCTTAAATTGAGTTGAGTTTTTGATCGATCTCTTTGCTCAAGATCAAAGTGTGGGGATGTTGCTGGTGCAATATAACGATGATATTTATGCTCTATATTGACATGTTTTGATGTATCAAATCATATGTTGGATTCACATTTTACTAATAATTAACTCCATATCCGAGTATGTCCTTTGTTTCTATGTTTTGTTGAATAATGTCACAGGAAAAGGAGGATTGGAATTTCATGAAGGCTTACTCGTACATGGATCCAAGCTAGAAGTTCAGGGTCAAGATGGGAATGGGCCGGCCCGGCCTTGGCCTTGGACCCGGCCCTATGGCCCTGGTGCCAATTTTAAGGGCCATGGGTCGGCCCAATCTAAAATTTAACTATGGCCTTACTGGCCCAATGGGTAATATGGGTCGGCCCTAGTCTAGCTTTATAAAATTCAAAAATAAACATCACTAAAAGCAAATTGCACATTTAATGATATAGATTTATTTGCATGTCGCAATCAATAGCATGGAATGACACATGCGTCAAAATAACACAAAAATACTTTAGACGCCTTGTTTTTTTATGGTACTAAAATTATTATGCGCCTTATTTTTTGAATAGAGAGAATAGATTACAATATAGTTTCGTTTCTACTCATTAGTTGTGTGTTGGAGAGAATAGATTATAATATATTTCAATTTCTACTTTTTAGTTGTGTGTTGGAGATAATGATTGGGTCGACCCACATTACCCATCGGGTCAAAAGGTACCGGCCCTAACGACCCATTTTCTATTTTGGGCCGGCCCTTGTGACCCATTGGCCATGCTTTTGTGGGTCGGGCCAACTACCCAATGGGTCGACCCGCCCCATTCCCATCTCTAGTTCAGGGAGAAGAATGGACCATTAATTGAAGAATTATTGAAGCCTAGGAGCAATTCTAGAGAATTTCAGAAGGCCCATGAAGAGCCATATGATCTAAGACCGTTAAGGGGTTGTTTATATTGTGAAGTAAATCAAATTGTTATAGGATCAACCTTGGAAATAACCTTAGACTTTCCATGGATGAGGGTACCCTAGGGATATAAATACATGGCCTCCCAAGAGGTAGGGGTCTAACTTTCGATAGCAAGTCGAGAAGGAGGTCTCGGCAAAAGGTCGAAGCGAGAGGGGTTAGGAAGGCTTTGTGTCGGTCGAGCCTGACCCCTTTGGGTCGGTCAACCCAGCTCTTCCCTGGGAAGCCTCGAGTCCATCTTCGAGGAGCTTCAAGTCGACGAGTTTATCAAATTTGTGCCTCAAGATCATGATGTTCTTTGAGTAAACTCCCTGTTCTTATAATGTGGCCATGATATACCCTGAGTTTGATCAATGAAATTGTTTTTGAGCAATGAGTTCTTTGCTTATATATGATCTTTGATCAATACCTTTGCAATGCACAATTGTTTACATGTTCTTGGCCAAGATAGAATTCTCCATGTCTTCTATTATGTCTTTTTACCTTAGTTGGTTGATTGAATCTGCTCATGCATAGATGTGGTCGAGGCTTGCTAGTTCATCGATTAATCCATTCTCTGTGACATATGGGTAGAAGAAAGGTTTGAGCAAGTTAGTGACATTCATGATCACGTTTATCCTATGTTTCATGCTAGATCTATGTTGACAGCAATCTGAGTTCGTGAGAAGTTTGTCATATATCGCTTGCTTATCCCATCATCGCTGTAATCCCTGTATAGATCTTGTTTAGTTCTTGATCTTTATTTAGTTTATGCTTTAGCCTAATAGTAGATATAGTCGACATAATTCATATAATCACCCCTTGCTTTATAGGTCTATTAGAGCTAGTCAGTCATTGATTAATCATTGATTAATTGTAATTTAAACATAGTTTTCCACTGATTGACAAACACATGATATCCATCTTGGGGAAAAGTTGCCACAATACTATGCGATTGTAGTATAATGTTTGATATGCTTAAGTGCTATCAATAGTAGTCTGCTCCCACTCCACGGCCTACAAAACCCGCTTGAGAGCACACAAAGACAAAGCAAGAACAACCACCAAAACCCCTCATGATAAGTAGTCGTGATCCCTATTGATGCCTAGTTGAATTATGCCCATTGATTCTTCGCCATTGTGGTACTTCTCTAGTCTTTCTCATTCTAGAATATGATTTCTATTCTTGATGCTTCAACTTGATTTGCAGTAGCCTAGAGAAGGCTAGTTCAGACAGACGGGCTGATAGCAGCGGGGAGCAAATCGTCATAGGTGCAGCCCGGTCCACATTGGAATATGACACAGCTACGTGCATTCATTGTGATGGCAACAAATAGAGCCTCTGCAACAAACCTTTGTCTTCCCCGAGGCGAGCCCTTGGCTCCATTGTGTTTTTAGATCAGTCACTCGCTCTATTCTTTTATTAATGGTCTCTTTGTTTCTTTCTTTCCTACAGTGAGGGAAAGCAGCGGCGGCTGCATTGACCCCACCACCGCCAAAGGCTTCTGTTGTCCCTGTTGTTGCGGCACTAGAGGGTAACACCCAATCTGTTCGGCAAGCTCCTTTGTCAGTTCATCGGTGACATGCATAATGCCAGCTCAAGAAAGACTTTAGGGAGACTTACAAGAAGAGCAACAGCACGAGAAGAGCAACAGCAGCTCCTCCCTAGAGTCTTTCTTGAGCAGCAGCAGTGAGGGATTTCCACTCTCAGTGAGGGGATCTCCACTGTTGGTGAGCAGCAGCAGCTCCACCGAGCATCTATTGCAATTTAGAACATCATATGATTTCACTAATCTTTGAGGAAATAAGAAGCTAAGGTTGGTGTTGCCATATGTTTCAAAGAAGAGAGGTCTCATCGTGTTGATCCCTAGAGAAGCGCAGATGCAAGAGCGCCAAATTAGTTTATCATAGTTCTTTTACCTGGAATAGTAGCCTAGCATAGTTTTTATTTTAGGACAAAATACTCTTTTTAGTTAGGTTTAATGAATGATTTCTTTTTCTAGAAGTATGTATATTAGTAGTTCAAAATTGTCTTCAGGTTTAAAGGAAACAAACACATGTTGAAAGACAGAGTTAAGCATAATTTTTGTAGCACCAATATTTTTCTGATCGATGTAATTTAGGCTGACAGTCAGTAGAAATGTATAAACTCGAGAAATCAGGATATTGAATTTAATCATTAGCATTGTGTTCGCTTATTTTCATTTTTGTGAATTTTAGAGTTTGCTTCTTCATTTCCCTTGTATGTTGCAAATATCAGGATAAGCTTTTGTTGTGTTTGTCCTGGGACGAAGCCCAGCAGGCTTGGGATGACGAAGCCTTCGTCGGTCTCCAACTTTGTCGAAATAAGAAATTGAACCAATGACATGTGAGCAGATGGTATCCCTAAACCCTATGCCTCATGCCATATTTATAGAGGGTGGTTATTTACATGTCTTCCCCTGAGGGACTCTAGAATTACAAATAGATCCTTCGCCCAATATGAGCCGGCCATTTATTGGTCGAACCTTTGAGGGTCTAGGCTTGTTCCCCATTCCCCAACAACTTTCATACTGACATTCTATATATTAGAGATATGCAATCAAAACATTGAGATGATAACAGCTTCCATACTTTTAAGACATTACATATTTGAAGATATCCATATATTTTTCAGAGAAAAAAATACATTGTACATTATAGTTGGTACACTATATCCTGTATTTAAGTTAATAACAGGAAAACTTGAAACTGGTGCTAACTCATACACTAGGAGTACACTAGCAACAATGCCCATGTGCTGCAATGGGAAAGTCATACATCGTCATATATTAAGTTGTAGTGAACATATAAAATAAAAAATAATAAAATGGGTAGTTACTAGCCCATAGCGGTTGGGTAATTAGCACTAGACCCGTATGAATCAACTAAAAATGGCTATTAAAAATTAGCTAACATTAACTGCATTTAACCATCTAATGGATGTCAAAACATTTACTCAAAAAGTTGGAGCATCGCTCGTGAATTTCAAATATCGCGGGAAGAGGGAACTTTTCACCAACTTTTGGAAAATTCAAGAACAACCCTTGCTCATAGATTTTGGAGGTTCTATCACTTGGCTAGTTTGAATCAAAAAATCACAAAAGGCAAGAGCACAACAAAAAAAGGTTTAATCCTTGGCAAACCCAAGCACTTTAAAAGCCAAGAATCTCCTCCGAGAACCAAAGCAAAAGGGGGAGGGACAAGAACTCAATAAGTTCCTACAAGATTGTTGACGTCTCTTAGCGTAACAGATTTTACTCCGCAAGTGCACGGAGATTCGCTGTAGCTTTTTCACCCAGAGTATTTCAGGTATCGTAAAAATCCACAGGGAAGCAAGGGCTAATAGTTGGAATAATATGTACAAACTTCAAACAGTACTATAACTTAGATAAACACCAATAGAGGTAAGATAAACAAGATAGTGTATGGTGGAAAGAGTAAACAGGGATCAAAGCTGTAAACAAATAGGTAGTTGCCTTGGGAGGACAACGAGTGAGATTAAGATATCCAAACTCTATTCTTTAACTACTGCATAGGAGTATTCGTGGTTGAACTGAGTTAAACAAACACAGACTAGGATCTTGCATCGAGCGAAATTCCAGACTATACCGAGGAGGCGCGGGGGTAGATAGTTGGCCAACCGAACGGCAACTGGGTAACGCCTACGGGCTTACCGAATGACGGGATCGGATTACAGAGGTTCCCTAATGCTGTCACCTAGAGGGCTACCAACCAGATCTGCGTGGGTAAGATGGCACGCTAAACTAGTGATCAAGTGAGAACTTGATCACTAAAGTCCGTCCTTGATCAGAGGGTTAGGACTGACTTAGCCTTAGATTAGAGCCTAAGGAAAGCCTATAGTACCGGCAAGTCTAGCAAGATTTAGATAACTCAAGAACGACACAAACCTAAGCCTTGATCTAGTATGCAATAAGGTATACCACACTAGGCAAGTGTAAGAAATAAAGTAAAGTATAACTGAAAGATAGATCAATAAAGTATATTATACTGAAGTAGCAAGAGTACAAAGATAGAAAGATACACGAGCTTTACCAGACTCGAAGCTAACTCCGGAATCCCTGAGGCAAAGACTCAGACTCAACTCTAACTCCCAGGCCTATCCTAGTGCTACTAAACTAGACAATGGTGTGATTCGCTCAACTTCCACACTTTACAAATGAGAGCTCGGGGGTATTTATAGTCACCAAGTGAGTGGGGGGTATTTATAGGGTAGGTAAGGTGATTAAGGGACAGGTGGCAGGCCGGGCGGCATGGTAGGGAGGCCGGGCAGCCCAGCTCAGGCTGGGCAGCCTGGCTAGCCGTCGGATCCACCGCCATACTGCATCTTGTGGTCCATCTTCACTCCCCAAGTCGGTTGCATGGTGGTTAAGGCGGTTATCTTTGTGTTTTCTCCTGAACCATTGGATCTCACTTGTGTTTCTTCCTTAGCCGCAAGATTGAAGTGTTGAGGATTGCTGACTTCACTGATCCAGGGGCTGGATTGATGATGTGGCAAGGCCTTCCGGTTGGTTGCATGCGACTTTAGTGGATTCCACCTTGGAGATGTGTTGACATGGCATGTATGTGCATGCAGGTCGAAATTGGTGCCAATTGGGCCCAAACACAGGCCGGGCGGCCTGGAGGTGGGGCCGGGCGGCCTGGGGACTTAGCCATGTGGCCAGTCACCTACTGGTTTGGCTCCATTTTACCATGTTTGAGTATGTTTTGTTACCTGCATTCAAATATTTCAACACAACTCGTGGAGATATGTAAGTAGCAAAGGTTTCTCCATACTTTGATGCATTTCTCTTCATAATCATGGATAGTTGTTGGTCGTAGATAGTGCAATAATGACCATCAACAAAGATTCACTCAATTATTGGGCCATGGGATCTCAAGTTCGTACAATGACAGATTGGATCAAGCCCAAGCTTGCCACCCTCTCTACTCTCTAACTCTAATACTCAGATTCGATCTGAGGACTCTCTTATGAAGCACTTAGCTTGGCTAACCCTAGGTTTCTTCCAAAGTGAGAGAAGTGAAGCCCTAATCAGCTTGCCCCTCTTATTTATACTACAAGACTTTCTACTTGGCTATTTTGCAATCAACCCCCTAAGATACAGACTCCACACCACTAATGACTTAAGGGCTGAAATGGAGATGTCATGTAACTCAGATGGATGAACATGATGAAGTCCTGATCTTCTTAGCCTCGAACCAATCTCTCGATGTCCTCCATGTGTCTAAGGTTTCGGTTGATGATGATGCCAGCAATCGCTTCTCCAATCCCTAGTTTTGATGCTCATACCAAGAAATTTTTTGGGCCTCGGTTTTGACGATGGAACCGAGAAACAATCTTGGGCCCCGGTTTTGGAGATGGAACTAGAAAATGATCTTGGGCTTCATCTTAATTAGGTTGTGGTTTTAAGGCCCACCAAGCCTCCACCTGAATCCAAGCCCATCTGAAGCCAGGCATGGACCCAAGTACCACTTGGGCCACATGTCAGTCCACTCGGTTGGGTTTTAACTAGCCAAGTCCACTTTGGCACTGCCTCTCAGTACACCCGAGAGGGATTTTGCTCCAGATCACACTTAGGAGGTGCCTGCTAGTCCTTCACCAAGTCTTAATGTTGACAAGCGCTCATACGAGCCAGGATGAAAGACTAGACTCAGTAACCTGAGTTTCTCAATCTCTCCTTTAATGAGTGCCTTCTCAGCTTCCTCAACAACCACCTAAAATCAGAGATAGAGAAAACAAATGCGAAACAAAGAACAACATAAGAAAGAAAATACATTCAAGTGCCCAAAAGCCAAGCAAATGCAAAAACGAGGATGCTCAAAGTGAACACAAGCAAAGACAAAAGATTGCCCCCTAAGACAATTGTAACTTGCTCAATGCAGTCGATCATGACAAAGCATTACCCCTTAACAAAGAGCCAGGGCTCAACACAGTCATGCTAGAAGCAAAGGACCAACTCTTCCAGTAAGAGACAAAGGCTCAAAACATCTGGCCAAAAGAGCATGCTAAAACTCCGACTCCTCCTAAAATGCAGAACCTCTCACAATGCAACACTCACCAAAAAGAATGTGCTCACATCCCAAAACTCCCCTGAATATATGACACTCTCCCCTCTTGGGTAGTGGATAGAAATTATCCCCCTTATTGACAATGCAGACATCAAGGCCTCCCTCTCAAAAAAATGCTATGTAAATGTTGTCAGCGTTACTGGGCACCGGGTACCCACGAGGGACGGGGGCGACGGCCACGAGGAAGAAAGGAGCAAGCGCGCACGGGGTAGGGTTAAGAGGGACACAGCATGCATGAGCCGGTCAATCCCACCAGTGGAGGCGCACGGGCCGTCAAATTTCGGGTGATGGAAGTGCATCCATCACCCGAATGCCCAGTAGAGACTCTGTTTGTTGTGCTGAGGCAGAAGATTCACAGTTAGCGGGCTGAATAGATTATATGAGTAAATAACTGGACATACAATTATATTGTTTTTGCCAAGACAGAGATAATCAAACTAGTGCCGTTCCAATTTAAGGGCTAGACTTGTTTCTTTAGACTCTGTATAAGAGTGTACGGAAAATTATGCTGGCATCTTCCTGGTTTCGAATCCAATATAATATAAATAGAAGGGAAGATGTGGAAACGGGAAACCTGATGGTGAATGTGATATGGACGGAGGCAGTATCAGCCAGAAAGGGTGGCCCACATGCAAGGTGTGTAAATCGGACACACTCAGTGACTCCAAATCCACATATATGTGGAACCACAGTTTTTTTTTTCAGTATTTCTTGAGAAATATATGCCCACGTCAAAATGTGTTTTCACTCATTTTTGTCTCTCTTGTTCATGCTATAAATCCCCTCAAATCGGAGAAATGCATTGCCAGACAATGATTTTGTTGACAGCTCTCCTGAACTGTGTGCCGGCCTTCAGAATTTTGGGATCTTGCAGTGGAACGAGATGCGGAAGGGGAGGCTGAATTCAAAGCAAAGATGAAAGATCAGGCAAAGTTGCCTGAAAACTTGCCTCTACACGACTACACTTCTCTTTGTTCATCAGGTATTGTATCATGTACTATCTCATTCGGCAAACATTTTTTTTCTAAAGAATCGAGAATGCATGATGGCATTGACTGTTTGTTTGATGACAGTGCCAGGAACACCGGGAAGAAGTGCACCGGCACCCACAGATACCCGGGACAATCGTAGCTACGGGAATTGATGGCCTGGATGTCTTGATGCCTAGCAACATTGCTGAGCAGTAGATACGAATGGGAGCACCGTTCAGTAAATTACTACTCCGATCCCACAGGTCATTAACGTCATGTTGGCATAGTTTCGCACCAATATTAACGAACCCTAAAGTCTCGTCTCGGGGTCGACCTGCGGGCGCCGGACTGTCTGTCCGGAGCCTGGCACCGGACTGTCCGGTATGCCGGATTGTCTGGTGGCTAGCGCCGGACTGTCCGGTGAAGGGCAGATAGCCCGGAAAACCCTAACAACGCCCGAAAAAGATAACTATCACGCTTATGTGGCGACGAACGGCGAGGTTTACAAGCAAACCAGCAAAGGATAATTATCGTACTTAGGTTACAAAAGACGACTAGTTTACGAGCAAACTAGCAAAGGAACCGTCGACGGCTTTATCCGAGAGGGACTCTGTCAGGGTGCGGATGTCGACAGCATGCCCTAAGTTGCTAGGGGCGCCATCCTTGGTCGTGGAGATCAGGAGACGAACAGCGTAGAAAGAGAAGAGAAGAAACTAGTGTTTGGGAAGAGATAACATGAAAGCAAAGTATAATAGATTCGATTGGGTTTTGGATGATTCCTCAATTGGGTGTGACCCCTCATATATATAGGGTGCGAAGGTCTATACCCAGATGAGGTCGAAACACATCAAAAACCAATCAAAATGCGACCAGAAACCCAACTTTCAGACTGATTAAATACCGGATAGTCCGGTAGCAATGGCTTGTTTCCCATGAAGTACTGGACAGTCCGCCCCCCATTACTGGATAGTCCAACATGGCTCAGCGTGGCCAACTTCCATATGGCATAACTCTTTTGTCCTGGCTTCGATTTAGACGATCCATATATCCGTTTCGATCGTCTCGATGAGGCTACGTCCTTATACATTCTAGTATAATATTTAACCTCATATTGATGCTAATACAAGAGCTTTTCCATGCTTTCAGTAAAACCAAACCAAATCCTTCAGGGAGGTTATATATCAACTGCACAACACAATCCTATACCAAATATGTAGGAAACTATCATTAACACTGATCTTACTATTTTGGGGCTCAACACGTCATATATTAATAGAAGAGGAAGTACAGCCGTGATTTGTGTTGGGCACTGCGATAGTATTGATGCTCTGTTTCCTGGAGCAGATCAGAATTCTTTCTTTTTCCAAAAACCAGTTTTATTGACTGGCATACAACAGAAACGTTTTTTTAACTATTCATGAGAAACAGGCAAACAGGAACATTTTGATGAGCATATATCCTAGATGTAGCAGAGATAACCAACAGAGCAGGGAGCTGTGTCTACTCCCTCCTTCACTCTTCTTCGGTGCACACAGCTTAGTAAAATCGTTTGAGCTGTGTCTCCTCGCGGCCGGCATTTGAAACCTGCATATGTTGTGTGAGACTAGGATACGAGACTTAGGGTATGCTTGGTTCTTGACGTCAACTCGCCATGCCGAGTTGTTGGCGAGTGGCGACGCCAAACCTTTGGCAGATAAAAATGGCGCCAAACTTTTGGCAAGAAATGACGAGCAAACACAGTAAGCAATCAATTAAGTGAGTGTGGCGCGCCACAAGTTCGGTCATGAATTAAACACAAGCTAAGGTTAGGCATTCTTTGGCGTGGCGAGCTCGTGCAACTTGCGGACATGAACCAAACAGGCCCTTCATCAACTAAGCTCCGCTACAGTATTCTTTAACTTTGTTTCTCCGCTTTTGTTTTTGGCCTAGCCCACTTAGCATCTCCTTAACATCGCCGTCAGTGGCTCAGCGCTAATGCTAGAGGTTTAGGGTTGCCAATGAAGGGTCTGTGACTCTCCGGGCCTAGAGGATGGCAAAAGGGTAGTAGCTCGCAGCAGGGTGGATCTAGTTTATTTATTAGGACAAACACTATTAGAACTTAGACAAATCTATGAGATGCAATGGAATTGGCTCTAACGACTCCGGCGGTATTCTCAGCTAGATTCACCCCTAGTTGGTGGCGGTGACCCATTGTGAGCATGTGTCTACAAGTAGAGCGCAACATAACTAGGACATACTAGGACGGCAAAACGGTGGTGTCATGCCGTCGGAGACAACGCAAGGGAGAGGAGATGGGTCATGGTGGGCTTCACACGCGCGTCGCTTCAAGTTGTTCGCATGATGAATAGGAACCCCTTTGAAACGGGGGATGAGGGCACCGTACTGGAGGCTTTTAGGCGGTGGCAAAGGACAAGCAAGAAATGAGATATGGCCAGAAAAAGAAAAGAACAAAATGGTGCCTGGAAAAGGAAAAATGAAAAAAAAAGTGCATAGATCAAGAATTGTGTTTTGGTTATAAAGAAATATATGGAGTATTTATTTATCCTGCCATAGCTTCCTATATCGGCTCCTCCGCCGCTGCTTCCAGCAAGGCGTCCTGTTAACCTCACGCACGACCGACTCGACTCGATGGCGTGGACGGTATAATTGGCTTGTGGAGGATTTAAACTGCTGAGACAGTGAGACCAATGGCAAGAGCACACGAAGACAGACACAGGCTAGGCCACACGGCGAAAGGCCTCAGAAATACACCGAGGGAGTCTCATCGCAACGGCTACTGGGAGATGTAACTAACCCCCGCCCCTGCTTTCGTCTTGCTTCGCCTTCCTTGGCCCTATAAAAACAACCAACGAGCGCAAGAAGACGAACGCCATCGAAATCAAGGAGAAGAGCGCATCAGCGTGAGCGAGTCGCCGACTCGGTGGGAGAGAGATAGAGAGAGAGAGAGAGGGAGGGACGAGCGAGGGAGACGGCCATGGAGGGGTGGACACCGCGGCGACAGCACCGGAACGGTGGCTTCTGGTTGAGAGCGGAGATCGAGATGGACCGGGGATCCGCCATTCCCAGGTAAGCATCAACACCAATCGGGTTCTTCAGTTCTTGCAGCATCGAGCGTTCTTGCATTGATTCCTCTGATGCGTCTCTCGCCAATCCATGGACGACTCTTCCTTGCTGCCTTCGTCCGTTTGCGTCCATGGATGCTTATTTCATCGCTTGCCGTCCTTGGATCGGTCTGCTGAATTCGTGCTCGCGTCGCCCGCCACTCACCCTCCTTCACCCAGAACGCTGAATTCGTCCCGTTTCATGCATAGCAGCAAGATCGTTCTGCCATTTTCTTGGCTGAATTCGCCATGTTTGTTTGACTCGCTGCACTCTGCCCTGCAGAGGCCCAGGGTTCGGGTTCGCCGCCGCCGTGCGAGAGCCGCTGGTGAAGCTGCGGCGGCCCCAGTACGACTTCGAGAGGTGGGACTGGGACTACTTCGCCTGGCCTCACGACCGTATCGACGGTAAGAAGCATGTCCAGGCTGTCCTGGGCTCCTGGCTCAACATTAGAGGTCAATGAATCTGGACGGAATTTTGACCAGGTTAACTCAGCCTGCCATTTGGTTCGTTATCCGTGATGAGAAACTGAGGTCGTATCATCTGTTGGTTTTCGAACGAAGCATGTACAAATGAAACTTCCACACGTGACACGAGTTAATAGATTAGACGCCGATAATGTGGAGTGATCATGTGTCATAGTTGTTTATGACAAGAAACTGAATTTCACGCCTTTCTGTTGATGTGTGAAGCAAATTGGAGTAGTGAAAAAGTCTAACGCACATTTAATTTCTCAGGACTGCAGAAAGGATAGTTCAATGAATCTGGACAGGAAAACGGCTCAAGTTAATTTCGTTTTATTTGCTTTCAGAACCCAACGGACCAATGAACTTCCACAGTATAAACTTTCATGGTTTCAACAGTTTCTGACGATTTTCATCTAGAAGAACATTGTCCGACAAAAAATTGAAAATGTCGTTTCATGCGGCAAGCCGGCAACAGCATAGCAGTATAGTGGTTATGTGCTTGTTTCAGGGTGTTGCCTTCTATTTGTCATTTCCGTGCAAAGTTTGCTAACTCCTCTGCTGCTGCTGAGTACAATATCTGGCAAGAAACTGAAAATTTGATTTTGTGCAGCCAATCTTGAGATGAGGGACAGCGACCCAGAGGCGACATTTGACGCGGACTGGAAAGCAAGCGAGAGCTTCCTAAACCAGAGCACACAGCAGCTGGAGAGCAATGAGATGTACCAGAACGCGCAGAAGCACCATGCTGCAGCCTGGCCTCTCGACCATCTTGATGGTAAGCATGCTCAAGCATTCAAGATCCTAGTTGATATGTCAATAAATCTTGATCTCTAAGAATCTTCATAGTTACAGTGTATATACATCATGATGTGACCGAGTCATCGCTAGTACTTAATCTCACTAATGGCATCTAGACAGAGTTTCGGAAAAAGTTCACCAAGAAACACAGTGTCTGACTAAAAACTGAAATTCTTAGTTGGTTCTGAGTTCTGACTTCTGAGAGGTCAATGAATCTGGACTGAAATGCTGACTAGGTCAAGTGGTTAACTGAACTTTGCTTTTTGTTCGTTTCCAGAGATGGGAAACTAAGGTTGTATCGTCTTTTTTTGAAGGAACCATGTAGAAATGGAATTTGCGTACTGGTTAACAGATTAATCGCCCATCCTATTCAGTGAGACTGACATATAAAGTACATGTTTACAACAAGAAACTGAATTTCTCTCATTTATGTTGGTGTATGCACGAAATTGAATTGGCCTAGTAAAATTAAGTGTGCGTTTTTTGAAAAAACTTTAAAAAAGTGTTAGGAATATGTAATTTTACAGGACTGAAGATAGGATAGTTTCAGAAATCAGCCAACAGCAGATATACCAATGCGCTTTCTTAGTAAGAGTGTAAAAGCTTCCAGAATTGACAGTATGGTTTGATAGATTCATTACTACTCCTTAATTTAGTATTTGACATTTAATGCATTTCAAATTGAACATGTCATCTGACGAAATTCATCTAGAAGCACATTTTCTGATAAGAAACTGAAAATGTGGATTTTTTTTTCATGTGGCAATAGCACAGCGTGTAGTAGTTATGTGCTGGTTTCAGGGTGTTATCGGCTATTTGTCATTTATGTAAAGTTTGCTTGGAAGTTGAAACCATGGAAGTAGGAATCCACCGATACACGCTACTTCATTGCTGCAACACAATTGCTGACCAGAAACTGAACTTTTTTATTCATGCAGCCAATCTGGAGACGAGGGACAGTGTCCCGGAGGCAGCACTTGAGGCAGACCAGAAGGCTAGTGAGAGCTTCCTGATCCAGAGCACAACGCAGCTGGAGAGCAGTCAGATGTGTCACCACACGCAGGAGCAGCAAGCTGCAACCTGGCCACATTGCCATCTTGACGGTAAGCATGCTCAAGCATTCAAGATAAAATCTTGATCTCTGTGAATTTTTCATAGTTACATGTATATACTTCTACAGCTGACAACTTACATTACATCAATGGTCGATTTCGATTCATTTTTAGTGCTTAATCTCACTAGCGGCATTAAACACAGCTTTTGACAAAGTTCGCAAGAAACAGTGTCTGAGTAAAAACTGAAAATGTCCATAGAGGTACAGTAGTTCATTGCAGGCTTCAGGCTGTTGTTTGTGTTTTATCATCCTGTCATGAACTCGTCAATTGGTTTGCTTTCAGTCATGTGCAAAAGTCAGTGCTACTATCTCCTTTTCCTGAGCTTGTGTTCCTCTTAATAAATCTGGCAGGGATCCTGCCTAGTCTTTGAATGAGAATAGGCTGTAACAACATCATTTTTGACAAGAAACAGAAATTATTGTACATTAGTTTTTTTTTTTTCTGTATAAAACCAACGGGGTGATATAAGTACAATGAAGATGCATAATCATGTGAACCCAGGAAATAGGATCTGATCGATTCATCAGCAGCCCTTAATTTGACTAAAACTTTTTGAACATAGCACCATCAGGAAACACGGTTTCTGACGAGAATCTGCAAACGTAGCCATGTACAGGCTTCAGGGTGTTGTCAGAAATTCACCGCTTTTGTAATCCAGTTCCTAATCATGCTACTCCATCAGCACATTGTTTGATGCAATAAACTGAGGTATTGATTCATGCATGCAGTCAATCCAGGGGCGACGCCTCAGACTGTCCAGAAGACGAATGAGCGAAGCATGCGCAAGCTGAAGAGATGTGACCAGAAGACGAAGGAGCAGCACAAGGAGAAGGAGAACAAAGAAGCCGTGCTACTTCGGACACCCATGCCTGCCAACAAGAAGGCTGTAGGACCCAGATCGGCACGGCGTCGCCGTGTTTTCGCAGAAGTTAACCGGATCCTGGATGACGGCGGAGCAAGGCACGATCCCTGGGCTTGTTAGTCACACAACGCACGCACGCACTGAGATGTGGTAGGATGTCTTTCAGTTGGAGGCTGGAGCTCGTTTAACCGTGCAGGACTGGACCCTGAATTTTTGAGCTCAAAACTAGGAGAGAACACGTTCGTGTGTACTATGTACATAGCACAGTACAGGGTATAAAGAGTTTTCTGTTGAGATGTAGGAGTAGGAACGAGTTCACGTCTTGTGACCCTCAGTTCAGTCAGTCAGTCATTTCCTGCTCATTTGTGTTGTGTATAATTCTGCATATGCTCGTCAGTTGGAAGTGTTGATTTTGTTACCGTTCGGCCTTCTTCTGGACCATTTGTTTATTGTTTGTTTGTGGAAAGCATTAACGACTACTCCGAATTAACGAGAACCACCTCCTTGTTTAAATATGACACGTACGGCATTTTATAACTGATATTTGACCGCTTTATCTTATTATAAAAATTTTTATACAGATATAAAAAATATAAATCTACTCTAAATTATAATTGGTGGGGATGGAGGGGAGGTTTGTGTGGGGTGTTCCCGATTGATTACATATATGCGGAGAATATAGTAGTAGCCTCGAAAGGTAGCGATAATAACAATAAGGACACAAAAAAATTGAGTTTTTTAAATCACAACTTCAAAGTATAAAGTGCTACAAGCTGGGAAGGTCCTAATAAAACTTAGCGGCCAACTGATAAAATGTTCTTGCACTTTTTTTGTTCTGTTTTTTCTTTTTGGTTTGTTTTGTTTTCCTTAAAATCTATTTTATTTTTTCCCAATACTATAAACATAGAATATTCTTCTTCTTTTTTGCAAATTTAGAATGTTGTACATGAATCGAAAACTTTTTTATATGGAGGTAGAACATTTTGCTGGTGAAATTGAAATATTTTCTAAAATATTTTCTCGTTCACAAAGAATATTGTTATTTTGAAATTAGAATGTTTTTTATAAATAAGTAATATAATTTTTTTAAGAGGCTTTTGGTTCATGGGATTCTATAGAATCTTTAAATGTATCTAGACATGTGTATGTTTAGATAGAATCCATGAGACAAATATGGTCCAAAAACGGTCTAGGTGGAAGAACCACCCAAATGGGCAAGCGACAAGGCCCAAATGCATTAAGAAGCAAGGGTGAGGGGGTACGGGGACCACCGGGTCGCGCACCAATTATTAGGTCTTCTGGGTGATTTTCAAGGTCATCTCTTGTGTTTGTGCTCTTGATCACTCATTTGAGGTATGTGCTCCCTAAGTCCATCACTTAAAAATCCTAGGACTAAAACAAATGTTTTAGCAAACACATTAACCACAAATGGTCATTGTTATCACTCACCCACTAAAATCACACCAAGCGCAATGCTCACACACGCACAAACTATTGGATAGGAATTGAACAAGCTCATGGATGCTCAAAGGTCAAAGGAATGCCAAAAGTCCCTCTAAGTTGTAGGTGACTAGGTATATGTATATACCGGCAATACCTTCAAAACTAGCCATTATAGTGCCACTGGCATAAAAACAGAGCTTTCACGAACAATCTGCAGTACAAGATCGAAACTTCCACCACTTAACCCCAACAACTATATTACAAATAAATGCATGGCAGAGTTGACCGTTAAGTCAAACTGCACACATTTTGTAATATAAGTCATAGATGGACTGTATTACAAATAAATGCATGGCAGAGTTGACCGTTAAGTCAAACCACACACAGTTTGTAATATAAGTCATAGATGGTCTACAATTCAGTTTTCATCGACACTAGAGCAACTCAGAATATTCTATGCAAAATACGAAGTTACCAAAAATATACGTGTACAAGCTTTTGCACCACGAAGAAACAAACAAAGTTCAATATTTTTTTGAGATACTTCAGTCTGTTTGCGCTTGAGGCTTAGACGGTCCACTACAGTACAAATTTGTGAATGTAATACAACATCTTGGAAAGTTTTCTGTGTCTGTTTCTCTCATTGGATTCTTGTGTTTTTACTATGTTCTATCAAAATACTCCTTTGAGAACTTTCATGCATTTTTAATTCACATAGAGTTACGAGTGATATGCACCTCTATTTCTGTGTTTAGAAATCCTACGGTTTTTTTTTGACAAGTGAAATCTTACGTTAAGAGGGCCTAACTGTTGTGACCAACCATAATTTTGAAGTATAATGGGGATGTTAGTTTAGATCATTTGTTGCACTTTGTCGGTCACTCTTTTATATCAGCCGTTTTTTTTTCTTGCATATCAATAAATCGTGAGTTGCACATTCCTAATGCTTGAACTAATGTCCAAAGCAAAGCACGTCTTTCTTGCTCGGCAGCAGGTAGCAAATGCAGCATGCTTTTGCTTCCTTACCTCCGGTCAGTGTCAGGACTTGAAAGGCCTATCCAGCTGAACAGATAGAAAGGGTAGGGATTCCTCACCCAGCTAAAACAAAGCATGATGCTTCTTTCATTTCATTACATAAATGGCAGAACCGAAAGCATCAAACAGAGAAACGCAATGCAGTGCAGCTGGGGAGAAGAGAGGAGATGGCCGGTCCCTCCCTTCCCCTGGTAAGCTATTTATGAGGGGGCATCTCCCCAACTACCCATCAAATAGATCATCAGATACCGCATCTCCATGCATAGTACGCAGGAATAAATAACCAGCAGCGGCAGCTGATGCTTGCATTGCCTTGTGCAGCTCAAAGACTTGCTGGCCCGGCCTGAGCGGCTGGGCCAGGCCCTCCACACTCTCCTACAGTAGCATAGTGCCAGGACATCCATCTATCTATCTCAAGTATGCAACAGGATCCAATGCTATGCAGTGGTGTGCAGCAGAAAGGCAGGGCATTCAAGCCCTGCACTGGCCTGCCCAGCGCGCCACAGATAGGTCGACACAAGAAACAAAAGGGCACCACACACATTCACTATTCAACAACCAGAGCATCCTTATCAAACAAAAAAAACAACCAGAGCAAGAGCAAGAGCTACAGACATGTATCATCGTCTACCAATGCAATCAAACAACTTCGAGTAACATGATAAACAAGCAGTGTTACAGATCGACAAGGGCAGTGCAGAGAGGGAACAAGTCAATTCCCGAACCAAGACCCTTCTTCCCTCATGGCCTGGGATCCAATCCAAGGGTCACAACTGCTTTGGTTCGCTCTTGACTCCTCCTCTCACACTTTTCTCTTCTCTCCTACACAATAAAGTTTTAAACCTCTAACACAGAGTTATACAGCTCCTCGACCGACAACGAACCATTACGCGCGCAAACTATTGGGTAATCTTCCATCTTATTATTACAAAAATCGAAGAAACATACCGACCGAAGCTAACCTTCACAGGAAGGGGAACGACTGAGAGCAGCAAGAACTGCATGACCAAAATGCCCGGTTTGCTACTTGTGATCCATTCAGCCGGTGCAAGTGAGAGCTTGACAAGACCCTTTTCTAGTGGCTGCAGATAGCACTACCTTCCCAAAATGATCAAAATGCCCCCCACACTGTTTGTTTGGTCGGGGGGTATTTTTGTCATTTTAAGAGGAATATGGCGGGAAAGAGAGGAGTTTTGAATTTTCCATGTGTTAGTTTCGGGCTCTTGTCAAATCCTCCCTTGCACCTTAACCAGACTTGGGAAGGCATTTTGGTCTTCATCGATCTGCTCTCCTCCGTTCCCCCACCGGGTTACTCTTGCTACTAGTCGGAGCCAGCAGCCACCGTTTCAGCCCGGCTCACCCCAGCGCCTTTGAGTGCACTTGTAATCTGCTGGATGGCGTTGCAGACATGGCTGTTGATTGCGGTGACACTTGAGAGGTTCAGCTTGGCTGAGGGCACTGCGCTGGCTAGCACCTGCATGCCGACGGTGAGGAGGCTAGCCGCTGGCTGGCTCATCTGCATTACCTGGGCTGCTCTCGCCATTGCTAGAGCTTGCACTCGGTGCTCCAGGCGAAGGGTTGGCGGCCGGGGAGATGGCAAACCCCAGGGGGAGGAGAGGGATGTAGGAAGGGTCCTCGCCGCTCATTGTCACTTGGATGGCATCCACATCCACAGTCGCAAACACCACAAGGCTCCCGCCATCAGGGTGGATGCTGCTCTCCTGCAGCAGCAGCTCCACATTCTGGGATGAGTTGCTTGCGGCCTGTCGTTTTTAGCAGTTGCAAAAACCGTCAGTTCTCAAACTTTAAGATGACACTACTTAATAAGGTAAACAGTATTTCAGGGATTGTATATGAATAAATGAACAGGAAAGATAATGATTTTTTACTCAAAAGAATGATGAACATAAATCATTCACCACAAATATTGATGTCATATATATGACTGTCAGGCTACCCATGTACTTCAATGTACTAATAAGTGTCAAATGGAACGTCAATATCAGTACATATTCTAAATGTCTCATATAAAAGCATATGATTTGCATGGGCTGATACCATAAAAAGAGGACCTTTTAGGCATATAAGCTTTGCTCCATGCAACATGTAATGAAACACAATATTACTAGTGACAGCAAATGTAACTGAAAATTTGGTAGCAAAATGATGCATGTGCTAAGACCCAGAGCTGAGAGATCAAATCTCATTTATTGTGGCATCTTCAGTACTGTGCAGCTCAAGTAACCGGAGTTAATTTCTTGTCCTTGGCATTGGTAGCAAATAGTTAGTGCTTGTAGAACTATTAAAATGATCAACAGTTCTACACCAGAGAACAGTTACTGCAGTCAGTCAGTGCCAGTGAGCAGAAAAAAAAAGAAAAAAAAACAAAATCCCTTTGACAACTTTTTCCTTATAGACATAAAAGATTTATAGACTTCTATTATTGCACAATTCTTCCACTGGTAATATGGAAGGTTCATATCATAAAAGTCAACAGTGTATAGTTCTCACCCTTCAGACATATGCCTAAATTACCGGTCCAAATTAATATCATGATCAGTAGTTAAGTATCGTTTAAGAACTAGCTCATTGCTACAATGAACTTTCAGCAGTAAGTACAAGAACCGATTATGCCCTAAGCAGGAAATTAGCGGCACAGTATCTATAAACTCAACAAACTTTTTACCATTCAAATCTGAAGGCTATTGTTACAAGCTCCAACAATCAGAAGCAGAAATGAGGTACTCACATTAATTCGAAGAAGAGAAATGCAATTCCTTGGGTGTGACCCATTTGCAATGTGTGCCACTTCATGAAGTGAGCCCCCGTTGGACAAAATCTCAAGCTGCACAAGTACAACACCCATCAAGATTCAAGACGCTACTAAATCAAACTAAACAGCAACAGGATGCCACCAAAACCAAGAATTCAAATAATAACACAGCATGTTTGAAATCATAAATACATATATTACCTGACAACGCTGCTGTTCATCAGCAAGAAGCTCAAAGACCTGTTGATGGCTGAAAGGAATCCAACTTGTGGAGACAGCGGTCAGGATGACACCGCTGGGCTGCCCTGGATCTGTGTTCTTCCGAGTAGTGACCCTGATCGTGTCCTCTGTAGATTCTGAAAGTGACGTCCAAGATTGGCTCCCAGAAGCACTGATATTGGCACAGAAAGTGGTGATCATCCGTTGCGACAACTTCATCATATTTGTTCGTGCCTCTGGGGTGCGGATCACTGGGAATTATTGTGTAAGAAAAGGTGAAAAATAACATGATGGTTAGACCAAATGTTCTAAATGGCATCTATGCATATGGATTGGGAGTATGCTGCTACAACTTTCTTTCCAAAACAGATGAAGTTAAACTCATAAACCCCTAACATCTTGTTGAAATGTGCCCTCTAAGGCAAAAGGTCGAACAGTTGGTCATGATCTGTGAATTTGGACAAATTAAAGCTTCTAGCTGCAGCATTTAAGCAGCAAACAAGCATGCAGAACGAGCAAATGATGTGATGCAACATGCAATTGAAACCAACGATACATCTAGTTGTATGCTTGCAGCAACAGATAGTTGAATATACCTCCGAGATCGGCGATGTTGCGGGCGAGCTCGCTGGCGAGGCGCTCGCATTGGCGCTGGAGCAGGGAGACCCAACGCGTGGCCCCAAAGGCAGTGCCGCTGGCGACGTAGTTCTTGAACACCTGGTGCAGCGGCTTCTCCTCTCCAATCATCTCCATGTGCTCCACCCACACCACCTGCACGCAATTACACGTGTCAATCCTCAGCGGACTGAAGTAGTTGGCATGCTTCGTGTTCAGGTGGCATGGTTACCCTTGAGTAGCCATTGGGCATGTCCTGGATGATGCAGCCGGAGGGGCGCTTCCTGCACTTGACCACCGACGAGGTCTGCAGCGCCTCCAGCTGGAACCCCTCGGCCGGGAAGTCGACGACGGACCAGGTCCCCTCGTCGCCGTTGTGCACGCAGTACCTGAAGAACACCACCTCCCGCGCTGGCACCAAAGGAGAAGGGAACTGCACCTCCGCCTGCATCTGTTAATTCGTTCCACGCAATCAGATCGATCAAAGCTTGATGCCTCACATTTTACATTAACAGTGTATAAACGGATCATCTGCAGGTAAACATGCATGAGATTGAGAGGTAGTTACCAAGAGGAGAGATCCACTGCCAAGATGGCCAGAAGCAGCTCCATGGTTTATGACCTGAATGGTTCTTGCTTTGGACACGATCGAAGGGAATAGCTCCATCCATTTGTTCTGCCAAGATAGAACTTCTGTCAAAATGTTTATTCCAGACTAAACCACTAAAATATGAATTAAAAAGACGAGGGATATAGGTTGGGACAACGATTTCCCCAAAATCCAGACCCACCAAATAAAGGGAGAAGACACTGCATCCAAGAAAGCAAATGGGTGATCGGGGATTAAAATGTGGGGATAGAAAAGAAAACTCACGGCGTCCAGGAAGGCATCCACCAGCGTGATGCTGTTCATGATAACCACGGCGCTGTCCCTTGACCCCTCGGTCCTTGCCGCGGCAGCCGGGGAGGCGCCGCCCTGCTTCCCGCCGTCGACCGGCCAGATGAACATCCGCGCGTGCTCATCGGCCACCATGGCCTCGGAGCTCGCGCCATGGCAGCGCTGCCAGAGCGGCTCCCCCGCGCGGCACATCTTGGTGAGGGTGTCTGCCGCCGTGGCGGCGAGGTCCAGCACCAGCTGCCTGTCCTGCTCCTGGACAGGCGCCATGGCGTCCATGTACGACGGCGTGGCGTGGTGCTCAGCGATCTGCTGCGTCGGCGCGAGGACGGACTGGATGAGGTCGCCGCAGCCCATGACGGAGGACTGGTCTGTGAAGTGGCGAGAGTAGACGCTGATGTCAAGGTCGAGCGGCGGCATGAGCACCGGGGGCGGCGGCGGCGCCGAGAGGCAGCCCAGCGAGGACGACATGCTCGGCTGGCGGCCGCCGCCGTAGCGGGTTGCGATGCACGCCAGGCGGTCGAGCTGCATGCACAATGAACAGTGTTGGTCCGATAATCCGAATCAACCAAGGAAATAAAAAATAATAGTACTACTTTGCTTGTCTACATCCATGGCCACGATTCTTGCATGCAGTGCAGCGCTTTAGGGTTTAAGGGGCGAGCGAGCGAGCTGAGTAGGTAGGGGTAGGGAGCGGCGGGGAATGCCACCAACTGACCAACCTCGTCCTTGAGCCTGGCGTTCTCGATGCGCAGCTGCTGCTCCTCGTAGGACATGTCGCCGAGGACGGCGGCGTGGCCGCAGTTGGGGCAGACGACGTTGCGGATGGCGGCCTGCAGGCGGTAGTTCTCGCTCTTGAGGCTCTCGTTCTCGGCGCGGAGGAGCACGTTGTCGGCGCGGTCCTGCTGCGCCTTCATCTGCGTGCGCCGGTTCTGGAACCAGAACTTGACCTGGCGGGGCTTGAGCCCCAGCTCCTGGCTCAGCTTCAGCCGCTGCTTGTCGTCCGGGTGCGGGCACTCCTTGAACAGCCTGCAGTACGCATGGCGCATCCATGCATCAGAGATTGAAGAGATCGAACAAGATGATGAAACGAATCGAAATGAAATGTGTTCTTACGCTTCCATCTGCTGGATCTGGTGCGCCGTGTGGCGGTGGTACCGCTTCTTCTTGCCGTTGGTGGCCAGCTGCTGCTGCCCGGCGTCCACCGTCGTCGTCGTCTGGAGCTCGAGGCCGCCGCTCTGCTGCGGCTTCTGCTCGGGCCGGTCGTCGTCGACGTCCGCGAAGCTGAGCAGGCCGTCCAGATGGCCGCTGCCGGAGCCGCCGCTGAGCTCCATCTCCAGCTCCATGTCCTCGTCCTTGGCCGCCTGGAGCGCGCCCATGATGCCGCCCTCCTCCTTCTGCACACACACACACACACAGGCATACCATTTCATTTTCAGCAGACACACAGACAGACACACACACACTCGAAAGGAACGGAAGCGAACACGCAGTCGGCGGGGCGCACATCAAGAACGTAGTACGAAGAGCTTGCACTTACAGGTATTAGGGCGGTGTTGGTGGAGAAGTGGTGGAATGGCATGGCGGCGGCGGAGGAGGACATGAAGCCGGCGAGCGCGCCTGGGTTGGGGATGAAGAGCGCGTCCGCCGAGGAGGAGGCCCCGGCCATGGCGGCCATCGAGGACAGGACCTGGCAGTCCCCGAACATCCTTCCTTCCTTCCCCGACTGGCAGATCGATGAACCGATGACGAAAGAAATGGAAGAATCCCTCCTCCTCCTCCTCCTCCTGCTGCTGCTCTCGTCGTTGTCCCGATGATTATGCGCCCCAACCCCCCAAGCAGAAGCAACTAATTAAAACCCCAAGACGAAGAATGGCATGGCGAGTACAGGAGGAGAGGAAGAGGATTTAGCGAGAGGTGCAGGAAAGGGTAGGCTCTGGGGAGGGAGGGAGGGAGAAGAGGAGAGGGGAATGAACCGGACTGGAGAGGCCGGGAGAGGATGGAGGAGCGATGGAAGTGAAAGGGCGAGGAATGGGGGCGAGACAAGGGCGGGGGAGTAAATGGAGGCAGTAAATACCCTGTCGGTTGTTCTGTGCCTCGGCGTACCTCCTGCTTCCTCTCCCTCCCTCCCCCTCCTGTTCACCCAAAGCTCGCCTACGTACGTACGCACTGAACACGACGCAAGGTTGAAGACGATCGAAGAGGTCGTCCTTGTTCCGCTGCCTTTGCCCTGTGCTCTCGTCTTCTCCTCCTCTCGCAGGCCAGCCAGCCAGCCGCAGCAGCAGGCGCGCAGCGAGGGAGACGAAGGCTGCAGAGGCGAAGGAGACGGCAAGCGCCGTTTCCACTTGTTGTGCACTGTGGGTGGCCGACGCGAAGGAGACGCCTCCCGTTTGACCTCTGCGTTTCCTTCCGCGTGAGGCCACGCCCCCCGCTGACCTAAGGACCCCACCCCGCCGGAGCCCACGTGGAAGCGCCTGATGCCTGCCCCCTCGCGGGACGGGCCCGCGTGTCACTGGCCGGCCGAGCGCGTCTCGTGGGCGGGGGGTGGTACAAATAAATGCGGGTAATTAGGGGAGCGGATTACAGCGGGGGAGAGACTGGGAGGAGGCGGAGGCGGAGGCGGTGCGGGTGGAGGTGAACGGCAGGCGGTAATAAATGCATGCGGTGCGCGCGCACAGTAACGGGGCAGTGGAACCCGTGGCGCGTGCCCGTCGTCACTGGCGCTCCGGCGACCGACCGGCCGGCTCTCTCGCTCTCGCGTCGCGTGCTTGACTAGCCAAGAGCCTGCCTGACGACAGCGTCGTCAACACAAGTCAACACCTCTCTGTCCTCCTCCTCTGTCCGGTGTCTGCCCGTGCCCTTCAGTTGCAGGAGGAGGAGGGATAGGATGGGCCTGGCTGGCCGGCTGCCCGGCTGGCCGTCCGATCTCTGCTGGCCGGCGCGAGATCCGTGGCGAAACCGCGTTACGGTGCCGGCGCGCATGTGCGCGGCCTGCGCTTGTGTGGCCGTGCCCCCCGCGTGCGACGCGTCCACGCATGTGTGTCGCGAGCCATCGTCGTCGTCGCGGGAAAGATTTGGCACAGTAATTGCACCAGGGGGAGGATCACCCCGTACTTGCTGCTAGCAGCAACCAATGCACGAGATCACACCAAATCTTCCCTTCTATTCCCTGCTTCATTGCTCCAGCGACCGGGATCAGCGCCGATATCGACCCACTAATGCTGCTGCATCTTTGTTCATTCTTCCCACCATTATCTTGGGGGGCAAAAAAAAAAAAAAAGAAAGAAAGAAAGAAAGAAACGAGCACTACTGGCCGGACCGGACGGCCTCTTTTGACCTGCAAGGTTCTAGCTCATCCAAAACGCATTTCTCTCTCGCTTCTCTGGTGGGAGGTGGGGCTGAAACTATTTCAAAATATATATATTATTTGGTTCAATGGATTTTTGGTGGCTATTAGCCGCAGGCTTTGGATATTTAGGCTACTATATATCAATCCATTGTATCATGTTACGTCGTACTTCCTCACTCGATGAGAGAATAGTACAACCTCTGCGATGTATAATACCACGTTTTGTTTCTTACTTCAATTGATAATTGCCAATGCATTGTGCCTATATCAATGGGTCCAAAACATGGATATGGTTTCCAATCCTTGGTTTTTATACCCAAGTCTAGAGGATGCTACTTGCTTCTCCCTATTGTCACAACATAAAAAAAAAATCCTATGATGTACTCATTAAATGTGTATGATACTGTGCACTAAGGTTAGCCTTAGACTCATTAATTAGGTGGTATATCGGATTTCTAGTGATGCGCTAAATAAATAAATAAGATGAGGCATGTCACGATATCTTAGGTTGATGCAAAAAAAAAAATCTTTTGACTTGTGTTAACTTTTCGGATACACAACAATTAATTATACTGGATGACACCCCGCGCGTTGTTGCGGGAATTTTTAGCATTGAATAGCATTATAATCCATATTATGAGAAATGGTAAATAAAATATAAAAAATATGAAATAAAAATATGTGTATATTTTGTGCCTTCTTCTAGACATATGCATGAGTGATGTTAGCCATAGAAGATCAATGAAAGGCATTGCTAAAGTCTTTGTGGCTAGTGGATCATACGATGATATGGCTTCATGAGAAGCTAGGAAAATCTTGTAGTGGGGGGGAGGGGGCCTTTCGGATACACAACAATTAATTATATTAGATATGAGGGTATGATATTATGTATTGTTGATGTTTTTTTTCTTCCTAGCAGTGTTATCTTTGCTATCTAATGTGACATTCTTGGATATCGAAGTATTTTACTATGCACTGTGAATGGCCCTAAAAGGGGGAGAAACCATGTTTCCTACCTACTTGCCTCTAGTTCAAAACTACCTTTGCCTCCTTGGATGCTTCACATGGAAAAAATATGTTTCTTGCCTCCCCATCTAGTACATTTTTAAGGGCCGCACACAAGGGCCAATGCTTGAGGCTTAGAGCCCTTGCCAAATATTAGGTCCTAGGCATGCTTCGAGCTGCTCTAGCTTTATGTGTGCAAGACCGTATATTAGAAAAGAAATATGTTGTTTCCATTGGAGGTTAAAGATATTAATCAAATTATTCGACCTACTATATAATATGTGCAGATGGACCAGTGCCCACCCATGCCGACGAAAGCGACACTAATATACCGTATAGGTACCTCAAGAGTAGAGAAGGAGCGTAGGGGCGTGGGAACTACTACCGAGAACGATGGAGCTCGTGAGACTTTGGAGATTTAGAGAGGTTCGGGCCACCGTGTGGGTGTAACACCCTACATCCTCTTTTGGCGTATCACTATGAAATGGAGAGTCGAGCGTCCGTGGACCTGGGCGAGCTGTAAGGCTAAGTTCTGTAAGTTGGGAACCCAGACCTAGGTGCTCCACTCCTCCCTTTTATACATTAAAAATGGGGGAGGAGAGACTGGTACAGAGTTGGCAACATAGTAACGCTATAGTGTTAATACAGTAATGTCCTATTTTGGTATGGTCTTGGAACTACATTGCGTCGCCTGGTATGGCTCATCACGTCGCTTAGTACAGTGTTTTTGACTTGGGGTGTCATGCCATGTACCCAAGTACGGGGATTACTTGGGCCAGAGAGGAAGAGGACTACCTGAGCAGGAGGACTATACGACTGTCAAGCCCTTCTTATTGCCTAGTCGCTTCGACTGTAATGAGCACGTCGTTGTAGCCCTCACCCTGCGTCATGGCGGAGGAGTGGCCTGCTTTGTCTTGTCTTCCATGTCAGGTGATGACGGAGCCTGCATGCCCCGCGCTCTGCTGTGCACGATGTGCCAAAACCCCCATTTTGACCCCCTCGCCTGCTGCATTTAATGTGGTGGCAGGCGGGTTCCTTCTTCTAGAAGGAGACCTCCCTAGGGTTTACGTGTCCAACCTCGAAGGCATCCCGGGGTTTGGAACCCCCAGCGCAGGTGGTGTCTGCCAACCCTAGGCTTGACTACTCTATGCTGGGCGCTGGCTCGGTCTTCCTTGGTGTGGGCCCTATGGGCCCCCTTGCTGAGGTGAGCTAAGGGCCCACGCTAGCGCTTTTCCATGACGGATAGGTGCTTGGTAGGCGAATCGGGGGTATGGGATCCCCGGGGCGCTAACAGAGGCCCATGGGTCCACCACGAAGTTACACTTCGTGGTAGGCCCAAATCTTGTACAGCGGCCAAAACCGTCCCGCGGTCATGGAATGTCGTGGAGGCCGGCCCGAGGTTCCCTCAGGCATAGCACGTGCGGGTGGGAGCACGCCTCATTTAATGACGCTCTGCCCGAGGACGGTACATCATCTCAACTGCTGCACGCACCCATTAAGGGCACGATTTTGGGAATCTTGGCAACTTCCATTAGTGGAGTGTTGGAGAGAGAAATCGCGAGAAAGTGGGGAGAGGGAGCTGAGTATCAATATGCCCTCCCCCACCTTCTCAATCTTTTACGCCTTTTTGCCCTCAAGCCCTCTAGCCTTCCAGCCCTCGAGCCATCCAGCGCACCATTTCCTTCTTTTATTCCTCTTCTTCTTCCACCCACCAGCCCCCTAGCCCCCAAGAAGCAGCATGTCGAGGATGACCAGGGAGCACCTCGGGTGATAGCCGCCAAAGCTACCTTCTGAATGTAGGACCGTAGACTGCGCCTAGAGGGGGGTGAATAGGAGCGGTGAAAAACTCAAATCCAAATCCTGACTCGAAACTGACTTGAAAACAGAGCACTAGGTACCGTCCACTGATTGGATACGTACCTAGTCAAAGCAACAGAAGAAACATGGCTCAATGACCAAAAGAGCGATCACAAGACAAGCAAGGCAATGACCCATACACAAGGCCAGCCACTCAACACACCAAGATGTGCCCAATTTATACACAATGAGCTAAGAGTATGGGCATGCAACAATAAACATCAAGGTGAGGTTGAAGCAAAAGGCCAAACTCCAAAAACAACAAAGAACAGCAAAACAACGTAACTCCACCGGATAGTCTGGTTGAACCGGATAGTCCAATTGGTTGAATCGGACAATCTATGAGACCCGCCGGATAGTCTGGTTGAACCGAATAGTCCGATACAACTAGGAACTGCTCCGGTTCTTGAGCTCCCAAACCCAAAACTTGTCCAAATCTTCTCCAAACTTCACTAAATTTGGCACAGGCTATCCTAACTCCATTCCAAAGCTATTCCCAAAAGATCTATCGAAAAAGGTCACGGGATAAGCGGGAATTTCAGATCTCGTGAATAGAGAAAATTTTGGGCAAAAAGGGGAAAACTCAGGAACTACTTGCTCGTTGCAATCCTGCGAGATTGAGATGTTCTAAGACATAATCTCCATGTCCTTGCAAGTCCAAAAGATCCAAAAGAATAGGATTATCTCGCGGGCAAAGCAAATCACAAAAAGCCTTTGAGTTTCATCCAAAATCCAATCCAGAGAGGGGAGGAGAAGGGCTGCACACATGCACTCAAATTGAGGACGAATCTTGCTAGATTACTTGGCCAACTCGAGTTCTTACATGGATTCCTACAGCCTACCTCCCATCACCACCCTCTAATACAAGGGGACTAGAGCTAGGGGACCAAATCCTACACTATAAGCCTCTCTTTCTCTCTTAGGCACTTGGCTGTATGGAATTGCTAAGTCTAGGGTTTCAAAGCTCAAGAGATACCTTCTAAGGCAGCCTACTCATCTATTTATACCCTAGGCCTGATGACTCAGTTTACACTACTGCCCTTATATTACAGAAACGCCCGTAGGGGCAAAACTGGAAGAGACCCAACTTTCTCGGGGACAGACGACCGCGATGGAGCCTTGTTCTTCTTCGGTTGCATGCAATCTTCCGGATGACGTCCACGTGGTGAAGCGCCTCAATTTACATAATGGGACTAAAATGTGCTTTATTACCATCCTAGGGTTTGGTAATCACATTATTACATCTGAGTGATACAGATCCTCCCTGAACGGGTCGAATAGCAAGGGGCGCAGCCCTGAAAAGTTAAGCAGCGGAATATAAAACGTAAGCCCTTCTTCCTCACGCCACAGTTGGGAAGCAGGTCGTAACCCTTACTCGTTCTCGGACCAATATATGTCCATAGCACTGAGAAAAACAACAACAAAGCAAGGGTGAGTGCATACGTACTCAGCAGCCCACCTTCCTCGAAAGGAATTTGGGGAAGGCTAACACTATATGCAAGATTATATCTGGAACTTAGGATAGTTTTGCAAAAAAGTGTTTGTATGCAGGGTTTGAGATAGTTGCCTAGTTTTAATAATTTTGAAAATTGGGTTTTTCCCAAAACGGGGTTTGCCACTGGACTTGCTGGTCCAACATGGCTCAAGGCATTGCAGCTAACACATTTTTCCATACATCCAACATCCACTGCTGAACCAAAAACCATTTTATGCAATTTCCCAATCCAATTCCATTTTATTTTATGAAAACTGCTGACTAAAGAACCAAGCCGTAACTCATCCATACCAATGGACACGGACTATTTGAATAGGTTTTACTCTGATCAGAGGTTGTGCTAATTCCCACCAGTTGGACTCAGCGGCTCGTTACCGTCGTAACTGCCCGAATTCCAAACCAAGCCGTTGACTTTTGTTTCATCACCTAGCAGAACTTTAGGGGTTCGGGCATCCGAGCCACTCCAGTACCCCGTGGTACTCCCGTTGGCACACCACCCATCCCCTAGCCCCTTGTGCGTCAGCACAGAAGCTACTAGGCTATCCACTCCGGCTCGGACCTGGCCAATGCCTCATACAGAGCGAGTGGTTGTACCAAAAGAGTTAGGCAAGATGAAAATCATAACGGTCCTTACGGAGAGCTCAAGTAGAACCACTTCCACTTTTCAATGCTCGACAACACGAGCAATCCACCTACCCGGTATTTTCCACGAATCCTGGGACATGGGGTAACCGAGAGTCGCTAAGTTACCTGTTCATACCTTGCCCTTATGGCTGTTTCGGCGCGTAGCCGTATTCCGACAAAGTCGGTTGCCGGGGTTCTTCCCCATTTTATTTCAAAACCACACGCACATCCACTATCCCATACGCATCATATTCCACATCCATAATCCAATATAACGTCAAGATTTTGATAGATAATTAAATGAGCGATCCCACCTATGCACGCTATATCTAAAATAGGCTTAGGTGGTTGTATATTTTGCTGGGTTACCTTAGCAAGCAAAACATGCAAGTTTTTATGTGATTAACAGGCCAAGGGTTGTGTTTACAAAACATAAGTAATTTATGCATCAAGTGGGGATTCCAGTGGGCTTGCCTATCGTTTTGTTGATACAGACGATGCATCGGTCGCTGGTGACGAGGGTGTATCATCTGCCGAATGCGTTGGTGTACCATCATCCACCGGGCACGATGGTATACCAATCGCTGGGTGCGATGGTGTGCCATCCACTGCGCATGTTGGTACGGCATCTGTTGCAGGCGCCGGTTGCTTTCTTCAAGCGCGGCGAAGGCCCTCGCAAGAGGCGTACCGACTAGGATCGCTCGTTCCACCTACGTGTATAAACAGGGAAAAGCATACATACAACGAATATAACATGAGCTCAACACCGACTTTAGGTGCGATGGAGAGAGCGGGAGGTTTAGTGTTTATTTGGTGGGTTTAATCTTACCAGAGGTGGCGGTTCAGGTAGGTAGCAGGGTGGAGCGGGATGATGTCAGCCCCGCGGGTAGGCATGGTAACGGTTATGGAGGTAGAGCCAGGGTAGCGAATTCGAGTGATGGGAATGAGAATGGTGAGAAGGTGGCCTCATGGTGAAGTCCAGAGTTTGAGTGGGACAAGGGAGGGAGCGATGGTTTTCAGATGGTTTTTCGGTATCATTATTACCTGAATTCAAGGCTCGGATGGACCAAGGGTAGGAACCTTTAGGACTTATGGAGAATTAGGAGGTCAACGGCATCGATCACCAGGCTCACAATGTTTGTGCAACCGGTACGAAGCACCGACTGGGCGTAGGACGGCGTCATGGTGTCATGACGGCAGCTTCTGAACAAAGAATAGATTATGTGGAGTGTGGGGTTGGGTAGATTTTGAATTTAGATGAATTTTGGTGAAAGAATCAACTAAATCGGAGTTGAAATAGAGAAGATATGGGGTATATAGTGTCTAGGGGTAGATATGAACTTTTCTTAAAGATTGGAGGGCGGAAAATGGACCCTATCCAGCTGAAACTATGGATTTTGGCTCGCAGACTCCAAACATGGGCTTGGGGAAATCTGGGCTAGGGCGGCTTGCTCGGCCCACGTGCGGTGTGTGTGTGGGTAGGGTTGGGCACATTGCACCCAAAAACCGAACCTGACCCGAACCGATTAGACCGAAATATCACTTTATTCGGGTTTCGGGGTTCGGGTTCAGTTCCTATTTCACAACAAGTCGGTATTCGGGTTCGGTTTCGGTTTTGGCCTTGTGAAACCCGAATAGGCCGATTTATGTAAATTGTTTTTTCTCCATCCTTCAATGCCATTATCTTTGTGCCATTTAAGATACATTCAATCTAAACTATATGCCTAACAATGACCTAATCATGATAGGAAAGATCATCTTAAATTTTTCTAGCATAAGGCACGATCGACTAGGAAGCAAGCCTAAGTGTATGTGTCATGACGGTGAGTCTAGAAAATCGGTTTTTCGGTGGACCGAATAGACCGAACCGAATTATTTTGGTTTTTCGGGTTCGGTTCCTATTATTCTTTTGAGAATTTCGGTTCTCATTGTTCAAAACCCGAATTACGTAAAGACCGAATAGACCGAACCGAAAAACCTGAAAAGACTGAACGCCCACCCCTATGTGTGGGGGGGGGGGCGCTCGGCCTGCACGGCCTACGATCGCGCATGGCGCAGCCTGGCAAAATGGGCCGGCCCAGTGAGGCGGAAGACGGCGCGGTTCACGCCGTTTGCTCGGGCCCATGAGGCAATGTCATAGGGGGGGGGGGTTACAGCGTCAGTTAGGGTAGGACGACGCCGGTTCGGTCCGGTCGGGGTGAACCGGGCGGGGGGGAGGGGGGTTTGAACTGGACAGCATCGGCCCGAGGGGGTTCGCCGGCGACGCTCGCCGGTGGTGGCGGTTCCGGTGGGGTGTCTGGCGGTGCGAGCACCAGGAGGGAAGGGCGAATGCGGGGATGGGGTTTGGGGGTTGGATTGGGGGTTGGTGTGGAGTTTCCGCGGTGGTGATGTTGGGAGCGCGCTCCGGCGATGGGAAGAGCACGACAGTGGTCCCGTGGCGGTGGAGGTGGAGACACACGGTGCTGGCATGATGTAGGGTGGCCGGGTGAAGCTTATGGCGAGACGAATCGGAGGTGGCAGTGGTGGCGGAAGTTGATCAGTGGCATAGGTAATGGCGTGTGCCATGGTGAACGGCCTCGGTGAGCTCGGGCAGAGGAGGAATGGGGGGGGGGGGGTAGGTGGCAAGCAGCGCTCGTGAGTGTTGGGGCCTGTCACAGCGGAAGCGTGCTTGGCTAGCGGAAGGTGGTGAGGGCCATTTATAGCCGAGAGAGGGGGTGAAGTGGCGAGCTAGAGGCGATGGCGTGGACGAGCGATGCTGGGCATACGCGGTGGGGAGATGCGCGGCCAGGTGGAGCGAAACTGCAGCGGCAGGGCGGGGCGCGGCGCACGGTGCGGAGGCGGGGCATGGAGATGCGGCGGGGTCCGGGGTAGCGGGCCTGGGGCACGGAGTCGCAGGCGCACCGGTGCCGGTGTTGTGTCCAGACGGAGGTGGAAGAGGACAAGGAGGGGGGAGATGCTGACAACCGAGTCCCACCGGTCGGTGAGATGAGGGTCGTGGTCCCTGTTGTCCAGAGGGAGGCTATTGGGGTGGGCTGGCTTGTCCTAGCGGCCCAAGCGGCGTGGTGGGGAGGGAGTGGGCCGTGGTTGGGTCGGATTTGGCCAGGAAGGGTAGGGAAAGAGGCAGGCCGGCTAGGGAGGGAAGGGGGGTTGGGCCAAAAAGGGAGAAGGGAGGCTGGGCCCGTTCGAGGTTTCTTTTTCCCCCTTTTTCAGATTTTGGTGTTGGATTTTGAGTAGAGAATTTTGAGAGGAATTTTGAGAAGATTTTTGTGGGGGAGGTTGTGAAATATTTGGTAGGGGAACTAATTTGGAAAGTCGGGGATTTTTGTTGAGCCCACATTAATACACTCAAACAAACAACCAGGGTTTTTTTTTAAAATTGATTTTGAACTAGGGACAGCTTTGGAAGAAAATCCGGTGCTAAATTTTGGGGCGTTACATGTGGCCAGTAGTCCAAATCTGCCAATCGACCCCCGGTTTTGAAGTTACAAACCGGCAAACTTTAGAATTTCCTTCCTAGGCTTGGAACAACCCACTCCACTCTATCTCTACGAGAATTGAGCCCATTCACCGAGTCTTGATAACTTGGTGATAGAGTAGCGTATTTGAGCAAATCCGCCAACGCCCTCGTACGTTTTCGCGCCACGGTGGCACCCGGCATCCCCTATCCATCGGGGTCACCTCATAGTCCTTTGGAGGTCTTGCACTTGCCATCGCCGTGCCGCCCCTCCGTGTACCAAACTCCCATGGTGGACCGACACCGAGCATGCCTCCTATCCTTCAGAGGCCTTTCTTCTCCATCTACCTCCTGTCCATCGGAGGGCCTCAAGTCCATCGGAGGGCCTGTGCCCAAGTCCTTTTAGATCTTGACTTCCGTTGACCATCACTCATCACTCTAGAGGCAATGGCTCTCACTGAAGGGCCTCTTCCTCGTTGGCCCCATAGATGGAGAGCGTTTGCTCTCGGGAGGAAGGGCCTCGAGGAATGATGATGCTGGTCAACCAACTTCCCTCCTCGTGCTCAGTCTGCATGGAGTAGAAGGGATGGGGTCGGTGCCTCATCTCCCTCAGAGCCCTACACAGGATCTGAGAGCGGCTGCACTCATCACGGCAGCGGGTGTGAAGCCCCCCAACCTCCTCATAAGGGGGAGTGTGGACCGATGGCAGAAGGGGAACCGTTTTGTGCCCTAGCTGCCCATAAGGACCCCTCCCGCCAGTGGCCTTTCGTGCAGTCCTCTTCGTCCTAGCCATCTGTTCTAATAAGAAGATTTTTAAATGAGTGAGTTGTATTAATATCATATATCCATCATGAGTGAATTTGTGAGACGTGCTGGAAACATATTTAAAGCTTACAACTTATTTTGTTAACTTTTAGTGATACTCTAGAATGAACAAGAAATCAGAAAAGCATGATGCATGACTCACCCTATTCAGTCTCACATCATACATCCTATCTATAACATATAGCTAACAATAGCCCGGTGACATAAATGCACGTCACTCCCTAATGCATCTAGTCGTTCTCTATTCGTTTTTAGTTTCACATGTAGTTAATGTACCTGTAGAAAAATGCATGCTCACATCATCATCATCATCATCATCATCATCATCATCACACTATCACTTTAGTCCTAAAAGTGGCAACCACGAATTTCTTTGAGCTACGCCTAGTGGACGACGTAGTGGCGCCATTCCTCCTAAACACACCAAACGTTCCTCCAGTACTGAAAAATTGCTGGGGAGAGAAATGGTGGCCAACAAGAACTAATTCTAAACATGTAGGGTTCTTTGCTAGCCCAGACCGACCCCAAGACAGCAAATAGAAGTTGCTACCTCGAAGGAAGAATGGTCACGAAACACCCCAAATGCATGACCACTCCCCCTAAATGGAACTATCATACCAACATGAATGCAGGGTTCATAACAGTTCACAAATCCCAATAGCGCTCCACTAGTATTGGGGATAGCTATGGCTGAAATGTTGCTTCCCAAAGCGTCGAATATGCATTTGAGTTCTATCTAGGTCAGAATGTTAGTGATGTCACTTGAGGTACACTAACATCCTTAATACGGGCATATCGCATACTCTCATTTCTGAATTACTTGAAAGGGGTTTTTGAAAATAGGTTTGTGGAAGGATCTTGATGTCGCCTAGAGGTAGGTGAATAGGCTAATCTAAAAATCACACCTTAAAACCAAACTGTCAGCACTACACTGGATAGTCCGGTGGCTTCTACTGGACAGTCCGGTATCACCGGATAGTCCGGTGTCACACAGAGAGCTAGCTCACTAAATAAAATATGCACTTAAACTCTTTTTGAGCTTAGGAGTGATGTCACTGAGGTCTTTTTAGGTTTGTTTAGCTCCTCTTCTCTGCAACCCTGCACTCACAACATGAACTTGTACACAAGAGTAGCAATAGTGGAAGCAAGAATATAATACTAGAAAAGAACAAACCACAAGCACAAAGCTTAGATCTCCTAGCAGGACCACAACACACAAGACACGAGATTTAATTCCTGAGGTTTGGTCACACCCGCAAATGTCCCTACGTCCTCATTGAGGCACCCACTAAGAGCTAGAGTCTTTTTCAACTCCCGGCCTCTCCTCACCAACCACCAAAGTACGATGAGGATGCTTACTAAGAAATGCTACGAAGAGCTGGGTGTTACAAGCTTGAGATGTGGCACCCTCAAGCGGGTACCCTTCGGGACGCACTAGCCATCTAGAAAGAATCCTCCAAGAGAGTGGTTGGGGAGTGTGTTTCTGGCCTTAGAATGAATATAGACGTTAGAGGGAAGCAACAACCTCAACAAATTTGAGAGGGAAGGGTATAAATACCCAACTCCCCAAAACTAGCCGTTGGCTTTATTTCAGAGCCACACCGGACAGTCTGGTAGGGGGCAACTACCCATTGATGTTCAAACCCTCTCTACTGGACAGTCCGATGGAGCTCACCAGATAGTTCGGTGAGGGGTTCCCTAACCAGAAGTTTAAGGCACAAAGCCTAGGTCACTAGGTGAGAAAGATGCCGGTGTTTGTCTTGCAAGAGATACACCAAGCTAGGAATTGTAGCACAAGAAAAGAGTTAGAGAGAAATCACTCTGGGCACTGGGCTTTGCCAATACCGGACAGTCTGGTGAGGGCCTACCGGACAGTTCGGTGAACCCACTCTTAGCACTAAAACAACTCACAAGGAGTGTTTAGGCTAGATACTCTCTAGACTAGCTAGAGCACATGTTGCCTAGTGACATTTCTAGCTTAGCTTCCCTCTTAATAGTACGGCAGACCTAGACTCAAGGAAAATACAAATCTAGTTGAGATCCACTTGAGTCTTGACTTGATGAATAATGTTGTCTTGATCAATTTAAATAGATCGAGATTGCCAAGATGAGCTTCTTCTTTGATAATCCTCTTTGAGCTGAATAAGTTGGACTTCAATTGTGAAGACCTCTTCTATAGGTAGATGGAGCACATTTGCTCATTAACCATTCAATGTTCTTGATCTTCATTCTTTGTAGCTGTGATATGCAATGAAGATGCTTCATAATCATCCACTTGTCATTTGTGAAGAATTCAGTTATTATAGTGACGTCCTGTGGCGGAACCGCCGATTTAATCCGGGCTAAGCACACCTGCCACCTCTAGCTTGCAGTGCGATTAGACCGAACTAAACCCGGTCGTCCGTCGAGAGTCGTTCGACTCCCGATATTACCTTTTCCCAGAGGAACCGACATCATACACATCTGACCCACGATGGAGCCACAACAGAAACATCATCACAGGCAGTTGAATAGCGTAAAATTAGACTTAGTTACAAACCAGCTGTTACATAAAATACAAGTTCAACATAATGTTATAAGGCAGCAAGTTTTGAAAGTTTCTCGCAGCGGAAATATAAGTTTAGGGGTCACCATATTATCACCAAAAGATTTGCATTAGAGGTACAACATCGAGCCCACCGATGTTGCCCTCGTGCCACTCAGTCATCTCATCCTAAATGAGGGCATGCTCTGCCTCCAACACATGTGCACACCATGAACTCCATACCTGCGCTCAAAATATGGGGGCAAACCCTGAGTACTAATTACTCAGTAGGTCTTAATGGATTTGGCTTACGGCTGACGCGAAGCGGCTTACTAGCAAGTGGATCCTTAGCCTTTAGTTTTAAACAGTAACATGTGTAACATGAATAGTAAGTTTTCATCATTTATAGAGCCTTCAACACAACTGTAACTTGCAGAAAGGTAAACAGTCCAATTCAATCATGCGGTATTCCAAAACCATGAGTATTAAACACCGAGAGTTTAAGTAGTTACTACGTTGCCCGTGTGCATTATCAGCATTCCCACACCTGGTGGGCATCAGCGATTCGAATCGATTTTAATTCCCGGGAATAACTATCATGCCAGGGGTATATGCTTACTAGCCATCGCGTTCCCACATATAGCCCCGATCTCCACCTGTCTTGTCCCAAGATTAAAAGCGCCCCCACCTAACCCCCGGGTTGTGCCCCCTCAGGAGCGATACCACAGTTCTCTGGGTCAGCCCTCCCTCGAGTACAAGCGCCCCCGAGCCCATCGGCCTCCAGCAAGTGGATGGGCGGAGCCTCGAAAACTTCGGACAAACCCAGGTAAGACTTCACCGGTCCCATTTCCCGGTTAAGCACTCTAGCAATGTTATGCCGAACAGCAGGCGAACAGCGAACGGGCCTTAAACGACTCGGGCGGAGTCCAAAGTGCAACCTTATGAAAAGCATATACTGAAATAAATCTCCGCCCGGTCTCCATTTAATTCATGAGCAACAATAATAAAGGATATAACTGTAAGCTTTTGTAACTTTGAAAACACCTACGTGACGAGTCCACACACTCGTGTCTACTCGTACCTAGTAGAGCCTAGGCAACTCGTCCTACGAACTCTATATATAGGTGCTAGGGCCAGGGCGGCCAGGGAGTCTAATGCAAAGGTTTTCAATCAACTCCTAATGCGGATGCGTAATCATCAATTAAGATAACATTAGCTGGGAAATTTATGGTCCTGCCTACCTATGCTTATTCTTATCAAAACCAATAAACTAAACTATGTTAGTTTGCCGGGTTGTGGGGCTTTGCCGCAGGCAACCCCTTGATCACTTGGACAACTCCTCCTTCCAAACACGACTGATGGGCTCTCCAGGTCGTGTCTGGGGCTTACTTGATCTTCTGGATCACCATTGCTTAAAGTAGCTCCCGCACTTGTTTCTCAATCACGTATCTGCAATAAGCGTTGCTATATGAATGCTATGCATGACACAGTGAATGAGATGCACGATCATCAAGCATACAACTGGTTAAGCAAAATATAAGGCAAACATCTAGTTACGCATGTAAGGGATTACTAGCTCAACCAAAACCTCCCGACTGACACTAGCTTTAAAACTACTTTTATGGACTCGAAGCAATCGTGTATGTGCAATCTCACAAGAACATATATAAAAATTAAGTTGTCCATCATAAAGCTAATATGGTGATGTGAGCCGATAAAACATGCAATAGTTATTTAGTCATTAAGATTACTAAAGTAAGTGTGGGGGTTTTTATTGGATATACTGGTCTCACATTTTCGATTATTTATGTAAAATTGCATTATTTCTACTATTTTCAAATCAGAATCACAACCTTACATGCACCATTTCCTACTCTAGCAATGAGTCATGTTCATAACCTAGAGCTCATATCAAGCCCCTGAAGTCACATGGAGCATTTTTCACCATAGCAAACTTTTCTTAAATTAAATATTTGCTTAAATATAAGACAAGGGCAAAACAGTAATTAAATAGTCAGTGCTAGGGCTACCAAAATTTATACAGAGCCTACATATGTTAATAAGGCCTCTGCCCAAATTTCATAATTTTTGAAGCCCATTTTACCCACATTTCCTATTTATTAAGGTTTTTCATGCATGCACATTAACAGGGGCAAACATGTCTTTTTATGCCCAACCACCATATCCATTCTGTAGATCTACATAAGAGGAGTATTTTGCAACAAAGTTTGCATTTTTCTGATTTTTACTTGATTTTATATGATTTTTGAAAGTTTATGCCGAAAATATCAAATCTTAGAAAGGAAAAACCCCAGATTCCGGACCTAACCATCATTATGCATAGATTACAGGGGCCTGCAGGGAAGAACTCATCGACTCAGTGCACAGTTAACAATTTGAGCGCGAAAAATTAAAATATTTCAGGGGGCGTTTTGCGAAACCACCTTCTTCTACCTCTGGGCAGGGGCGAGGCCGCGCGTGGGGAAAGAGAACGCGGCGCACGCCGGCGGCGTGGAGGCACTGGAGCGGCCGGTTGAACTCTAGGAACGCGTTCCCGGCGTCGATGAACCTTTCCCCTAAGGTTTCATTGCGCGGGGAGGTGGGAGAGGCCGAGGGACGCGCGTGAACTGGCAGGGGCGTCGGCGCACATGGCGGCGATGGCGCGGCTCGATCTGGTCGCGAAGACGGGGAACAACGACGTCGAGGACGCAGGAGCTGTTGGAGGAGATGGCGCACCCGGTGGAGATGGCTTAGAGGCACGGGGAGGGCCGGGAGGTGGTCTCCCACGGCCACGCCAGGCTCGCCGTGGTGGCCATGGCGGGCGGTGGGTGGAGAGGCCTGGGGAGGCGACGAAGGCGGCCTGGGAGCGTCTCAAGGGGTGGCGTGGGACGAGGCCAACCAGAGGCACACGGCGGGTGGATGGGAGAAGGACGGGAGAACTGGGACGCGACCTCGCGCAGCTCCAATGGCGGGCGGCGGCTCTGCGGGGTCCCGGGCGAGGCGAGGCAGGGGAGCGGGCGTGTGAGGCGCGGGGAAATGAGGGCCGAACTCTCCGCTTCTTCGTTCGGGGCGCGGGGTGGCATGGGCAGGGCGGCGCGTGGCCGCGGTGTGGCGAGCAGGGCGGCCATGGCGTGGCGCGCTGGCGCCCTTCGCCCGCCGCGTGGGCGCAGGGGAGGGAAGAAGGAAGAGAGAGGGAGTGGGTGGACCGGGTCCATAGACCGGAGTCAATGACAGGTGGGCCCGGGATGAGGAGGAGGGAGAGTGGTCTATGGGCCGGGTGTACAAATCGATAGCGCAGGGACCAAGTGGGACCCACAGTGCCTGCTGCCCGCGGGATGGGATCCGGGGTTCTGCCATGTGGGGCCCGCCCCGTCATAGAGACTAAGAAAGAGGAATTTCAGAAAAAAGGAAAAACCCCTTTGATCAGCTGAAGACATGTTTTAAATCTCTGTTTTTGAACACCTTATGGTCCAATTTTGCCAAAACCCCAAATACAAAAGTTGTTCTAATCTTCTAGATCTACAACTTTGTCAAAAGGAGTAATGTCAGATTCCAAGTTTAAATATGATTAAATTTGAATTTAACCCGCTGACTCCAGTTTGACCAAGGTTTAATGCAAACTTAGAAATTCCTAAAGTCTATTTTATGCTCATTTTCAGAGAAAGAGTATTATACCAATGTTGTGTAGTTTTTAATTATCTACAACTTTCTTATATGATGTTTTGCACGATAGGGAATTTTGTTCCTTTGAAATTTGAATTTTCCTTACCGATCCAAGTTTAGGCAGATTTCTGCTTTTTCATTAATCGACTCAAAACTCCACCTAAACCTTTGTGCATGTTACCACACCCAATAACAAAGTTGATCTACATAAAATTGTCTACAAGTTTGTTATAGAGAGTTTGGTTCCAATCACATTATATTTTAAACTATAGTCACAAATGCATTAAGGGGTTTTGCATATTTCACTGAAAATTTTTGACTTCGTGATTTACTAGCCTAGTTGTTGCTCTTCTCTAAACATTATTAAGCCAAATCCTTGACTACCGCTAATCTAATCACGTGTTAAAACTTTCGAGATGCCGGGGGCATCACACGTCCAAATGAAAGAAATGGTATTTATGTCACTTTCAAGTAACCAAGAGTCTCAAAGTGCACCCAAGATAGGATTCCATGATAACCAACAATGAGATTGAAAGTTACCTAGAGGGGGGGGTGAATAGGTAATCTGAAACTTAAACACCAAAATCAAACAAAATCAGTACAAACCAGTTGAACCAACCCGTTGACGGCACTTAAGCATGCCAAACCTTATACTGCAAGCGACAGTATCGTGTTAGCTTTTCCCTAGTATCAGTATCATGGGTTTTGTCAATACAGGAAATTAACTAATTGAGAACTAATTAATATGAGCTTAAAGTAAACTAAAGAGCGATCCACAGTCTAGATCACAGTCTAAGGTTTAAAATATATAAGGCTTTGGTAGAAATGGCTATTGCAAGGTAATCTTATAAAGTTGATCATGTCATTTATAAGTAGTAAAAATAAACAAGGAGATGATCATGATAAAAATTAAACCTCGCAAAAATTAAATCATATGGGTGTTTATGAACAATTATAGTCAATCACAAATTTGCTGGCTAGTTCAATTAATCATGTTTTATGAGAGCTTGCTAAATTTGACTAATCAAAACTAAAGCACAATAAAGATAAAGCGGCAACTTTTATCATTTTCTTTAAAATAATGTTATCATTAATTAATTAAACATAAATCATGGTTGTAGCATTAATCATACTATAAATCAAGACTAACACACTAAAAACATTAAGAGAAACACAAAGGGAACACCAAATTGATAGATATAGGTAAATATTACAGAATTCAAAATGAAAAGAGAAGGCGTTAGAAATATATTACCGGATATTCTTTCAATTTCCTTGTTATTAAATAATTTCCTACAAAATAATTCAAATGCACATACTACTCTCGAGGTAACGATCGAGAGTAGAAATAATTTACCATAATCTAATAATATCACCAATGACTTTTAACTTGTGGCTTAATTAAACTTAATAATAAATAAATAAAAACCTAATGGGTGTATGTGTGTAATTACGCAAGAGATAAGTATATAAACAAAGACAATGATCGAATCAAGTTCTAAACACCATGTTACAAATTGATTTCTAAGTCTCTCCATAGCCATAAGGATCAATAAACCAAAATTAAAACACCATGTTTTATCGAGGTCATCAACTCATAACAGCACAAGAAAATCAAAGCACATTGCAAAGCTTATAAACTAATCACATGAAATTATGGATAACTAGCAAGGTTAATTAACTTCATCATGATGATCAACAATTTAATCTAAGCACCATGCTTACACAAAATTCTAAAGAAAAACGTTGATCAACCATTTAACATAAACATGAAAGCACATATCATGAAGTTAATTAAACAACCAAGCCAATTATAATACAAAAATCCAACTCTAATCTCTATGCAACAGGGTGATATAGGCAAAATGCAAAATGAAAAACACAATTATGAAGTGATATGGTGGTAATTATCTAAAATAATGGTTAGACTAAGTTAACTAGTCACAAGCTAAAAATTCAAAGGGCGGTGTCATGCCTCCCATTTCTCTATTAAAAGACTCTACGACTCTTAGCACTAAAAAGAAATGATTGAACGGGTTGCCTCCCAAAAAGCGCTTAAGTTAAAATCATAAAGCTAGACTTCTTACTTACCTTTGTTGAAGTGAAACCATGGTTCTTGAAGTAAGAATCCAAAGTGTCCATGCAGCTTGATAACTTGATTGTGCAGCTTCATCGTGTCTTGATCATATCATCACTTGTGTGCATAATCCTCCATTTGTGTGTTCATGTGCCAATGTCTTTGAAGCTCCTTACAACTGAACTTGAACATTAAAATCCCAAGAAAGCATTGCCCAAGCTTTCTTCATCATTGTTGCAATCATCTTTCTCAAGTAGACATCACCATTGTTGCTGCCACTTCGTTCTTCGTGGTATATCTCATTGGTCTCGAACAGAACATACCTTAAACAATAAATCCATTGGATAGCTTCTGAAATTATTTTTCCAACGAGTACTTATTCGTCAAAATCCGATTCCGTATGAAGAAGTTATGCCCTTTTTACTCAATCACTGCGTTCTGTACAGACTTCAATTCAGCTCGCACAGCCTTCAATGATTTGCACATTGCTCCTCGTAGAAATTTTCAAATTAAGTGATTCTTGTTGCATTGGAAAGAGGACTTCATGGGCTTTCCAAATATAAGAAAATATTCTGTCTTTGTCTTCTAAGATCGAACTTCATATTGGTGACATCTTCAGCTTCCTATTTTCAGCTCTCAGATGTTGACAATCTTCAGCTTTCTGGCCTTGGGTCTTTGTGGAAATTGTCTAAAGTCCACCATTGTTGATCTTGAAGCTTCATAGGCTCGATTCTTGTCTTCAATTCCTCCTCCATTCAGTCCACTTACTCTTCAATTTGAAACTCAACCAAACCTTTGCAAATTCTGATGATGTCTTCAAATCCTTGTTCCTTGTATCAATCATCACGAATTTGTCTTGTACTCTTTCACCACATTGATCTCATTGTTTCAAATGAAGTGTGAATTTCTCTGCGTGGTTAGCTCATAGTGCACACAATATATAATATAATAACATCATGGTATTGATTAGAGATAAAAGCAAAGTCACATGGTTGATAGAGGTTTAAACAAACATTTGATTCATAAATAAAGACAACTATAATTGAAACCACTTAGCAAAACACTAAAGCATATATAATTCATAGATTATCTTGATTCATAAAATCAAACATGGGATAAACAAGACGATGGGTTCTTAATGATTTTGCCCAAATTAGAGAGATGATTTTTGAAATAAATAAAATAAAATTAGCCTTAGATAAAATTCTAAAAGGGAATTTTTTGTAGAGAGACAAAACGTTTTGAAATTTCAAATTTTTCAAAGATAATATTGTGCACATATAATAAATCAATAAAAACATGCACATATTCATGTTTAAAATTTCAAAAGCAAATTGCACAAAAATTAAACCTGGACCGAACCACTATGGGGGCTCTAGTGGTCGGTCCCCTCTACTTTTGCAGAAACCATGGCTCTCAAATTTTTTTTTATTTATATCCAACCCTAAACCTGAGAATCGATCAACTAGCAAACCTTAACTATCTCTGTGCATGAGTAGATTCAATCAACTAATTAAAGCAAAAAGATCTACTAAAAGAACGTGAAAACGTTTAAACTCTGGCCAGATAAACATGTTGAAATTAAGCATTGCAAAGCTATGGATTATAGGTCATGTATAAACAAGAAGCTAGTCTAAAGACAAACTTTATTAATCGATTCTCAAAGTATGGATTAAGGGAACAAAGGTTTCATAAAAAAAACAAAAAACAAAACATAAGTAGGGATACGATCACAATCAACCAAATAATATCTTAATAATCATTATGAGATATTGCTCTAATCAAACATAGACAAACTTTAATTATACTTATGAGTAAAACGAGAATTACCTTTATCTTGAAGAAATGAAGTTCAAATCTCATCTTTGACTCCATAGTGGCTTCTTCTTCTTCCTTAGAATTCCATGATTGCAAGCACCATCAAGTGTATGAGAACAATGCTTCTTGTCTTTCTTGAAATTCAGCTTCCCTTGTTCTGCACCTTTGGTATTTCGACCATAACTTCCTCATCTGAAGTCCAAATAATGCAAATTCAGACTCTATCTTGAAGAGCTCGAAAAGATCTACGACTTTGGTATTCAGACTTTCTTCATTTGACGTTGTTAAGGTCTTCGAATCGGCCCCACCTGAATTCCGATAGTATCTCGAGATTAGGTTGGAGCTTGGATTGGTCTTGAGATAAACCTTCTGTATCCTCATCTTCCTTATACTCAAGCAATTCTTAGCTTCAGGAACCTTCTCGGCTAATCATCTTTACTTCCATTATCTGTAGCATAGAACAAACAGGCTCCAAAGAACATTAGTCTTAAAAATTAATTGACACAACAGACATAACTTTAACACCGTAGTTTACTTCTTCATGATAGCTGTAGAAAAACTCAATAACAGATCATAGACCACTAACAGCGTTAGCACCTACTATTAAAAAGTTCCAAACCTAGCTCTTTTTTTATTGGACCGAAGCCCATTTTTCCTGCTAATGTTAATGAAAAAAATATATATATAGGAGAAACTATATTCTAATAAAGTTTATAAAAGATTGAACTAATAAAAGATCTAAACTTATTCTAAACAAAGCTATCTAATTATAAAATTAAATACAAAAAAGTAAGTAAAATAAAATAAAATAAAATAAAATCAAGGGCACACAATTAAAAATAAAAGGCTAAATTATGAAAAGACAAAATTAAATATATATACATAAACTCAAGTTAATTAAGACTCGATTAATTTTTTCCTCGGCAACGGCGCCAGAAAAGCTTGTTGAAAGTACGACCCAAGATAGGATTCCATGATAACCAACAATGAGATTGAAAGTTACCTAGAGCGGGGTGAATAGATAATCTGAAACTTAAACACCAAATTCAAACAAAATCAGTACAAACCAGTTGAACCTACCCGTTGACGGCACTTAAGCACGCCAAACCTTATACTGCAAGCGACAGTATCATGGTAGCTTTTTTCCAGGATCAGTATCATGGGTTTTGTCAATCCAGAAAATTAACTAATTGAGAACTAATTAACAAGAGCTTAAGGTAAACTAAGATGATTAGGTGATTTCTAATCTACATCTAATCTACCCTTAATCTATGTCTAAACTACGTCAGAGTTAGAAGATAAACAATTAGAATATAATTAGAACACCGAATAGGAGGAACTGAATAGGAGGAACTAAACAGCGTCTAATCAGACCCTAATTGGATCCAAAACAAGCATAATATGGACACCACAAATAGATTAGAGCACTCAAGATAACTAAGCATTCAAGGCAAATATAAGTATGATCAAGCCTACACTTCATAGCATGATTAAACCAAGGTCATTAACCTAACCCCCTCAATCAAGCTTAACCTTTCTCCAGCCCAACTGTCACTAGAACCAGTTAATCGACGAGAAGCTCTCATAAGGCAAACACTTACTCATAGTCTAATAACATAATAAACATAACTAGACTTCTAATCACCATGATCACAAGAACTAGCTACGCAACCATATCACTAGTAAGTAAGATCAAAGACCAAGATCGCTAGAAGAACGTAACCTTTAATAACATGATCAAATTAACATGTATATAGAACTAAAGCTAATTAGAGCAAGAACATGCATAATTAGAGCAAGAGCATGATAATTAGAGCAAGATCAATACTTCATTAGATATCATATCAAAGTTACAACCATGATCATACCTCCCACGATGATATGAAGAGCCTCTATGAACTAGGTAATTAGAGAGCCAGGCAAGGCCTCTGATTACCCATAGGAGCTAGAAGAAGAGAAAATTCTCTACGAGCCACCGAATCTTAGGGAAATTCTCTGTGTCACACCGAAAAGTTCACAATGCTGTGAAAGTCATCCATTCAGTTTTTCTATTCTCTACATGCCACTCTCATCAATTTTAACGGTAACAGCAGTTACATCTAGGGAAAATGACGGTCTTGCCCTTGACTGGCTGAGAGGCTCAAATTTTTCTTTCTTCAGATGCCATTTGGGCCAGCGGCCGACAATACAAAGTCTCAAAATCTTATAATCAACTTCTGTATTACAGAAAAATAATAAATTTTTTTAGAAAAATGAAGATATATTTATGTTTGCTTTATATCGAGGAACAAATATTTTCCTCCCAGGCTGACACCTCTGTCAGGAACAAATATTTATGTTCCTAATGTTGAGAGGAAAAAAGAAAGGCAAATCCCACCCAGTCTCTTCCCCATCGGAACTTTGGGCTTTCCCCTTCGCCTTCCTCGCAGCTCCGACCTCCGACGAGGCAACGTGGCAGCAGCTCGCCTGTCCCTGGGGAGCCTCGCGGCTGGGCTAATCCCCTCCAGCCCTTCTTCTCCTCCACTAGCTCCCTCCTCTCTCTTCCACCTTGCCCAAATCTCCTCTCCCCTCTCACCCATGGCTGAGATGGCAACGGGACATGAGCAGAGGCAGCGTCGCCCGCTTGTTCGGTGGTCGGTCGGGACTTGGGACACTGCCGGTCGTGGAGAAGCGGGAAGCCGTCGTGGCCGCCGGTCCTCTGCTGCTTGGTCATGCACTTGTGTCGACGACTCGTCGTTCTTCTCCTATAGGAATCCGGACTGGAGTGCCGCCTTCCCCTTCAGGACACCGGAACTCGTCTGCGCGTCGTCCGCGCCCCAGCACACTTGCGCGTCGCTCACCATCACGGATGACCACCGTACCGCTGCCGCCCGTTCTCTGACTCCGACCGACGCATGCACAGCTCGGGCCCGTGGCAGGGACGACGACGCACGCCGCGAGGCAGCCATATGCGGGCCCATCTTCTCCGACGTGCTCCGCCGCGGCACCGTGCGCGCCAGCTTGCTCACCGCAGGCTTGACCTCAAACGCTGGCAGCTCTGTTGACCTCAAACACCAGCGGCTCTGTTGTCTGACTCCTAACGAGATGAAGGTAGAATAGACATATACAAAAATACAATACCTATACACGTCTACAGATGCTACCAGAACTTGACGGACCTGACGACGGCAGTGGCGCGCAGAGAACAGAAAAAATGAATGGATGGCTTTCATGGCACAACAAGTTTTTCAATGGGATTTAGAGATTTTTGCTATTATTCAGTGGGCTATAGAGAATTTTCTCCTAGAAGAACCTCTAATCCCTAGCCTAGAACTCGACCCTTAGCTCTCCTCTAGTTGAGGTCCTTCTTCTCTACATTTTGTCGCCTTAATAATGAATTGGATGAATTAGATGGTCTTGGGGGCCTCATAGGGGTTTGTATTTATACTCCGGAGGTGCCTTGGGGCGCCCTCCACCTTCTTTTTGCTTGGAGTTGGAGTAGGACTCTTGTTTGCCCCGAAATCGGACTTAACTGTTTTCTGCACCTTTCATATTTGGACCATATCTCTGGCATCCGGACTCCAAATAAGGCAAACTCGGACTCTAAATTGTAGATCTCGAAGAGATCTACAACTTTGGTATTCACACTTCCTTCATTTGACGTCGTTAAGGTCTCCAAATTGGGCCCGAAAGGTGCTGCTGTGCTGGAATCCGAGAATATCTCGAGATTTAATTTGGGCTTGGATGGATCTCGTGATAAATCTTCCTTATCTTCAATTCCTTCATACCTAAGTAATCCATATCTCCTTGGAATCTTCTGGAAGAGGCGTGGTAGAAAGGGAGACACGAGACGGCACCGGAAGGGGGGTGGTCGGCTGACCAAAGGGCCAAGGGTCGGCGGACCCAGCCCTTTCCTTCGGCCGTTTCCTTTCATCTTTCGCAGGGGTCGTTGCTTGTTGCCTAAGAAATATAATTGCGAGGGTTCTCGGACTCTTGGGGTTCTGGAATCTTCGATATTCTCCGAGAATTAATGAAATCTTCTAGTTTCGGATATAATTGAAATCCTTTTCCTGCATATTCTTCCATGAAATTGTAGCACTTGATGTTTGATCATCATCTTCATAAAGTGACATCTCAGAGGTCTTTTCTTACTCGACGTAGATTAAGGTGAATTTCGTGAAAAATATGGTCAAAAACCTGTAAAAATGAAGTATAGCAAAATTCCAAGACAATGTTGCAAAATCCACAATAATCGGTGATAATTGATAGTAAAAGATAAAGTTGACGCATAAAATCAATGAAAAACCATATAAAATATTCGTTCAAATGTCACGTCAACACTGCCCTAGGCTGGTTCAACCTGTACAGAATACAATAAACTAAATTGATCTACAAATCGAACCAACAACTCTTGAATCCATGAGTTGGAGAGTGTTCCTTGATGTTTAAGCTTGTAGATCTACAAGGGGCTTGACTAAAAGCCTTCACAACAAAGAAATCTACTCGATGGTGTCTCCACAAGCAAGTTAGAACATCAAGAACATGCAAGAACACAAAAGCACACAGGGGCAAGGATTTAATCCAAGGTTCGGTCACAGCTAAAGGTGCCCTACTTCCCCGTTGAGGCACCCACAAAGAGCCAGGTCTCTTTCAACCTTAATCCTCCACTGACCAACCACAAAGGTACGATGAGGTCACTTACTATGTTGCTCTCACAAGCTAGGGTAATACAAACTTCCTCAAGCACCACCACACAAGAGGGGATAGAGCTCAAGGCGATGCCTAACCGTCTAGGAGTACAAAGTTCCAAGAGTAACAAATCCGCCGGGTTGCTTGAAGTGCCACCAAAGCTCAAACGAACAAGAGAGAGGGAGGAGATGAAGTTCTTGAGTGCTCTTTTGAATCCTCTCAACCTCACTCAAGAATTTGAATGGATTTAAGCTCAAGAGAGTGAGAGGGAGGTTGAAGAAGAAGGAGCCTTTGAAAATATGCCTCAGGTTGTATGGAGTGCCCAGAGGGAGAGGGGAAAGGGGTATGAGACATATATATAGTGGCCCCTCTCAAACTAGCCGTTACGTGGTGAAACCAATGAATATAGGTTGAACCGGGGTTGACAGGTTCAACCGGGATTGGCTGAGAAATGCAACCCGAGAGCCCATTTCGGTTGAAGTTGCTGATACAAGTTGAACCAAAAAGGTCAACCGGGGTTGGTTGAAATTAAACCCGAGAGCCCATTCCGGATGAAGTAAGATAAACCGGTTGAACTTGGATGATCAACTGGGATTGCAAATTGAAACAGAGAGCTCATTTCGGTTGAGGAGGAGGTTGGGCCGGTAAAGCATAATTGAGAAAGTTTGGACTTTGTGGATTGGATATCTTGAACTTTTGAGCCATGGTGGCACTAAAAACATACCTTTTTGGATCCCTCTTGATAGTACGGATTTTCCGAACTCAATGATAAATTAAAATCTAAGCCTTGATGCTTGCATGAAGATATTAATGCGTGAATTCTTGAGTAATTTGAATGAGGGTCCTCCAAAGCAATCTTTTTCACATTGCTTCTCTTTTTCACCTTTCATGAGCAAGCTTAATCAACAATATGTAGAATTTTTGCGCTCATGCACAAATAAGCTCATTAGAGGCTTTTAATTGTTCATCGTCAATCACTAAACCCCTCAAGGTTTGATTGCACTTACAGAGACAAATCATTCAGTAGACAATATCACTTTCACTATGACATACAATAGATAATCAGTAATGAGGGTGTCCAAGTCATAGTGGACATATGTGCCTAATAAGAAAGCCAATATAGAGATCCATGAGTATAACCAATATTGAGTTGATCCTTGGCCAAATATTCTTCTTCTAGATAGATGTACAATAGAGTTCATTCAATCCTCAACATATGATCAATATACAATGAAAACCCTTGATTCTCAACCTATGAGAATACTTATGCTTCATCATTAGATATATACATGAAAACCCATTCTTTCACATTAGAACACAATTGATTAATCTGTGAATACCTATCAAGTTACTTCACAAAGAAGTTAGACCTTTAATCATGTTGTCAGTCAATACACCAAAACCACTTAGGAGTCTTGTTGCACTTACAATCTTCCCCTTTTTGGTGATTGATGACAACCCCGATTAAAGCTTACATGAGATAAATAAATTAAGTGCATGAATCCTCAGATATTTGGTATGCTCCCTCTAAATATGTGCTTGAGTTATAAAAACTCGAATTTGAGCCACACATGCCCAAAAACACATATTTTGTGCTAGGAGAGCTCCCCCTATACCTCAGCATTCCAGAAACCACAAAGGAAAGAAGGTAAACACAGAGTAAACCAACTAGAGAAGTATGATTGTGTAGCCACTGGTTGACACCGGATAGTTCGGTAGGTGTTGTCGGATTGTCCGGAGGATCGGGCAGTCCGACACCCTTCACCGGATAGTCCGGTGCACCCAGTATTCACACACCAAACAGAAACACAAGGCCACACATCCATAAGGAGTCACAAAGACAAGCACAAAGCTTCTATCACTGATTTTTCCTTAGATTACCATCTAGTTCACACAGATCACATAGGAAATTTTGAAATTCATTACAAGAAGAGTGTCCAACACATGACACACAAATTTGATACAAGTTTAACATATGAACTAAGAGAGTATAGCTGAAAGGAAAATGACAGGATTAAAACATGATGCAAGCAGCTTCTTCAAAGATCTACTAGCTCTTCACAAAGCTACTACTTGCAAGCTGCTCCTCCTTCTTCCCATGTCCTTCTCCCCTTGAGATCCATACTCCTGTAAGCACAAAGCTTTAAAGTACTTCTCCACCTTTGTCATTAAGCACCAAAAAGGCATAGGTAGGAAAGAAAAGTACCTCAAGGCATCACTGAGTACCTCAAGGCATCACTGAGCATGTCACAAAGACATAAAAGAGCCATAAAAGAAATTTGGGGACTCAACAAACAAATTTAGAGCCACAAGAGCCATTTGACCCAGGCTCACTGGGTATCACGGATAGTCCGGTAGCATCGACCAGATAGTTCGGTAGAGCCGAACAGTCCGGTAGCTCCCAGTGACCTAGAATCGATGGATCTCCCAAACTATCCATGGAAATGATTTGATCTCTTAGGGTATGATTCATATGCCTTGCAGGGGTATTTCTACCAAAGGAATCATTGAGCAATGCACCAAGGAAAGAGATTAGGACGAAAGTGCATGAAGTACCTTTGAGAGAGAACCCTAGGGCAAACTTGATGAAGAGGCTGGTGGAATCGGATGATCCGGTGATGCAGCGGCCAATCCCCACCAAGAACTCCACAAATCCATGGAGGAAAGTGGAGATCGCCCTTGAATCACTCAAACAGTGAATTGGAGGGAGGTATTCATGGTGACAAGAAGTGAGAGGGTGAAACACACAGTGAATGCCCCTTGGGACTGACTGCGGGGGTTAAAATTGCATATACCAGATAGTCCAGTAACAACTGCCGTATAGTTCGATAGGACCAGTTGTCCAGTAGCAGGCGCCGGATAGTCCGGTGCAATGGAATTTTCCTAGAATAGGCTGAAGAACAGAGAATTGTGCCATTTTCCTTTGTTTCATTGATTCTGTATGTAACACAATCCTCAGAGATGATGGATTCATATGAAAAAGGATTTTTAGCCAATTTCTATAGTCAAAAGATGAATGGTTGGGATAGATGTGTAGGAGATGAAATTCTTTTGCAACATCAAAACATTTTGAATTACTCATAGAGAGAAGTCTCAATGCATGTGGTTAGGCACAGTCAAGCACTAGAAACTATAACCACATGTAAACAGAGATTGATCACAAAGATCTCAACAACAAATGTTTTTTCAAAGATCCCATTTTTTGCTATACTAGTGGCATGTCTTGCATTAGGATAATTAGTATGTTTGACTCATACTTTCTCATTAAGGCATGAAAGGCACCCTTGAGCAGGGGTATCAAGCAAACATCTAATTTGCAAGCAATCCTCAAGAGACATACTGATGACAAGACAAGATATCCCACTATCTCAACCTTAGGGAACAACCCACAAAAAGTGTTAGTTAGATTGAAAGTCTTGTCAACGGTGTTGGCATATTTAACTCATACCTCCTATCACATTTGAAGCACCAAGCTCTCAAGACAAAATCAAGAGCCCTTAAGTTTTAGAGGTATCGATCAAATATCCACATTAGAGTTTGAGACTTATCAATCCACCAACAACTACACATGAGCTACAAGGCCTAAAAGCACTTACAATGCATATATATAATCTCATACCTTGGCCTTGGCTTACCATACTCATAAGGATATAAGAGAGATTTGGTTGATGCCCTGGTTCAACCAGTGTGGACTTCATCAACCAGTTTTGCTTTCTTTTGGCATATTGGTTCAACCAACTTCTCCATGGTTCAACCATTATTCATTGAATGCCTACAAACTTACTCACAGAGGGTTGTTAGAGCAACAGTGCCTTAGGTATAATTTCTACTCCTCCTAAATGCATGCTGATGGTCTTTGAATAATCCATTGTGCAAGCTTAAATTTTGCTACAAACTTGAGGAGCTAGAAGTTATACTTAGGCCATATAAATAGTCAATGAATGGAACAATGGTATATTAACATACCCACAGTCACAAAGACATGATGGGTTTTCCATTTGAGTCATTTTGCCGAAGAAAATACAAGGTTCAACATCTCAGCTCATCACTGAACAATCCGGTGAAAGCCACCGGATAGTTCGGTGACTATTACTCAAGTTGCACATGTTGACATGATTTTACCAATGTATTCAATTTTCTTCCGGGACTATATCTTGTATTCGTACACATGTTTAACACATGCTGCACAGAGGAGCCATCAAGGTATCACAGAAATACAAGTGAAGGATAAGAGTGGAATTTGAACTTGAACAACTTGGGCATTCTAAAACACTAATATTAGACATATCCAAGGTTTCAAGGATCTGGTTTAGCACATGTTACCCAAGATGTCATTGAGATTGATGATATACTAGCAATGCAGGTCTTGGCTTGTGATTGGAAGTATTTATTTTGAGACAATAATGTAACTGAAGTTTTTCTTCTCAAGATTGCCAAGACCTTCAATTCATCCTGTAGGTACCTGTACTAGCATGTTTTGGTACCCAAACTTGGTTGGGTCCAGTAAGCTTAGTCACATAAATCTTGGGTACCCAAATAGCCTTAGTGGGATCCTTGAGTGAGCTAGTCACTCTAGACTCACCACTGCTGCCCTTGGGTACACAAGTCACTTTTGCTTTCTTATTGACAAGGTTGGGGGTGAGTGAAATTACCATATGGGAAATCCTTACCAAGATGCCCCTTCTCTTGGCAATTGTAACAAATTCTTTGCCTAAAGCCTTTGGATGATTTTCCACCTTGTTTGAGTGGGCTTTATCCTTTTCAACCTTGTTGAGTGCCTGGTGAGAATTCTTTGTCGTGCCCTTGGGAGCTAGAGCTGCAACTAGTTTCACCGGATAGTCTGACACTTTTCTGCCGGACAGTCCGGTGTCACAGGATAGTCCGGTAGCTGGTGCCGAATAGTCCGGTGAGCTAGGACTGCTCACAAGCTTTGACTTGAGGACTGGGCAAGCTTCGACATTATATCCTTTCTCTTTGCACCCGTGACACTTTCTCTTTCCCTTGCTCTTTTACTGCTTGGACTTGCCTTGCCTTTTCATTTTTGTGCCTTCATCTTCTTGAAACTTGGATTTTGAAGATTTTGAGGATTGTGCACGGTTTGAATCCTCCTCAAGCTTATTCACCATGTCATTACAGTTATCTTGAGCAGGTTGTGCACAATACTTGCCTTTGAGCACGATCAAGTCTCTTCTTAGCTTTTCAACCTCTTGCTTGAGCTCTTCATTTTCTCTTGCAATAGTGTCATCACAAGATTCTACAATTACATGCTCAACACAAGGGTCACTTGCTTTAAGACAGCAAGGGTTAGCACAAGTAGTAATAGGTTCAGTTGAGGAGCAAGGGTTATTTTGCACAAGAGTTCATAGGATTTTGCTGATGTGACAAATACCTCATGTGCAACCTCTAGCATGCTTAGATTGTCAATGACCTGCATGCTTTCATCTAGAAGCTCATTCTTTTCTTTTTGAAGTCATAAGCATTCGTCATTGATCTTCTCTATCCAATCTCTTCTTTCCTTGTTTTGCTTCTCAAGCTTCTCAATGTAGGAAGTGATGTTTGCAAACTTGTCAACTTCCTTGGCTAAGTTCTCACACTTGAGGTTAAGATTGGTGACTTTTAGTTTAAGATCTTCTTTTTCATCTTGAGCCTCTTGAAGTTCATCCGATTTCTTCACCAAGTAATCTTCTTGGTTTCCTAGGCTCTTCTTCTCCTTGGCAATGTTCTGCAGGAGCTTGAGAACTCTCATTTGATCTTTCTTGTTGAGGTGATGAAGCTCCAGATCTTCATCATTGAGTTCATCTTCATCATCATCACTCTCAATCATCTCATCTTCATTTCATTGCTTCTCTACCCCCTTCTCTGCCATGAGACACAGTTGAGACAATGAGATGGTGGAGTTGTGCCCAGACGATCTAGATTCTTCATTGGGTCTGAATTGCTACTTTTCTTCTATTGCTGCAGCTGCACTGCCATTGCCAGACAGTCTGGTGGATGGTGCTGGACAGTCCGGTAAGCCAGATGGTCCGATGATCTCCATCAGATAATCCGGTGTGTGCAATGACTGCCACACCAACTGCTCATCTTGTTCCCCCTTGTCCTCCATGCTTTCACAGAGGCTTGTTGTTTCTTCATATTCTGAGCCCTCTTGATATGTGGCTTATCCTTGAATTTCGCATGAAAAGACACTTTTGAGGGTAACCCAAATTTCATGAGCATCCTCAAATCTTTTGTACTCCTTGAACAGCCATGAACTAGTATTTGGACTCAAGGTGCTCAAAATGTAGTTAGCAACTCGAGCATTAAGTTGCAAGTGTATTGTCTCCTTGTGAGATAGGTTACCCCATTCATAGCTAGAAGGCAATACTTTTCATTGAGTCCTAGCTCTGATACCAATTGAAAGGATCTTAATGTCGCCTAGAGAATTTGAAAAATCACACCTTAAAACCAAACTGTCAGCACTACACCGGTAGTCCGGTGGCTTCTACCGAATAGTCCGGTGATGCACACCGGATAGTCCAGTGTCATCCAGAGAGCAAGCTCACTAAATGAAATATGCACTTAAACACTTGCTAAGCTTAGGAGTGATGTCACTGAGGTATTTTTGGGTTTGTTTAGCTCCTCTTCTCTGCAACCCTACACTCACAGCATGAACTTGTACACAAGAGTAGCAATAGCGGAAGCAAGAATATAATACAAGAAAAGAACAAACGACAAGCACAAAGATTGGGTTTCCCAACAGGAGCACAGCACAGAAGACACGAGATTTAATTCCCGAGGTTTGGTCACACCCGCAAGTGTCCCTACGTCCTCTTTGAGGCGTCCACCAAAAGCTAGAGTCTTTTTCAATTCCTGACCTACCCTTACCAACTACCAAGGTATGATGAGGATGCGTACTAAGCAGTGCTCCGAAGAGTTGGGTGTTACAAGCTTGAGATGTGGCACCCGCAAGCGGGTACCCTTCGGGATGCTCTAGCCGTCTTGGAGGAATCCTCTAAGAGTACCAAAAGCGTTTGCCGAAAATGCTTTGCCAACTTGTGCTTAGAAGCTAGGTTGCTCACAAATGCTCACACAAACTCACAAGATCTCTCCCAAGTCCCAACTCAAGAATCTCACAAGTTTAGCTCAATCTCACAAAGGGAGTGGTTGGGGAGTCTGTTTCAGGCCTCTGAATGAATATAGACGTTAGAGGAAAGCAGCAACCTCAACAAGTCGAGACAGAAGGGTATAAATACCCAACTCCCCAAAACTAGCTGTTGGCTCTGTGTCAGAGCCCCACCAGACAGTCTAGTGGCTTGTACCGGATAGTCTAGTAGAGGGCAACTAGCCATTGAGGTTCAAACCCTCACTATCGAACAGTCCGGTAGAGCTCACCGGATAGTCCGGTGAGGGGTTCCCTAACTTGAGGTCTAAGGCACAAAACCTGGGTCACTAGGTCAGAAAGATGCTGGTGTTTGTCTTGCAAGAGATACACCAAGCTATGAATTATAGCACAAGAAAAGAGTCAGAGAGAAGTCACTCTGGGCACTGGGCTTTGCCAACCCCGGACAGTCCAATGAGGCCTACCGGACAATATGGTGAACCCACTCTCAGCACTAAAATAACTTACAAGGAGTGTTTAGGCTAGATACTCTCTAGACTAGCTGGAGCACATGTTGACTAGTGACATTTCAAGCTTAGTTTCCCTCTTGATAGTACAGCAGGCCTATACTCAAGGAAAATACAAATCTAGTTGAGATCCACTTGAGTCTTGACTTGATGAATAATGCCGTCTTGATCAATTTCAATAGAGAAAGATAGCCAAGCTGAGCTTCTTCTTTGAGCTGAATAAGTTAGATTTCAATTGTGAAAACCTCTTCTACAGGTAGATGGAGCACATTTGCTCATTAACCATTTAATGTGCTTGATGGAGCACATTTGTTCAAGTTGTTAGACAGTTCGAAAAGAGGTCAACTATTTATGATATGCAGATAAGTACTGTATAATGCGACCACCAAAATTTGAGCAGGAAAGGAGCTATAAAATAATTATAGTAATTCCAATAAATTATTTGGCATTTAAGTTCTCAGATTTAGTATAAATCATAGAAAAGGTTTCTGACCCTGAACTTTTACAGCAAGCATAATATGTAATGGGCATCATGCATAAAATCCAGTAAGCCAAATAACCAAGGTTTGATAGCACATCTATTTTCCACTTATTTATTTTAGCCTATTTCAAATGCAGATCAAAACTGTAACAATAAAGTCCACAAAAATAATGTCTAGGACCAAAACTTAACTATTAGGTAACATGATTTTTCTCAGAATTTATTTTGTGCCATAAAACTACTTTTTCCTATTATTCATTTGAACATGCAAATAAATGTCTATTTCAAATCACTAGAAAAACTTAAAATGCAGAGCTTCAAGCTTTTACAGTAGGCTACATGTAAAACAAAGAGCATGTACAAATTATGGTGGAATATTATTCAAGCTTTTGCAGGCAAGTATTTTCCTATTCATTTTTAGCACAAAAATCATGTTCAGGCCCACATGACAGCGACACAAAGGGAAAATGAAAAATGCGAAAATGGAAAATGGTTGTTTGACTGCAGAGACCCATGTTTGAATTTCGCATTTTTGGCAAATCCACACACCGAATTTGAAAAAATTCAAAATACAAGAAATGTTTTAAACTTTGTGATCTCAACTTTGTTATAAACTTTGATACCTTGTTCTATTTAAAAATATGGTTTAAATTTGAATTTAAACCACTGACCAAGTTTTGACCAATACAACCCACCAATTTAGAAATTCTAAATGTCCATTTTATGGTCAACACAAAGAGTTTTATACAAAAGTTACTTAGTTTTTCATGGTATACAACTTTCGTATACAAAGTTTTGCAAGATAGGGACTTTGGTTTCATAGAAATTTGAATTTACCAGACAAACCAAGTTTTGGCAGATTTGATGTTCACAGAAATTGACGCATAACATTATGCAAACGTTTATGCATGTCACAACACACAATACCAAAGTTCTTCAAAATGAAATTATCTACAAGTTTGGTATATAAAGTTTGAACAAATTCACAACAGAATTAAAGTTACAGTAGGAAATTCAAAGGCAATTTCAGAAAAACTAAGTTTGATTCAAATGACTTAGTTCATTCATGCACCAAATATGAAATACTCTTGCAATGATATTACTGAGTGAATAATGCCAATGTAATGCACTTGAGATGCCAAGGGCATCACAGTAGGTTCCACGGAATAGGCAAGGCTCTACTAGAAGTTTTTTGCAGCAAGATAAGCGGGGATCAGCCATGGCTCGTTTTTATTCCTAAGCTTGTGATGTATATGGAGTGACGACACTTTTTAACAAGCTCGATGTAAAAGCTATCACCAAGAAGGTCCAACATATCAGGACGAAAGACTGCATGAGGGATGTTAGTGTACCCTTCTATTGGAAAGATATAGACTTGGGATTTCGCTTGCCGTCGAGCTTCCAAAATTTCTTCACTAACGACCAATGGAATTCTCAAGAGGGGTCGGCGGCCATAGTAGTGGATTGAGGACTTAGAGGGATCCATGATGAAGAAGTTCAATCCTGAGCACTCTATTTATATACATAGATGAGGGTATGCAACCAAAAATCATCAAAGAATGAAGAGGGTGGAGTTGCCGAGAGTTTCGAGGTGAACCATCAAGACCAAGGACTCTGCACGCACGCGAGAAAAGTAGAGGTCAGGATTCTCTAGTTTGGCTTTCGATGGAATGACTACATAGATGTATAGACAGAAGGCTAGCCGACAAAGGTCTGAGGGGTACGAAAGTCCTGGCTCGTGTGCTTGGGAAGAGTTGCATCCCGTGAATCGATCCTTGCCAAGATGAAACCTATTGTACATAGCAAGGACATGATACTGAAGATGGAGATTCGTCGTTTTAAGGTCAGGATTCTTAGTTTTGTGATAAATAAATTGCCATCAAAACTAGGGGGCATGTGTTGCCGCCAAATCCTAACCGACCAGAGATCGCCGTCGGATTGGCTCGTGTGCTTAAATGGGTTGCCCACTCAGAGATAGTTATTGTGTATCGTTGGGTCTAATGGGCTATGTATCTTAGTATAGAAATAAGTCTAGGGTTTGTTTAGTCAGATGGACGTGACGTCCAAGTCTTCGGACTATAAATATGTAACCGTTTGATCATGATAAACACGACAACATACATTCCCAGCAGCGCTTGTCTCACCATCAACTCTCAGCGCATCGCCAATCTTATCCTTAGGGTTTTTCAAGTAAGCGCCATGCTGCTCTAATGTGTTCTCTAGTAAATCGTGTTAGGGCTGTTTGGTCTTATGACTACCATAGTAGAACTTGTACTAAAGCGTTTTTTATGGCAAATTTTGCTAGTTATCTCGCGTGTTATTGATCTACTATTTTTCCTACTCTCAACGCTATAGATTGATATCATGTGGCTAGGTGTATATAGCTCATGTGGTTTCTACAATCCACGATATGTGCTGCAACATATACATATGGCAACTCGAGAAATCGATATGCACTCAGCACCCTGTCTTTGCATTTCCTAGATGTGTTTTCTATTTTAGATGAACTTCTTTGGAAGTTCCCCAATCTAGGGTAGTCAACCATCTAGATCATGATCTTAGACAGGTTTGTCGTCTTCTTGTTACTATTATTGTGTTGATCTACTAACCCACAAGAAGATACTCGTCCACAAGATGAGCCGATCGACATGGCCCTCGGAAACTGATCCAAGTGATCTGGCTAGAATTTAACGTTTATCTATGTTGTGCATCTGCAGGCGTGATTCCCCAGTGACGACAACACTCACCGCAACCTTCTAGGCTAGCAGGTCAAGCTAGGTGACATGTCCGCAGCCACCGCAAGCTGGACCCTCCCCCGAACTATAGGGCCAGTCGAGCCGCGTCCCAGGATAGACGACCGCAGCAGCCGTGCATCTCTTGGCTCATCATGTGTTGGTTTTCTTATGATCATTGGTCGATTTCCCATGATGACAGGTACCTCTGTGGTGTGACGGAACCTCGGATCTGAATCCTTGTATTCGCGTGCTTGCATGTTCTTCATTTTGCCTAGTTAACTCTCTCTTGAGTTATTGAAGATTTGCTCTGATCAACTTGTTGTGTAGGTTTGGAGATTGGTTCCTCTCAGATCTGTAACATGTTACTTCAAGGAAGCTTAGCAATAAACCAAATCCACATTTATTTCAGCAATCTAAGAGATCATTTAAGTTCTTTTCATTAAATACATGTTGAACCAATCTACAGAGGTTTAACTGACGGAGAGTTGGATAAACTGGTTTGGACTAGTCGAATTGGTCATACTGACACTTAGTTCAAAATATGTTTAAATTTTTAGAATTACCTATTCACCCTCATCCCTCAAGGCACCTTTCAGGCATGAGGCACATTGACCATGGGGAAGCATAGGGTCCTTATGAGCCATGAGTGATGGCGACTCCGAGGAATTTTTCTTCATCATTTGATTTTTCACTTGAGGAGACATCGATTACCCATTCATTTGATTCCACTATGACTCTCCGTTGAGGATCCTTAGTCTTCTTTGGGAAGAGCATGGTACTCTTCTCCCAAAAAGACACGTCCTCCTTCTTGGTATTCACTCTCGAAATCCTCCTTCTTGTATTTACCCTTGCTTGAACTCTTGCCCTTTTCTAGCTTGGGGCAATCATAGGACGCATGGCTTTGATCAGCACAATTCTAGCACACCTTCTTGTCATCCCTTGTTGGTTAGAAATCCTTCCTCTTAGGTTCATAATTGAACCATTTCTCGTTCAAGTGGTTGAACTCTCATATCATGAGGGCCAATTCTTTATCATCTTCATCATCACTTGAGGATCTTTCATCATGAGCCACTTAGACCGAAACCAACGGTTGCCCCATTTTGGGGGATTTGGTGTTGTTTGGCACTGTTTGGACACTGTAGACAGAGTGGAGTTTGAAATTGGGTTGATGATGGGGGAATGGTTGGAGACAACCTCTTCACTACTTGAACTTGGAGCTTCAACAACCTGCTTCTTGTTCGTGGGAGCCTGCTCGACCTTGGCCTTCAAATCAATATTCTTTCTTGAAATAGAGTCTCTGGTCATCCCAAGAACTCCCATTGCATGTGCTCTAATCTCTCTAGTGATCTTGCACACCTTTTTTATATCAATATCCTCCTTTTGGAGCATGGCGTTTGTGATGTTATATATTGGTTTGAGGAGCAACATGAAAATCTTTTGATTGATGCTAGCCCTATCTAGTAATTTCAAGTGCATTAATGTCCTCAGTGAAAACATTTAAGTAGGAATAGGACATTCTCCACAATGAGTCAAAGTGGTGTGGAAGTTCTCATAGTGTCCTTTTGAAGGTTTGGTATCAAATGGAATGATTTATGATATACCGGCAAGTTTCTAGATGATTGTTATCATATAAAATTGTAATTGTTGTTTTCTTTGAGTCTATAAGGCCTCGTCTAGGTAACAGGTACAAGACTACTAGTTATAAGGTAACAAACCCTTAAGCTATGATTTAGCTCGGGAGGTTGTACGATGACAGCTAGGCATGTGGTTGTACCAGAAAGATTTTGTCGCCGCAGCAACAAAGCGCTTCCGTCGTCGAATGCCCGTCGTGGCCCACTACGCCACTGTTGTCACGATGAGGAAGAAGTCACTATCAGGTTCTAGGTTAGGGTATAGAGGTTGGCGAGGAGATCCTCATGTCCTGCGGATCTAGAAGGTAGGTGGAGAAGGTTGCCGGACCTGCAGTGGAGGGGGTGGCGGGAGAAGGTCGTTGGGCAGGTATGGTCATAGGAGAGCTCGAGCCTGCAATTAGCAGCAGTGGAGGGTGGTGATGGAGATGCCATAGCTAGCCCTGCTAGTGGGGCGGGCAGGAATGGGTTTTGCGAGGCGGGTCTTGACATGGGGTGTGTTCCGGTGGGTGGGAATGGGTCTTCGAAGGTAGCGGGTTGGGGAGGGTTGGGTCTTGTGGGGAACACGGGTTGGGTACGGGTCAGCTGCCATGTGCTTCTTCCCCTTGCTTCGCCCCTGGTGCGCCCCTCCCCCGCCGATCTACGTCAACCCGCCCAACTGGCTGTGCTACGCCCTCACACTCGTCCATGTGGGCAAGGCCTAGGCAACGCGGGTGAATGCCAGTAGCTGGGAACGCCGGCGCGGCCGCCCGTCCCTCCTGGGCCTACCACCTTGCGCGACCCCGCTGCCTTACACGGCCGCCCGGCCTCCGCAAGCGAGCGCCCCCGACGTAGCCCCCATCCCTCTCCTGCCCGGCCTTTGCTGTGACCTCGCGCTGGCGCCCACCCCTCCCTAGTGCTCCCTCTCATCCGTGCTGGCGAGCGTCAGGTTGGCATCACGTGGCCAGCGGTGCTGACGGCCGGCGCGGGTATGGATCTGCCCCCGCTCCTAGGCGACCTCCGCTCCCGAGCCTCCCCTAGTTGCGATGGCACCTTGCCAGCTTCTCCTGCCCATCTTCTCTGCAAGGGCCTGCTTGGTTTGGTGCCAAAATTGGCCATGCCAAAAATTTGGCTAGCCAATTTGACTTGCTAAAATTTTGGTTTGGCCACTTTTGGCATCAAACTAGGTAGGCTCCAAGTCTGCAAGTCCGACGGCGATGGGCAACATCAGCCGTCAGCCACCACCAGTCCTTCGCTGCGCCCGTCAACGACCGGCGCACCTACTCGCTAGGCAGCTCCTTCGACTACGGCATCAACGACGAGGTCGACACCGTCGTTGTCCGCCCCACGGCGGCAGTGTGATGCCCCTGGCATCTTAAAGGCGCTAACACATAATTAGACACAAGCTAATGGTAAATTAAGACCTAGTCATGCTTAGAGAGGAATACAAACTAGGGGGAGAAATCACTAAGTCAAAAAAATTTCGGTTCAAAAGGAAAAGCGTCGTGATTGACCTGGTCAAGTATTTAAAAATTCACCTAACTATGAAACGAAATTTAACTATCACCTTTAAATGCATCTAGCCCTGAAGTGGTTGGACATCATTCGGTCATTCAAAAGTTTGCAACAAGGGAGACTCTCCAGAAATTGAAGCTGCAGTTTTACCAAACTTTGGAATACAATCGTGCTTGTAGTTCAAATCCTACTAGGATATAGATCGAACTTGCTATACCGAACTTGTAGAGGATTTAACAGTGAACAACTTTGGTATTTGAATTTTTGACATGCAGAGAGGTTTGAATAGGGTTTTGAGTCCTTTATATTAAAGTCCTAAATCTGTCAAATTCTGACCGGTAAGGAAAATTCAAATTTCAATGGAACAAAAGTCCCTATCATGCCAAACATTATATAGGAAAGTGTAGATAATTAAAAACTAGACAACATTGGTATAATACTCTTTTTCTGAAAATGAGCATAAAATGGACTTTAGGAATTTTTTAAGTTTGCATTAAACCTTGGTCAAACCTTGGTCAGTTCTTTAAATTCGAAATTAAACCATATTTTTGTATACAACATGGTATTAAAGTTTATGAGAGAATTGTAGAGCTACAAATTCTTAACAATTCTTGTATTTTGGGTTCCTTCTAAATCGGCCATTAAGTCCCTCAAAAATACGAATTTCAAAAAGGGGTCTAACCAGTCAAACTGGGTTTATCATTTTCTCTTTTATTTTCTTGATCCTGTCTCTATGACTAGTGGGCCCCACCAGTCGGGCCTCAAATTCCCGCATACCGGAAACAGTCGTCCGCTCCTGTTTTTGAAAACCACCTACGCACCTTCGTACACCCGGTCCACGCACTCAGGCTCATTTTCCCTTACCTAGTCCCACGTGTCATTGAGACGAGGTCCACGGTCCCGTTCCATGCAGCAGCCACCATCTTCTTCCCCTCTCCCCTGCTCCCACGCGGCCATGGCTGCCAGCCGAAGCTGGGCACGCGGCGTCTACGCCCAGCTCTCCTGCCCAGCGCCCCTGGTTCTCCTTCGGGTGGAAGCGAGCCCGCGCCTCTCGCTCTCACTCACCCCTCACTCTCGCTGCCCTCGCTCTTCCTCCCCTACTGGTCTCATGTCCAGAGCGCCGACGCCATGGGAGCCGCCGCTACGAGCCCGTGTGCCGGTTGCCTCCGGCCCTCTCCCGGCGAGCTAGCACAAGCACCCGAGGTGCCACGACCTTCTCTAGCAAAACCCCCAAGTTTTGGGTGCCGCCATCGCCCTAGCTGCCTCCCCATGCGCACCTCCGCCATGGCCACCATGAACGCCACGCTCGAGCTCAGCCTCTCCGTTGGCGACCCACTCTGAGTGCCCTCCCTGCTCCAAGATCGACACCATCGAGCTCGCCATCCACCCGCGCAGCTCCTGCACCCCGCGACGTCTCCGTTCCCCGCCCCTTCGACGAGATCGGGCCACCGCTGCCAAAAGCTGTGCCCGTCGGTTCACGACGCGTTCTCTGCCGACTCAAACCTCCCCACGCGCCTAGATCTTGGGGAAAGGGATCCCCTTTGCCCGGAACACGCTCCCGCGCCCTCCCTTGACAGGCTCGAGCCCTCAAGCCGTAGGCGAAGCCAAGCCCCTCTTCTCTGTACGCGCCGGCCAGAGGTAGGAGAAGAAGCAACGTTTTGCATTTAAGCCCCTGCGCCTTTTGCATATTGTTTGACTATTCATTGTGTCTTGCAGAATTTGCAGGTTAAACCCTAGGTCTATCGGATATACGTATATGAATCCAAGCCCTTGGACTTTTGCAGATCTAACCTTCGATATACGTTGAATTGGTGCACTGTTGATTGAGTGTTGGTATTATTGTTTGCTACCCCTGCAAACTAGATTTAATTGTGTAGGGGTCCATTTTCAGGGTTGTATTTGACTATCTTCCGAAATTGGCATATGAACTTTGAAATTTAATAACAAATCACAGAAAAATGATAAAAATGTTAAACTAGTTTTGTTAGAAAGATAAAAATGGTATCTATGCAGTGGACTAGGCCTTGTGTGGTAACATGACTGTTTTACCCCTGATTTTGTGCATGCCTTGTTTTAGTAATTAAATAGTAAAAGTGATGTAAATGAGCTCCTAAAAATATGAAACCTGGACTGTGAGCCCATTATGTCATGCGTTATCACATATATTTTTGGTTGCTACTAGCGCTCTCTGCAAGTGACAGAATTACCCCTAACACTAATAATTAGTAAATTTATGTATATGAAAATGCATGCTACATAACACTAGTCCAGAAAAATCCGTAGAAATTATATTGTGCTCAATTGGTCCAGTGCAGCCTCGAAATAAAGTTTCATGTGTTTTGCTTACCGTTTACTATGTGTTTTGAAAATGACAAATGCTACGTTGGTATAAACTCCACTCGGTATATTTAATTTTTGTTATGTCAAAATGAAACCTTGAGTATAGTTCACATGCATGTTTCATCCTTATATGCCTAGGTTGCAAATCCCTTGCCATAAAAGTATTGCAATGTCGAAGTATGGATAACAATAACTCAAATAGGTCAAAATATACGTAACTGGTTCACTGTATACTTGATTCGATGCTTGTTTATCTTTGGTATGATAAGAATGAATTGAAGTTAGCAACATATCAGGTGTTCCTCTCTTATACGATGCATGATATGTTGACTAGCTGAACTGGAATAAATGCAACAAGTTATGCATGTATTTTAGTAAACTAAGGGACCAAATAACTATTGCTTGTCTTTCTAGGATCAAAACATTAACATGTCATCCTTCAGATTAGCAATGTGCTAGATTGTATGTGTATGATTCTTTGCATTTATGATTGCTCTATGTCCACAATAGCACTTCTTTCTAATAGTTTGTCAATCACCTTTCTGTCTGTCCCTGAAATGGTTGTTCATACGTGTGCTTGACATTCAGGTATCTCATTCGCTGCATCATGCATACCTTTCATATAGCGACGCTTACTGCAGATACATGATCAAGAAACAAGTGAGTGGAGCTACTTCAAGCAACGGTGTCCAAAAGACCAACTAAGACCCAAATACCACCTGGAGGCCGCTGAAGTGGTATTTGGAAGGAGTTGTTCAAGTGATAAGGGGTTGCCTGGGGCAAAACCTCACAACCCGGCAAACTAACTTTAGATTAGTTTGTTCAAGTTTTCAACAACAAAGGTAGGCCCCTTAGGCATATACACCTACTTAGGGAGTCTCACCACCCTTTATTTGATTGTGCATTTACGTTCAGGAGTTGTTTGAAACCCCACCTGCATAAATACCTGATATCCTACGTAGAATGGATAGATCGAAGTCTATGCTTAGCTATGCTCAGACGGTAGAAGACGAGTGAAGATATTCGCTCGCGAGATGATAGGACTCAAAAATATTTTACAAAAGTTTAAATTTTGAAAACAATATGATATGATGTGATGAAAAGATGAGACCGGGCGGAGATATGGGTATATTATGATGAAAAATGATGTGAATGGTTTAGTGGACTCCGCCCGAGTCGTTTAAGGCACGTCCGCTGTTCGCCTGCTGATTGGCATAACATTGCTAGAGTGCTTAACCGGGATATGGGACCGGTAAAAGTCTTATTTGATCCATCCGAAGAATAGAGACTTGGTCCTACCATGGGGCCTAGGGGCGCTTGACTCATGGAAGGGATGATCCAGAATGCCGTGGTATCGCTCCATGGGGGCTAAACCTAGGGAATGACGGGTTGAAATCGAACTTGGGATGGAACAAGTGGAGATGGGGGCTATATGTCGGAACGCGAAGGCTAGTAAGTATATACCTTGGCATGATAGTTGTTCCCGAAAATTAAAATCAATTCGAATCGCTGATGGTCACCAGGTGTGAGAATGCCAGTATCGCACACGGACAACGTAGTAATAACTTTAATATCTTATTCATTTAATCATGCTTTTTATATGAATTATGGATCACGATGATAATTATAATGAATCAGGGAGGCTTATGCTTTAAAAATAAATGATACTTGAAAGTAAGGACTCACTTCTAGTAAGCTTACGCAGGTTAGAGTCAAGTCCACCAAAAGCCTTGCATACTCTCAAATGTGTCGGGTTGAAACCGCTCACGGGTAAGTCCTATGAGTACCTCACGTACTTACCCCTACGTTGATATTTTTATTTCAGAGACTTCATGATCGAGAATGACAATGGTGGGCTCAATGTCATAGCTCGATGTTTTATTTTTGCTGCAAGAGTACATCGGTATTACGTTACGGTTTCCGCTGCGAGATTATTTTGGAACTCTATTTCAGTATGATTGTACCTCATTTTGAGTAAATATTTTAAAACAAATTAATCTATGTTTGTATGAAATGATGGGTTGTTGTAATTGTTGTGGCTCTTTCGAGGGCTTAATGTGTGTGATGTCGGCATCCCTGGATGATGGTTACATCGAGTGCCCTTTTCGGATAGCTCGACGGACGACCGGGTTTAATTTAATCTAAATACACTGCAAGCCAGAACTGGCAGGTGTACTTAGCCCAGAAAAAATTTTAGTTTCCTACTCGACCCAAAATATTTTTTGTTTTGTTCCTTTCTTGACACTTCTGTCCATTTGAAAATCCATTAAAATCAGATAAAAATGCTAAAAATTCAAACTTTGTTGAGTTGTATTCCTTATTAGTAGATCTACATAATGGTAAAATTATCTAAAACAAAAGAAATACTAAAAATGGGCTAAATGAACTCCAAAAATAATGAAACTTGGACAATAGCTTTCATATGATAATTTGACTCTGCGGTGATTTTTGCAGCCCTAGAATTTACAATTAAATGACAGATCTACCATTGTATTTGTTTTTAGATATAAAATTGAATTGGAAAATACTTGCTATAGAAAAAGTGCTTCAAATATTACACAAAAAATTGCATGTTCGCTTTGTTGTATACGTAGCTCACTGTAAAAGCTTGAACCTCAGCATATAAAGCTTAATGGATGTTTTGAAAATGATAATGATGTTGACGTAAAGTTAGATAATAAAGAAATGTTTATTTAATGTGTGTAATAAATTCCATTAAAAATATGGAAGCAGGGTGGTTATGTATAGGAACCAGAAAGTATTTTTGGGGATTTTCTTGTGACTCCATTTGACACTGTTATGGCTTCAAATGGAAGAAAGTGCCAAGAAAGAAATGAAACAAAATTTCTAGGTCAGTTGAGAACGGAATTTTTTTCTAGGCCAAAGAAGGAGGCGCCAAAATTTTTTGGATCAAATATATAATTCTCTCTTACCCATTAGTAGTGGGGCGGGTAAAGGTAGGTTAATTAGCATTATTTTTGGATAGGTTGGGCTTTCAAATTTGCCTCATGAGCTTCGAACGGGGTGTTTATGGGCGGGTGTGCGCCCATTAGCAGGGCTAGCCCAGAGCCAGTGGCGGCATGAAAACTGGGCCGGCCTAATAAAAAGGTGGGAAGAGGATGATCAGCTGCGTACTACATCAGCTCGAAGAACAATAGGATTGAAGCAAAACAGCAATGCCGTGATTATCAAATAACGAGGAGAAAATTGTGGCAACAATATAACAAATTTAAGTTCATAAGCTTACACAAAATCCATTTCCTATTTGCAGTTGCAACCGCTGCGAGAAAATTCAAAGGACATACATTTGGGAAAAGGCTGAAAAAAGCCCCCTTTCTGGATAAATTATTCTTTTTCCTATAATGATACATCAGTGATGGGGAATTTGTATCCCTTTCTTCACATTATCTTCTCCCATCACATTCTTTATCCTGATCTGAGGCATATGCAGAATTATGAGCAAAACTGATGGCGTTGAGGTGCCGATAATGTTGATAGCTTACAGGTGTAGCAACTCGATAAATGCATCGAGGATCACTTCCACTGGTTGTCATATGTTATGCAACATTCTTAACCAGCAATTTTGGTAACCTAGTTCAGTTGGCACTATCTGCCAGCTGAAAGCATCTTCTGGAGTTCAATCACCTGCTGCTGCTGCTCTGGTGGCAACGAACTCAGCTGCTCAGGTGTCAGCTGCAATACTTGCTGCAGAAGAGCTGACTCCACGTCAGGCGTAAGCTGCAGAAGAGCCACAAGCTTATTTGAGTGCATGAAAAATATGATGATGCTTCTGAAACTTTGAACAACAATCTTCTCTTCAACTCCACAGAAACAGACTGGTCAAAAACTCCAAAGCTACCTCCACTCCAATATTGGGCAGGTAAACCTAAACAAGTAATGGAACATAACAAATCCTGAGAAAACCGTTATAAATGGTATGTACCTGTGCTTCCTTCCCTGGTTGCTGAAAGCTAACAGCACCAGCTTTATAGCTCCCTGATGGTCCACTAGGGTCCACTGCTTGCGGTGGAGGTGTATAAACATGATGGCTGCTGTTTACCGTTCCAGGAACCGAGGTTCCATCATCCAATTTTCTCAACTTTGAAGGATGGGCAAACTCTGCCAAGTGACTTGCTTGATCAGCAACCATTATTTCATTTGGTACTGCCTCTGGTGCAGCAGCTACCTGCAATTGGACGTTGTTGAGTTAGCCTGTGACTACTAGGGGATAAAATGGAACAATTCAGTTTCATCTCTGGGCATTAGTGCATTGCCATTTGCCAATACATAGCAAGATGACTCATCATGAACATTGATTTGGTACATAAACTAAGACATAATTAGTGAAAAAGTCTCTTGTTAAAAGTGAAGAAAAGTACCTGTGGGAGATGAGGGTGGGTCAAAGGTAGCTGTGGTACACTTGTAGGCATAACAGGTGCTCTAGTGTGCTGTGCCACAAATGGTGGCTGAACTTGTGATATTAAGCCTACTGAGGTCACAAGGGGTTGAGTAGGAACACTGGAAGAACCACCAAGAGGCTGAGGTGGAATTGGAGGATGTGCAGTAACTCCAGACTGATGTTCATGTGGAAACATTTTGACTGGAGGCTGAGATGCATGTTGATACTGAGGAAAATTATGGAGTGCTGCTGTTGGTTCCTGCAGAACAGTTGGGTTTGCTGGTATGTTAGTTGGCAAACTTGACGGTCTTGATACAACTGGAATCATAGCATCAGGCTGTGGAAATGGCTGATTGAGGTGAGATGAAGATTGTGCCAAGGAGCCTGAGGGCTGTTGGCTCTTTGCCATCTGCATCTGCAATTTGTATGAAACATAGATTCATTATTTCAAGCCAAATAAAAAATATGGGTGCCTTATGCTCGAAATAAGAACGAACCATCTGTGGCGTCACCATCCCGAGCATTATCTGTGCCTGCATTACAAGTTTACAAGGCAAAAATTCAAATCATGAGGTTCTAATCTTTCATTCTTATGGTAGCGAATGGCTTAATTATATTTTTCCCAAATAAAGAAAAAGTCTCTTTCATTGCATATACGTAAAATAAAATAAAGGAATAGAGAGTCAGGTCTGATATCTCTTTTTTCCAACAGTTCAGCCACAAGCAAACATGCCGTTTTTTTCTTATATCATGGACATAGATAAACCAAACTGTTCCCTTTCAATAAGAGGATTTTTTTCCGTCCTCCCAAGATCACAAGAAAATCATGCATGGTATCAAAGTTCTACTGACCAGAATCAGGTTATAAAAAACAAAGTGGAAAACAATGAATGAAAAGTCTAATGTAGATTAGTGCTACCTCTGTATTTAAATATAAACCGCAGTTGACTTTTTTCCACAACTTCAATCGTTCATCTTATTTAAAAAAGTTCTAAATTATTATTTATTTTGTTGTGATTTGTTTTATCATTGTAGAGAGTTTGAGCATAACCCATTTTCCTATATATTTACACAAAATTTTTGAATAAGACGAAAGATTGAAGTTGTGGAAAAAAGTCAACCGCGACTTATATTTAAATACAAAGGGAGTAGCACTGAAGCACATGAGTTTATTAAAATATAACTCTAATTGGAAGTGAATAGATGCTGTAAGCAGTTTTTAAAGGATTCTGTAAGCAGTTGAAAACTTTATCCCAAAGAACCCATAGAAACTTTGCAATACGACTCTAAAATAAAAGATCGAACCAAGCAAAATTGTAAGAAAGAATATGTAATTGACTGTAGCATAAATGCATAATCACTACTAGCAAAAGCTAACCTGAAATAGGGCCTTTGGAAGCTGTGGAATTCCTTGCAGCAATTTTTTGGAAAGTTCCTTATTTTGAGTAGTTAGGGACTGTGATTAAGACAAGGCGTAGCAAACTAGAATCAGCACTGAGTCATTTGTAAACATCAAGGAATTGAAGTGCATACGAGACTATAAGCTAACCTTCAATTCAGCCATGATTTCATGCAACTGATGCCTTGACATTCTGGCTAAATAATGAGTAAGAGGGTCATTTCCAAGTCCATACTGGACAGGTAAACCATTTTGAACATTTGCTGTCTGAGCTCCACCAAGGACGCCAGCCATCACAGATGCAGCATGTATTGCTGATGGGAGACCAACAGGCTGATGAAGGCTTGTATCTCCGGCAACAGAAGTCCCAGCTAACTGCTTCTGATTATCTGTGCCATTAGATCAAGAAATCAGTGTTAGCATCCATGAACATAAAGTCTGCATATTAGAAATTTCAAAGCATATACATATAAACTGAATGATGAACGAAAAAAGAGACCAAAGAGACCGACCAACACTAGATGCCATCCCTGGTCCTCCACGACCCTGCAATGCATAAACATATCCATCATGAGTTACCAGTTGTTCTCATTGTAGATAAATCAACTTTAGTTGGTTGAGACGTTCTATATTTCTCATTTGTATACTGAACACACACCAACTCCATCTCCATAGTGAAAGAAGTTAATTTCCAAAAAAGCAAAGTCGATAAATTAAGATAGAGAAGTAATTCTTCTGTGGACAATAACATCATGCAAGATTATTTCACAAGTTTCAGATAACTTTGCATAAAATAATTGTGTTTTTATGTAATCAATTGCATCTAGTTGAGAACTTGTGACTAGCAACAGCACTCTCTTGTGTGAACTCGACATTTTGGTAACAAAAAAAACTGGCACATATGTACCAGCATCAGACACTGTCATAGGTAGAATATAAACAAAGCTTGTTGGTAGCAGCTACAATGAGGGAAAATATTAAGGTAGTAGCAAGCCAAAAGAAAACTGAGAACCCTTATGCACATACATAAAGGCCGATTGGATATATACTTTTTTTCAGCAATCAATTTACCAACAGTGTCAACCCTCTCGCTCGAACATATCCAAAGACTACTTATACATCTTCCGTAGAACTATAGCCCTTCTTTTGCTATTTGAAGAAAGTAAATCTCTCATATTTGGCAGTCAGGACACTTCTGAAGCCCTTTCAACTATAACATATATTTATATTAGACCAACTGCTTTGTCATACTACAATCCAACTTTTTTGGGCACACTATTTCCGTGAAGGAAAAAAATCAAAATAACAAGGGCATTTTCCGACCGCAAAGCATGGCACCACCAGAACAATAATTCAATAACAGGGATTGGTATAGCACATGTGTGTATGTACAGTCAAGCAGCCATACATACACAAACATGCTATGTAAGAAAGTGAAACACGAGACACAGGGTGGTTGAAGAAGGCGCAATTATTATCATTCATAGGAACCAAGACTATACAACTTCTCATATTAACAGAGAACTCCAAAGGTGGTAGGCAAGGCTCTTCTACAGTAAAAATTTGAAGATCTTCGACCTTTTCTCTATTTCTGTCAGCATTCCTCCCATTTTCAGCAAAATCAACACGCAACTGACGACCATTAATCTCGTAACCCTGAAGGTTCCGGCGCGCACTTAGAGCAGTTTCCTCATCCTTGTACTCACAGAAGCCATAACCTTTTGGCTTGCCAGTCTCTTTGTCAATCACCAATCTGCAGGCAATTTGGAGCAGTCAGTAGCCACGAAGGTTAACAACATCATCAAATTCACAAGCTTAAAAAATTAACATGAGATATAAATATGTTACTCGGCTGCAGGAAACCAAAACCAGTTTCAGTAAATATTCACTTAGGAGGAAACCCAATCAAGAAAAGGCATATGTGTGTATACAAGACATAGGATACTCGGATGATGCTGTTTTAGAATCTTCTGAACTTTATGTCCAGCATTAATCTACAACCAAAATATCCCCTGGAATCATCTCTGTAAGAAACTGCTGCAGTTTCATACAGGCATGCATGTAAGGACAAGGAGAATGTAGCAGCAGCACATGTGTTTTTGCCAGGCAAGTCTGGAGTTTCATCCTTAGCAAGCTGGGTTTGCTCGCCATTGCCCCGCAGCCAGGCCACACACGGTTCTCAAATTGGTGGTGCCAAAGTATCAAAAGTGTTGAGAAGAATTCAAGGAAAGGTCTCAACTCCCTGATCATTTTGGTGGCTTGGGAGATTTGGAAGCACCGCAATTCTTGTGTGTTTGAGGGCGCTACACCTTGTGTCCAGCGTGTCTTGTTAGCGGTGGTAGAGGAGGGTAACGCTTGGTGCTTGGCTGGTGCTTCAGCCCTGCAGGACTTCCTCTTGCGTCAGCTCCATGTGGGGCCTTAGCGTGGTCGCTCCAGCGGGAGTTTTGGTCGTTCTTCTAGTGTGTGTGGCACAGACTACCTAGTTGTGGGTGTTTGGCCTTATTGGCCCTGTAATAGGGGGTGACAAGTCTTGTCTCTCCTATCTGTTTTTTCTTCTTAATGAAATGACACGTAGCTCTCCCGCGTTTGTTCAAAAAAAAAACTTAATATGTTCCACGTTGCTAAATTAATTTCTAGATTAAATTCCCAGCAGTCATAATGAGGCCCCATATATGTGGAAGAGATGCAATCTTGAAAGCAAGCTAATGTGAGAGGATCTAGCAACACCACGTCCTTTTCTAGTCTTCCCTAGCCTGGCCAACATTCAGATTTCAGCCTTTCCAAAGAACACAGAATATAAAGCTTATTTTCGTTTATATTTGCTAAAATGTACATACTCCCTCCGGCTTTTATTATTTGATGCTTTTTAGTTGAAAAATGAACTAGCTAGCGATAAACATTCAAGAACGGAGGTAGTATTACACAAGCACAATTTAGCCATGAAGCTTCTTACTGCAATGATACACAGTTCCTGCATATTTGCGAAAAACAATTTAGCCATCAAACTTGTGCAATTGATTCATCGTGAGTTAGAATTCTGACTGTTGTGAGGCAACATACTGTTTGTTTCCCTTCACCTGTAGAAATAATGCGGATACCCAAACACATTCCTTGTTATCAAATAGAATAAAGTAAGGGAAAGCACACGTTTTGACAGTAACCAATGGATTTCTACGATGCAACAGGTGCCTATATCTATTCAAAAATCAGGTATTTGTTGCATAAGCCTGTGAACTAAACTATTTTACATGCTAGGTGAGCGAGGCAGACCTGAAGGATACGACTGGGCCGACTTCTTCGCAAATCTGCACGAGCTGCTCCTCCGTCGCATCGTACGGTATGTTACCAACTGCAATCAGATTGACGAACATAATTTTCAGCCGAATGAAAATCCCCTGCACACCAATGAAGCACTAGAGCAGCAAACCCTAGCCGAACTACAGCTCGACCAGAACGAGATTAAGCTCCCAAAATCCAGCACCCCCGAATCGAACCAAAGGCTCCGAGCTCCCGGGACACGTCGGCCAGGGAAGGCCCGAACGGAAACCGAGGGCGGGGCGACGGGAGGCGGGGGCGTACCGAAGACGCAGCGGTTCTGGGCGCCCGCGGGAGCCGCGGCCATGCTCAGCAGCGGTCGCCGGAGGCGGGGCCGCGCAGCATCCGCCGCTGGCGGCGCCGGCGCGGGGCGCGAGGGGCCGCGCGGCGGGGTGGGCGTGGGCGGCGCCTCCTATTTCCGTTGCCAGATGCCGGTGGCCGTGGTGGTGGTGGACATGCGGGCGTGGTGCCGTGGTGGCGATGGTGTCCGTGTATTATAGGCGAGGCGCGAGGCGACTCCGAAGGGGAGACACGGGAGGCATTGCCCGCGGCTGCGCTTGAGTCCGCTGTGACTGGATTTCCTTCGGACCGGAGGACGGCCGGGGGGCTCTGGTTGTTCACCGTCCACATTTTACCCCGTCGATTTTTCAACCGCATTTAATGCGGTGATTTGCTCTAATTGGTCAGGATTGGCCATGTATTCCTACTACTATGCTATTCCCAATGTAAAGTATTATCTAAAAATACTAGGTGGGATAAAAATATTACAGTGCTAGGAAGAAACACCTACCACAATGCATAGTATCGTACATGAATACTCAAAATAATTAACTAGTTTGATCATCGTATCTATGAAAGTGCACCAATCTCATTAGAGCTTGTGCCATAGTCTAATATATCGTGCCAAAACAGTATCTTCTTCGAGTTATAACTTTCTCTCGTATTAAATATGACGTCACGTCAGCTTAAAAATCTTACGTGGCATCTCATTAATGAGTACGATACTACCCAGTGGGAATAGCCTTAGGCCATTTTCAGTAGGAATTCATTCTTATCAAATGCAGCAAAATTGTGACATATTAGTCTATTATGAAAAGAGAGATGGAATAAGTTTTATAGAATGAAACTAGGTACACCGTGCATGCTATTTCTAAGACTACGAAATTCACTGAAACTTCCATTGAGGGTGTGAGAATTTTTTCATCCAACTATGTCCAATCACATGCATTGCAATTAAATATTATGGCATATGAAACTGTATAATAAAACTATGCATTGAAAGACCCGATTTCATTCCTAAATGATGTGACACTTTGAAAACTACGAATTGAAACTTGCTACCGAGAATGGCTTTATGCTACAATATACAATACTCTCTCCGTTCATAAATGTACGACGCTATTAATTTTTTTTCCACAACTTCAATCACTCATCTTATTCAAAAAAATTAAATAATTATCATTTATTTTTGTTGTGATTTGTTTAATCAATAAAGGTGGTTTAAGTATGAGTTATGTTTCTACATATTTGAATAAAATTTTTAAATAAACGAATGATCGAAGTTTTGAAAAAAATTAACCGCTTCAGACATTTATGAACGAATGGGTTTTGAAAAAAGTTAACCGCTTCAAACATTTATGAACTAATGGAGTAGTACATATGCCCTGCAAATAGTATCATTCCGTAAAAAACAAACAAAATTAACCAAGAGGCGAAATGTCTTTGGATAAACTATGGTTGTCATTTATAAGAGTCATGTATCCAGTGAGCAGAGAGAAGACAGTGGGATTAATAAAATAAGCCTCGCTTTGTGGTCACCAGGCTAGAACAACACTCTATACTATACCATCCTCGTTCCAAAAAAAAAAATTGTAATTCTTACATAGCCACTTAGCCAGAATGCTTGTCCGAATACAAATGCAGAATGACACCCTGACCCTAGCTAGACGAATGTAGTATTTGTTTCATGCCCTTAACGTTCTTGATTGAGATCTGCACGTGCCAAACGATTATCGTGTGTAGGACTGACAAGCAGATCATTGTGTTGATTTGCTTTGATTGGTACACATTCTAAATTCTAAATGTTGTTTCGAGGATCAGTGGCAGATCCAGAGCACCCGTGCGGACAATGGAGCGTGTATACATAAACAAAGAATAGGAAAAAAATTGTGAAGAATTAGAAAGAAAGAGAGGAAAAAAGATAAGAGAGAAGAAAATGGGCCCTCCTAGTTCGGTGTAGATGGGTTAGATCTGTGGTCAGCTACTCGTACTCTGCAAGTTTAACAAAATTTAGTAGGACCACATGTGCGTGCCCAGGCCACTAGCTCCGTGTAGAGTGAAGTCTGAAAATCAAGCACAAGTATATTAATTCAAAGCCTGTTCCGTATCGACTTTTCAGAAACACACAGCATTTTGATTCTCACAAGCGTATGCCAACATTCCAGCGTTCCAAAATCAAATTTGACTGGGTTAAATGTTTCCTGTGAACCACTCTGAATCCAGCATTACCTAAGCAGTCGCAGATGGAGAAAACAAAGGACAAGAACTTGTGTAATGCTGAGGAAATTGAATAAATAAAAAAACACTGGGTTTCCCCATACTCAAGTCAAGCAGATTTTATCGAAAAGAAAAAACGGTTTCAGAATTGCTGTATAAACGTAGCGCTTACATCAGTTTACAATGTCCGCAGCAGAAAACTGAATATTGCTTCCAGGGAGGGAAAAAATATCGTTATGCCAAGGAATCCATTGGCTGCCCAGCCTAAGCATTGCTTACAAAAAAATGGGTAGGTACACAGTCTAGCCTACAGAAATGTCATAAACGAACAGTCAAATAATAGCAAACCAGTAAGCTAGTAATATTTGATCTTGATGCAATATCTGTATATGTACAGGAGCAAGTTCCGTTATTTTCTTTCGCCAACACAGATGGCAACAATGATACTTCTGTAACCCACAGACGTCGACTATGCAGGAAAAAGAAGGGCATGTGGCACGCCTCCTTTCCTGGCAGCCTCCTCAAGCTACTCCCGCTCAACTAATCCTCACGTTAGTGACAAAAGATGAATGGCCATGGCTAAGCAAGCATGATAAAAATGCTAGCAAAGCCTTTAAATTATGTGAACAGAACAGATGATGGTTGCTTAAAGCTGGAGCTAGAAGCGCCTGCTTTGTTCGAAGATGTTAATATCTTATCCTTTGCACTAGCACTGCCTACAACCTGTTCAGAAGAATCCGGCTGCTGGTTTTCACTATGGCTGGGTCGGGCCCAGATTTTTATTAGCCCCTCACGGCATATGGTGAGAATTGATTCGCTGGTGAATTCCAGGCCAGAGAGGGGGTCTACATGCACCCGGTGTGCAACAAGGGGAGAGAGCTTTGGTACATCGCGCATCCGTGGAGAAGGCTGGAGAACACCGGTTGGAGGGCACGCATTGTCCCAGTGTGCAGAAGGGCTTCCACTGCTGAATGTCGGTGAGCCACCAGAAGGATGGCGTAGAGGTACAGCAATCTCATCCAATGCTAGATCCCAGAGAAGCAGTTGGGTGTCCTATGTGCAAGCAAAGTCAAAAGGTATCATTGATTCATTGCCAAGTTAATTCAGTCAGACAATCAAATAGCAGGCAACGCATATAGCACATCCTCAGGAAACAATCACAAAATATCAAGTCATACCCTAACAAAGAAAAAAATATCACCCAAGTTTATTATAACAAACATAAAGGAATAAGGGCAGCAAGTGACCAAAAGGACAGCAGGAGCACACCCTTTGTAGAACCAAGTGTAACAAAAATTGCTAAGAGCCCAACAACTAGTAAGAAACTAAAAAATGTATGTATGCATGTTCGTAGTAATCAGAAGCTGAGAAAGCAAAATGGAAGATTATTACTGCTTGTTAACTATTCATGATTCAGAAATATAACCCACAAGAACAAGTACAGATTAAAAAGCATCTTGGATAAACTTCTAGGTACCTGTCCAACCGACCCAAAGCGATACATGACATTTTCTTCCGTTTCATCTGAATTTGGTGGGGACCAATATGGGTCAAAAGAAACTGCACTAACCTGCAGAACAACAAATTAAATTGGTTCAAAATATAATTTCCAATAAAAAACGTCCATGTTATATTAAACAAAGACAACTGTGACGACAATATCACCCATGAGTTATGTCCTTCGCCCCATGCAACTATCTTCCTATCATCCATGCTCCACACTTGCACAAGATCATCTTCACCACCTGACAACAAGTATTTGCCGTCGGTACTGTAACAGGAAAGCATAACCATACTAATTAGCACCTACCATATTCCCCAATTCACAGAAGTGTATGTGGGAATAAAAATAAGAATCAAGCATGCCATGATTGTATGCCATATTCCCCAATTCACAAAAGTGTAAGAGAAAATTAAAAAAAAAGAATCAAGCATGAGATGATTGTATGAGTAAAATAGTCCATTCATTAGAAATCTAAGATGTTATGTGTACATCGAATAATGAATCTTACACAGAACAGGACAACTTTGCCATGATCCTAGAAATAAAGAAATGACCCAGAGAGGGGTGGTAGAGGTTAGAATTTGTGATGACATTTCCATTAATACAGTGACATACAAAGGGAGGGGAAAATTTGCAAAGTTGTATAGCAGCCACCAACCAGTTTTTTTTTTTCACGTGAAACTGTGGGGGAGTTCACCTGCTACCACCCTATCACAACCCCATCCTACAGCTACCTCTTTTCCCACTAATTCCACACGCCCCAAAGCCTCCAACCTCAATGGCAGGGAAACTGTAACTGAATAAAGTAGTGTCCCCCCACTATGGCCGAGTTTGGGATGGCTTCAGAAAAATCCAGCTGACTGGGCAGCTTCATGGCCTCAGCACTGCTCAGGTGGCTACCTAGTACACCTTTTTACAATGAGCTGAGAACATTATTTGTTGGCATGTTAGATCATATACTCTTCTGATCTGTTTTGATGTAATCAACATCATATATTAAACTTGGAGGGAGTACTAAACCATGGCTGTTGTCAGCTGGGATAGAAATCATGGTCCTGTGGAACAGCTGCTACAAGCCTACGACAAATAGCCGATACAAGTACATTTCAGCCACCACACTTCAAATATAAACATCGTGCTAGATGGGCCTTCATCATTCCATATTCCTTCATCTTCCACTTATATTACTCTGAAATCCACCAGCTGCCATCTTGCCATTTCCATTTTTTTCCCTGAGACTTCTGTGTCTTCTACTTAGATGCTTGTAATCATGAGTTCTTATCAAGCAAATAATAGAAAACTTGCATTTTTTTGAAATAACCATACAGGATTCAATATTGTTTTCCATTGAGATTTGATAACTCTATATTTTAGGAAGAAAACCTGAGCAGGTGCACCAAATATTTGTATATATTGCATTCCATTCCAGAACACCATATCATTATGCTCATGTACTTTCGTGTACTAAAATTGGAAGAGTAATAATTTTGAGTTTTGACAAACATCTCAGAATTAAAAAGATCCACAACGCAAAGTGCCATAACATCAGAATATTTTGTGATATAGTGATTCACATAATAAACAATAGCCAGGAGTTAAAAACACTAAAGATTGGAAATAGCAAAATTGATGCATTATATCATTAGTGGAACTATGCAAGGTCTTGTTTTCATATCTCTCAGACATGGATATGGGAAAATATTCCAGTTCTAGAAACGACAAGCCAGGAAGCTCACACAAGAAGACAGTGGTTTGGTGCTGCTGAAACGCAATGCAACTTTTCTGGTTTTCTCCTCTATTCACACACAGCCAAAAGCTAGAATGGCGAGTGAGATAATCTCCTAAATAATGCATTCAGTGCTCCTATTTTCTGCCCATTGTTCTAACTAAATACAAGCTGAAATATAGCTAGCACTAATAGCAATGAACCAACATACTAACTGAACCAAGAAACACGCAGGATTACCTCCAACAAAAGTAAGTTCTGTATTGTTAGCAGCAAAACACACCATTCGCAGCTTACCTCCAGGAGCAACACAGCAGTGCACCATAGTAACTTTTCCCACCAAATATTAGTTGTTCTTTCACAAAGTCAAATACTCTTAAATAGCCTGCATAGGACCACACTATTTTAGTTTAATATACAATTCCTCCAAAAGCTAAACCTTTTGTGCACATTACCATTCTTGGGCAGAGAAAATTACCATCACGCCCAACAGTTGCCAAATAAGCGCCATCCGGTGAAAAGGAAATGGCATTGATGGCACCGTGGCAGATGTGCCACCTTGCAATTGGATTGCCCTGAATTGTTATTTAAACAACAGAATCAATTAGAGCATCCACAGCATTAGAACTTAGTAGTGCTCAAGAATTTCCAGCTAGCTCTACTTGAGTCATCTTCGCAATAATATTTCAAATTATCAATAACGGGAACTGTTTCAGTATGACTGTATGACCATTGACCAGCTTGAATGGTAGAAGTACTATTTGGCAGTTGGCATTAACTGATATCATAGAAGTGAAAATAACTGATGTAAGACCAGGCCAAGCATACACAAGTCTCCGCTCTATTGTCAACTACCAAGAGGCAAGATTGTTCAACTGCAGCAGCTACTTGTGATAGACATTGCTACATGTCAGCTACAAAGAAAGGACAATAGAGTGTTCCAGGAAGTCCAGGCACTGGTTCTTTCAATAACAAATTTCCAGAAAAGCATTTTACTATTATCAATTTTAAAATATGTAACATAATAGCCATGTAAATGCAATTTTTCAGTAAAAGATATCATGTGACTTGAGATACCTTACTCGACTTTGCATGTGAAATCAGCAGCTGACTTTGATCCTTTATAGTTGGAAATGTCCAATCGGTGTTTCCATCCTTGGACTGAATGTAGAAAAGGAATTTTATCAGTGAAGGAAACAACTATTGAAGTTCGATTGCTTCATGATAAAATTCCATGAGCTTCCTCACTTTGTCATACACGTACAAATTCCCATCAGCGTGACTAACAACAAAAATTCCTTCACGTTCTGGAACCCATGCGACGCAAGTGCACCGACTGCAATAAATTGGAGTCCAAAGATAAATATATAATTGCAATTTAATAATTGTGCAAAGAAAAGCATCCATCTACAAACAGAAGTAGTACCTTCTATTTTAAGCTGCACTAGTTCAGTTACCTTAAAGCTAAGAAAATTGGGCCAACTAAACCTCCCCAAAAAATGAAGAAAAATCCAATCCATTAAAGTATCCTGTATCCCAGAAAGGCCTAGCACATGGCTTAATCATCAGTGTTATGACTGGCTCGACGTACCAGTGTCGGAACAAGAGGCAGCATGTCTGAGGCTGATGGCACGGATAAGCACCAGACGTGGGCTTCGGTTATTCAAATTCTAGTAAGTTTGATTTGTTAGTTTCTTCATAGGATATTTATTGGTTCGTTGATTTGGTTTGTTAGTATTCAGCTATGTAGCCCAACACTTATCGTTTAGTTGCGAGTAAGCAAGACAATTAAGTTGTTAATCTTGCCTCTCACTTTGTCCCTCTCGTTCATTGCCCTGCCCAGCATGGCATCACTGTGACACCGAAGAGGTTCAAGGCTTCAAGCTCCAACCACCCACCGCAACAGCCTCAAAAGCTTACCCTAGCTCTACTTATCCTTTGGTAGTTCCGTCGCCAAGGTCTCGATTTAGCAGCACCCTATACATGCATGCTAACCAAAATGCTTCACTTTGGATCTTAACTAGGCAAGGAAGATGAAGTAGCTTTTGCTTTAGCATTTTCATAAAGTAAGAAAAACAAGCTAATTTGCAAGCTACCAAGGGAACTGCACAAAGATTACTTACTAACCATAATGCAGTAACCTGCCGTGTTAAAATCACCTCAATAATTCCATGACTGAGGACTCCTGACTAGTGTTGGAACCCCCCACCCACCCCCACACCCCACCCAAATTACCATAAAAGGAACTTCCAAATTGCATGAAAAGGCAGGCATGGAAACCACAATTCCTAGTGCTATTATTAGAGGACATTCCAAACCAAGCTTGCCTAGTGTGCATTGGTGGCACTTTGGTGCTCTCTGCCCAGCGTCACCCTCACACCTAGCCAGCTTAATTGATGACATTGTTCACATCAACAACCGTTTAGCCTATTTAAACACTGTTTGGACACTACACAGAGGTGAGCCATCCCCGTTTAATTTTTTTTTCTCAAACACGCAGGTGAGGTGCGTATCATTAATATTGAAGAGGAAGAACAGGTTAAAATTATGCCCGTGACAAGGATACAGACGACCTCAGATCGATCCACTACCCGCTAGTGCCTAGGACTGCCAAGAAAGAAAGCCCTCTAGCCCCAGCCATCCCCACCCAAAACCTCCCCTCCTCTTCGGCAATCAGTAAGGCCCCAGCCATGCTAGGAGTGACCCACTCTAAATATATGTTTGGCCCGATTAACGGCCACTTTGACCAACTGTTGGCTATACAATGGGTGTCTGACTGTTTAGTATCTAGCATTTAGGTGAACACTCTTGAAGATGAAGTGCTAAGCAGACAGAAACCTAACAGATTTCAAGCATTCACTAAATCAATGGAAGAAACCAGGATATCCCCAGCTTTCCCATGTCAATTTAAAGCAGGCACATGTGAAAATAAAATATGCATTATGGTTCTTATTTATATGAATGATTAAGGAAAAAATGGCTGCCGATGTTAATTGATGTTTCATCAAAATGAGCTAGCTAATCAGAAATGCAGATAACTATTTGTATTATCTTACAATGGAAGCTGGTAACACAAGAAACGAACCAGAAAATATATCCCACATAACCATGGTGGCATGAAATAAACAAAAGACATACAAATGTGTATTGTTTTCACACACTGGTACAGGGAAAACCATAGCCATTACAATGCAGAATGCACCTTATAGACGTAATACACCTATGCTCCTTGCCTCACTTTTAGGTGAGCATGCTCGAAACTCAAAAGAAAATGGACAGCTCACTAATAAATTTGGTAGATTCTCAAAACTGTCCAAATATCTCACAAAAATACAGATTTCAAAGATTTATGTGAATATAACATGCTACTATGGTAGGCCAAGTACGAGACCACCAAATAGGTTCCTTATATAGTATTTGACTGTCACTGATTTCAAAATACCTTTCTGAATTATGTTATATATAGTATGTTCCAAGGCAGTGATTGTCCAGATTCAAATTTTGATAAACTTCATAAGCAAGTGTTTCCAGCAACAAAACTAGCCCAAAAAGCATGAACTATCACTCAATGCTAACATGTTATGCATGTCTTCACTCAGCACTTATTTGTTATAAGTCGATGACAAAACATTAGTATGTTCCATGCATATGGGGTCAATGGATCATCATTGCTTTTGCCAGTATCTCAGCTAATTGTATCAGATCGCAGCGTAGTGCATGTCGGTCATATCAACACCATGCATTACATTGATGCTACCCAGGTTAAGTTTCCAACAACTTGCATAATCTGCAGGACCACTACTATATGGACAAATAAATACTTAAGCTATATGTACATACATGTAAGGTAATGTGGAAACGAATTTGCCAAGCTTATTAAGGGAAAAATCAACATGTTCGTTTCGAGTAAACAACCAAATGAAAACATGCCTGCTGGCAACGCCACCTTGACTTGGATCTTTGTCTTTGTCTTTGTCTTTATTAATAAAATGCTGATATGAAACAGGCTTCTTTCCAGGATCTTGTAACTGCTGTCTCAATGACATTGAGTAGACTGGACAACGAACAAAACAAGTAATACATGGTCCATTTTTAATTTATAAGCATAAAGCATTCCAAAGTAGGAAGGTGTTCAATATACCATCTCCTGAGAACGCCCCGACGAGCAGATCATGCCCATCCTTGGCTTCTGAGTCAAATGCATGGCAAAGAGGGTTTGAGCTGCTGAAGTGGATGGACTTTATTGGATCCTGATGCAATGACACACATGATCAGATAACCACAGGATAGCAAAGTAACAGACAACTCAGCATGCATTCAGGCATTCAGCAAGAGAAAAGGACATACTTTGTCATGCGAGTTGAGATCACTGATAAAGAGCGTATCCGCAGTATTGAATATGATATATGTGCCCTTCCCGTCATAATTCGCCATGCCCTGCGATCCACTTGCACTAGTCGGCACACCAATACCTCCACCCATGCGGCTGCTTCCTGAGACAGCCCTGCTCGTACCGTTGCTCCCAAAGCTAAGTGCCCGGCTCCCATTCCCAGTGCCTAGCAGCCTTGCTGCTGCAGACCGCATCCCACTTCCAGCGCTTGGTGTGGAAGGCGTGGAGCCCTGGCCAGCTGGCTTCTCCTTCAAATACGTCAACGTCATCTGGCACATTCACAATCGATAATGGATAATAATTAAATAAAGGTTGTATAATTGTTCACAACAGAATAGAACTGGAAATCACAATACCCTGCAAGTAGTTAGCAAATATGTGGTCTGTGCTAATTAGCAAACAGGCACCCGTGCGTCATTCCTATTGAAGATTTCTAGAATGGTAACTCGACATGTAAGCAAGACCATCCAAACATGAAACACCACAAACACAAGGCATATACAGAGGCAGCCCAAACTGCAACCCACAAAATTCTCCAAATAACCACCGCATGACCGATCGGATCCCCAGCACATCCACAACGACGCGGGCAAATTCCCCCAACTGATCAGGCCAAGTCAACACCCATCACAGCGCAACCCACCCACCCCCCCCCCCAATTCCCCATCTAACCAACCCAGAGCGACGCATCGAGATCCCCAGACGGCGAATCGAACCCACCCATGCTAACCCGACGGCGTCCGGGTACCTGGGAGACGGTCTTGCCGCTGTGGTTGTAGTGCACGACGGCGGGGGAGTGCGTCTTCTCGTACTGCAGCTTGTGCCGCCCCTCTGGGGTCTTGAAGTAGGTCTTGAGCCCGCCGGCCCCCGCGCCGCCCCCGCTGCCCGACCCCACGGACGCCATGCTCCGAGGCCCCTGGCGATCGCCTCCGCCGCCGCAATGCCCGCTACCGCCCGCCCGCGCAGACTGACGAGGGCGCACAAACGGTCACCGACTCATACGGTGGTGGCGCGAGGGGTAGGGTTTTGGAGGCGAAGGGTAGGGGCAGTCGGAATCGGGGAGGATCCGAGCGAGAGGTGGGATTGATTTGGGATAGATGAGACAGCGGATGCGGGAGATGAGAGAACAGTCGGAGGACGAGCAGGGGAGAGAAACGAGAAATTGTTTTTGCGGGGTCAATTCACGGCGGTGGAGAAGAAAACCGTTTGGCGCAGGAAAGACAATACTTTAACGAAAGAAAAACACAATTCTGTGCTATTAGGCGCAGGAGTACTGCTCACCGTGTTCTACAAAGCAGTTGATTTCATTCATTTTATTTAAAAGATTTGTTCAAACATATAAAAAAAACTGCTAAGATAAAACAATAGAACAAAACAAAGGGGTATTTTTTCTAATAAGACAAATGATTGAAGTTATGAAAAAAACAATCACATACATTTGCGATTGAATGTAATAGTAGCTTTTTAGATAAATGTCATATCAAGTACTTCATTTTGGTATGGACTTACGAAATCGTTACTTGAGCAACACATTCCGTCTTTAGATATATATTGTAGATTTTTGTCGTGCCTATTAGCTAACTCACAACACTGTCACCGTGGGGTGGATCATCTAAGGAAGTAAGGATTGTTTGTTTGGTGTAGAATTTATTGTCGTTAGTACTTAGTCAAGACTAGGTGGTCCGGAGGCATTGCCACGTGTAGGAAAGTGGAAGCAATATTGAGGATCTTCGATTACATGGTGTGAGCATTGGCTCCTAAGGTAATGTATTTGGATAACAACCATTTAATATCAATATTGTATTTGTGGTCGTAGATTCAAAAGATATTTGAAGTGCTCACCAGTTATACATGGAAAGAAGAGACCCTTCAATTTGGTAACCAAAAAAATTAAGGACAAACATTGGATTTCATGCTTTCCCGTTACAAAGGCCGTAAGACAAATCCAACGGGCATTCTATATGGCCATCCATGTAAACAAAAGTGAAGGCCTTATTCGCTGCAGCTACTTTCAGCTGTAAACATTGTTCCATTGCTGTTTGATTGTGAGAGAAAAATACTGTTCTATGGCTGAAAATAAGTTGAAAGTAGTTCAAGTGAACAGGCCAGGAAGTTTGAATATAGGCAATGTGATAGATGATCTATTATAGCCTGCCTAAGGAAAACAGACTCTAAGCCTCATGCTTAGTATGCCTAATTTGTTTTTGGTGATTGAAGTGACAGCATGGACCATTTGAGACTAATATGTGTGGAATTAAAGAACACAAAAGAAGACCCAAGACATCATGGATAAAAGCCATGAAATCCTAACATGGTGGTCAGCGCATCGGATTTTTACATGCACCAGATAATCCGGTGATGCACACTAGACAGTCTGGCAAGAAGAAAACGCCGCTAACTGAAGACCCTGACCACATGCAAAAATACATGCACCGGACAAAAGAGGAATAAGCGAGGAAGGAGCGACCACGTCAAAGATTGCATGCACAGACGGTCCGGTGTAGCAGACATCAGACAATCCCATAAACACACCGGACGTTATAGGCTGAGACATGCAACTAATCAAGACCTCGGGCGATTACACGCACCGATCGGTCAGTGATGGGTAATGGTCAAATGAAGTTCCAACGACCAGTTAGGGTGTACACACCAGACGGTCTGGCGGTTGTACACACCGGACTATCCAGTGCACACATTGGATCTTCTGGTGAGAACAATATACGAGCTACAACTTTTTTCCATTTCTAAGGTTTGAACAATTTATACTCCATTGTCCGGTCTCCGTCGCATGGTTGGTGACTACTGAGTTCATTCAGTGTTGAGACACATTCTTGAGAGTCCAATTCAACGAGAGAACTAATAGCTAGTGCTTGCGAGATCTTGCTTAGGCCTTGCTTAATGTATAGCCATTGGTTGCGACAATTTTTTAATCTTGTAGCATATATACTTGTGCGCATGAAGACTTGTAAGTCTGAGGCTTAGCCATGTGAGACCCTTTGTGTTGTGGAGTGGCTGCCACTTTATTCGTGAGAGGAAAGGAGGCCCTTTAGTATTTTGCCCAAAGCTCATCTTAGTGGAGATAGTGTTGAGTATTCATGAGAGGCCCGTGGAAGATCCCACTTAAGAGTGGGTGTGGACGAGGGGATATTCGGAGTTACCCGACGAGGAAGCTTGAGCTTTGCATGAGCACATTGACAATCTTGATCCTTGCTCGAATCAAGAGTCCTTGCGCGGATTAAGTGAAGCACCTTAGTTTCTATAATAGGACTAATATGTGCTTTATTACTGTCCCAAGATTTGGTAATCATATTTTTACATCAGGATGTTACAGATGTGTCCTAGCGGGTCGGACATCAAAGGGGCGCAGTCCTGAAACTAAGCAGCGGAATATTAAACGTAGGCCCAAACTTCTACACGTCGCGGTTGGGAAGCAGGCTGTAACCATCACTCGTCCGAATTAATATACGGTAACAACATCATCTTCACTGGAAAAATATCAACAAAGCAACGGTGAGTACATACGTACTCAATAACCCACCTTCCTCCATACGGAGCTGGGGTATGGCTACATCTATATGCAGAATATATCTAAGCTCAGAGAAAGTTTTGCGTAAAAAACATTTTGTATGCAGGGTTCGAGCTAGCCACCAAGTTTTTTTTTTTTGAAAACAAGGTTTTTCTCAAAAAGGTTTACCACTGTATTTACCGGTCCACATGTCTCAAGGCGTATCCGCCAACACATTTTTCACACTTCTACTAGGTTTTACCCCCATAGTTCCAATATCAAAACCATTTCGTTGCAAACCAAACCAATCATTTTAGCTTATGAAAATCTGCTAATCAAAGAATCAAACCGTAATCCATCCATACCAGTAAATTCGGACTATTCGAATAAATTTTACTTTGATCAGATATTATACTAATTCCCACGAATTAGGCTCAGCGAATGCTTACGGCCAAATAAACGTTCGAATTCTAAACCAAGCCTTTGTCGTTACTTCATGGTCTAGAAATGCTTTAAGGATCAGAGCCGCCGAGCCGCACCCTGGTGTCCCTTGACACCCCCATGGCACACAACCTTTTTCCTTCACCCTTTTGAGCCAACAAGCTACCGCTAAACAATTCATTCCGGCTCGGGCTTATCCAATGCCTCGTACAGAGTAGATGGTTGTAATAAAAGAGTTAGATAAGATAAAAATCAACTCGGTTCTTAAAGAGCGCAGCTAGAACCAATTCACCTTTCCATTGCTCGACACCGCGAGCATTCACGTACCCGGCCTTCTCCACGAAATCCGAGACTGGGGTAACCACGAGCTGCTAAGTTACCCATTCAAACCATGCCCTTAAAATGGCTGATCGTGACCCGTGGGTCGTTTGCCGGGGTTTTTTTTCATTTTATTTCAAAATACACCCACGCATCCTTATTCCACCACCTATCAAATCCCACAACCATAATCTAACTCAACATCATAATTATGATAGATATAATTATGTGAGCGATCCGACCTATACACACTGTATCTATCTAGATAGGCTTAGGTGTCTATATTTCACCGTGTTACCTTAGCCAACAAAACATGTTGTGATTATTAGGCCAAAGAAAATTTATGCATCAAGTGAGGATTTCTATGGACTTGCCTTTTAACTTTAGGATAAAGCAATTGCTGCACAGGCGACACTCTTGCTCTGGTTGCCGGGTCGAACGTCCCGGGATCTAGACCGATCAGACTCCCCGATATAGCCTACGTGCACAAACAACAAAAACATACAAATCGAAGTACAATATAAGTTCAACAGGGTTCGGAATTATTTTAGAAGATCAATGCTTGAATTTAGAAGAATTTAGGTAGGGAAATCACCGAGAACGGAGATCATATGTGAGGGATATGAAAATTTGAACGGATGGAGCTATATATTTGGAAAAAAAGGAAAAGGAATATTCCTAGAATATTCTAAAATCCGAATATCCAGAAACTCGGGAATAAAAATCGTATTTTTAGATTCTGGAGGAATAGAAAATATTGATAGATTGCTCGTGAGCAGAGCTTTATAACTTGTGTCAATGATCCACACCTACTATGTCAAATATGACACCGTTTTGTAGGCGGGCCCTGGAGATGGCGAAGCCCAGACGACTAGTATGACTAGTATGGATGCGTAGTGCTTGATTTTAAATGAATTTAGGAAGAAAAATCAATGGAATTGGAGTTGATATGGAAAATATATTGGCTTTGTAAGTAGATTGATGGAAAGAAGATTGGTACACGACTTTGCCTAGCATGAATTTCACTGTGATCAAGAGGTAGTCTAATCACGTTTTGGGCTAGTGGCTTGTGTGAGCCTAGTACACATGGGTGCCGGTGGGGATCAAAAGGGCTGGGCCCACACGTCATGAGCATGGGAGGGGAACCAAACAGAGGCAGGCCCGAGTTGCCTCACTCGGCTGCTTGCCTCGGCTCCGGCGTCGCGCAGGGGCTGCTCGCCGGCGCGCGGCGACCATTCCCTGACCCGAGGGCACCAGAAGCAAGAGAGGAAGGATGGGAATCCATCCCGGGGGGTCTTGATGTGGGTGAAGCTGTGGGTAAGGCCAGACATGGGTGCCATTGGAGGTGGCCCCGAGAGCTCGTGGCGGGCTCTGTGGACGAGGAAAAGAGAAATTGGGGCTAGTTTGGTGTTGACGCTCGTTATATACTAAAATTATGGATCATTTACATATGATTTTATATCTTTTCGAGAGTCAATCTTATCATTTACTCTTATTTTACTAAGAAATAACCCCGTTTTCGAGAATGCTCTTTGTTTTTGTGCAATATTTATTTTTGCAGGAAAATAGAAAATAATTGAGGATATTTGAGAATTTCTCGAAGAAAGGATTTATGCTATGAGGAAGCTCTGAAGAAAGGACTAATTAAAAGCCCAAATTGAGGAAGAAGCCCAACAAGAGAAGAGTCTTGAAAAGATAAGGATTGCTTGAAAGACTAAATCCTGAAATCTTCTCGAAATTCATTACAGCAGCAGATTGTGGGCCCAATTTGGAGACTTTAACGACTTCAAATGGAGAAAATTTGAATACCAAAGTTGTAGATCTCTTCGAGCTCTACAATTTAGAGTCCGAGTTTGCATTAATTGAACTCCAGATGAGTAAGTTATAGTCGAAATACCAAAGACTGCAGAATATGGAAGGTTTATTTCGGGAAGGATCAAAACGATGACTTCATCTCCAACCAAGGAAGGATATGGACAATCGGGACTCTTCTAGAGGCATGGATATACTTGGAAATAGATGTTTTAATTGTTTTAGGACTCTTAGAACCGATCTATTACATTTCATGTATAGGGTTCCCTCCGGGGTATAAATATAGAGCCTCCCAAGGGGAGAGGAGAGAGCACCACCGCATTATTCATTACAAGTCGAGAGTCTAGGGCAGAGGTTAGAGGCGAGAAGCGTTCAACTCGGCGAGAAGTCCATCTCGGCGAAAGAAGGAAGCAAGAGGAGGCAGGAAGCCGGCCGGTCGACCGACCCCTAGGGGTCTGGTCGGCCGACCAGGCGCTTCCCGAGGAGGTCTCGAGTTCATCTTTCGATATGTTCTTCGTCGAGTTCATCCCGACGACTATGCTTCAAAGTTTACGATGTATCTCGAGTAATTCCTTGTACTTTCTTCGATACTTTGATGAAACCTCGTTATTTGATCAATAAAGATTGTCTTTTAGACTTAGCTTGTTATTTATACATGACTTATGATCCATATCTTTGCAATGCTTAATTCCAACATGATTTTTTGGCCGGATTAAACGTTTTCATGTTCTTTTAGTAGATCCTTTTATTTTAATTAGTTGATTGAATCTGCTCATGCTTAGAGATGGTTGGGGTTTGCTAGTTCGTCGATTACCTGGTTACTAGTGACAGTAGAGTCCGGGGAAACGTTCGAGTGGGTCGTCGACATTCATGATCATGTTTATTCTATGCTTTATGACTACAATCTAGTTTCAATGTTGTTCTTAATATGAATGATGTTTGTCTCATATCTCTTGTGGATCCTTTTGGCATGTTAAACCTATCGTTTCCACGTTTTTAGCCTAAATCTTGTTCTTTCATTTTATGGTATATTTTAAATCTTGTTTAGAACATATTTAGTTTATTAAGTAGGATATAATTAGAGTAGTCTTAATCATCTCTTAAATCTTATTTTAGATCTATTAGAATTAGTTAGTAATTCAGTTAATATTAGATAGATAGTTTCTTAAACATATTTATTCCTGAATTGACAAAACCCAAGATACTCGTTCTGCGGAAAAGCTACCGTGACACTGTGCGCTTGCAGTATAAGGATTGGTGTGCTTAAATGCTATCAACAAGCTTTTCTGGCGCCGTTGCCGGGGACCAATAATTATCGTTTAAGTTATTATAAATCTTTTATTAACTTTGTTGCTGCTAGTTTTGATAGTTAGTTTATTTGTTAATTGTGTGTTTAATCTCGTTTTACTAGGTTGCTTATAATTTCTTTAGTGTTTTAATCTTTATTTTAAATTCAGTTTAGATTAATCTCAGTTTTTAATTGCTTAGCTTAATTCGTTCTTGATTTTAAGTTTATTAGTTTTTACTAGTACAGTAACTTTGCTGTCATAGATTTTTCGTTTTGTATTTTTGTTTTTGAAATTAGTTTCAGTTATGACTCCAATGTCTGGAGAATGGGAGCTCTTGACACTCGGAGAACGCTTAACTCCAAAAGCCGTAGGCCTCAAGTTTCAAGATTCCAACAAGAAGCCTGAGCCAAGGATCATACGAGCTGAAGCCAGGAATCATCCGAATTGTTGCCGCAGATCCATTCAGTGGAGAAGATGACGAGAATCCGTACAACCAGCTGGAGAAGCTCAAGCGAGTGTGCCACACTTTCTATCAAGAAGGAGTCCCAGTGGAGTGGGTTAAGGGGAATCTCTTTCCATTTACTCTTGTGGACAAAGCCAACAAGTGGTATCAAGCTGCCTCGATTGAAGCCAAAGGAGATTGGGAAATTCTTTAGCAGAAATTTCTCGCAAGATTCTTCGCGCCATTGAAGGTGTACAAGCTGAGGAAGCAGATTTTCCACTTCGAGCAAAGATGGAATGAAGACATCGACGAAGCCTGTGAGAGACTCGATGACATGCTTACACAAGGATCACTACTATGGATAACGCCAGACGTACACATTCACACTTTCTACTATGGTCTGACGTCAGAAGCCTTCGAGAAGGTGAACATTACCGCTGGAGGATCATTGTTGAGCAAAACATTGAGTGAAGCTAGCAAGATTCTATCAGACATCTGCATGGCATGCAAATACAACAGGGATAGAAAGAACAACGGAGTGAAAGAGCCAAGAGACCATATGGCGTCTACACCTACTGTTTTTAAAGACCAACCATCTGCCAAAAAGACTACAATATCCTATGCCTCTGATGAGGAAGATTTTGGAACTTTTGCACCTCAAGAGGAGACCAAGAGTGACTACAAAAGTCTTGCAAGTGCAAAGACTTTGACGGAGTTCGAGAAGGTGAGCTGGATGCCAAAAAAATTTGGAGATACACTCAAGTGTGCAGGACCACTCCCGGCAGAAGACTTAGTGGAAGAAGAAGAGTTGTTACCACTAGAAGTTCCACTAAGGAAGAGTGACGATGGTCAAGATACAGGGGAGATGCTGCAGAAATTATTCCAAGAAGAAGAGCTGGACAGTGACTTTGTCTCCGAAGTGAAGCAAGTAATAGGGATCAAGCCAGAGTCATCACTTACTGAAGAAGTTGTCATTCAGCTACCAGCCAACGAATCTTCAACTGGAATTTCTTGCTCCATCAACGACGGAGTCCTCAACAACATTTGTTGCGCCATGGAAGCCCAGGTAAGTGCAATGAGCTATGAAGTTTATTCTAAATTATGTGATAAACCATGTTTAATTTCCACTAATCTTAGAATTAAACTTGCTAGTAATGAAAGTAATTACACCTGTAGGCTTAATAAAAGATGTTGAAGTTAACTTTGCTGAAAAAGTTATACCAACCGATTTTTATGTCATTAATGTTTATGATGATAATATTAAATTAATTTTTGGTAGACCTTTTCTTAAATTAGTTAATGCTGTTGTTAATAATGAAAAAGGAAAAGTCATGATTAATATAAATGGATTAAAATATGACTTTGATTTTCTTACCGGCATTTAAAGTGCCTATTAATCTCACTCCAATTAATGCTTTTAGAGAACCTTTAAATCTAGTTTTAGAGGGAGAAGATGAAGGAATCTTTTCTGAAGAAGCAACTGAAGCCACTAATCAACTAAAACAAAACATAGAACAAACCCAAGACTTTCCAGTAGAGCCACTAGGTGACCTTAATCAAAAAGAGGCGCCAGATGTGGAGTTAAAACATTTACCGAATGGACTTAGATACGAGTTTTTAGGAGAATATAAAACCTACCAGTAGTCATTAGTGATGAGCTAAGTCCAGAAGAAGTAGAGAGGCTGTTGGAAGTCTTGAGGAAACATAAGAAGGCAATTGGGTATTCTCTAGCAGATCTAAAAGGAATCAGTCCAGCATTTTGTACTCACCGCATTCCTATGGAGGAAGACCACAAGCCAGTGGTTGATAATCAAAGGAGGTTGAGTCATGAAATGAGATCTGTAGTTAAGAAAAAAGTCATCAAACTCTTAAACGCCGGAATCATTTACCCAGTACCAACTAGTGAATGGGTAAGCTCTGTTTATTGTGTACCTAAGAAAAGAGGATTAACCGTAGTTAAAAATTATAAAAATGAATTAATCCCACAAAGAATAGTGACTGGTTGGAGAATGTGTATTGATTACCGGAAGTTAAATAAAGTCACTAAAAAAAGATCACTTTCCTTTACATTTTATAGATGAGATGTTAGAGAGACTCGCTAAAAATACCCATTTTTGTTATTTAGACGGATTTTCTGGTTTCTTTCAAATCCCTATTCATCCAGACGATCAACACAAGACTACCTTCACTTGTCCCTATGGAACTTTTGCCTATAGGAGAATGCCTTTTGGTCTTTGTAATGCACCTGCTTCTTTCCAAAGGTGTATGATGGCTATATTCTCCGATTTTTTTGAAGATATCATGGAAGTTTTTATGGACGATTTCTCAGTTCATGGCACGAGTTTTGACCATTGCCTAAGGAATTTAGAGAAGGTGTTAAAGAGGTGTGAAGAGGTCGACTTAGTGCTAAACTGGGAAAAGTGTCATTTCATGGTTAGAAGAGGGCTTGTGTTGGGACATATCATTTCTGAGAACGGAATTGATGTAGATAAAGCCAAAATAGAAACAGTAAAAAAATTACCACCACCTACTGAAATTAAATCTTTAAGAAGCTTTCTTGGTCATGCTGGATTTTATAGGAGATTCATAAAAGATTTTTCTAAAATAGCTAAACCACTCGCATACTTGCTTCAAAAGGATATTCATTTTGATTTCACTGAGGAATGTGAGGTTGCTTTCAGAAAGATTAAGGAATTACTTATCAGTGAACCTATCATTCAACCACCAGACTGGAATCTACTTTTTGAAATCATGTGTGATGCAAGTGACTATGCAGTAGGAGCTGTGCTGGGGCAAAGAAAGGACGGAAAAGTACATGCCATTTATTATGCCAGCAAAACTCTTAATGAAGCTCAAGTGAATTACGCTACTACAGAAAAGTAATTGTTATCGGTAGTTTTTGCCTTTGAGAAATTTAGATCTTATATAATTAATTCAAAGGTCATAGTTTACACTGACCACGCTGCTATCAAATACCTTCTCACTAAAAAAGATGCTAAACCTCGTTTAATTAGATGGATCATTATGTTACAAGAATTTGATGTAGAAATTAGAGACAAAAAAGGAGTTGAGAATGTAGTGGCAGATCATTTATCTAGGATGAACCATAACAAGGACGACCCGCCAATAGAAGATGAGATAAGAGACGACACCCTTTATGCAGTCTTAGATAAAGATTCATGTATGATAGACGTTACAAGAGCCGTTAAAAAGGAGCCACTTACTCATCTTAACTATAATTCCAAAAGAAAATTTCTAGCCGAAACTAAAAAGTTTTATTGGAACGCCCCTTACTTATATAGGTTTGAATCTGCTGGAGTCCTCAGGAGATGCGTCCCTGCCGAGGAAAGAGAAGAAATTTTTAGAAAATGCCACGCTGCAGAATATGGAGAACATCATGGACACTTCAGAACTCAAGCTAAGATATGGGGGAGTGGGTTTTATTAGCCAGGAATGCATGAAGATGCAATGAAGTTTTTTGCTTCTTGTCCAGAGTGTCAGAGGACCGGAAATGTCACATTTAGAAATTCAATGCCTCTCACTTATAATTTGCAAATTGATTTATTTGATGTTTGGGGAATGGATTTTATGGGTCCATTTGAAAATTCACATGGTTATGAGTACATTTTGGTGACTGTGGATTATGTCGCAAAATGGGTAGAAGTTTTACCATGTAAAAAAGCGACTACACAGGAGTCCAAAGAAATGATTAAAAATAATATCTTTCCAAGATATGGAGTCCCTAGAGTCATCATTTCTGATGGAGGATCGCATTTTATTGGTAAAGAGTTTACTAATTACCTAGAGAAAATGGGAATTGAGCATAGGGTCTCCACAGGCTATCACCCACAAACGAATGGCCAAGCCGAAACATCAAATAAACAATTAAAAGAAATTCTTAAAAAAACAGTAATTAAAGAAGGTAAGAATTTGTCAAATAAGCTTAGCGATGCTCTTTGGAAATATAGGACTGCGTTTAAAGCCCCTATAGGGATGACACCTTATCAATTAGTTTATGGAAAGACTTGTCATTTGCCAGTTGAGATGGAGCATAAAGCTTATTGGGCAATTAAGGAGCTAAATTTAGATTTAGATGCTGCTATAGTCAAAAGAAGGATTCAGCTGAGTACCCTGGATGAGGCAAGATTGCAGCCTTATCATAATGCAACTATTTATAAAGAAAGGGTTAAAAGATGGTTTGATAAAAGAATCCTGAAGAAAGATTTTAAGCAAGGTGACAAGGTTCTGTTTTTTAATTCAAGGTTTAAATTATTTGAAAAAGGAAAATTACAAAGCAAATGGGATGGGCCTTATATTGTTCATGATGTGTCACCTGCCGGAGCAGTTAATATTATGGATTCAGAGGGAAACAAGTTTATGGTAAATGGTCAAAGGCTAAAGGTGTTCCTTGAAGGAGATAAATTTGAAGTCAATTATATTGACACATATGAATTCAAGGAGGTTAGGATGCATTACCATGGCGTTAATCCCTAGTTTTCCATAAATTTTCCTACCTTTGTATGTATATAGTTACGTTTAATTTCAGTTTTTCTAAAAAATTTAGATCTAGATTTATTTTTAACTAGAAAATAAGGTTACCGACAAAACTTGGAGGCTTTTCAAGTCAGAAAAGGCCCAGGTCGGTCGAGCTCATGGGCCTTGGTCGGCCGACCAGGGGGGTTTCCGAGGCGGTTTGCTTCTAGGTTTTGTCAGAAGAGTCCGCATAGTATACCAAGTGTATTTAGGGAAGAGTTCGGAACGGAATCGCTGTTTAGTTTCCAAATTTCGTCAAACTCCAGAGTATAAAACCATGGGTAAGCCATAGATCTGAGACATCAAACTCAAAACACATCCAGACCTAGCCACGACGTTTTCTGAAGCGATAGAGATGCAACTCGTGAGAAAGGAGGCCAAGGCGCCGGAAGAGGGGTCCTGGTCGGCCGACCAGGAGGGTTCTAGTCGGCCGACCAGCCCTGTTCGCTGGGGTTTCCGCCGCAATTTTTCGCAGATGGTCGTCGACGATGAAGATGAAGAGGCGAGGGTACGTGGATTGGCCGGAAAACGGGAGGTCTCGAAGCATATGGCCAAACTTTCGATCAAACCAAGGCAGATGAAGGTCAGGAGGTTCCACAAGAATTGAAGAGATGCCTAGGTTGAACTATCGAGAAAGTCCTACCCGTTCCGGAGGTATTATTCACTCAAGTGAGGATCAGTTTATGAGCCATAGCCATGGTCAGGAATCAGAGACTGAGGAGATTGCTATTGCTCCTAGTTTCAATACTTATCATGTTGAAGCAGAGGATGGAGTAGGTTGCTGCCCGACTTATAGAGAGGCTATCTATTTCAACAAGAAGAAGAGTGAGGACATCCTTGATGTAATCGTTGATTTAGAGGAAAGGCTTCAAGAGAAGATAGAAAATACCAGGGATAGAGTTAACGATTTTGTTAACGACCTTAAGTGGCAAGTGAACCACCTCCAAAGAATCTTTGGGAATCAAAGATGTATCCTTAACGATATTTGGGGCTGTACGGAAGGAAGAAACTATCAACCGGATGACACTTGGGATGGACCAAAAGAATATTCACCGCCGCCCAATTACCTTCCCGGTGAAGATCCTCTCGATGCACCAGTGGATGAGACTCACTGGTATTCTAGCGATTTGGATTTATGCTTAGTTTAAGTGTGGGGATATTAGAGATTCCCCATTAGTTAGGAAGTCTAAATTAGAGTCATTAGAGTTTTTAGAGTCAGTCTAAGAGTCAGTGTTTTCTTTAAAAGAGTCTATGCAGACAGTCTTTTATATTAATAAAGTGTGTGATTGAATAAATTACTTTACTTTATTTAAGTTTATTCTTTATTTTTGCTTTGATGATTAATCTTGTTTAAGAATTTCATGATTTGATTAATATGGTGATTACTAGATTCATTAAAATTGCATAACCCATATCTTTATTAAAGAATGATGTTTTATAGCTTTGCCAAAGTTTTAATAAGAAAAAGATTAGAGGAGTATTATCTTTTCGTTAAAATTTATTTTTCTTTGATCAAGAATTACATCCCTATGTTAAGAGAGAGCTAAAATTCCTAAGTAGAGCTTAGAATTAAAACCAGCTTAAAAAGCGAGTTGTCTTATTTGAGTTTGGTTAAGTTTGATTCCTTTAGATATTTTGATCATTTAGAATTATCTTGGTCATCTACTTTCATCTTTTTGCTAGCCTTTATATATTCAATTGCTTACAATAATAGCGCAATTTCTTTAATCCTGTTAGCCCATTTCATCTCATTACTTTATCTTGACCTATATAGAGTTAAGTTTTTGCTCAAATAAGTAATGTTCCATAAAAAGCAATTTATTTGAAAAAGGTAGTGAAAAGGGAAAGTGGCGCCATATACAGACTTAAAAAAAAAGAGAGAGAAAGAGAGGAAGATGGCGCCCAGAAAAAGAAAAGAGGGAGAAAAAATGACCATGTGGTCGACTATTAAAAAGGTAGAATTAGAAAAAGGAGAAAGGGGAGAAAAGAAAGAAAGAAAAAAATAGTAGAATTAGAAAAGTTGAAGGAGTAAAGAAAGTTTTATTATCTTGTTAAATAATGAGCAAAAACTATTACTTTTCCAAACCATGTGCAAGTTTCCGGAAATAATTCCACTTTATTTGTTGTTGCACATGTCCACTATCTATATCTTCTTTTTCCTTGTCCTCACTTATCCTTACTTATATTTTCTTCTTTTTCGATGACCAAGGTAGTTTAAAAGTTGATTGAATAATTTTTAGGGAGATACCTTAGCTAGACAATAGAATAAACAGCTTTCCTAAGCCTTTACCAAGCTCCACTTAAACTCTTGTGAGATGAGAGAAGAAGAGTAATTTTATAGGATTAACTACTTATAAGAGTGTCTTTTTGAGAGCTTAATATTTGGGACATAGTAATTTCTTGATCTTTGAAAAGTCTTTGTTCTAAAAAAAACCTTCTTTGATAATTCCGAAAGAAACTTTGGCATTGCTATGATTCGTTTGATTTTAATGATTCTTGGTAGGGGATCTATATGCATAAAAAGGTTAATCTGAAAAATCCATGTTATGATTTGAATGATTTCTAAAGCATGGTTATTTCCGAAAGGTGATTATTTAGAATTTGCTTAAACATAGTTAAAGTTCTTTTATCGATCTTTTTCTCGAGGACTAGCAAGATCTAAGTGTGGGGATATTGTTGGCGCTCGTTATATACTAAAATTATGGATAATTTTCATATGATTTTATATCTTTTCGAGAGTCAATCTTATCATTTACTCTTATTTTACTAACAAATAACCCCGTTTTCGAGAATGCTCTTTGTTTTTTGCAATATTTATTTTTCAGGAAAATAGAAAATAATTAAGGATATTTGAGAATTTCTCGAAGAAAGGATATATGCTATGGGGAAGCTATAAAGAAAGAACTAATTGAAAGCCCAAATTGAGGAAGAAGCCCAACAAGAGAAGAGTCTTAAAAAGATAAGGATTGCTTGAAAGACTAAATCCTGAAATCTTCTCGAAATTCATTACAGCAGCAGATTGTGGGCCCAATTTGGAGACCTTAACTACTTCAAATGGAGAAAGTTTGAATACCAAAGTTGTAGATCTCTTGGAGCTCTACAATTTAGAGTCCGAGTTTGCATTAATTGGACTCCAGATGAGTAAGTTATGGTCCAAATACCAAAGACTGCAGAATATGGAAGGTTTATTTCAGGAAGGATCAAAACGATGACTTCATCTCCAACCAAGGAAGGATATGGACGACCGGGACTCTTCTAGAGGCATGGATATACATGGAAATAGATGTTTTAATTGTTTTAGGACTCTTAGAACCGACCTATTAGATTCCATGTATAGGGTTCCCTCCGGGATATAAATATAGAGCCTCCCAATGGGAGAGGAGAGAGCACCACCGCATTATTCATTACAAGTCGAGAGTCTAGGGTAGAGGTCGGGGGCAAGAAGCATTCAACTCGGCGAGAAGTCCATCTCGGCGAAAGGAGGAAGCAAGAGGAGGCAGGAAGCCGGCCGGTCGGCCGACCCCTAGGGGTTTGGTCGGCCGACTAGGCGCTTCCTGAGGAGGTCTCGAGTTCATCTTTCGATATATTCTTCGTCGAGTTCATCCCGACGACTATGCTTCAAAGTTTACGATGTATCTCGAGTAATTCCTTGTACTTTCTTCGATACTTTGATGAAACCTCGTTATTTGATCAATAAAGATTGTCTTTTAGATTTAGCTTGTTGTTTATACATGACTTATGATCCGTATCTTTGCAATGCTTAATTCCAACATGATTTTTCGACCGGATTAAACGTTTTCATGTCCTTTTAGTAGATCCTTTTACTTTAATTAGTTGATTGAATCTGCTCATGCTTAGAGATGGTTGGGGTTTGCTAGTTCGTCGATTACCTGGTTACCTGTGACAGTAGAGCCCGGGGAAAGGTTCGAGTGGGTCCTCGACATTCATGATCATGCTTATTCTATGCTTTATGACTACATCTAGTTTCAAGGTTGTTCTTAGTATGAATGATGTTTGTCTCATATCTCTTATGGATCCTTTTGCCTTGTTAAACCTATCGTTTCCACGTTTTTAGCCTAAACCTTGTTCTATCATTTTATGTTATATTTTAAACGCTGTTTAGAACATATTTAGTTTATTAAGTAGGATATAATTAGAGTAGTCTTAATCATCTCTTAAAGCTTGTTTTAGATCTATTAGAATTAGTTAGTAATTCAGTTAATATTAGATAGATAGTTTCTTAAACATAATTATTCCTGGATTGACAAAACCCAAGATATTCATTCTGGGGAAAAGCTACCGCGATACTGTGCGCTTGCAGTATAAAGATTGGCGTGCTTAAATACTGTCAACATTTGGCAACCCCATTTCCCTAAGAGAATTGGATAGAGATTTAGGGGAATGGAGGGGAAAATGAACTAATTTCTCATCCATTACCTAAAAGCCCTCGGAGAAATGGGGTTGCCAAACTAGCCCTTGGAGGTGGGCGAGGGTAGAGGTGGTGGAGCGGGTGCTCGTCCTCGAAGAAACTGAGCCATGGCGGCCTCTCGTCGAAGAACGCGCTCTGCTCCCGTGCAAGAACAGGGTAATGGTGGGGAGAGATGGCGGCGCCCGGGTTGCACCGGGGGCTATTCGCGGCGGGGAGGAGCGACATTGGGAGGGGGGAGGTGGCGTCCGCGGTGGGGGAACTAGGTCGTGCAGGTGGGCTAGCCTGGTCGGGGGAAGGCAGGGTGAGCGGAAAAATGAGCTGGTGGCGGCTTGGGCTGAAAAGGGTGGCGGAAATTTCTCCTTTCTATTTTCTGATCTGTATTTTGGATAGGATTTTGGAAGGGAAAATTCAAGAGAGACTTGTGGGGAATTTTGGTAGAAACGTCTCATGGATATTTGGAGAGAAAATATTTTGGAATATTTGGGGAATTTCTGGACGTTTTGTTGAGCTCTTATTTACGCACGACAACAAGCAAGTTTTTTTTTTTGAAAATCGATTTTGAATTAGGGAGAGATTTAGAAGAAAATTTTCGGTCCTAAATTTCGGGGTGTTACACTAAGCAAGAGCAAGGATCCGCAAGGGGCTCCAAACGAGGACTAGGGGGAGGCTTGTGCTTTCTCGATACCCTAGGAAAAAATATGCCTCGAACTTATGCCATCGTCATCGGAAGTTTGCATTACTCTACCTAACTTTTTAGTTTCTACATTTACATTTTTGCAATTGTGTATTTGCATTCCTAAACTAGCTTGATAGGCTAGTTTTCTACACAGAGTTGCAGGTCTTATCCATGGTAGAGTTAGCAACACTTAGCAAAACCTTAATCCACATACTTACTTTTATCTTGTATAGGTTTTCGTAAGTTATTTTTAGAGAACCTTAGTTTTTAGAATCCTAATTCACCCCCTCTTAGAACATCAGCTCAAGGTCTTAGTATGTGACTTTCAAAGGCTATGGACTGTCTTAGTCCTAAGATGAAGGATGCTTAGAAATTGAGGATTATAGTTATAGCTACGTGTAGCAAAACCTTAGTGGTATTATTATTTATCTTACATATGTTGAATTATTTTTACGAGCCTAAGTTTGTAGAATGCCTAATTCACTCCCATCTTGAGACGTCATGGTCGTCTCACTTTCACATAGTAACTTTAGCTAAGTAGATGAATCGATGCTTCTAGTCATGGATGATTTTATGAGTACAAAAACACCCTCGTGAAGTCTATCTCCTGAATCATTTGACTTTTTCATTGGCCATCTTCTAGCTTGACCTTTCATTGTTTTGGTTCCAATGATTTGGATTGAAGTTAACTTGTGTGCATCTAATTTGGCAAAGAAGCTCATGATCAAGCAACTAGCACTTGAATCCTCCTTAGCATTGCATACTCTACAAAGTAGAAAAGCCTGTCTACTCATGGGTCTTTCCTCTCATGACACATGAGAGTCACTAGGACCATGAGCTGATGTCCTAAGAGGGAGTGAATTAGGATTCTAGAAACTAAAGCTATCTAGAAACAACTTATCGAAACCTATTCAAGATAAACAAGGTATGTGCACTAAAATTTTGCTAAGTATAGCTAACTCTACCGAGGTTAAGTATTGCAACCTAGTTACACCCATAAACTAACATATCAAGCTAGTCTAGGGAAGTAAGCACACAATTGCAAGAAAGTAAATACGGAAGCTAAAGAGTTGAGTAGGGTGATTTGCAAACTCACAATGACGATGGCGACAGTGACACAAGTCGAAGACATGGATATTTTTTCCCAAGGTTTTGAGAAGACGCGCAAGCCCTCCTCTTAGTCCTCATTTGGAGCCCCTCGAAAAGGCCTTGCTCTCGATTAGTCTGTGCAAGGACCAAGGCATCGATTCACGCAATGATCAAGGTTGGCAAGATGATCCGTACAAGGGTAAAGCTTCACTGTCGGGTAACTTCGGATATCCCCCAGTTTACACCCACGCGCAAGTGGGGTATATCGTGGGCCTCTCACAAATGCTCATCATTGTCTCCACTAAGGTGAGCTTTGGACAAAACGCTGAGGGCCTCCCTTCCTCTCACAAGCAAGGTGGCAACCACTCCACAATTCGGAGGGTCTTGCAAGACTACAAGCCCCACATACAAGTCTTCGTGCGTGCAAGCATGGGAGGATATAGATTCATAACTCATTACAACACCTAGTCACAACCAAGGGCTATGCGCTATCGGCTAATTATGGCCTAAGCAAGAGCTCGCAAGCACTAACTATGCCTAAGTATGCACTATTTGCTCTCTCAATGAATTAGGCCCCCAAATATGTGTCTCAACACTAAGTGAACTTAGGTGTCACCAACCATATGGTGGAGGCCAGGCAAAGGGGTATAAATAGCCCAAACCTCTAAACTAGCCATTGGGAAAAGGGCGCATTGTGGCGGAACCGCCGATTTAATCCGGGCTAAGCACACCTGCCACCTTTGGCTTGCAGTGCGATTAGACCGAACTAAACCCGGTCGTCCGTCGAGAGTCATTCGGCTCTCGATATTACCTTTTCCCAGAGGAACCGACATCATACACATCCAGCCCACAATGGAGCCACAACAGATACATCATCTCAGGCAGTTGAATATAGCATATATAAACTTATTTTACAAACCAGTTCGAAATAAGATATAGGTTTCAACATAATGCCATACAATAGGCAGGTTTGAATCAAATAGCGAAAGCGAATTCGAAATCATCTCACCGCGGAAACAAAACACTTTAGTAGCCTTCACGCATCGACGATCGAGGCGAGCAGCACCGAGCCCACCGGTACTACCCTCCTCCAAGCACTTGTCCAGATGTCGCCGGTACCTGTTCTCAAAAGGTGGGGGCAAACCCTGAGTACTAATTACTCAGTAGGACTTAATGGATTGGCTTACGGCTGACGCAAAGCTTGCTTACTAGCACGTGGATCCTTAGCCATTGATTTTAAAACAGTGGTATATCAACATAGAGTATCAAGATTCATCTTTTGCATATAACTCCATAATAATATCTTGCAGAAATGTAAGCAATACAATACAAACATGTAGTACTTGAAAACATGAGTAATAAATATGATATATTTAAGTAGTTACTACGTTGAACGTCAATGGTATTGGCATTCCCACACCTGGTGGGCATCAGCGATTCGAATCGATTTTAATTCCCGGGAATAACTATCATGCCAGGGGTATATGCTTACTAGCCATCGCGTTCCCACATATAGCCCCGATCTCCACCTGTCTTGTCCCAAGATTCAAAGCGCCCCCACCTAACCCCCGGGTTGTGCCCCCTCGGGAGTGATACCACAGTTCTCTGGGTCAGCCCTCCCTCGAGTACAAGCGCCCCCGGGCCCATCGGCCTCCAGCAAGTGGATGGGCGGAGCCTCGAAAACTTCGGACAAACCCAGGTAAGACTTTACCGGTCCCATTCCCCGGATAAGCATTCTAGCAATGTTATGCCGACCAATGGGAGAACAACAGACGGGCCTTACACGACTCGGGCGGAGCCAAACGCACACCACATAATAAAATTATTCTCCGCCCGGTCTCCATTTAAGTCATGAGCATAATATTTATTCTTCGATGGTAAAAGTTTTGTGATTTTTGAAACCACCTACGCGACGAGTGACTCCTTTCACTCGTGTCTACTCGCACCTAGCAGAGCCTAGGCAACTCGTCCTAGGAACTCTATATATAGGTGCTAGGGCCAGGGCGGCCAGGAGATCTAATGCAATTGTTTTCAATCAACTCCTAATGCGGATGCGTAATGAAACAATCAATCATCATATTAGCTGGGAGAAATCATGGTCCTGCCTACCTTTGCTTATTCTTATCAAACCAACAAACTAAACTAGGTTAGTTTGTCGGGTTGTGGGGCTTTGCCCCAGGCAACCCCTTGATCACTTGAACAACTCCTCCTTCCAAACACGACTGATGGGCTCTCCAGGTTGTGTCTGGGGCTTACTTGATCTTCTGGATCACCATTGCTCAAAGTAGCTCCCGCACTTGTTTCTCAATCACGTATCTGCAATAAGCGTTGCTATATGAATGCTATGCATGACACAGTGAATGAGATGCACGATCATCAAGCATACAACTGATTAAGCAAAATATGAGGCAAACATCTAGTTACGCATGTAATGGATTACTAGCTCAATCAAAACATCCCGACTGGCACTAGCATTAATATTACTTTTATGGACCCAAAGCAAACGTGTATGTGAAATCTCACAAGAACACATATACAAAAATCAAGTTGTCAATCACAAAGCTAACATGGTGATGTGAGCCGATAAAACATGCAATAGTTATTTAGTCATTAAGATTATTATGGTAAGTGTGGGGGTTTTTATTGGATATACTAGTTTCACATTTTCTATTATTTACGTAAATTTGCATTATTTCTACCATTTTCAAATCAGAGTCAAAACCTTACATGCACCACCTCCTACTCTAGCAGTGAGTCATGTTCATAACTTAGAGCTCGTACCAAGCCTCTAAAGTCACTTGGAGCATTTTTTACTATAGCAACCTTTTCTTAAATTAAATATACGCTTAAATACAAGACAAGGGCAAAATAGTAATTAAACAGTAAATGCTAGGGCTACCAAAATTTATACAGAGCCTACACATGTTCACAAGGCCTCTGCCCAAATTTCATAATTTTTGAAGCTCATTTTTCCCACATTTCCTATTTATCAAGGTTTTTCATGCATGCACAATAACAGGGATAAAACAGTCATGTTACCACACAAGGCCTAGTCCACTGCATATATACCATTTTTATCTTTCTAACAAAACTAGTTTAACATTTTTATCATTTTTCTGTGATTTGTTATGAAATTTCAAAGTTCATATGCCAATTTCAGAAGATAGTCAAATATAACCCTGAAAATGGACCCCTACACAATTAAATCTACTTTGCAGGGGTGGCAAACAATAATACCAACACTCAATCAACAGTGCATGCAGTTACTGAAAATTATAGGGTTAGATCTACAAGATTGCATGGCTTCGGGTTAAAGTGCAAAGCCCTAACCTTTCCAGGGGTTCATGGCAGTTTTCACAACACACAATAAACAGTGACATAAAAGTGAAAAAGGACGAGGGGCTTTCTGCAAACTACCCCATCTTCTACCTCGGGCAGGGGCGCAGGGGTGTGCGGCGCGGTCGCCGGTGGCTCTTCTTGCGCCGGCTCGAGGAGACCCCTGAATGACGCAACGGAGGTCGGTGAAGGCGTTCTCGGACATGGGGAATCGTTCCCCCTTGGTCTTCTCGCGCGGGGTCACGTGTACGAGGAAATTGACGGCCGTGAACTCGCGTGGTCGCCGGTGTACAGGGGTGGCGGCCGCGGGCTCAACCCGGGCGAGCCGGTGAGGGAGGAGGACGGTTCGGCCCCGAGAGCTGCGCGAGGCCGCAGCTAGCCCAGAGGACGTGCGCCGGAGGCAGGAGGTGCGGCCGGGGGTGCGAGCTCAGGCTCCGTCATGGCATCGTCCATGGCGGGTGTGGTCTGCTTGTCTCAGTACGAGCGGAAGAGCGAGGGCATGGAGGGGAGGCGGAGAGGGATTGAGCGAGAGTACAGGGGCAGGAGAGGGAGCTCGGCTTCCTTCTCCTTAAAGCCGGGAGGGGCAGGGGCAGGCCGGGCGGCGTGTGGCCATGGCGGCCAGGGCCGGTGCCGCGTGGGCGAGCGGGAGGAGAGGAGGAAGAGAGAGGGCGTGGGTGGACCGGGTCCATAGACCGGAGTCAATGACAGGTGGGTCCGGGATGAAGAGGAGGGAGAGAGTGGTCTATGGGCCGGGTGCACGAAATTGTGAAGCGGTGGGACCCACGGCTGACGTCGCTCTGGTCCGGATCCGAGGTCCTGACGGGTGGGTCCCACGCGTCATACACACAGCGAGGAAAAGGAAATTCGAAAAATGGAAAAGTGATGGTTGACTGCCATGCCCCTTGTCTGAATATCGCATTTTTGAGTAAAAATAAGGCCAAATTATGGAAAACTCATAATACAAGAAATGATCTACACTTCATGGTCTACAACTTTGTTTTAATTTGTGTCACTATGTTATATTCAAATTTTAGGAGAAATTTGAATTCAAAAGCTGTGACCCCAGTTTGACCAAGGTTTAATGCAAACTTAGAAATTCCTAAAGTCTATTTTATGCTCATTTTCAGAGAAAGAGTATTATACCAATGTTGTGTAGTTTTTAATTATCTACAACTTTCATATATGATGTTTTGCATGATAGGAACTTTTGTTCCATTGAAATTTGAATTTGCCTTACCGATCAAGTTTAGGCAGATTTCTGCTTTTTCATTAATCGACTCAAAAATCCACCTAAACCTTTGTGCATGTTACCACACTCAATACCAAAGTTGATCCACATAAAATTTTCTACAAGTTTGTTATAGAGAGTTTGGTCCAAATCACATTATATTTTGAACTATAGTCACAAGTGTGCTCAGGGGTTTTGCAAAACTGCCATTTCAATTTATGTATGGTCTTTCTTGTTTCCAACTTTTGAAGTATCAAACGGAGTCCAATAACTTTGATATTAGGTTCATTTGAAAGGTGATAAGTTTAATTTCATTTCCTAGTCAGGTAGATTTTGAAGTTCTATAGCGAAAACAAAAGTAATTTCAGAATGAAGTTTGAGGAAAGGCTGAAATGCAGATTAGGGAGTTTAAGAGTGGACTAAGTTTGACCTGATTTGACTAGGCCTTTTGAAGCTTCCAATTCAACATTTTTAACTTGGACCAGAAGAAAATTTGGTCTATATAACAAGAACTAAAACTTTTGTGCTTGGGGTTTCTCATGAAAACCTTTGGTTTTTGGACTAAACACCTAAACAACGTGAGGTTTTGTACATTTGAGTAGAAATTTTTCGACTTGTGATTTCTCCACCTTAGTTCTTTCCATCTTTAAACATGATTTAGTTATAAGAAACCATTACCTTAAGTCAAATATGAATTAGGGCCTCTGAGATGCCGGAGGCATCACACGCATCTCACATACTGCTGTCACCCGACGTCCGATGTGCATACACCCAAACTAGCTGTTGGAGTTGACCGTTGTGATCACCGGACTGTCTGGTGTGTGCAAACTCCCGCGGTCTTGAGTTGATGTAGCTCTCATGCTAGAACATCTTGGTGTAAATCACCCATTGTGTGACACGTAGCTCTTCTCTCTTTTGCCAATATCGTCCGGTGTTTGGTGTGTGTAATTCACAACGGGTCTTGAGTCTTCAACTTGCGGCATTTCTTCTCATCGGACCATTCGGTGTGCACCAACGGACAATCCAGTGTGTTCAAATTCTGGCCCACCATGATAGGACTTCATGGCCTTTATCTTTGATGTCTTGGGTCTTCTTTTATGCTCTTTAATCCTTATTTGAGGTGTTTGTACCACAAGCCCATCTCTTGCACCTTGGACCTTAAACAAATATACTTGCACACACATTATTAGTCTTAAATGGCACATGTTGTCACTTCAACCATCAAAATCACATTAGGGAACTAACACTATCTGCACTCGTCCCTCTACATGCTTCCGACACCGCTGTAGCGTAAACATATGGCAGAAAAAATGCTGCAGCCTGTTACGGCACAAGCTACGCCAACCAAGCGGAATGGGAGGATTCCACCACAGATGCCGGAATACGGACGCCTAAGCCATCCTCCCCCTTGCCCTCCCCGCAATTGCCTGGTTCTTTGCGCGCTCGCTCGGATGAGCTCCGCACAAGGTCGCTCCCCGCGCACCGCCGCTTGTCCAGTGTCGCTAGTTGAGGAGGAGACAGATCCATGGCGACGGCGATGGGGACCACAGTGGGTCGGGTGGAGGAGGCCGCAGTGCGAACGGTAGAGGAGAAGGAGGAGGTGAGCCAGAGGTGCGCCGCCAGTGGATCTGACCCCACGGGCTGTGGGGCCCCGTCGGCCTGGATCCCGCCGCCACGACGCCGTGTAGGAGAGAGGAGGGGCAGGGAGGAGAGGGCAGCGGCAGCCGTGTCGGCGGCCCTAGAGCTTGGAGTCAAGGAGGGAGGTGGAGAGAGAGCGGGAGGGAGGTGGATCCGGCCGGCGCTGAGGAAGGAAGGAGGCAACGGTGCTAAGGTGGGTGGGGCTCGGGTGGCAGAAGCGGGCGGCGGTGGAAGCGGGAGGGAGAGGACAGAGAAGGGTGCGGGAGGTTGGAGAGGGAGGTACGATGGGCCACAAGGCCGCTGGGGGTTTCTTTTCTTTTTATTTATAAAAATGATTTGTATTTTTTTTGTATTATATAATGATGTAAAATAGTTTTCAGTGTTTTAATATGATTTGTTAGTATTATAGGTATTAATTTGGTGTATATGTAAAAAGAGAGGGTAGTTGGAGGTGGATGAATACAATATTTGGTAGTTGGATGTGGAGGAAATATATGGAGTAATAGGAGCGCAGGAAAAGTTAATATGGAGGAAAGAATCTTGCTGACTAAGCAAGAATATTCCTTTTAGAGTAGAAATTTGAAGGAACAGGAGTGTAGATAATCTAAGCACCAGTCTTAGGTCCATTTTCCTTACAACATCTGGACCAGAAAGGTCATTAACCCTAAAGAGAATCCCCAGAATTCGTTAGAAGTCAAAGTCTTCAAGAAATCCAATTTGAGAACAAAGTTCACTTTTTGAATGAATTTCAATTAGAGGCTCTACTAGTCATCCAATTAGCAAACAATATTAGTATATTTAAAATGTTGCATAGTACAATCCAAATGTTGGTTTAAAAATAGAAAAAAAGCAAAAGCAGAATATACACATATTAGTTCTCATTTTGTTGCATTAATTATAAACAACACCATGATCCAAATGGATTAAAAACAGATATATAGTCAAAGAGAAAAAACTCGTTTGAAAATTGAAATGCACATACATACACATACAAACTCTGGTTGAGCCAATTGTGACTAGGGGGATCATTGTGGGCTTGGCGGCATAACTAAATACCTGTGGAACCCGCGGAAAAATAGTTTCTCGCCAAACCCGCAAACATGCCCGCTTGCATCCCTAATTGTGACACATGTTCAGCATCTATTCCCACCTCCGGCATCCATCCGCACAAGCGCAGCATTTGATTGTTTCCTACGTGGGTGTATCTCAACCATTCATGCTCATATCTTATGCAACGCGTTGCAACATGTCCATTTGCAACATGCTGCACAATGTCCCCGACAATTGCGGACGTACCTGTGCATGCCAATAAATTGGCTGTCATCTTGTCAATATAAATTATTGCAATATTCAAATTACAAGCAAAGCGTTCTTTTCCCACTACATGCGGCCTTATGCATGTGCTTGTGCACTGCCGACGTGCGTGCACGGCACAAGAACATGCCATTCACGCTGCTTTGCACGGATCTCAAACATTTTCTAAGTGTTTGGATTGGGTTTAGGATAAAACTAAAGCATGGGATAGGATATACACCCACACACATTTCCATATCCTTCTTGCCCAAACAAGACATAAGGTATATTCTACCCTCATTTCCCCTGTCTCATTCTTTATTTCCCGAATATCCAAACACCACCTACCCTCCATTTCCCCTGTCTCATTCTTTATTTCCCGAATATCCAAACACGAAGTTATGGATAGCAATTGCGCTAACCTAGGCATTGGAAATGGGCCGCCCGTCACAGATTGCTTTGGAAAAGCATGACTAGCGCTCTATCTTCTTGGCCCAACACGTTGTGGCGGGATTCTAGGAAGACACTAGCCCAATCCCATTAAAACGAAATACTCACTCTGTCCTGAAGGCCTTCTCCGATGAACAGATACATACCATTTTCAACGAGATTTCTGTCTAAACCTTACAGAACGCACGCGCGCGAGTGCATGAATTCCTACCGCTGTAGCGCAGCGCATTCACTGTTTGTGCGGAGGAAACGCTCAATACATAGACAGTGGATCGTAACATCGTGTTGCAACTGATCTCGTCACAACGTATGCTTGGCTTGTTGCATAAGGCTGAAACCAGCGCATCCTCCATCCTCCATCTCCTATCACTACTACAACTACCCATATCTCTGTCTACCGTGCAGAACAGTGCCATAATAATACCGCATTTAATTTTGAAGGAGGGATATGGAGGCACTGCTGATTTCAGCCTAAGGAGACACATGGATGTTTGGTGTGCTTGCCGGTTAGCCTGGCTCTCCTCTCCCACAAGGCCAGAGTTGCCAGAGGAGGAGAACCAATTTTTGACTAGCCTAACTTAGAAAGAAAAGATTGACAACTCAAACCTCGAGAAATGCTAGCTAGCAAACTAAACATACATATGCTAGACCACATTTACTCAGACCAAGACCGGTAGCTAAGGTAAAATCACATCTATTCACTATTTTAACTATCTCTTTGTGAACAGTGTCACCACATCGTCGTTTGTATGCCTGACCTTTTAGCTGGACGTTGGATTCAGTCTCACCGGTGAACGTGCATGACCGGTTAATCTTTTTTTTCGGGAAGTAATATCGGAACCAACACCCTCAGTCCCTCACAGGGATTACCATCTCGTTTTTCGGCAAATCCCGGACAGTTCCGATATCGGAATTCCGGACGGAATTCCGCCAGATTCCGTGTTTTCCGAACGGGAGGTGAATTCAAATTCAAAAACGGAAAACCGAGAGTTTCCGGTCGGACGTCGGAATTCCGGTGTTTTTGACCGGAAAACGAAGAAAAAGATGGGAAACACATGGGAAATTTATGTACATATAAAAAAATTGAAAATTTTAGCAGAGTTTCCTCTTATTATGTGTATATTGACAGTTTATAATGCATAACATATATGTAACTCCACCCAACAATGAGAAATACAACATTAAACACATAGGCCATGTCCAAAGTTCACACCTATAATGCAATACATAGTTCAAAGTTCATTAAAATTAATCCTACATAGCCTAAAGTTCATTATAATTATTACAATACAAACTTACGACAGAGTCAAAGGCATAGTCCATACTAAGTCTATGTAGCAAAGTCATACAACACAATCACCATGTCCATCCAAAGTCCATGAAGCAAAATCATACAACACAATCACCATGTCCATTATATGTCCAGGAATCAAAGGCATAGTCTTTGCATTTGAAGATTTGTATAAAATAGATGCAATAAGTAGAGAACGCAAAACATACAAATAAATACCATTAATATGATGAGTATCTACATTCTTCAGTCCTCATATCTCTTCCGGTGGTCCCTCATAGGGATACGGTTCACCTGGTGGTGGCAATGTTAAATACAGGTACGTTTTCAGCTTGGATACGGGTCCAAACCCAAATCGTCAATTTAACCAACCAAATCAACTTGGATTTGAATGATTTCAAGTGCTAATCGCTCAGAAAAAAACCTAGTTTTTTATCATATTTTTTCAGAATTTTTTACACATTTATTATAAATTTTTTCAAAATTTTAAATTTCAAAACGGAATTCGCCGAAAAAAACGGATTTCCATTTCCCGCAGTCATCTGGAAACGGAAAAATTTCCGGAAAACGGAAAGGAAAACCCTGGTCCCTCACCCTCGCTTGAGAGCTGGGCAGTGGGCGTCTCTTCTCTCACCTCCTTCCATTTCTCCCTTGTTGCGGGCCCTCACTCGCCTCGACGGCTCGACCTGCCTGTCTGCCACGCCCGCTGCCTCCCAAGCTGAATTCGGCAGCCCGGGCAAAGCGAATGGCTCCCCTCTTCGCCGCCGCGTCCCACGCGTCCCTCCTGCCCCTCTTCTCCCCCGACCCCGCGGCCGCCGGCCGCCTAGGCCGCGGGACCCACAGGCCCCGGACCTCGAGCCTCCGCCTCCGCCGCGCCCCGGGGGCCACCGGGCGCGGCCGCGGCCGCGGCCGAGGGAACATCCCCGACGAGTGGGGCGAGCGCTCTCCGCCGGGCCCCCCCGAGCCCCCCGCCCAACCGGACCCGCCCATCGATGAAGACGAGTGGGGCCCTGACGCCGCCGAGGGCAACGCACGCCCTGTCGTCGTCGACGAGTGGGGCGAGCCCGGGGAGCCCGAGCCCGAGCCCGAGCTGCCATCCGCCGCGGACCCGCCTAGCCCAGCCGCTGACGACGACTGGGGGAAGGAGCCAGAGGCGCCGCCGGCGGCTGCGGATGAGTGGGACGAGCAGGCGGAGAGGAGGGAGGAGCTCAAGCGGTGCCTGGTCGACACGGTGTACGGCTCCGACCTCGGGTTCCGGGCGTCCACGGAGGTTAGGGGGGAGGTCGTCGAGCTAGTCACCCAGATCGAGGCGGCCAACCCCACGCCCGCACCCGTCGAGGCGCCGGATCTCCTCGACGGCAACTGGATCCTCATGTGAGTCTGCTGTGCCGAAAGCTCTTCTGTTCCTAGATAAGTTGATCTTACGATTATTCGGGATTGATGAGCTGTGTTGTCACTGCTAATAATCGTACGTATATCCTCCATCTGACCATGTCGTTCAAATGATTGGGAGGTGGACTGAAATCAGTAATGATTGGGGATTTGGGGGTGAACCATTTGCTCCTGAGGTGCAAGTAGATTGTCCCCTGTGCTCAAAACTGAACAGAAAATGGCACTCAAAGAGATTTCAATGTGAATTAGGCCCCATAACAGAAAATGACGGCTTCTATAGGATTTAACAAACCTTTAGTTATGTTTTTCCACGATGTTTTGTTTAGGGCTCGCCTATTTATTGGTTTGGTTGAGATGCTTGTAACCATCAGATGGACTGTAACCTTAAATGAAGTAGGACTAATATCCTCTTGTTCAAGGATGCATTTAATGAGAAAGTTGTAGACAATTGTGCCTACAGGTGCCCCTGCATGCACAAAGCTCCTTCGGTTTCTGATCATTGAGTTTGCTGGTGCTTTGCTCTCCTAGCTTCTCGATACAATTATCACCAGGTCAAATGGTTTGCCTTATCGTGTTTGATCATTGACTTGCAGATACACAGCATATTCTGAGCTTCTGCCGATTCTAGCTGCTGGGGCAACACCTTTCGTCAAAGTAAAGCAGATATCACAAGAAATTGACTCTAAAAGCATGACGATAGTCAATGCTTCCACCCTTACGACTCCATTCGCTTCATTTTCATTCAGTGCAACTGCCTCATTTGAAGTTCAAAGTCCATCAAGAATAGAGGTACATAATTGATCAGCATGCTAACAGTTGATTCACTTGTTTGGATACACAATTCCGTTCCTGAGATAAGCCAACGGCAGTTGATTCGTTTGTTTGAAAATTAGGACTGTCATACTGTTCTATTAAGTTATTTCAGTCATTTAGCTACTTCGCCAACTTGTGTATTTGTACTGGCTGGAAATGTGGAATTTGGTACTGCAATTTTGTTTTGCTAACTGCCAGATTTGATGCATTACATGTTCCTCAAATGACATTCCATTGTGCAGACACCAGATGCTAACGTCGTCAGTTGTTAGCCTGACCATGTTCCATCAGCTGTTTTGTGGTAATGTGTACACAGTCAAACTTACATGCTAGTGATTTACTTGAATGCAGGTCCAATTTAAAGAGGGAAGCTTTCAGCCTCCGGCAATATCATCATCGGTGGACCTACCTCAAGAGGTTGATATATTCGGGCAGAAGATCAGCCTGGGGCCAGTCCAGCAGACACTAAACCCCTTGCAGCAAGCATTTGCTAGCATTGCAGGGTCCATTTCTGGGCAGCCACCCCTAAAGGTACCGATTCCTAGTAACAACAGAGCCCGATCCTGGCTCTTGACCACCTACTTGGACAAAGACTTCAGGATCTCCAGAGGCGATGGAGGCTTGTTCATTCTTGCGAAAGAGGGGAAGCCCTTTGCTAGATCAATTGTAAATTTGTAATGTGTTGCTACGCGAAAGGGTACTCAGAAATGCACGGAAACTGTATAGAAAGCACCTGACATTCTGTTTATTGATCTTGTTGGGGTAACATTTATACATGAACTGTGCTATGAAATCTCAGCAATGAGCATTGAATTGACTAGCTTCTTAGTGCTAATCCAGAGCTAAACTGAGATTGAAACAAGCAAAGCACTTCTACATTCATCTGATGCTTTCTGCATTAGCACGCTTGTCAAACCATGCTTGAATTCGGCAATTATGGCATGTATATACTTTTACTCAGCAAAACGTGGTTAATATTTGCCTGTACGCTCACTTCTGATATAAAAGCCCAGCCTGATCATAGCGGCAGCCAGCAAGTGATTTTTACTCCCTCCTGTTCCAATTTGTAAAGGGTTTGATAAATCTATTCAAAGCGTATCACCCTTACAATTTAGAACATAAAGAGTACCTATTATGTAATGCCATTCGTAGCATACACTTCAAATTCAAATTTGGCTAAGCCCACAATAAAAACTAAGACAATGGTTAGAGTTTGTTTTACTCGAGGCATACCACATACTCTCTTTGTTCTTAAATATTTATTGTGCCTCAGTTTTTTTACAACTTGGTTATAGCATTGTATCAACGAAATTACACAAACATGAAAAATACAAGTCATGCAAAAACTACTTTTGATATTAAAAAATCACAACAAAATAAATGATAACTTACGAGATTAGAAGACAAATGACAGAAGTTTTAAGAAAAAGTCAACTACAGCAACTCTTTGAATGGAGTATAATAGAGGCGAATTACTTTTTACGGAGGGAGAACTAGGCAAATTTCTTTTTAACAAATTTACACAGCACTAACGGCTAAATTATTCCAGACAAAAAACACTTAAAAAGGGGCGATCAACTATGAGATCGTGAAGACTGTCTTTTTCTTCACGTCTACACCCCTCAAAAGATACACGATTGCTAGGTTTAATTACAGAGCAACCCCTATGGAAAATCCATCCAACTCTTTGACCGATGTGGTAATTGTACAATGGCACCTCAAAGGCGTCACTGCTCCTTGTTCACAAAATTGTCGAGAACAGTTGATGTGCTTGACTTCTACGCATGCCAATGGATGCCTCAATGAAGACAGATCACATCCTTAAACGATTCCAATAACAGAACCTCCCAACACACAGATTGTTCCCTGGCAAGTCCAGTTCATCTTTCGTCCTCATTGCTGATGTTTTTAAGAAAATAAAAGGTTGGCACTCAAGATTACATAATTTCGTCAAAAGATACATTACAATAGCAGTACTCAGTATAACTATAACTATTAGGTGAACAAGGCATATGCACTAAGAAAGCACAACGCTGCAACCTTAATAATATACTAAAAAAGAACAGATGTTAGTCAAAGATTTGTCAAGAGCAATTGAGCATGCTTCAGACTTGTGACAAATCCTGATGACACTATTCAGACAAGGGGAAATTCCACAAAGGTTAGCTAAATGGTTACAAATATTGATGCTTAGCCGGAAACTACAATGAATACCAGTGGTAGTGAGGAACATCCAAGATCAGTGCAACAAGTCTGGGGTGTGGATACAAAATGAAATAAAGAATAATGGCAGGCCCAGCAACTTTCAACAATATATACAGAAATCTCAACAACAAAAATAGTATCACAACAATTAGCTTTGCTCGTAATTTATTTTTCATGTTGATATAGATTTCTTCCACTCTGACAATCTTAAAGATTGAAATTTGTAACTACCGATTTATAGCGTTAGAAAAAAAAATCTGAAGAAGTTTACCGTTTTCCAGAGCAAGGTGATATTCGTTCAATGTGTGATGTGGGCTGCCAGTCTGACACAGAAAAAACCCTCGGCAAGTTTACATACAGAGGGTCAGAAATCTGAAAAAACAAAGTGGAATTCGTAAGTAATGGAATAGGACAACAGAAAACCTGTCAGCATAGCTGGAAAGCTATGGATTCTACCTGATTATCAAAGCACACCCTGCATCCTTTTGAAAACCTCATGAACAGACGAGGGGTCTACATCACACCTAACACCCTCGCCCCCATACTGTACAAAGAGGTATTCTCTTGTAGACATTGGACGAGGCATAAGATCTGATATCTCCGCCAGATCTTGGTTGCGCTGTAAAGGTTCCCTTTGGTTTAGCGAGTAATGCACGTCAGCCAGGAGAAGCCAGACAAGGTCAGCATCCATGCAAGCAAGTCCTGCCAATGCTCTTACAGCAGCTTCCCGCAAACCTGTCAAACTACTGTAGGCAATGCCTACCACAAGGCCACAAACCTTCTTTAGTACACTTTCTAGTGCAATGGCACTTCTCTTGTTCGAAGATATTGCCCCAATCATGTCCAGGACTGCAATCTGAATCTTTTGACTGGAGATCTCAGCCATAGGTTCCTCTGAGGTAAGTGAAGTATCCCTATATGGTAAAATGATTGCTTTTTCATCCATCGTTGATATTATTTTTCGGCGAAATGGAGATAAAGCCAGCAACCTCCAAATAATAGATCCATCCTTGTGAAACCGGCGTACATAAAAATCACCACCAGATATACCGATTGCTCTACTCAATACTTCAGTGCACTTTCTAACAACCGACTGGAAAACAACAGTATGGTAAGTGCAGAACTTACATCTTAGGTACAAGATATACAGCTAGGCTAAAATTAGAGCAAACATAGATACCCCACAATCTAAATGTAGCAAGAAACAGAAAGACCAGGAGTTAAGATATAAACATGTGAAAATTCATTGTCCGTACTCTGTAGACTAATGTGACAAGAATCCATTAGATATCCAAACTGACCACTTCAAATTCCTGACCCAAACTTTACATATAAATCAAGTCTATTTCAGTTGCAATACTTGTTCCGTGATTAGAATACGAATGAGCTGAACAAAGGTATAATGGAAGATATGAAGAATCAATGTGTTGAACTAAGCTTATAAAAGTAGACAGCATCATGTAAATGCACCAAATTCAGGTGTTCTACATAAATAACATTCAAAACCATATTGGGAGCCCTACAAAGTGAGCAGGAAGAGAGGAGTCGGCCTGTTCACGTGTCTGTCCTTAGTCAAACAGATGTGTGGCGTACTCCTGTGGATCAAAAACCATGAACCACGATTTTGTGCAAACATGGAAAACCTAGCCTTGGTAATGAACAATGTAGAAGGATAATAAACAACCAAAAACAGAAGAAAACGCAACGGAAAACGATCATATGTGAAAAAACAGTACCACTGAGATCTTGTTCTTTAGACAAATAACCAAGTAAGGCCATAGCTTGTTCATAGCTGGGAGTAGCCTATTCTCATCAACATCTTCAGTGGCATCTGTACCATCAAGAAGTTCATCAAATGATAGAAACTGAATGGCTTCCACAATAACCCCTTTGCCTTGATATTCACACTTATAAGCCTCCTCAACCTTGGCAACGGATATAATAGCATTCTGGAGACAGTAGATAACATTAATATTATGGCAAAAACTATCAGAAAAAACTTCTGTGCTGGGACGAAACAAGAAAATTGCAGTTGCAGGTACATGGTGTGAATGTAACATTGCACCAAAACAGAACACCAATATTTAACAAAACTATATAAATTAGGATATGAGTGAGAACTATGCTGCTAAGTACATAAGGTGGCAAGACTGGAAAAACAGTTGGAATGGTAAAAAATTACAGTTGGTCCTCATTTGTACAAAAAATGGAAAACAAATAGCTTGTACACAGTTGCCACATCTGCACTGTATAGCCATTCCATGATATAAAGAAAAAAATATAAACCATTAAAAATCAATTATGGTGGTGGTGTTTGCTTTCCACATAAATGACTGATAAAAAACACAACTTCAACTTATTACAATGTGGTGTCCTTATTGATATTAAAGGAAAATACCTCCACAACATCAAGGGCCACAAGACAGGTTGTTTCTTTAGTTGAAGAGAGAAGTGGAAGTGGCAGCTGACAAACAAGAGCCTGCAAGACATCCAACTATTCTCCTATATCTTCTCATCTCATCTAGCTTACAAAGCAAGTCCTCCCAATATTCCAAGCTCATAAAATCAGGTCGAGCATCAACACCCATTCTTTCTGACACAAAAACAACAAGAGGGCATTAGTAACACTACAATGTGAGTACCCTTTTAATGAAGTAAATAAAAAATAAATACAAAGTGCCAAAAATTAAAAAGAAGATTGAGGCATTTTTGCAGGGATATAATGGTTGAACCCTAATATATTGCAGAGTATTAACTGAGTGCTATATATCAATGATGACAACAAAGCCTTTTATTCCCAAGCAAGTTGGGCCGTTGGGGTAGACTCAAATCAAAACTCAATGAGGTACAGAAAATAAGTTTTAGTATGGTAATAAGGCAAAGGATGTTAGCTGGCTACCATCATGTTTAAATATCTACAGAAGAACATTCAAATTTCAAAAAAAAAAAAAAGTAAAGAAAGGAATGTGAGAGAGATGATAAATCAGATCTTCAACCAATATTACAGTAGTTCTATAGTATACATTAAAGAAGCAAAAAAAAAAAAACTTTTGTACCAAATGAGGAAATCAAGACGCACATTAGCATACTACACATGATCAAACTCAAATATCAGCAGATAATTAAAAAATTGATAAACAAATTCCCATGATGATATGGTGGGGCATATATGCATATTGATGTTTGTCTATCACTTATGAGTTATGATTGAACTATAATCCAGGCTAGGTGCTGAAAAGCAAGAGTTGTGTCAAGCTATTACCAGACATTGCACTGGATCCCATTCTCTTCTCAACCATATTTTTGACTTCTTGGCCTTCCGAACTGACTTTCACAAAAAATGACTGTGCCTCATCTGGCAAACAAGTAGATTCATGCCTACATGCCTTGGCAATCTCAGAAACTGCCTAGATAAACAAAAAAAGGGGCACAGAAATAAATCACTTTTTTAAATGCAGCATGAAGGTTAAGAGTTTAAGTAATGCATGGGCACACTGTTACAAAGAATAAGATGATAAAAACAATACAACAGAGAGGAATAATATAACCATAGATTAATCCAGCACATAACACTGAGAATAATTTTGCTGCTTTTGACTTTGTATAGAATTTTGAGTTTGATGAAAATTTTGTTGACTTCATGTATATTTATTTAATTAAGATAAAGAGATAAATAACCATAACTAGTCATTTTGTTAGAAAGCCTTGCCTAAAAAAGTTGTTGTATTACTGTCCTACCACATACCGATGTGGATTCACGAACCAATATCACTAAAGCCTCCAGACCTCCACAAAAAATGCGATAGGTATCAAACTTGGTGAACTTATTTTAGAGCTAAAGGTATGAGGCATACGCATAACCCAGACAAATCACCATAAACTGGCACATAAGCTCAAATAAATCCTGTTTCAGTCAAACCTAAAAAACATGCAATATTGCATATAGAATAATACCTTCAGAAATGGAACAGTTAGATGTGGGTGTTCATGCCTGCCAAGTACCTCTAGCTCGGAAGAAACCGCTCGCATCTGTAAGAATTTACATGCATTGCGATGAAATCACACAAAATTGGTTACTTTTTATTAAAGGAAAGTCCTTATTCTTTACTGCCATCTAGATCATTTCCCATTGAATAATAAAACAAACAGGCTTTCAAAAATAGAGGTATAAGAATGCTAGAACAATTGACTGCACATCAGTGTGCTCTGATGGCACACGCACTGTGGATATATGAATTACGAAATTTATTTACACAAGAAGCACCATCAATTTAAAAATAACTGGAGAAATGAAATTTTGACTCTCGAGATTTACAGCCATCCTACATCATACCGGTTCTTCCAAGAATGGTAAGATATCATGAGAAGCACCAATGTAACTTAGCATGGAAGCAAGAACATCAGGGACATGGGGGTTCAGGTCCAAGTGGCGCAACTGCCTGCAAAGAGAGTCAACAATGTAGTCTGCATTCTTGACAACAAATTGACCAACCTGCACAGGAAGAAAGACATACTTTAAATACAATATTCAATAATGGTTAAACAAATTCTAGCATGAGGTAGAAAATATGTTACCGAACAATGACCACCAGCAGCAGCTAGGGCTCTTAGGGCAGCATCAGACGCAATTCTTATCTGAGCACTTGAGCTGATAAGTTCGCGGAGCAGAAGATAAAGAGAAGAGTGCATAAACCCACTACGTGCAAAATCTCGACCAAGAATAACACCCAAGACTCCAATTCCTTCAAGCATTACCTGAAAAAATAAACAGAAACAATGAGCAGACAAGGTATTATTTCCAAATGGACATCACTTAAATAGAGTGACAAAAGAAACGTGTAATAACTCCTTTGTGGATCATGATTATTCATTATTACCGTGTGCAACGCAGTTGTATCGCGGTAGAAGTGCAACGGTAGATTCAACTCTATTGGGCATAGCTCAGCTTCCTTCTCTGTTGGAAGATCCCACGCTTCTGGAGACTACATATTCATGAAGAATACTGCCGATGCAATGACGAACGTTGTCTTTAGTACTTTTTTGGTCATTAAATCCCCAGGCTTCTCTTTCATTAGTAACTCCATTATGTTCAACACAAGCAACCAGTTCATTGTTCAGACAAGCTGTCTTTGCCATCTCTGCAGGTCGGTACTTGAAATTTTGTAAAAACATATCAAGGGATCGATCTGACAAACCATACAAGAGCTCATTGAGCATGCAAACAGTTGAACTTGCCAGGCGTAGTGTTTGTCCACCTTCACTTTTCATGTACCACCTCTGCAAACCATCTTTGTAAATATCTTTGGCTCGCAGCTCAGTGCTCAACCTCCTGAATTGATCGAGTAGAATATCAACAAAAAGAGGTAAGGATGCAGCAGTTTCTTTCCCTAGCATCAACACAAGCAAATAAATATGATGAGTGAAGATTACTACATAAAAATGGCACTACTCATAAAATACGACAGGTGGAATAGCACGTAAGTCATAAATTTGACAAGCACAGCAAAGTAATTCACAAGGTACCTGAGACTGTTGAGAGACCAACAAGTCTAATTATTCCAGCAAGAACCAAGTAAAGTTTCTGACTACCAGCGTGAACAAACCATGGAGGCACATGGGGCAACTCATATTCAACTGTACCAAGTATTGCATTTGACAAACCATTATCATGGATAACAGATATTTTGGAGGCTGCAGATGTCGAAAGGGCGCTCAGAGAATCATTAGTCGTATCTTTAGAATAGGCACCACTCTTCAACTCAGCAACAGAATAAAGATAGCCAATAGCTAGTGGCTTCGATACAATTAGCTTGTCCATGGAACCAGGAAACTGCGAGCTATGACTTACACATAAACCCAAACAGTCAAAGAAACGAGTAGCAGTAACCTGCCAGAGGAATCAATTTCAAAGTCAATAGAAGAATGATAGATCCACACAAGGAATCAGGTTAGAAGTCGAGAACACCCAGGAGAGAGAACTCACAGGAGAACGGTGAAGATGATTTATCAGAAACTGAGGACCTGCATAAAAGGTCAGAGCCAACAGCATCCTAGCATGTGAAAGTGCAGTTGTCTCGTCGCTTCCAAGTACCACTTGTGGTAACCTTTCAACTAGCCTGCTTAACATGAAAAACAGCTATAACTTTGCTTTCACAGGCCATCATCAGCTTTAGCTGTTTCAGAGAAGAATGGTGGACAAACCTAGTAAAAATATCAGAAATTTCATTTTCCGTTACAAAATTGTGGCCCAGGTTGAAAATATAATCAAGAGCATCTTGTGCAGCCTCAGACACAGCGGCAGGCATCATCAGAAGCCAGAACACATAAGCATTCCTGCAATATAACAATTTCCAAATTAAAATAAATATAGCCTTAGATCAAGGACTAGGAGGATGCTAACAAAGGCAAACATATGCATGTAAATGAATCTCAGATGTTAAAAGACATGCAACTGTGATGACATAGTTGTACAACATGTGTACATGATTATAGATCCAATGCTTTCATGATCTCAAAGGTAACAAAAATATTAAAGGTCACATACCACAAGTAGCATCTTTGTTCTTTTTAATGTAGAGCTGCATCTAGACAAAAGCCCTTTTACACCACTAACTACCGACCTCCTGACCTTCTCAGATGAATGAATAGAAAGCTGCAAAAAGAAGGCACAATTTAAGCCAACTTAAAATTATATTTATTTTTAAGATTTTATTTTTTAACTTTCAGATAACAAAGGAAAACATACATGTGGAAACGTGGCGGAAAGCAATTTATCAACATTGCTAGTTGTTTCCTCAAGCCATTTTTTGGTCCGCTTCACATGTAGCATCTTTCTATCAGCAGATGAACTATTGACATCAGGGATAGAGTTATCTGTAGCTTCATCCTGGCCTATCTGGCCAGATATATTTTTGGTTGGTAATTGGCGAAGCATCTGCAGTATATGCTCAGTTGAACCGCTGCCACCAGAAGAATGAGAATGATTCTCATTTATAGGTGTATCCAGAGCACCAAAATTTTCCTTGTCATTTAGGACTATCATCAAAGCCTCAGTCAATCCAAGAACAGCCTGCTCAATGCTCAAAGAACTCCCGGCGGCACCACTAATCATAGTCTTAGATGTGTATAGAACCTTTCCAAGGCGGCTGACAATTCCAGGAAGGAAAAAGGCGAGTGCATCAGCAGAACCTACCTAACAAGAAAAGGAGTTAAATGAATTATATGCATGATGGGCAAAGAAACTTAATAGTCTCAGCACGAGTAATTATGCTGCCATAAATAAAAACAAGAGAGAATTACTTCTTTGCCCTAAAAAATAATGCCGCTTCCTTCCTTGGCCCGAAAAATTTTTTGTTCCCTACTTGACCCAAAAAAATTGTTTCATTCCTTTCTTGCCAAATCCGTCCCCTCTGTCACAATTTCCGTTTGGCACCGGAGAGAAAAGACCAATTTGCCCCTAATTTCTGTCCACCCACTCCTGAGTTCAGGCGGGCGCGAGCTCAGCCGCCGCCACCTCTGCGGCTTCCGGCCGCCCAAGATCCCCGCCATGGCGCCGGCATGGCCCGAGTTCGGGGGCAGCGCGGGGCCGCACGCCGGAGCGGCGCTTCGCGAGAGGACGGCGGCGCGGGGCTTCGAGAGAGGACGGTGGCGCGCGGCTGCGTGAGGGGATCCCCTGCACGAGACGACAGTGGCGCGGGGCTGCACGAAGCTGAGCCGGAGCAACGGAGGAAGAAGATGAAATAAGGGCAAAAGTGTCTTTTCACCCTAACTTTAACACGGTTAAGCCTATGAGCTGACGGATTTGCCAAGAAAGGAACGAAACAAAATCTTTGGGTCAAGCAGGGAACAAAAAATTTTTAGGACCAAGGAAGGAAGCGACATTATTTTTTGGGCCAAAGAAGTAATTCTCTCTAAAAACAACTGAGCAACACGCAACGCAGAATATGTCTCGAAAAGAAAGGTGCTAGGGGCATGCCAAGCACAAATACAAGGGAGATTCTCATACTAGCGCAATAAAATGGTGTTGTGGTATTGTTAACCCATATATGGATGTAGGTAATACGGTAATACAACGCTAGTTGAATTAACGGCTAAATTGATAGTACTTATGTCCACAATACCCAGATTTAGTCGGATACCAATTCGAGTGATTTTGCAGACTCATTAGTCAAGGCTTGGCACAATAATTTGAGAAGTTTCCCAAAATTAAAAATCCAGATCATCGGATTGCATATCAACTATTTATGAAAGGATATGAAGGCTTAAAAGAATCAAAGCAGTGCTATCAACTGCAAAGCATTGCGTTGGTTCTTGTACCCTCAATCTATTATATGGTTCTATGGGTCCGTCCAAGGTTTTGTTCAGGGAGATATATCGGCATGTGGTAACCAGTGACAAGCTTAAGAATCTTAAAAAGCATGCCCTTAAGCATTTCCACAAGGACGCATCACGAGAGATTGTACGGATCTTATCACCTTGGCAATAAGAATGCGCAGCGCGTGCAATGATTCCTTCCTAACATCTGCACTTCCACGGTGCCCTCTTGATGCCTCAAGTTCTGATGCCTTCCATAATCCATATGACAACAAACCAAGTCCGAATTAAATCTATGCAGCTATGCCACACTGAGAAGAAATGGATACGCAACGAATGTTTCAGGAATGGATGCTATACCTGTAGAAGAAGTGAGAGCCAATGTCCCACAGCAGCTGAAGCATCTTGCGATCGAAGAAATGCAAGCAAGCACTCCTCTTGCTGTCCAGAATGCTTTGAGCGGACTACACTAGCAACCTCCAAGTTTGAACTGGTTGGGGTCGTAGGCAACACTGTTCCTTGTTTGCAAGAACAAGAGCGGTTTGAGCATGGCTGTAACTGCATAACCAACGCTCTGAAGCATCTTATGATTGAGCCACGGAATTCCTCCGAAGCCTCCAAAGGTGAAAGCATAGCCCCAGAAGTCAACTTTTTCAGCATTGCGACCATCTAGGAAAGGGGAACAAGAAGATTACATACGTAACTAAGGACTGAACGCAGAAGAAAGCAGAACCCACATTGTGTGACCAATTCATTCCAGACTGTCCTCAATTGACCAAAAAAATCAACTGTTGAAACACAAGGTACTTATTTACACTGCAGAATCGACAGGTTTTCAGCACAGCAACTAATCGGTAGGCTGTAGCTAATGGATCCCATGAGACGTGCCTAGGCTAGAGCGGAGTTAAGCGCCTGACCTGACTGACTGAGGTGAGGCGGCACTTGGTGAGGAGGACCTCAAGGCAGGCCAGCCCAACTTCGGCGACGGCGTCACTGATGTCAATGCCCCCTGCACCCTGCGGTGGCGCATTGCCTTGCTTCCTGCACTGCACCGCCGCATCCAGGAGCAGGAGCAATGGAAACACTGTGTAACTGAAACGGGAGAGGGATAAACACAAATTAGCAAGCCCAAGCAAAAAAAAAAAAACAAGAGAACAAAAAACGAAGGTGCAGGAGAAGGGATGATTACTCAAAGCAGAGCTGCAGCGCCGGGGCCGGGGCAGCGCGGAGGAAGGCGGCCATTTCGCGGAGGGAGGAGGCAGAGCTGGAGGCGGGGCGGCGGCTGCGGAGGAGGTCGAGGAGGGCGACGGTGTGGGGCTTGAGCTGGGCGAATACGGCCGCTAGGGTTTCGTTGGAGGCCGCCGCCGCCTCCATCTCCATCTAAACCGACCGCGACGGCGAGCTGTGGGATCGCTTCGTGCGTTGCGCTTTGCCTGCTTCCGATTCTGGCTCGCGAGGGTTCAAGGCTGACTAGTGGAGACGACACGATACGTCTTTTGGAGTTTTGGGGTTTTTCTGGAAGCGCCAAGCGACGAAGACGAAGGAAACATGAGGGCCAGGAGGTGAGGGGGGAAGACGAAGGTGGCGTAATCTGTGGCACGCGCAAGACTACGTATACAAGGGAGAAACATAATACTTAGGATACGTGATCTAACCATGAAAGCGTAGCGCGTACCCATTCACAGGTCCTTGATGTTTTTAGACCATTGGATCATTGAAATAAACGTTGCTCCTTATAAAGGTCCGTTGTTTTCATGTTTTGTCTCCGAAAGAAACAGCCTCAGTAAACATATAGGTGCTCCTGCTTAGACATAGGGTGCACTAGGAATAGTGCATGGCTTCCACGAGGCTGGTGAGCTGGTCCAAGGCTCCAAGCAAAATGCAAGCGAGCAGCTCTTTTGGTTGTGTGCGCATTGGTAAGCTGGATAGCTATAGGCTGTGATGGGTGCTTTGCCGGTTGCATTGCATTGCGTAAAGCAGGAAGCTAGGGTTTAGTTTGCTACTTTGCTGCATTACCCTCGTGTTTCGTGATCTGGACACTGTGTTCAAAAAAAAAGGTAATTAAACGTTCAATTAAACGCTAGGTGAACGGTTAAACCCATAGATGATGAAGAAAACATAGGAGAAACATGGGTAGGATCGCAAAACAGTTTTGTGTAGGTGTGATTTCTTCTTATGTATACCTGATGGTGTCCATGTTCCTCAAGTTTCCCTTCGCCTCAACTCGATGTTTGACACAGGATCAAGCATGCGACTGACGGAGGAGCGGAGCGCCATAGGGCAGCAGCTAAGAAGACGAGAACGGGGAATGAGAGAGAGAGCAATCGATGCATGTGGAAGGAGAGTGGAGGAGTGATATGGTAGAGTTGAGGTGGCGGTGGCAGGTAGTTGGTTGGAGGGAGTATGAGAATAGGAATAAGAACGAATAATGGGCTTAGGCTGAGTCCAATGGGAGTCTCCAAATCGCATTCTCGTATCACTATTCCAACAACCTTTCTCTATCTACAGTGCAGCATTTACTGTCAAACAGTGTAAAACAGTGTTTTAGGAGAACCTCTTTACAGACTCCCATTAGACTCAGCCTTAGGCTAAACCCAGCGGGTCCTCCAGTATTGGTTCTGCAAAATTAAATGACAGTAGACAGAGAGGAAGTAGTTGGAATAGTGACTGAAAAAGAGACGTTGGAGGAGGATGGAGGAGGCGCTGGGTGTAGCCTTAGTAGCCTTAGGGCACGTGGTAGGCTGGCTGGGCATGGATAAAAAAGAATAGTCTGATGGTTGTCTTCCTATTTCTTTCTTTCTTTTTATTTTTTTATATTCACATATGTTTAATCTACATTTACTTTATCTAAACATTGTGCAAAGGCCTAGCATTATTAGCGTTTAATTGAACTTTGCCTGGACATATGGATGGTGAGCTTACCCACCTTGGCTTGCGGACACCTCGCAATCTGTACAGGTGAGTGACCATGGTCACAATACAAGTGGTACTAAAATTTGTTATTGGAGGCTCAAACACAAGGTTCAACTAAACTAAATACATGGCACGTAGCAGGATGATTAGCTAAACTATTTAATGCAGCTTCAAAATTTGAATACCAAGATAAGCTAAACTAAATACATGGCACATAGTAGGATGATTACAATGAACCCTTAACACCCCAGAGCCCAGATTGGCGTATTTGCAGGATTTATAGAAGACAAGATGAGCATCCATTGTTCATTTTTGTTTCTGTTAGGGTAGATATGTTGCTGATACTTGTTCAAGACTTTAACAGCTTTATCCTTTGTTGAAATTCTCGTAATACTAATACCAATTACTAAAGGCAGACACTTGAGCTTGCATCAGCTCCGGTTATCATACACCTCTGGTTTACTTCCCTTGATCGAACACCACACACCATTTTATTTGCACCCTAAATAATTGAATTCAAATCAGAAAATTATGGGCAACAATCGATCATGAATTACTATGTGTTACTACCCAATGCGCACCAGAGATGAAAATAAGACAAAAACCCAAACTGAAACAATTAAGCACATTGCATTTGAAACTTAACAAAAAAAAACAGGCAATGAGCACCACCCCTAATGACCAGCTGCCTCCTCCTAGTTGCAAGATCCATGTCTATAACATACAAACACCATGTAAACACCACGGACTAATATTCATGCAATGGTAGCAAGGAAGATGAAGAACAAATTGGAAGCAATCGATTAGTACAACCAAATACTAGAACAAGCAGGCACTTTGAGGTGTACACAAAGGCAAATGGGAGGAGAGATCCATATTTTGTGGTCAAAATCACAAACCAAACCCTTACCTTGAGGACAGATGCTGGATCCGGTGTGATGCGGCCGAATCGGGTGCGGATGTGTACCCACTTTGGGACGAATCAGCCGGCAGCATCGACAAATGACTAAATGAGGAGAGGTGAGTGAGAGGAGAGTGAGACGGCGGGGAAGGACTGGCGATTGGAGGGCGGTAACCCTAATCCCTCCTTGGGTTTTGTTTCAAGCACAACCAAATCCATGCATGCCCACCTCATTTCTCCCACCAAGCTAAGAGCCTGCATTACGGGGAACACAGGATTTCCCGTTCCGCTTATGTAGGCTAGACACCCCACCTACACTATAGGTTCAACTTAAGAGGCCTATGCAGGGATCTATACATGCACGTGTTGCATTAAAAAAGCATGTCCGGGGATTTGTGTAGCCAACCAAACACAACCATACATATACCCATCTTTATTTCCAGTGTCTTTGTTCATATAGAGTTGATTGGTTGGTTGCATTGGGTTATTAGGCTGCATAGCTTTCTTAGCCAGTCCAGCTAAGCTACAACAATGAAATAGGGATGTTGTTTGGTTGAATGGTATGTCAGAGTTTGTATATCTACTGGTGTGTTTGGTTGCACTTGGCCAGCTCCTCCATATACTCAAAGGCTAAGGCTGGCTAGGCCAGCTGCATAGCTAGAGCTTGCCCTGATAAGAAGGTCGATTTGTCTGCACTAGCTTGGATAGCCTAACTCCTCTCCCTTGCATTAGTCTGGACCTGGCTAAATTCATTGGACGGGCAACCAAACACCCACTCATACACTATCTTAGTCCGGGTAAGAGGAAGTGCAGCTAACCTATGCATGTGGCTGTACAGCCAAAATGGTTGCATGTTCTCTCCTCCGATTTCTACTATTCTAGTTGCTGCAGCTAGGCCTATTCAAGCGTCGGATCGGGACAAGGTTGGGCCTCAGGTTGTTTAGGATGGCCTGCGTCCAACCCATGCCTAGTGTCGGGTCAAATTAGGTTAGCCGTGTCCGTGTACTCCCTACGGTCGCGTTGGGTCGGGTTTTTTCGGGTTGAGTCAAGTTTTAGGGTCAAAACTCATGACCCACACCCAGCCCATCAATTGTTGTGAGTCAAAAAATACGGCCAGTGCCTGCCCATCGCATTGCTCAGGTGGTCCAGGGTTTTTCTAGGTGGGTCGGGTCGTGTGACCCATGATCACTGCAGCCTCCAAAACAATCTGTTGTGACCACTAGCCTAATCCTATATCCTATATATCTATATAGATGGATGCCACTAAGATCTAAATCTGCCTCCACAGCGCGTCACGTCAGCACTAATTAAAATAATTAAATTACATGCTTAGAAATACAAAGCATCAGCACACAAACAGCTTAATGGAGACAGTTCGGTTGATCAGCAGAGTTTAATGGAGACTCTTCAGTTGATCAGCAGAGTTTAATGGAGACTTTTCGGTTGATCGGCCCATCATTCCATTCAACCCCTTCGTTACCAGGCTTAGCCTTCTCGAATGGCACACAAAGAGCCGTAGCACTTCATTGTTCAACCATGCAACCAGTAAATGCGAGTGTAGCTCTGAATTTTCATTGCCCCTATGTCTTCCACTGATGTAGCCCCACCAACAAAGCTGAGAAGAAACCGTCCAGCTATTAGATCATTAGCATCCATTTAGATTTGTCCATCAAAGTACTTATCATCTGTTCATCACATCTGCATCCCAGCCCTGCTTTCAGTTGCCGTGGTAGAGTTGAATAGGCGAGAGCCTGAAAATATTTCATCATCAGTTCAGTCAACCAGTCGGCCCACCTTTTTCCATGTAACTTTGTTGTAGAGCATACTAATTAAGGCTCATAAATATGTATATATATCCTCTTGCACCCATCCGAAACCACATCAGAGGAAGTTCACTTACCCAATGAATTGCATTCTCCTGCCATGTCGCTCCTCCCCTAAGGTTTGGTGTAACCCGCAGTATTCTTCATTCATGCATTTGGGGATACTTTGTTCATACACTAGCCTCTAGCCCTCCAGTTGCTTTGCTGCGTTGAGAATTTACCTCCTGATGATCAACTATGCATAGGGCTACACGATGATGATCCTTTGCCCGTGCTTAAGGTTGGTGTCAGCAAAGCAGATCGATGCACATGCCAATTTCTTGGCCGGCCATTTGCAAGTTAACATATTACCTCTCTTCTTTGTTTCCTCATTTTTCTCCTTTATGGCTCCTCAGACTTCTGGCCATTTTGTATATAGACAACGTCATGGTACATACGTGTGAATACATTTGGTAGTCATGGATCATGGGAACTTTTCACTATAATGCTTGAACAACAGTCTGTGCGACCGTGCCCTCTAAATTGTTTTGTTGTGCTCTTATTTACCAATTTAATCCAGCAGGTTGTGATATACTAGAAGTAGTATTCGCAATGCATTCTATACGTGCAACCCGGTTTTTTATGTGTGCGAGCTCAGAGATTGTCCTTGCTAGCTAGGCCAAATATGGAGCTCTTCGGTATTGAGGTGACAATTATTCTTGACTTTGTTTCAGATTATGCCATTTCTAGGGCACACCTTAATTATCAAGATAGAAGCTCGGCAAAAGGAAAGAAAATACTCACTGAGGCCGAGATTATCAACATTACTAATTCATCAAATCTTATTAAGACATGCTTCAAATTTACCTTCTTGCACACATCGATGCCTGTATCTACTTTTATTTTTAATCAGCATTCATTCATAATATGAGGATATGAATCTTTGATGAGAAGACAAATGTAGCTAAAGCATATCTATGGTTTTTAATTCAAAACCATAGTAGTAGCTCTGTCCTTTTAGGCATTAGTGGTTCTCTTCGGAAACGATTCGGCACGTGCACGTGTTCTCAACATTAATCTCAAAATCACTCTAAAGTGTTTCAAATCAACTAAAGTACCGCAACAACACGCGGGGCATCCACTAGTAAATATTTATGCATCTAGACATATATATACAAACCACATGCATTTGAATACTATTTCTTGCCAGGCAAGGCAAGATTGCCTAGCAAAGCAAGATTTTTCATTCCAACCAAACATATATTCTTGCTTATCAAGGCCAGGCAAGGTTGAGCAAAGAATCTAAACATTCCCTATATGGACATTTTCAAAACCTAACATCCCTTACAATTCAGAATAAAGAGGATATACAATAAAATGTATAAAATTCTCAGGCTTGGACATCTGTTGGTTGAAGGGAAAGATTTGGTGCTACCCACAAAAATTGGTCTCTAGGCCAGAGGAAGCATCAGGGTAGCAGCCAATGGTTTGGACATAAAATTCACGTAGCTCGCTGATCTTGGCTCATAAGGGGCTTGGCTTCGCTCAACTTGTGTGTAAAATCGATTCCAGCTGCTAGACCAAAAGTATAGGACCAATTCAAACTCCACTGTATATACAATGTCGCTACCGTATAAATTCTGTCATTTGATCCTCCTGTTAAACACATCCTAAGTGATTTATAACTAGTTGAGCCATCATTTTAGCTCGTTTCTGAAATCACTGCAGCTGCTGCCAGCCTGCCAAAGCTGAAGAAAGCACCAGGTGACAGCTTCCTGACCCGATCAAAGTTCGGACTCAAGACTTTTTCTTCCATCTGGACCTGGACCTGACCAACACATTGTTGCGCATGATTGCTTGCCTAGTTGTCCAAAGCATAAAACAAATTCCGCCAGCAAAGCTAATATCAACAACCCATTGATATGTGCAGAACAACAAATGGCGATGATTGCGAGCCATGAGCTCAATTATTCGCGAGGACGATCCAGGTGGATCAAGTAGGGATAACGCAGCCCAAGAAAATATTCAGAGCGACCCCATGCATATGCACATCAGGTCTGTGGTGCCAAGATCCTGTCATCCTTTACAGCCGAACCTAAACTATGGCATGCAGATGCAGACATGAGATACAGTGGTGACGGAAATAGATGAATCATGAACACAATCAACCATGCATGTAATTCGTCCCTAAATTCATTTTTTTGTTTGCTCTGTTATTCACAAGAACACCTCATCTCATCATCTATAGCTTCCTAAATTAATCTCCCCAAAAGAAGAAGAACAAGATGAAAACTGGCATGATCAAGAAAATGAACCGTCGATCGAAACACGCTTGCCGATTTTGGCCGTCGGTGGGTCGGTCAGGAGAAGATGTTGTCGAACGCCGCGGCTGTGACGGCGCGCGAGAACTCCTGGAAGTTGATGCGGCCGTCGCCGTCGGTGTCGGCCTCCTTGATCATCCCCGTGAGCTCCTTGACGGTGAGCGCGTGGCCGAGCCTGGCCATGGAGTGCGCGAGCTCGGCCGCGGTGATGAAGCCGTTGCCGTCGCGGTCGAAGATGTCGAAGAGCCTGCGGAGCTGGTCCTCGGAGTAGGGGGACCGGTCGGCGAGGAGGTCGGGGGCGACGAGCGCGACGAACTCGGAGAACTCGACGAGGCCGTTGGAGTTGGTGTCGGCGCGGGTGATGAGCGCGTCGAGTTGGTCGGTGCTGGGCGTGAGGCCCAGGGACCGGAGCAGGGAGCCCAGCTCCAGCTGCGTGAGGCTGCCGTCGGCGTTGCGGTCGAAGGAGCGGAAGATCTCCCGCAGCTCCGCCAGCTGGTCGTCGTCCAGCCGCGACTGCTGCGACTGCGACTGCTGCGCCGCCTGGCTGATGGTGGCGGCCACGGAGCTGCCGCCCCGTCGGGTGGCCGCCGTGGCCTCCGGCGACGGGGCGGGCGGCGGCTTGTGCGCGGCGGCGTCGACGACGTGATCTCCGGCTCCGGCGGCGGGGGCCGTGGTCGCGTCGCTCATGTCGGGATCGGAGGCGGGGGCAGGGAGGGAGACGGGGAGGACGACGAATTGGGTGGAGCGGCCGGAGAAGGCGGATCTTGGAGGGGGAGGTGGCGCGCGCCCTCGAATGTCGGATCGGATCAGTAGTGGACAGGCACGTCGCAACTCGCACGTACATATACGCGCGGGATAGATAGGAGTACAAGTGTGCCACTAACGAGGCACAGCTGTTCTGCAAAACTGGGGCACCGCACGGCACGGCACCGCGCGCCGGAACTCGGGACGTGGTCGTCTCGCCGGCCGGAGCAAGCGAGCCAGCCAGCATTGAAGGATTGGAGGCTGCGAGCAAGCCCAGATCATGCAGTAGAGTCTGTCTACTGTGCAACCGTCATCCGATTTTTGGACCGTCGGATCGAGATCCAAGGGTTCAGATCTCACCCATCTCTCCACCTTATCCGGCCGACGCGCGACCTTATCCATTCGCTCCCCAGCACACCTCGTCTTCCTCGCAACCTCGTCGCCTCCGCTTCCTCCTCGCAGCTCCGGCAGCTCCCACCGTCAGATCCATCGGTACCGCCCCCTCCCCGCTAACCCCGCTTCGCTGAGGGTGGCATACGTCGTCGCCCCTGCCTCCAGCGCCAGCCCGGCTTCGGCGGTGTCCCCGCTGCCTCTGCCACCGCCCACCGGCCACCACCAGCTAACCGAGGCAGCCGGCGCGACGAGGAGGAGGAGACGCCCCCGCCGCCGGCACCGGCCCCACCGCCGTCCTCCGCCACCCGAGGTCGGCGGGTACTGCTGCCCCGCCGCTCCGCCCGCCTCGATCCGCCACCTCCGCCCGGCCGGCGGCCTCCCTGGGCATCCCTCTAAGGCCGCGGATCACAGGTACGCCCCCACCCCCAAAACCCTAACCCCTACCCCGACCCCTAACCCCGCCGGCCAAATTTGGGGAAGAATGCCTACGCTGCATTCTCGGATTGGTTGGAAAATTCGAGTGTTGGATTGCTTTAAACCCACCGGTTGAGTTTTAGCTTTTCACTGTTACAATAGTTGTTGCATCAGTAGTAACCACAAACTGAAACAATTCTTTTGGAACTAAAGTGATAATAAAAGATCAAGAATGGCGTCGTGTTAACAAATACGTTTGCTGGCACTCAAGGATCCCCATAGTTCTCTCTCTAAGGTTTTGCACTTCTGACACACACAATAGAGTACGTATTATTCTAGAACCACAACATGTCTATCGGCAATAGTGAACCACAAACTAATTTAGGTCCAGGGAGAATATTATCTAGAAATTGATCAAGGAGAGGTAAGAATTTAGGAGAATATTAAAGAACATTCAATGGGTTTTACAAAAGAATGACATTTAGGTCCAAGCCAGAAGAAGCTTCAAAAGCACAAATCCATTTTCATGAGCACAAGCTTGTTATCTTCCAAACCAATGAGCGTTTTGGTCCTGGCACATCCAAGCGTTTTGGTCCTAACGCATCCATGTGAATTTTCACCAATTTCCGAAGGATGGACCGCCCTGTGCAACTTGTGGCCCCTTTCTCTTATCCTTCGCCCCCCTCTAGGCTCCAACCATCATTTCCAAATTTGTCTAATCTTTTTTAAGTTGTACACAGAATAACACAAAGTTATGCAAGGATGGCATATGAGCATGTAATGATATAAGCGAGGCACAAAGGTATAGGTGAGGGTCGCAACTATGAGAAACAATATATATCATCATAACCTCAAAAGTCAAAGGCTACGTTAGGTTCTATATCAATTTGTCTCCAATGATGAAAGCAGACCCTAGTGAAACCCCTGTAGATAGAGGAGCTCGCCTATGTTGCAATGCAAACAGGGCATATGACCACAACAAGAAGCCCTCAATGTGCATCCTCACTTGTGTGGGAATGAGCTACGAACAATGACTTCAATGACATCTTGAATGGAGAAGTTCATCACACTTCAGCATAATATATGATGGACCTTAAAAGGCTAACTTCCCAAATGCCTCCTAGCCCCGACCCCGACATAGAGAGCAAAGGTAATGGTCCAAAATGCAACTGTGATGATTTTGGGTCCCTATACCCACTCATGACCACGAGCCCATCAAGGGAGAGGCAATCGGTAGAATGGGCAACACCAAGATTATTTTCAAGCTCATATTATGACCAAGAAGTAGATCAAACACATCAAGGAGACCTATAACACCCAAAAAAATACACTAATCAAAAGCACGCCAATAAACCATTCGGATTTCAAAACCGTTTTTCAAACAAAAAAATCTAACTTCTTGATCTTAAGGACTTCCTTCATCTTCCATACATCCAAAGTTTCCCCAAAATGTTTCCCATAAAAATCTCCCAAGGCTGCCTCAAAACTTCTCCCCAAAATTCCCCAAGCTTCTCCAAAATCTCTCCCAAATATTCCTTCACCAAAAATCCAAACACCAGAAAATCAAAAAAGGGAAAACTTAGATGGGTTGCTTCTTCTTTCCACTTTCCCTCTTCCATCAGCCCAACCAGCCCCTCCCTCTCTTTCCCCTCGACCCGCGCCGCCTCACCTCGTGTTGGGCCACCGCCAGGCCGCCTTGGCTCACTCCCCTCCTCTCGCTTCCTCCCGCGCGCTCTCTCTCTCTAACCGAGCAGTCCCGCCCGCGCAATGCCGCTGTCCCACTGATGTGCGGGGCTCGCATGCCAATGCTTTCTTCTCTATCTTGCTCGCATGCGCGCTCCGCCCTACCTACCCCCCATGACGTACCTTGGCCCCGCCTCGTTCCGTCTCGTCGCTAATGTGTCGCTGTCCCCCTCTTCCAGTTCCTCGCTCTGTTATGTCGGAATGCCACCTGTTCCGTCGGCACGGACGTCGTCGCGTTGGCACGGGGTCACGCCGCGACGAAAAACTACGCGACGCCGCTGCCTAACTTTGCACGATCAGCCGCCGGATCGACACCTCACTCTCCCACGTGTCCGTGCTCCGTTCCACAAACACTAGCATGCGCCGCGACGCCGCTGCTACATTGTCATCGCGTGTGTCAAGGCATGAGCACACCGATGCCCCGTACTCTTGCCACCTATAAATAGCCCCTTCCTCCCTCCGCCGCCCGAGCACGCCACACCCCCACGGCCTGGAAGCGCCTCGGCACTCCCGGTGTGCCTACACGCCAGAGCAATCTTCCTCTTCCTATCCCTCACAACCGGCAAGCTCAAGGTCGAGGTCGCAATTCCCCCTCTCCGCACCTTCTTCCTCCGATTGAAGGTGAGCACTGGCACTAATACTCCTCTGCACCTCCTCACCCACCTTTGGCCCAGAACCACATGGGAAAAGCCCCAGGGTAGCGACCCGCCATCCGGCCTTCGCCGCACGCTTCGCCGGCGAGCGTTGCCAAGGCTACCCTATGCTCCACCTATCCTCATGGTGACATCAACCGAGCCATCGCACTGCCCTCTTGCTCCCCACCTAGCCCTTACTATCGGAACCGCGTCGTCGGTGGTTGCCGCCATTCCACCGTGCGGTCAGTTCGATCGAACCGGTTGAACAAGCGCCGCAGCCTACCGCTGATGTCGTCACTCCGCCCCACTTGCTGGCGCGTGGGCCTAGCCTAATGTCGTTGCGTCGCGCCGTCCAACGCATCGCGCCTCTGGGCTAGCCCAGTGGCCGCACACCGCGATGTGTGGGCCACTGCCATGCGAGCCGACCCGCTCTCGAACCGGTTGGGCCGTGGCAAGCGAAGTGCTATTCCCGACCCATGAAATCTTTTCCTCCTTTTCCAAAAAGATTAAATCCACTCTTTTTCCAGAAATATTCATATCTTGTTTAAATCAACTTTGTTTGGGATGATTGTTCTTCCTGAATTCTTCTAAAATTACCCTCTATCTAATCCTATCCTCTTCAAAACATTTTGAGCATGGATGGTTGTATTTATTGTATATTTTTCTTCATGTACATTAGATACCATTCCCGAGGAAACCCGGGAACCGGAGACGACCTTTGCGGACCAGGAGCCCGAAGAACCGAACACCGACCTCCATTGCAATCAAGACCGAGACAACGGCAAGTCCGCTAGTATCCTCACTCGATGCACAAGATTCCTAGTTTTACAAATATAACCTTGGCCTGAGCAATCAAATGAAGACCTACATGATTTGCTTGCTAAGGAAAACCTAGTAGATAGTCACTCTAGCCAATCCTAGAAGTAGTGCGTTTAGGAGGGATCACTCATACAACTAATTATACTAAAATTTATGGATATATCTATGGGATGGAATGGTTTGTAATGTTGGGAGGGTGATATTGAAAACTGGTGAAGAACCCTGGCAACCGACCTTGTCGGAATCCGTCTTCGGCCGAAACACCCATTTTAAGAGCAGGGTATGAACGGGCAATTGCAACTCGCGATTACCCCAGGTCCTGGATTCTGTGGAGAAGGGTGTGAATGTGGAAGCGATGCCGAGCAAAAGAAACTGGAAAGGGAAAAGGTTCTACCCATGCTTTGTAAGGACCGAGTTGATGTTTCATCTCGCCTAACTCTTCAGTACGACCACCCGCTCTGTATGAGGTAGTGGCTGGGCCCGAACCAGAATCGATAGTCTAGTAGTTGTCATGCTGGTGCACAAGGGCTAAGGGATGGGCTTATGTGCTGAGGAAGTGTTGTGGGACACTAGGGGGCGGCGACGTGGCCCGAATCCCTAAAGGTCTACTAGACAATGAAGTAAGGGCAAATGCTTAGTTTGGAATTCGGACATTTACAATGGTAAACTTTCGCTAAGTCCAACTCATGGGTAATGGTACAACTCTGGCCAGTAGTAAAATCTATTCGAATAGTCTGTGTCCACTGGTATGGATGGGTTACGGCTTGGCCAGCTAGTTTTTCTTTTATGAAAAGGTGGGTTGGGATAAAAAAAGATTTGGTTTTGGCATGGAAATGGAGATGGCTGGCCATTAGGGCGAAACCCGGTGGAAAATGGTTGTGTTCTTAAGCCACATTGGATTGGCAAGTCCAGTGGCAATCACGTTTGGAATAAAACTCTGCTTCTATAAAGAAATAAAACTTGAGAACTAAAATGAACTATGCATGTGATACTTTTCCGCAAAGCACCCTGAGCTCTAGATATAAACTGCATATAGCAGTAGATGACTCCTCAACTCCTTTGGAGGAAGGTGGGCTTGCGGAGTACATTTGTACTCATCCTTCTATGTTGTTGTTTTTCAAATAGTTCCGATGAGTTGTTCGAAGCGCTCTTTGGATAAGTCATGATCCTGCTTCCCAACTAGCCTATGGCATTAGGCCCTGAAGGATTGCTTCCACTGTATCTTATTTTCATGCAATGTTTATGTAATTGGCTTGTAATCGTTAAGTCCGACTCTGTGCTACTTGAAATAAATGTGTTGCTAGAACCCTAGGACTAGCATTTGTATCACATTTGAGTTCCCAAGAATTTGGGAACACTTCAAGACCTTAGGGATGTCATTGACAACATGCACGATGCTTACCACCACATTAAGGATAGACACACCACCAATAAGAACTCGAGCATCAGGGCTGGTATGATGAAGAATACTACATGTGTGTCGCCACAATGATCATCCACATCACCTTGACAACCACCAGGCATCACGTGCATTACCTCATTACGAGGCCCTGGTTATGATGACCGCCAAGTAATCGGCGTGTTTTGACAAATAGGAAGGCATGCTCGTATAGTTAGCTCCTATGAGAGTATTGAGACATGTTTGCATTGAGTAATAATTTAGCACTCTTCATATTAGGAAGATTTGGATATCCAACAAACAATATTACCACCCTTAAAAAAGGAATTGATCATCACATGCTCCTCTTCCTCGGCATAAGTGCCCCAAACCTCTATTGTCCTCTCCCGACCAATGCGTCCACCATCCCCTTGGCACCTCTAGACTCCTCATCTAGCTGCCAGCTGCCAACTTGTCTCCATCCGCAAATTGTGCTTGATGCCTCCCACCTCCTCACCGCAACACCGGTTGTCTGCTTACCATTGCCTCTTTCCTAGCATCCACTAATTGCGTCACCCTGGCTTCCCTACCCTGGCTCTGCCTACTACTAGCAAGGCTGACAACACTTTACCACCCTTATTGCCCCCACAGCTTGTCCTTCCACTCGCCCATCAAAATCCATGTGGATAATGTAAAAACCTTTGTGCCAAGAAGATTTGGACACCCAACAAATGAAAGATTACCACACTAATAGAAAAAGGAGTTAGTTATCACATGCCCCCTTGCATGAAGATGGATCACGAGATCCCTCCTATTCTTCGGTCAGTGCCCTACCACTTAGCCACCTCTGCCGTACACCATCTTCCTCAATACCTCTTAGCGACTCGGCCGCTCGCCCATTGTGCTTGCCTTCTTTCACTGACGACCATCAACTTGCCCCACTTCTCGTCTGCCTACGTCCTCCTACCTATCCTCCACCGATTGTGCTACCCTGACTCCTCTACCTAGGCTCCACCAACCGCAAGTCACTAAGCGGATAATGTAAAAATCTTCATGCTAAGAAGATTTGTATACCCAACAAATAAAATATCACCACACTTATAAAGAAAGGAAGCAACCCATTGTGTGAAGACATGTTGCATGGGAACCAGCTCCTCTGCAGGTTACTGCAGGTGCAGTTGGGTCATTGCACGTGGGCCCCCTCACACGGGCCCCACGCGTCAGTGGCACAAACTGCACCATCTCGACTGCAGAGGATCTCAGTCCTTTGCGTGAGCCCTCCTCTTCCTTGGCACCAATGCCCCACTCTTCCGCCTTGCCCCGCTCCACTGGTGCGGTCCCCCATCTCCTTGGGTGCCTCGGCAGCTGAGTCAATGCTCCCTTTCCTTCCCACCATCGGCTTCCACAACTCTGCCTCCGCCTTCTCCCCCTCCCCACCCCCACTAACTAATATGTCCTCCCGCTAGGGAAGCCAACCCAAGGAGAGCCACGTGATTACTTGTTCACAGATTTTTGATAAAAAAGTATGGAAGATCACTATAGTGAAGTGGCCTTTCCTGAAGAGATTTGTGACAATGCTCCTGGCCAAAAGAACAAATCTCATCCGCCACAGGCCCAAGCATATATAGATAGGAATAGGAATAGCCAATCGAAATAGGATGCAGGAATACAGGCTGCGTACTTAGGAATTAAGCGTCCAATTAATAGAGCTTCCAAAATTTAACATTTACAGCTGGCACACGTACACCCGCATCGCTGCATTGGTCCTCCTCTCGGGCCACAGATGGCATTTCCAGTCCTGTTTCCGTGCGCAGTAAAAACCCCCCTCCTCGTGGGACGAAGCGACATAAATACACGCTCCCTCCCATCGTCCGTGTGCCCGTTAAACCCCCCCGCACGGGCGCGGCCGCACCTCCTCCCTATCCCCTTCCCCCCTCTCGCATCTCACCAGCAGAAAAAAAAAAATCCAAAATCGCCGCTGCCGCAATGCAGCGCCTCTCCCTGGGCTCGCCGGCCGGGAGGCCCTCCCGCCTGAGCGCGGCCGCCGAGGAGGCGGAGTCAGCGGGCGAGAAGGCGGCGAAAGCGGCGGTCAGGGCCCCGGCGCCGGACAGGTCCATCCACCTGGTCCCCGTCCTCACGCTGCTGTGCCTCCTCATCCTCTTCCTCCTCTCCCACGACCCCTCCGCCGCGGTCACCGGTACGTATGCCTCCGTCACCCACCCTAACATTCCGCCCTCAGCGTCTCACTAATCGGTCGACCCGCGTATGGACGGCTGTTGCGCGTGCAGATTCGCCCGTGCTGGCCGCGGCCGCCACCGTCACCGCTCGCTCCCTCGAGGCCGTCGCCGCCGCCGGAGGTGGGTACCCGACGATCTCCGCCGCCGACGACGACTGAGAGTCTCGTGGCCTTGGGTTGTCGGCTTCTCACGCGCTCGCTGTTTGTCTGTTTGCGTCGCAGCTGACGCGACATCGGCGTCCAGTGGCGTGTACCGGCGGCTGAAGGAGGACGCGAGGCGGCAGCAGCAGTCTCGCGGGCGGAGGCTGGGGATGGCGCGGCGGCGGCGGCGGTGACGCCAGCGCAGGAGACGCGAAGCTAGCCGTTGGACCGAACCGACGCCGATGACGCAGCAGAGGGGTAGCGTCACTTTTGCCCTTTTTCCCCCCATCGTGCCATCCGTTTTTGTCTGGTTCCACCTTTCTGATGGCACTGCTAAAGGTGAGAATGGTGATGTCTTTCTGGTGTTGGGGTGTTCTTCTTCGTCCCGTTTGGAATTGGATTGGGATTCTATGTTAGTAGTAGTATGGAATTCAAGCAGGAGCGAAAAAAAAAAGCCGAAACAAAAGGTGCACAAATCATCGCCCGAATGGTGTGTGTTCATAGTCGGCCTTTGGTTCTGTTTCCCTTCGTCTGCCATTGTGGCCATGGGTGGTGCGCTTTCTCTCTGCTGCTGAATGCATTGTTGATAGCCTGATATCATCTGTGCACTGTGCTGTTCTCATCATACAGGGCCGTTTTGGATGAACGATGGGATGGGATTGTCATGGGAATTGTGTTCTAGCCGCCCAATTACGAGGGAAGATCGTTCTTCTGTGGTGTTACATTTTTCCTGTTTCTTTCCTTTGGATTTTTGAGACGAGTGGTCCAGACGAGAGAAGCGCGGGTGGGCTGAGCTGGGTTGCAGGCGGCACATGTGTGTGCGTGCCCAGCCAGCCAGCACGACCGAGAGCTCGCTGCTCATCAGGCACTGGCAGTGCTGTGCAGCTGCAGGCGCTCACAAGAAATTTTCATTGCCTCCAGCCGTCCAGCAGTCCGCCCCAACAGAGTGGAGCACGAATTGGAAAGAAGAGACACATTAAACAGATGCAATAATTGTTTTGCATCAAGTTCCTCTAACTTAACATCCGAGAGAGGGGCAATGCTACCAGCAGCCCGGTGTTAAATCAACAGAATCAAATCATCAACCGGAGCAAATGATTCAGCTTTGTCTTTGCGTTTGATTTCCCACGTGTCACACCAACGTTGGGTTGTCTCTCATTTCCTGTGTTTTCCCATCAAATTCAACCATTTTTAGCGAAATTTCTAGGTTTCAAAGGACCCTAACAGTTAAGGGCACATACATCATTTTTTTAAAAAAAAAACATACAGGCCGGTTTTCCGCAGTTTAGGACAGCAACAAGAAAGGTCCAGGGACAGCTTGATGCTGTGACCACATCTTGGAAAAGGACAACAAACTACACGCCCTATCTTGGAAAATGAGGAGACGTGCACCCAACAACAGTAGAAAAATGAAGTCCGCAAGTTTAGGGCCCTCTGGAACACAAGATTTTCATAGAAATCATATATGAATTTTACAGAAAAGGGTTTTTTAGGAAAAAAAAATCCTGCAATACAAAAAGGCATTAAATGGCACCGTCGGTGTCGGCCCCTAGCATGGCAATAAGGACAGTCACCTCTCCAGCGGCAATGATACGAATGGCACAAGCATCACAAGACGGTCATAATGCAATGGTGCACATAAAAGGATCTATTCGTGTTACAGACACACTTTCGATTGCTCCAAATCATCCACCGACACACAGATAACACAGAAAAGCCTCACATCCTGACGCATATTTCCATTATAATACTTTTATCCGTCTATTGACTTTATTCAAAAAAAATATAAATCATCAGTTATTTTGTTGTCATTTGATTTATCAGCCGATGTAGTTTGAGCATAGTCATGTTAAAACAAAACTTTTGAATAAGACGAAGGATGAAGCTGTGGGAAAAAGTCAACTACGCTATACATTTGTGAAGGGAGATGATACTACACTATATACATTTGTGAATGGAGGTGATACTATAGTAAACAATGGATCCTCAGCACCAACAACGTACAAGTAACAGGAATGGCCCAGACATAAAACAGATGCAACCGTACCATTAATATGCCGACAAGCAAATGCTCAAAATCAGGCTATCATCTACCAATATTAAGATAGCAGCAAAGGCCAAGGCGCCCGACTGCCCACAGGTTAGTTAAATAACAGCTGACTCACAAAAGCAACAAAAAAATGCAAATAGTGAATTATTTATTTCATAACACAATAGAGTCAGTATTTCCATTTCCAAATGATTTGAAGAGACTACCATATTTCATATATGTTCCTAGCCGTTATTGTTATGTTTTGTTTTCTTCTTGGTTACAGTTTCTGTGGCATAGCTTAAAGAATACCAATTGCATGACAACTAAGAGGATGCATGTATGTCAAGTCATAGCTTGAAGAAGAAGAGCATTGTGTTCACTAGAGTTGACCCAATGAAAGGCTAAAATTATTCAATGTTTTTGCTAGTTCAGGGGCAAGCGAAAGCTTCAATACAGCTACCAGTAATTGATTGTGCCCTACTTCACAGCATATTAAACCGTAAGTAGCACCATACAATTTGTCCCGACATTATAGGCTACTATCTTACACTGGAAAATACATACAAAAGGAAAAAAGTGGCATGGCTGCTTATATTTTCAATTGCTTCCTTCACTATATAACCATGATGGAGTATGCACTAACAAAGTCAACTTTAAGCTCAAGTTGAGGCAACACTCTTCAGTGCAACATGGCTACTCACAATGAACACTACCTCTGGAAGAAATGACTGGTGCAAAGCCAACTTATTTTGTAGGTAGTAGGTACTGGATAAATTCTTTCCGAAGGTGCCAAAAAGCAAGGCATCATTCGCATAGATCAGAATCCCTAGCATTTCTAAGTTCTGGACCATGGTATCAAGCTACCAATAATACCAGAGTTTTGTTCATATGCATTGGTGTGTAGAGCACTCCTTCAAACTTGAAAGAAAATAAAACTAAAAAATCATAGAAAACTCAAGAATTATCATACATGCTAATCTAACCGTCAAGTGCCTTCTTTTCGCTGCAGAACACACCAAAACTGTCAATTAAGCAAAACAATTTATAAAACCAATACTATATAGCCCTACCAAAACAGCTAGACACTGTACCACTCATTGTCATGGACAACTTAGCATTTTGGGACATAGAAGTGTTAGGGTAACAATCTTTTTTTGCCTATGGACCTTTGTTGTTGATATGTAACGTAGGTACAATGAAAGAGTGTTCAATTAGGACCACTAAATGATATGCTTCTAATCAGGCACCCATCAGATTAACATCAGGTATGTGGGGCAAGTGACTCAAAAACACAACCAAGTTGAAAGAGCAAATCTGTGTCTAATATTTTGTATGCCTAGATACAAATACTAACTTGCAAGCTTTTCAGCTGACAACTGACTATCAACGTATTTTCTGTCTCTCCAACAAAAGTGGCATATTGTATCTCTTAAGATATACTACTATCATGCATCTCTGTTTCAGAAAGAAAAAAAGATGGATCAAGAACGTAAGAAAAACAGGCAGGCTGAGTTTGCAAAAGATAGGCAAGGCACAAGTCATGAACAATACCACGACATCTCATTCACTTGAAAATCCTTACATGTGGCTGAAATTGAATTTGCAGGAAGCAACCATATTAGAAGTTCCTTGTTTTCTTGGATGCTTGACCCAGTTCCGCGAGTTTCCCTTGTTGCTTGGGCAGGTAAGCACCTGACAAACACATGCCCCCGATGGTACAATGTAAATAAACAAAATCTGTAACAATCGTCTCAGGAAGGCGAAGGCACGCAGTTGCTAGTCTCAGACCATATACAGATCGAAGAAAACAAAAACAGATCACAAAACCATGTTGGGTACTGCAAGTATTCTAGGTGAAATCCCCTGCTATTGTTGCGTTCTTAGTTTCTTACCAGGCCGAGAGACGAGGTTGATGCGGGACCGCGGCGCGGCGAACATCCAGCTGTCGTCGTCAAGCGACCTCACCTCCCTCTGCAGCGCCTCCATAACCTCAGACTTGAGCTCTGCACGCCCAACCCAATCGGTCAGTCACTCGAGGAATCTAGTGCTAGGGCTTGCCGAGGGATGGAGGCGTCTTACCCGCCATAGCCTCGTCTTTGCGGTAGAGCGCGTCGATGGAGTCCGCGACGTCTTCGGCTGCCGCTCCGGCGGCCGCGCCTCCGCTCGCCGCCGAGACGGTCGACCTCCCCGGAGAGCTCATCGACGCCGACTCCTCCTTGGTCCGCCTTCTCCACCAGGGCTGAACCAGCGCCGCAGCCTGCCGTTCCCGGCCTCGTCGACGGGGAGCCGACTGGTTGGACGTGGAGCCGTCGCCGCGTCGGCTCGTCGTCGTCGCTGCCTCGGTCACGGTCAGTCGCAGCAGCCTCGCAGGGGAGCGGGGGTGCGTCGGGCCCAGCTCGAGCGTAACGGCTCTAGTTAGTGCCAGCCCATGGGCCTTGTTCTGCAAAATGGGCTTGTGGACCCAATCAGCTTGGTCTCCCGTCTGATCGAGACGAGCACTACACCAATCCCATCCCCAACCGCAGCGGAGGAGAGAGCGAGTGACCGGCGGCGGCGGCGACCGGAGAAGATGGTGCGGAAGGCGAAGGTTGAGTTCGACGAGCTACCGCCGGATAACTTCGACCCGAAGAACCCGTATGGGGACCCAGTGGCCATGCTGGAATACCGTGAGCACCTGGTGCGTGAGAAGTGGATCCAGATCGAGACCGCCAAGATCATCCGGGAGCGCCTGCGCTGGTGCTACCGGATCGAGGGCGTCAACCACCACCAGAAGTGCCGTCACCTCGTCGACCAGTACCTCGAGGCTACCCGCGGCGTCGGCTGGGGCAAGGACGCCCGCCCGCCCGAGTTCCACGGTCCGAATCCCTTCATCGCTAGTCTTCTCCTTCGCTAGGCATGATCGATTGGTTGATGTGGTTGTTTCTTCTCTGGTGAGCAGAGCCCAAGAAGGCCGTCGAGGCGGAGTAGCGGAGCTGCGGCGGCGGCGGCTTCTCGTGCTGCTGTTCCTGGATTGGAGAGGTGAGGCCTGCTGAAGCTAAACGCAGCTTGAAATGAAATGGTTTTCTCTGTGAATTTTGTGCAGTAATCTGTGTGGATTACAAAGCTATTTGTGATGTAGTAGGAACTTGACAGGTATAACCTGAATAGTATGTAGTGTAGTAGAGTGAATGGTAAACTGGCTAGGCTAAAATGCAGGAAGATTTTTTTGTTGTTGTCTGTATGTGTGAACTGCCTTTTTCATTTAAGCCTTTGAAAGGATTCTCTCTTGCTGAGCATGATTCCTCATGTCCTCAACCGAATGGTTTGGACTACCATGGTATTACAGACACTTGAATTGGGAAGGTAACTGGATTGGTAGCAGCACTGCTGCTAACCTTTTAGGTGTTGTCTGCATGGGCCCAAGATATGTATCACAATTCACACAACTGAGATAACAGTCAAAATTTCTTAATTTAATCCATTAGAGTGATAGGCAGTCAACTATTAATTCCATTTCCATCAATTAAAATTCGTGGCCTGGGCCAACACTTCTCTCATTTGTTTTAACCTTACTTGTAATGTTTGTTTTCAATATAATTCATGAGAGATTTAGACCTTGTTCTACTCACTATCTGTGTTGGGTTTAACTTCCGCATCTTGACTCTACTGCAACATAGTATTATGTATACGAATTACCTCCTTGATATACTGGTTGCTGACTGTAATAGGCAGGGAACTGGATTTGTGTGGTACTTTGGTATGCTAACTCATTCTAGTATAATGATCACATGAAAGATTCTGGGTCTTCAGAGGGGTCCTGTACAAAGAATATCTAAACATTTGTTAAACTAATGTCTCAAATGTCAGTTTTGAAGAGTATCTAAAGCTGTCTACATATGAACTGAATGGCTGAAGAATACTCATTAGTACTTGTGAACAAATGAAAACTCTGGTAACCACCATTCAGTTTGAAAATCTGCTGTGTAGATACTAGTTTTCTGAAGAGCATCTTTGCATCTCTTTATGTCGCCTTTACCTGATTCTTAAGTTCAATTTGAATGGTGTCAAGAAATTAGAATGTTGATATGGATGCCATCTTCTTCCATTTGATCGATTTTCATGCCATGAAAAGAAAGAGGATTATATTATTCCTCATTATTTTTGTGGAATAATTTTTAGGTGGCTTTGTTGTCTATTTTTTTCACAGGTATTTTGTTAGTTCTAGAGTGCAATCACAGTCTTTTTCCTTGTTTAGTTACTTCATTGCTCATTTCATGGGAATAATACATAGTTATCCTTCTCACTTGTTGGTTGCTCTGTTCCATCGTGACAATCACCGTGTATCTGCAGAAAAGAATTTCAGAATAGACAAACAAAGGTTAATAAGTGTTGTGTTTTGAACTATATGAATAACTACATTGGTCTTTCACATCCTTGTGCAGGTGATCAGATCCTTCCATTGAATTGAAGCTAGTCACTTGGAACTGTGGCTGTTCTTTTACATCAGAAGTTGCCGATAGACTTCCAATAATGTTGTCCAAGGAAACACTATTGTGCCTGTACTCTCTCTTGCCCTGTTGAGCAATTGAGCAAATTGTTTCTTGAACCTTCATGCTTTGTTCTTCAATTTCTAACGTCAAGTTTATACAAAGGGTGCTTTTTTGGTGTTTTTGCTTTTCGTTCATCTCTGATCTGCAAGGACGCGAAAGGCAGTTGTTGGCTACCAGTATAATTACTGATCGATGTTGATCTTAAAACATGAACTGTGATATCTCCGCATCTTTTGCATAGCTTTTGTTGACACGGTTCTGGCGTTTGTAGATTAAATTTAAATGATTTAAAAAATCATAAAGATACCGGGTGCGACAAGGCTAAATAAAAATCATAAGGTCAAACTAGCTTGAGCGAGCTCGTGAGTTTAATGAGCCAAAAGAAGTATGCATCTCAATACCTGAGTTCTAGATGAATTGGCGTAATTCCAATTCTAACCTAGACATACACTCTACATCTCCTTTCTTTTGACGTAATTTTTTTTTTTGACGTAACTCTACATCTCCTTTCTCAGCCAACATACATGAGCTTTGCATTTTTTTTCTTCACTTGACTACTTTTGGTTTTTCAATCTGCTTGATCGCGATACTAATTGACACATTTTACTTGCGACACATTTTACTTGTAACGTTTGATATCTAATGGCTCTGGTCAATTTTCATTGTATTTAAAAAAAATAGATTTGGTTATCTTATGGATGTAATTGTTAGTTTTTAAGTATGAATTTTATTCTTGTGACTAGCTCTTAAAAGCCAAGCCAAGCTGCTCGTTAGCTTAGCGAACCAAACAAACAGAGCCGAGCCGGCTCATTAGCTTAACGAGCCAGCTCGACAGTCACGCAGCCTCTCGCTGGCCACGGCCATGGGCCCATGGCTGAGGTGTCTATAGAATACCCTGGGCTTGGATACATCTTCAATTCTTGCTTCTTGATGACATCCCACGAGACAAATTCTGCTTCACAGATGTTTTGTTCGCTGTTCTCGTATGTTCCAACTACTAGCTAGAAAACAGTTGGGCTTGGGGAAACTAGTAACCTTTTGCTCTTGTTTCATTAAATTTAATGCCAAACTACTGTTCCATCCATGCACGTGAACCTGTCGCTGGATGATTTACATATAATTTCAAATTTATGTTAAAATTATACATATCGAAAGGTCTATAACTTTGTAGGTTATACCAATTTGATTTGAAGCCTAAATAATTGTATAATATTTATATCTATATTTAAATATCTAGACATTGTATCCATTGTTTGGACACCAAGATTTCTTCAAATATAAAAAGCTATAGTTTCTTAGAACTTTTGGAGATATACTATGTAGGGGAATGAATGTTGCCGTTGTCTATCTTAAAAATCATACCTTTTCTATGAGGACAGGAACTCAAAATTTATATTAATTTTGTAAAAATGTTTTATACGTTGACATGGTCTACAAATTTGTAGTTCGTCACTTTTAACGTTTGAACACTATATTGATTATTTAGGCATCAATATGTATTTAAATGAAATGGTATGGACTGTATAATTATATATCTCTTTGAGCCCTACAATTTTGATATATATTTTTTCTCCATCCAAGCTCAAATGTACAAGTTATGATTTTTCAAAGGTGAGAAAAGAACGCAAGATGATGTTGCTTTTTTTTTTTTTCATTTCTAGAACTCGTACGTAAGAATTACTGATTTAAAAAAACACTAAGTGAAGTGGCTCCAATCCCACCACCTCACTTGGCAGTATTTAAAACCAGCCATGTCAAATGGGATGAATAGTATAATTTTCAATTAAGGCAATTGTTTTTGCAAAAGATGAAATTAAAAATTCCACAAGCTAAGGAGCCCGGGCTTGCAGCCCAAGAGTGTGCCCAGCTCCGTGCTTATATGGCCCAACTGGTTGCCATGAGCTTAGGCAATCTCAAGCATCTTTCTGACGACGGACGTGCAATCGCGTGCAAGCAGCAAATTACCCAACGCCGGATCCCCATCCAACGGCGGCTTGGGTTTTTACAGTGCTCTCCGACTTTGGTTGCAGAGTAAACATCTCAGTGACTCCTAGAATGAATCCAATCTCCGAATAGCTGGTATCTCCTCCGGCGTCTGATCGAGCCGGCGGGCCACTAATCAAAATCACGGCAACGACGGCCGCCGACCCTGCACGGGATTCACCGCGACCCCTCCGCTGTACTCCGCGGCCAATCCTGCACAGCAGAAGAACCCCACCACCCACCAGGCCACTGCACAGAAGAATTCGTGTGGAGGAACAAAGCTCAGGAGGGGGCGATGCACAGGCACAACCAACCAGAAAAAGCGTGGTGAAGGACCCTATGGACTATGGAGTCTGACGAGGTGATGCTGTCTGCCTCAAGCTCGAAGCCAGCAAGACCCAAAGGGTGAGCAGACCTCAATGCAGAGCAGCAGCATGCCATGCGCACGACCTCCTAATTTCTTGCAGAGCTTGTGATGCCAATGTATCTTTCAACATGTTGTGAAAGCAATCAATGCATCACGGGAAGCAATTGGGATGGCAGCGATGGGGATGTGCCCATGCATGTCCGGGAACCCAATCTACAGCGCAGGCATAACTTGTCAAATCTAGTGCGATCATCCAAAAGAACACACGGATGCAGCGATAACTCATATTCCCAATCATGCACACATGTTCAAGCTGTCTATTAAAACAATTATGCTTATCTTCACAATCTGGCAAGAGAAGTACAATCATTGACCTATTTGGTCGTCAACACGGGGACATGCAACATGATAAAGCCCAATTAACTGCGATGCCGATCTAGGATAGGGAACCAGATGCACAACTAGACGTGCAACAGTGGGATTTATTTGGTTTCAGGCCACCACCCGAAACCAAACCGTCGAAACCAACGAACTGCAGGACGAACCAAACAACCCAATTGCAGTACGGACCGTCGGTCTAGACTCACAATCACACTCACCCTTCGAGACTCGGCTAGAAATAAAGCACGTACCTTCCTTCCACATTGAGCATTCTGTGCTGTAAAGTAAGAATTTAAGACCCATCTTCCAACTCCACAGCACCAACGACTATCAAGGAAACACTATTACTGACAGGCTTGACTAGAGGGGAGGATCCTATCCCACTCTGCAACAAGGATTGGCCCTAAAACAGCTTCTGCAAATCACCATAACTGAAGCAGAAAAGAAACTTCAGATACGTGCATTCCCCTCAACCTTTAAGACAGATGCTGGATGAATCAGGGTACTAACATGTAAATTGCCCAGTAAAATATGTTTATGAGTTGATTGTGTGTGGAACAGTTGCAGGCAAGGGCATCCTCACTCTTACTTGAAACTATCCATGAGACTATGACTCTGAGAACAGAATAGTGAACTATGACTCTGAGAACAGAATATGAATTTACCCTGCACTTTATAGTCGATGAGGTGCAACAAACATTGCAACGAATAAGATAGAAAGATAAACAGAAAACAAACTCATCTCGACTACAAAAGACCAACTGCAAATCACAGGAATGCATTCTAGTGTTGCCAGTAGCGTGCTAACTCCAGGAACTTCGAGTATTGCTTCTTATTTCTGTTTTGAAGAAACAATAATTTCAAGTGTTACACCAGTGTCCCAAGAAAACACACACATGATCCTTAAGGTCTACTGCTATTGCCCTATTATTACCTTGCAAGTTGGCAAGGTGAATATTCATTTTGTCACTTCTACAGCTGCAAAAGATTAAGAAACTAACGAAACACATTGTTGGTGTAATATAGCTGCTAAATCCTTCTTAAATCCTAATTATTCTCCTTAGTTGTCCAACTCCAATCACACCCCGTAGAGAAAACATATAAACATGAAGCTTGCCCAGGAAATGAAGGGATGATGTGTACAAAATGGAAGCACGCTAATTTAAAAACAATTTGCATTATGAAGGACAACCAAGTGCAGCTTGTTACACAACTTTTGGCACCATAACAAGTAACGGCCCATGATGATTGGCCAAGATTCCAATAAAGGTAAACTCTCAAAGAAGCGGCACAACTGAACTCAGTCAATTGTTGTGAATGGATATAATATTTTTCTCAGGTTTACAGTCAGTTTAATCAACAATCACTCCAACAAGTGGCATGTAATCCTTATGGAACATATTCATTATTCAGCCGTGTACGCAATGATAGTACAAGAGCTGATGATAAAACTGGTGCTGCAACAAAGAGCTTCTACTTCACATGCAAATAAGACAGTTGCATGAAAAGGAAAATTGGATTAATCATCACCCATTTCTCTAGGTTCTTGCTTTGAACTAATCGCAAATATTTAATATTTGCCGTTAGGCACAGAAAGTACGCCAAGGGGCAATTGGATTCCATGACAGAAGCTACCTGAATTCAATGAGTTGCATGAAGAGATGCGACATTGGGCTGCCATTCATCCATCGCTCAAGCACAAAGGCTTGCATATGGAGAGCTACATTTTTCATTAGAATTCCATTTTGAGTTATGTCCCACTCTTTTTGTTCTGACGGGCTAAACTAGATGAAGTGACTTAGGAAGAAAAACAGAGATACCTAAACAACTGGTATGGAACGAGTTAGGAGAAAGGATTTACACAGCAGGGCGCAGGACCTCCGCATGCTGCCGGTTGAAACCGAACTAAATCCCCTCATCAAATTCTGCATCCAGAACCAGCAGCATTCCTCAGGACATCTGTGAATTGCAGGTTTGTGCAATCATCATGTCATCATCTTATTTGACGGCGACATGGTTGGTCCCTTTCACCTCCCGTTGGTCGTCCACGTCCACGCCCACGCCATCCTTACAGACCATCTCCCAGAAGAAATCCGTGAGGACAGTCTCGTATTCCGGCATCTTGGCGTAGCCCGGGAAGTAGTTGATGTCAATGACGAGATAGCGGTCGCCGGTGCGGACGTCGCGGATCATGTCGAAGTTGAAGAGCTGTAGGCCGAGCGCCCGGCGGAGGCCGGCGGCGATCTGGTTGATGAATGCTGCGGGCGGCGTGACGGCGTCCTCGAGGCTCTTCTCGCCGTAGTACTCCTCGGCGGTGCGCTCGGTGGGGAGGTTGGAGACCTGCGAGAAGGAGACGGATCCCTCGGCGGACGCGTCGTCCCCGGGGGACACGTCGGGCAGGCTGCGGCGCTTGACGCAGGTGACGTGGCCGCCGACGACGTAGACCTTGAAGATGACGCCGCCGTGGTTGACGAACTCCTGGAGCACGAGCGGCGGGCGGAGCTTCGCGAGGCCCTCGCGGTTGTAGACGAGCGACATCTTGTGGGACTTGGCGGTGCCGTCCGCGACGAGGGGCTTGGCGATGAGCGGGAAGCGGAGCGCGGCGAGGAGGCCGGAGTCGGCGAGCGCGGCGGCGTCGTAGACGACGACCTGGCTGGGGATGCCGAAGGTGCGGTGGTCCTGGTCGGCGGCGTGGTCGAGGTCGGAGACGACCTGGAGCATGGAGATGCGGTTGTGGAGGCGGTCGATGGCGTGGGGCGGGTCGACGACGGGGACGGCCGGGTGGCGCGCGGCGAAGGCCTCGAGCTGGGCGCGCCAGTCGTCGCCGTAGAGCTTGTGGATGAGGAGGTGGAAGGGGCCCTGCTCCGCCAGGGGCCGCGACGCATCCACGGGGACGAGGTCCATGCCCCGCGCCGCCGCACGGGCCACCAGCGACGGCTGGATGAAGCTCTGCTGCTTCTTGGGCGCGAGCGCGTACCCGATGGCGTATCGCGGGGGTAGGGGATGGGTGTCGCCGGAGCCGGAGGAAGGCTCCGCGGCGGCGGCGGCGTCGGAGGCCATGGGGTCGGGTTCGGGAGGAGGCGATGGATGGAGATTGAAATTTTGTTGGAATTAGGTGGTGGTGGACTGGAGGTGATGATGGATAATAATAAGGGGTGAATGAAGGAAGGATTAAAGCGAGCAAAGGCGCGACACGGATGTGATGCCTTGTCTTTTATAACCAAATCCTCGCCATTCGCTTTTCGTCTCTCATTCATTCTTGCTAGATCGGGTTCTCCGTGGACTGAGTTCATTCACCTCTTCTACATTTGATACCGGGAAAGTTCCAAAATGGACAATACCACCGCGTCCGTACGTGCGTCACTCCGAGGTTCAAATACGATGTTTAAATTTTTTTTTTTTTGTATGTTTAGATCAAAGTTCCATTGCTTTTTGTTTGGTATGTTTTGGTTTTGTGACTATGATAATTTCTTTCAACTGGTGGCTTTGATAAAACTAAACAAACTTTTACCGGTTTATTTTGTATCACCATAGTTCATTTGATATCCAAACTCTCCTAGTTTTTCTTTCCACTCTCAATCCAAATAAGAAAGCATATGAATCAGGTAGCAAGCCGTGAGTGAGGTGGAGAAGAGAATGCCTATTTAGACATTCTTAAATGGAGAATATCCTCTGTTGGTTTGGAACTTTGGATTTTTCACACCAAGTTGTCTAAACACAAGACATCCTTGTCTATTCATTTTCAATACCACAACAACATAACCCATTGTCTAAATTCCAACCTACAGCATCAATAGTGACTTTGTTTTTTTTTCACATACATTAATCTCTGTATATGCACGCAACACACGCATCTTACCCTAGAGCACCTCCAAGAGGCCGAATCGGCAGATCTCAAGGTTATTTTCCACATCTATTTTTTTTGCATAAGTCTACGCAAATTATGTGATGGGTAAACATATTTCACGGAAAAATCGTTGATGCTCTAATAATGTCATGATTCTTGATATTCTTATATGAACTAATGGTTGAAGTTTCTAAAACATAATTGCACAAGTTATACCATTGTCTATTTAAAAACAAAGGTAATAGTTGTTTGTGGCTAGTATTGAGCCATGAGAACCAAGCTATAAAAGTCTACAAATTACTCCCAATTTTATTTTTTTTTAAATTGCAATTAAAAATGTTTATGTGTGGCTACGAAAGTAATATAACCTTCTCTTTCTAGGACCAATTTCACAAAAACAAACTACTAGAAAATTTTTGGCATAAAGAGAAGCAAACAATTGCTCATAAGAGGCAGAAATATTTTACCATAGTTTTAATCTTGAAAATAAATACTAGTCAATTTAGGCTATACTTTATTCTTTTGTGTAATTAATGCATAGAACTAATTGCAAACAGCTGTTGAGCTACAACTCAAACAAATTGACATATGTCAGGTTTCCTCATACATTGCGTTTGGGCCTCAACTAGGGAAACCAACATGATGTCAGCTAATCTTAATCCATGGTATCGACTTCACGCTCTTAAAAGTTGCCATTCATATATATGACGATGGAATTGTCCAACAGCTTGCAATGCAGTATTAGCAGTGTTGTGTGTTTCTAGGAGTTATATGTGAATTTTTGTTGTTGTATTCCTCCATCCGAAACAATGCAATCCTAAGTTTTTTCAAGATAAATCAGTGGAGAGCATGTTCTAAAACACGTGCACGGTTTTTTAAAACTTGTTCTCGTCTCGGTATGCATCACCGTGATGATATTGTTTCTCTTACCTTTTTTAAATTACTTATTACTATGTTAGTAAAAGGTTTTGTGTGACAACCAATTAATATAACAATATATATAATCCCGATTCCTGCTCATCAGGACTAGTTTTTTTTTATTGGCAGGACTAGGTTGAGCACAACGGATCAGATAGTTTAGTGGTGTATTCGTGTGTGGACCTGGTCCACCTTGTTCTGTCGTGGTCCCGATCTGGTGGCCGGGCGCCGGGGTTGTGGCCTTCGGATCAGGTGAGGCCGTGAGGTTTCATGCCGTTGCGGCGACTCCGGGACGCGGGAGGCGCTCCGCTCGTCGCCACCGGCGCACGTGGCATCTCCCGCCTCCCACCTGCCTAGCGCGGCGCTGCCTGCCGTCCGGATGGTGATGCAGCGACGGGACGGCCGCCACGCGGGCGAGTTCTACAGCTCCACGCGCCCATGGCTGTATGCGCACGTGCTCCACGCCCAAGGGCCCTGCCAGCCTGGCCTGCCCGCCGGGGCCCATGGAATCTCAAAGAGGGCCAGACCACGGATTCTCCTCAACAAGACAAAAGAAAAATGGGAAGGTAGCCACGGCCACGGGATCAGATTCTGACGCAGCAGCATCTCGCTGAAGGCACGACTGCTATGCTTGCCACCATTTGTTCTCGTGACGAACGGGGAAATCAGTGCTACGTACCAGTTTAATTAAGCTAATGGATTCCGGTGACCCATTGCCTGTCTAAAAAAAGAGATTCTGATGACCTATGGCTCTGTGCACCTGGCTGCGAGTGGAGCACAAGTATAAATAATACTAGCAAAATAGATGATGGAACCTGCAAGTTGACCTGTCCGGGCGTGCAGGCCTGGGAATCTTGAGCTAATTGATCGGCGAAGAGTGAACACCCGGGGTGCTTCCTTCTTCGCGGCTGCCATTGCTTGTGCTAATGCTCGCCGATTGGTTGCTTCAATTTTGATGCTGTTATTCTAAAGCCACTAGTAATTGATGCCGTTTGTTATGGACTGCATATATTCCTTTGCAAATTGCAACAATACTCTCGCTGTGTGTTAAATTGTAAGGGATTTTAGTTCTTCTCGCTCTGTCTATATTTATTTACGTAGATGTTAATTTACCTAGATGTTAATGAAACATATGCTTTTTTTTCGAACAAGCCGATGTTCCGGCTATAGTTTGTTGTTCATTTAATTAACGTTATGGTATCTGTAACAACATCTTTTCTAGCGAAGGGCTACACATGCATAAATCTATTTGAAATCTAATATCTCTTATAGCTCAGGGATAGAGAAAGTGTGCACCGGTACTAGGCTATCTGTAACGGTGCCCTCTATATTTCTTCTCCTAAAGAAATATTTACACGTCCATTCCAAAATATTCTGCCTCTAAATCACGTTCCCTTGCAACAATGCCTGCAGTATTCTCAATTCAGTTGGCTGGCTGAATACTACTAGGGACTTTAGCTGCGGCGTGACTTTCGCCACGCTAACGCCGCGCCCGTATAACAGTGGCCATATATGTTTGTGCTGATTATGAATATGCCCACAGATTCAACACTGTTGTTGTACCTTATCAGGTAGGTGGACACTATCTTTTGTATCAACAAAATAGGCCATTTAGTCGCCTAACTATAGTCAATTGCTACGGTACACATAAACTACTGTGAGCCGTTCATTTCGTTCGATCTAGATGGATAAAATAAGATATTACCTCCTATGAGGTAATACCTCAAAAAATAAATGTATCAATTTATTTAATTTAAATTTAGGGAAAGGATAAATATGAATAACTAACTAACTACTCTGTACGTGATCTAATTTTGCGTGTAGTCTTGTACACGAGTGAAACGTGGGGTGCCTTTGGATATTATATTTTTAATAGCCTCCAATTTAATTGAACATGATAATAGCCTCCATCTTGATTGAGTGTGATCTCTCATCTCACGATTGAGCTTAGGGCTGCATGAACATGACAATAACTTCCATCTTGATGAACGTTTCTACTATCTCATGTGGCCTCTCTCACCGGCGCAGAATCAGGATTAAGTGATTGAACATGCTAACTGAGCCAAGGTCTTGTTGTACAGTGGGCGCATCCACTTCCAGGTCATCATCTGCTCACAGGCACGAAGAACAGCCTCTCTGCATTTAGCAAAGCTTGATGCTGCTTTCTGCACACTGATGATTACAAATGAAAATACGACGAGATTGATTGAACTCAACGACACGAGGAGATGGCCTCCCGCTCTCGGCTGCACTATCACAGGAGACCAAGAATCTTAGAGATTCGGAGTGGAGCAGTTGCAAGCAACGATGAAGAGCTGGCGGCCCGGTGGGCGGGGAGGCGGGGATGCAGAACACACGCATGGCACGGTCGTGCGCGGCCAACCGAGAAAGGCTGCCCGCGAACTGCGAAGTCGTTGGGACTTGGAGAGAGGTACGGTCTTTTCCTGTTTTATTCTTTTCCTATTTATTCTATTTTATTTTACAGAATTACTCCGGATCAGTCGCTTGATCGTTCGTTTGGCCGTCAGTCGACGCTTCCCTCCCGTTCGATCTGTCCGCGACGATCAAGATGACGCGGAAAAGCGTTGAGTTCGGGGGACGCAGCGGTGGCACTCGCGCGAGATGTGGCGGCTCAGCTGCTTTGCGTGCACGGCTCGGCTGTCCGCTCGGGTCCCTCGCCAGAGCTCCGCTCGGCTCGTTTGCCGCTCCGCTCAGGCCTCGGCTTCTGCGCTATCGTGGCGGGGCCCTTCGGCTGTCACCTCGTTTTCCCCTCACGGACTCGCTGTGCAGAGCAGACCCCCATTTCTCTCTGCCCCGCGTGTGCGATGGGGTGAGTTGACGACGAGGAGGAGGCGACGATCTCCCATTTCTGCTCTCACGGATCACGGATCGAAAAAGGATTGGAAGTGGATCAGGCAACACACGGGTAGGAGCACGGATCAAAGGTATCCCAAAAAAACTAGCTCCCATTTTGTGCGACTTTTCGCACTATTTTTTTGTGTTTTTTTGGGCGTAGTGACGGATGGGATGGGGGGAATCGGGAGTTGCTGTAGGTTTGCGATCGTTCTATCCCTCTGCTTTGTATATCATTTTGTTTTGGTTGGGGAGGATCTGTGCTGGGGTTGTGTGGTGTGTGTTTCATTTCGTTTTTTGGTGATGAACGGACCCAGAGGGGTTGTGGGCTGCTGCTGCATGGTGGTGGTTGGAGAGCCCAGAAATCAGTGATCTATTGCACGAAAAGGGCTTTCGTTCGATCCATTTTTTTCAAAAATATCTAGGTAGGGGTTCGTAGCTTTTTGTTTTCCAGGGCTGTTTTGTCTAGCATGCTAGGTATTCATGCAAGATGGGATCTGTTTTTTGTACCTTTTTACACATGATTCATCGTAAAATCTGTAGCTTTTCGCCATTTCTGTTGATGAATTTATGCCATTTTTATATTCATTGTTGCCTAGGGTATGCAACTGTGATTTTTCCTCTTTGTTTTTTTATCGCCAGTTCAGTTTTTGATGAGTCTGCGGCTGTGCCTTTTTATGTCTCTATTTATTTTAAGGTAGTAGAACGGTGGGTTTGGCTGTTTGAACGTGCATCACGTGTGGTTAGATATTTATTTTATCTGTAAATCCATTTTCAATATGATGTCTATGTTACATGTGTGGCTCTTAAGTGTGTATTTTTAAGGTAGTAGAACTGTGTGTTTGGCTGCGCGTACTCTCTTCAGGTGTGATTAGATATTTACTATCTACAAAAATCCATTTTCAATTAATGCTGTCTATATTACTTTAATTGTGTAGCTTTGTAAATTGTGCAGTTGCGTAGGTCTTGGCTGTTTGGCTGCTGTCTGTGACTACGCTGTGCGCGTGTGGCTATCTATTTGTGTCTGTTATGATAACTAGTGTTTTTGTTGACTACCCTGTGCGCGTGGGGCTGTTATGGTAGAAAGTGTCTTTGTTGTAATTGTGGTTGTCTGTGACTACGCTGTGTGCGTGTCTGTCTGTCTATCCTTAATAAGGGTAATTTATATGCTTTGCATACTCAAGCTTGGCTAAGTATGCATTGTGTCTGTCTGTGTATTGTTTTCTGTATTTGTGTTTCTGTGGGGGTTGGGGTGTGTCCCTAATTTCCAATGCTTTTTTTCATTGTGGCCTAGATGTCGAAATGGAAGGAGATGGAGGCTTTTTTCAAGCTGTGAATTGATGATCCTTCGCTACTGAAGTTAGGCATGGTCTCCCAGTAGTTTGTTGCTGTCCTATTAGATGGTTTGATTTTGTGCCTGATATAACTCTATATATGATCAATTATGAGTTTTGTTGAATTTTATTCATGGCTCACGTAGATTCGAATGGGGGGCTCTGAATTGTATTCTGGTCTTATATGTCCCCAATTTCAGTCTGCAGGTAATACGTCTGGTTAGAGGTATGTGTGATCTGTTTCCTTTTCTAGAAATGGTTATGACGCGCACGCAATGTAGGTTTTATCTCATTATTATATGGACTGACTAATTAAGATAATGGTGCACAATCAGAATCCTGATTTTATTTCCTACAGGTACTGCTTGGGAATTTTCCTAATGAATAATGGCACGGGGCCAATTAAATAATTCTGCATCAGGTTCCTAAAACACTATGAAAGCCATGAAACCAATTGGGCAAACAAAGAATACCTGATGAACACTGTTCACGATTTGTTGACAGTAGTTTTTTTCACACACGCGCACACACAAAGAAAGAAAATCAGGTTCAAACGGAACAGGTACAAGTCAGATTATTTGTGTCTCTATGTGTCTTTTAAGGTAGTAAAACTGTAATATCAAAGAGACAGATACATACATATACTTTATGTTTATGTTGTTGTTAGCTATACCCAGTACAGCGTGCAGTAGACACACCAGACAGTGGCTGTTTATGTACTCCAGTATTGATGCTTTGAAGACGGCTCGGGTGAGTAACATAGGACACAGTTTTTTCAGGACTCGGCTCAGATGCTCACGGACTTGGGTCTCCAGCCGGCTCGATTTTCACACAGAAAATGTGGGAGATTTGAGCCGGCTTGGCAATGTATGGAAGGGACACATCGACTGATAAATCGCAGTAGTTCAGTCACTTTGCACGGAACATACTAGGACCCCAGAATCTGCATCCAATGGCACAAATGCAGTGACTGATGCAAAACCAAAGTATCAGTCGATTGATTTATCTTTTTCTTAATTTAATGGTTCTGATCTATTTAAAGTCTTACCTCCCTTGAATACCATAGCACAACCCCTAACTATATCTTTAGGTTCCATTGTGCAGGCTAGGAAAGGAAACATCAGAGTTAAACAACACATTTCGCAATGCCTGAGGGTCAGTGTGTGGTATTATTTTTATAAGAAGCTTTTCTAGTGTGCGATATAAATATGAAATAAAGTAGATTGTTTGGGAAATTGATGTTCATGCAAGCACACTGAAACATCTTAGTGACAGTTAGTCTGTGGATGGAAGTAAAATAACTTTGAAACCTGGTCTCTCTTATCATTTAACCAATACCTTAGGAAAATAAAACTATAAGTAACTAAATAAGAAAAGTTATATACTAGGAATGCAAGTTATATACTACGAATGCATGGTGATAAAGATATCATTTTTGGCACCCTTCTAAATAACTTTTCTTGTGAAGTACAAAATTAAAACCATCATACCTGTAGCACAATCAGAACCAGTGAAGCTTAAATAAGATATATATGTTGGGTATGGAATCCAAAAGGTGAAACCTGAACAAAGCTCAAGAACTGGCGCTACAACAAACCTTAATTAAATTAACTTTTTTAAGAAGATGAAAGTTTAGCACATGATAGTTATATAACAGAGTATAACATGTAGGATAGCATGATGACTACACCGAAGTACCGAACCCATTGTCATTGTCAAACATGTTATTGTTATTTTCCTCATTGAAGCATATTTGGTAATAAACAAATGGTTAGGTAGTAATTCTTAAAGCTCTATCATTAAGCCGAAACAATTGTAGCCTGGACAGTCCAACCTATCATGCACGTCTGGAAAAACAACAAAACAAATTAGTTTCTCATCAGCATAGAGGTGCAAATCTGGGATGCATATAGGAAGATAAAAGCAAAAATATGCAGCCCATCAACCAGCTTCATGGTTATACACGAAATGGCTGTAGGGAAAATGTAGGAGATATGCCAACAAAAACACACAGTCTATTTAGGGTTTAGGGTTATATGACCCAATCATAATTAGTAAGGTCGTACATATTTCTTAATCGGCCTTGAGATGTCATTGTTTACACTTGCATTCAGGTTCACACAGTCCAATAATTATAGAGTATGACAAATTGTTAATCTGGATGACCTTACACATTTGCTCATAGGAATTAGTCGTAGGCCACACATCAAACATTGCCATGCACAAGATGGAATGGAGCATGAAGAAATAGAGCCTAATTCATCTACCTTGGATCCGCATGGATGCAAAAAGCATGTTAGCAGCATCCCCACTGGCACTGGTTCAGTGAGATATATATGTGTGCATATATGGGCTTCTCAACTTCCTTATGCTTACAGCTGTGCTTAGCGGATCAGGTAAAGAGCATTTCACATAGAGCACATTTGATGCGTGCAACAGGCCATTGATCAATCTCAAGATCCACTAAGATTAGCAAAATTCAGTATCCAATTAAGGCAATAAAGGTAAACTTAGTGTGCAAGCCCTGCGTAGAAAGATCAGCTTTAGGCCCCTTTGGATTGGAGGGTAGGCAAAGGATTTTTGGAAGAATCACTTTTCTAAGGAATTTTTTCCTTTTAGGCCTTTGGATCGCAGGATAGAGAAAGGAACCATTCCATAGGAATGCAATCCCGTAGCTTAGTTCCATAGGAAAATAGCAAAGAGCTCAACCTCTCGTAAAATTTCCTGTGGTGCTACAAAGGGCTTCCCATTCTATTTCATTTCCATAGGATTGAAGAAGTGGTACATCTCAATTCCTGTGTTTTTTCTATTCCTGTGTTTTTTCTACCCTGTGTTCCAAAGGGCCCCTTAGATGTCCAGTCTTTAACATTGCAATTTGAGCACTTATTTAAGTCAATGTGTAGGAGCAATAATGCAGGACACTCAGAAAGAAGGCAACATGTCAAGACACGCTGAAAGATGGATGATGACGGGATGGAGACGAAGGTCGATGTGAGCGGATCCAGCCTTTTCCGCGGAGGCCACTTGCGGCAGGGGATGAGAGAGTGAAAGAGTCCCTCCGCCATGCTACTAGACACCCATTGATCTTGTTGGGCGGCAGCTGTGCGCGACTACGCGGGTCGCGCACGTCGGACGTGGTGGCTGTTGACACGTTTTAGCACCAATCACCAACAATACAACCTAGACCAATCCACCCGGGAGGGACCCGCCAGGGAGGATCAGCACTAGGCCACCTATAGCTTCTCAAGTCGGCGTAGAGTCGAAGAGAGGCGAAAATCAGGGTTAGAGAAGAGAATTAGGTTTTGGGAATAAAGATATGCATAAAAGTAGATAAAATAGTAGATTGGTTCGATTGTGGATGCTGTCAATCGGCCTGGCCCCTTTATATTGTCTTAACCCTTGTACAAGTCAAATTCCGAAAGATCTTGCCAAATCTGGCAGTTCGTCTCGGACTCGACTACACCGGATATTCCAGTGCACCCTGCCGGACAGTCCAGTACATGCCACCGGACTGTCCGGCAACGCTAGCCAGCATGGTCCTGCCTGCCCAATTAGGTGCTCAACGGTGGCGCGTGCAGGAGGCGATGCACCGAGGCAGATGCGGCTCGGTGCGCGGCGGTGTGGCTGCTGGGCTTCCGCGACGCGTAGGAGGCGTTGAGCGGCGGTAGCCTTGCTTGGCGATGCTGAGTGGCAAACGCGGCTCGACGGGTGGCGGCCAGTGACGCGCGCAGAAGGTGCTGCGAGGCGGCTGCCATGTGAGGCATCGCGGCATGGTTGTGGACGTGTTCCTTGGCCACGCACGCCCAGATCTGCAGGGGTGACGACAGGCACTGGCAATGGCCGAAAGAAGCAGCTTTGAGTGAGGTTGCCGAGGAAAAGCAAAGAGGAGGGGGCACCTGATCTGTCCACAATGGCGATGGATCCATGCGCGACTACATGGGCCGAGGCACTGTGCGGCGGCGTGGGTGGCCAGCCCTAGTGGCCCCCGTCATGGCCATGCGGGCTTGGACGTGCCGATGAGGAGAGAGAGGAGGCACCAGCGAGGAAAGGAGGCAGTGCGGGGAGGGAGCGGAGGCGTTGGTGCGGAAGAACCGCCGACGAGAAAGGGGGCGTCGACGCGAAGGAGGCTGCAGCGGCGCGGGAGAGAGGGCCACAGGAGAGGCGGCACACGGCAGAGGAGAGCCTTGGGGTGGTGTCCTTGTGGAGTCGGTGGAGCGGCCGGGCACCATGGCAGCGGACCGGATCTGGCGCGGGGAGCAACCGAGCGGCGCTCCATCCTGGACGCAGAGGCGACGCGCGGCGGGAGCGGGTCTACGGCGAAAGGAAGAGCGGCGGCAGCAGGAGCAGATCCCATAACGGAAGAATGCAGCGTGCGTGCGTGCACTGACCTCACCGACGGATAGAGGGAGGAAGCTGGAGGCGAGCAGGTCCCCGGAAACGGTGACAACGAAACGGAGCTGAGCGGCGCCTAGGAAGCCTACGACGGAGGGGCACGGACATGCGGCGGGTAGGGCGACGGTGGAGGGAGGCTGCACGGAGCCAATAAAGCCGAGGCCCAGAGGGGCGCGGCCCGGCGGCTAAAGCACCGAGGAAGGCGCCGATAGGTTCCGGACTCCCGACGCGAGCAGAGCGGAGGGGAAAACCGGACCGCCCTCCCCACGCACAGGCCCATGAATGCAAAGGGCCCACAAGTGTATGAATAAAGGAGAGGGCTTCGGACGGATGGTTGGACACGCGCTTGCCATCGCGCAGGAGGAGGAAGCAGCAGGGAAGTGAGGCACATGTTGCGCGGCGTGTGGTGGTGCAGGAGGAGGAAGCAGCAGGGACCATCGTCCTTTATTTTAGTTCATGGAATAGAATGAGTTGATCTATCACCACATCGTTTCCCACTAGCTATGATTAGTACTAGCTAGTACGAGAAATTGGATTATCTCAACAAAATTCATAGAATCACCCCATAATGCATCACCTCATGTATAATGATTTGATTTCTCAAACCAAACTTGATCATAGTTTCTGGTTATTTGGGGATGGAAGGGATGGCATGGATCTTACGGGACACTATCCAGGTTGCCCGTCGTAGGTGATTTTGGAGTTTCTTTCCTCATTTTATCTAGCGCAGGATTTAGTTCAAAGGACGTCTGAGTTTATTTTAAATCTGTTTTTTAATATCAAACTTTTGATCGTTAAACACACTTTTTCAACCACGTTAAATGCAGTCTACGCATGGGCCATGGGCTCTACAAGCATTCCGCTATGCACATGCAAAACCCATGTTGCCTGTATAAAGCCCAAACCATTGCTTTGGGCCCTGAGCCTATGAAGGCTTCGAAGTGGTGACGTCGTATCATGTGCTAATGTTAACCCACCCATGTAACTACAAGCATAGTTCCCCTTTATAAATATAGCTCAGGGTTTTCCTTGAAAAACAACATTTTTCTGTTGTTCATTTTTTTGTTTTTTGTTTGTCACAAACAAGGGGGATGAATTATTTGATGTGAATCTACCCCGTTACGCTATGATCATACCAATCCAACATGATGGATTCCTCCTAGTATCTTAAATTTCATCGTATCTTGATCTGACAAAACTATCCCATACAATCCTACATAAAAATTCATAGTATCCAGATTCTATGATCCTATATAATAATTGATATAAATAACACATTAATGATTTATTTTTGATAACATATTGCTAAATATTTAAGATGCATTAAAAATAGTGTCATAAGACCATTTAAATTTGCAAAAATCAATTAAAATAATAAAAAAAATATTATTTGCTTTAATTTTTACAACATAACACAAAATATTGTATGAAAACATATATGTTATAGAATTTGATAGGATCTCAATACTATGATTCGATTCTATGAGATGATATTGTTGTCTCTATTCGGGCAAAAAGACATTACTTTGTATCCCGATCCTAACCACTTTTGGCTGCAGTAACAATAATACAATACAAGAGAGGAGGCAATTGTTGTGCCTAATTGACTATTTGCACAATTTAGAATAGTGAATGGTCGAATTTGTTAGGATTCTTATTGGATTTGGTTTTTGCCACAGTAGCCGTGGCTCTAAGAAGTATGTTGGATTTACATCATTAAATATCATTAAATTAAATAATCCAAGACCTAACTAATACCACTTCCTCTGTCCCAAATTGCAAGTCATTTAACTTGTTAAATGTTAACTTTGATAGCTTATCTTACTCAAAAATATTTAAAACTGTTATATAGTTTCATTGTGATTTAGTTTGTGTATAATAAACTTTAGGTATGACTTCAACATTTACATATTAATACACATTTTATGAATAAGTGGAGTGGTAAATATTATTGTAAAAACGTTGGACGGCCTAAAAATTAGAATGCAGGGAGTGAGAGTTAAGAGAATGCCTGCTCATTGGAAATGTGTGTGTTTCACGAACTGATCTCATGTTCATGTCCTTCTATAAAAAAGGTTATGTTGCCTGACGCCATTTTTTTGAAAGGACCTCATGTCTCTTCATCGAAGGGGGCCCTCGTGCCCTTTTCATGAAAGGGTCTTATAACTCTTCGCCAAGGTACATGTACATGGTGATTGGGATAGTTCACCCATGGTGTGTTAGGGCGTTCGAGAGAGCCGAGGACATCAGAAACCATGTCCTTTTTGAGACTCTGCACCAGAGGAGGGAAGGAATAAGGTTTCTAGGGAGCACTTAGTGCGCCTGCTTGCTCAGATCAATATTACCATGTCAATTTTATCTTCACGGCATCACCTGTATTTGATCAACAGGGTCTTGCTCTTGCAGCATGTACGGTTAGGAATTCATATGTTTTCTATAGTGCCACTGTTATACAAGAAAAATATGCTTAATTTTGCATGTCTTGTGTAATCCTTAGTACTGTTATTGTCATTTTTAGAATGGTATTTATCTTATTTTGGTGGATGAAAAGAAACTGAATGGTTCCTAAATTTTAAAAAGAGCCATTCAAAGAAAAACGACTTAGTTTCATTGGCTCCTAGCTTATTTTCTAGAATAAGAAAAAGTATATAAGAGCCACTGCTACGTGGCACGAGCTAGAGTTGGTAGAAGGCCTGTCAACAATATTGCAGGCGTGGCGGCCTTTTCCACGAGCTCTGCCCCACAAAAACGTCACTCATGATTATGTGTTGCCGCCACAAGTTATCTGTGGCTCAATTGTCCACTCTACTAAGTCTATCGGACAATAGCATCAATGTGCGATAACCTACAAAGCCGATTGTGGATACTCGACCATTCATTCTGGCCCCTATGTGGCAACGGCTCGGATTTTTTCGAATACGCAGTAGAGCTGCGTATTTTTTATTAAGACAGAGAGAACGAATACAATAAGGTTCAAACACTAAGCGCCGTGCCCAGCCAAGCACATGCCAAACTTGGCCGATACAAAAAAAAAACCTCACAGCTAGACAACGTCGGCTAAAAACCAACCTACATTACTCAAGGAATGAACAACCAAAGGACAGCTAAAGCACCTAGGCGATCACAGCCGCAGAGCCTCAGGCCCTGCGTCGACGCACCGAGCTTGGTAGAACTACGAGCTCGCTGAGGGTCTGAAAGTGCTCCGGTAAGAGGTCGCTCTGGTAGATGCGATTGTAATCCTCCAAAGCACCTAGGGCCGACAGCTTGAAGTCGTCAATTAGGCCAAGCCGCTGCATGACAAGAATCTCACCCCGCTTGGTAATAGGAACCCGAGCGAGCTTTTGAGCGGCAATCCTCTTGCTTCGTAAGGGCAAACCACCATGACCACTATCATGCGTACTGACGATGACGCGAGGAGCTAGGGTGTCACGAATTGCAGTCGTCGGGCCACGATAGAGTTGAAGAAATCCTCAACTTCCCTCTCAGAAGCCAAATGTGTTCCATCGGTTTCGACCAACACGGCTCGGATTCTCATCGCCGCCGCTCTGATCCAATGCAAAAGTCTCGTAGTGCAATCCGCGGTCCAATTAATCTTTTATATTATGGCAAATTTAAACTTGAACAATATACATATGCATGCAGATCTTGGCATCTTCCGAGTTTTGCCGGTTTACCGTAGAAACCATAGACTCAATGTTACCCGTATTACTAAATTTATTATGGACAACTAAATACCTGCAAGATTAATTTCACGACGCGATTTATGGATTTGCGACCGTCTGCGACCCGCCCCCGGCCGCTTGCAAGGTACCTGTCGGGGCCGGTGGTGTAAATGTGAAGACTGGGGAAGCTGGGCGAAAGAGATTGAGGTGGCCGGACAAGTGTTCACTGGCGGAGGTGTGCATCGGCCAACCTGGGCCATGGCCCCCCCTTGGCCTAGACAAAAATTTCAGCATTTTTAGCTCATTTGTCCATCAGTAGCTTGGGGGAAAGCTTCACTGAAGCACGCAGCAACGGTCTGCTTGACTGCTTGGCAGGCTCTGCTTCCTACGGCTGGAGGTTGTCTATGCCCTGGTGTCCGTGAGTCTCTGTGTTGAGCTTCACTGGACTTCTGGAGTTGACCTGCTAGCTGCCGCGGTGTCACGCACAGCACACCCCAATAATCATTATGGACTGAGGTCATCACGGCAAGCCTCCAAGGCTGGCACCGTAGATACGGCTTCATTTTTAAACTGGCTGTTGCTTGCTTGTTCTTGCTTTATGCTTTCAATTTTGGAACCTAGAGAGCTGTATCGAGTAGGGTAATAGTAATTTCTCGTTTACATCTTAAATTTTTAGTATTATGAGAAAATTGGCCCCCTCCGTACTTTGGTTCTGGCTCCGCCACTGCAAGTGTTTTTTCAAAGGAAAGTGGGCTGCCAGGATGAGTGCGTTGCAGGGGCAGTGCACGTGATCCAAGTTGTTTGTAATTTACTCTCTCATTTTTTTAGTCATCACAGTTCGGTTCATCGTTTTACTATTTGTCATATGTTAATTAAAAAAATAGACTAGTGAGCGACAAATATTCGAAAACGGTGGTAGTATTTTGTTTGTCCCAAGATAAATACAATTCTAGTTTGTCTTAGATCAAACAAATTTAACTTTAGCTAAATTTATATAAAAATTAATGCTTACGATGCCAATCGATCACAATTGAATTCGTTATGAGTTAAATGTATGTTCAAATTATTTATATATGCTTGGTAACATAGATGTATATGTTTTGTATAACCTTGATCAAACTAGAAAAAGATGCCTTAGTATAAAACTAGAATAAATAGATCATAATGTTACTAGGATTATTGATTGACTTAGTTGTGTAATGGATCAAACTGAAAAAGTTGCCTAATTTTCATTTTTATCAAGTTTACAGATACAAAACTAGGATTGTGATCGAATTTAAAAATATATAACTTTCAGTTCCTCATCAGGAAAAGTTTGCCAAAAGCTTGTATCCAATGGAGGACAAGTTTGAGCGAAAACAAATCTCATTGACACCTATAGGTCACTAGTTCGATCGTTTGTTGAGCCCGTTTGGAAGTTAAAAAACAGAAATTTTACAGAAATTATGCATGAAATTTTATAAGAATCTATTTAATTTCACAGGAAAAACACAGGAGGAGGAAATTTTTCCCGTGTTCCAAACATGCATTGGTGCTACGAGTGCACACATATACAGTGATGCAGCAGCAACAGAATGTTCATCGAGTTACGGAGTTCGATTCAAGCACCAATCATGCTGCCGGTCTGTCTACCCAACGATGAATTGTTTTCGCGGATTCAACACCTATTTTTTTCCCTTTAGATCTTCAGATGGAGGGCTAGCATTCCCTCTTATTCCCCCTCTCTACCCTACCCGCGCCTCTTCCTTCAGCGCGCCGCCACCTGTATGCCTTCTCAATGCCATTGTCCCGGTCCCGCAATCCAACCGCGTCTCCGGCAGTGGATCCGCCGCTGCCTCCCCTCGCACCCTAACCTGTCGAAACTGCCTCCACCTCTGCCCTCTGCTGCTACCACCGCTAACCTAGGTGGCCTAGACGCCCCTGGCACCGGCCTAACCACCCTCCTCCACCATCCGCCGACTCGATCCGCCACCACCGCCGACCACCCCGACACCCCTCTAAAGCCGGAAATGACAAGTACCCCCATCCTCAACCCCGAGTCCTAATCCCATCCGAACCCTAACCTCAGTATCCCCATCCTCAACCCCGAGTCCTAATCCCATCCGAACCCTAACCTTAGCTGCCGGAGTCGAGAAAGAAGGATAATGTGGCATTCTTGAATTGCTGCTGAAACAACTGATGATTGATGTATAGCGTTCCTCCAAACAAAAGCAGGAGTGGTCCAGTGGCTCGGGCAACTAGCTACTCCATTGCATTGATCAATGATCATCAGCAAGTTCAGTTATTATTCATAAGCTAGATAAAGTCCAAGGTCGCTCTCTCTATATTATACATATTATATGTGAATAATATAATTAAAGAAGTGCTTGTCGACGCCTAGCCGACGACAGGCCGAGTCCGGACAGTGTGCTGTGCTGCTGCAGCTGCTCCTGCCCGCCATCCTGATCTCTCGTTGACGCCTCCGTCGACATGGAAATAGTCATCATCTGCAAACGCCCGTCGGCCAGGCTCCTCGTTATTTTCCGCCGGTTCGATCAGCGGTCATTGGTCGTCGGCGGCGCCAACTGATTTACGCTAGGTACCACGGGCCAACCCGGCGCCGTCGGATCCGGTCCGCGTACGTCCTCATATGTACAGTACAGTAGCAACGGAACCGCTAGCAGATCAAGCAGCTACTCCACAGGGTCGTCCACTGATGGATCCGCTCAGCAGTCAGCACGCGGGCACCAACGCCGCGGTCGCCATCGCCGGTGTGGTCGGCGGCGCCCCGGCCTCGTCGTCGTCCTCTTCGGCGTCCCACAGGAAGCTGGCGTACGACCCCAGCACGTAGCTGCACGATCGGCACACTACCAATCAGTACTGTATAATTCAACAACCGATCGAATGTTAACACATGATCATGATCATCAGTCGCACTGACCAGTCATCCGGCGCGGCCTGCACGGCGCGCTCGAAGTAGGCCTCGGCGCGGTCCTTGTCCTGGCGCGCCTCCCAGATGACGCGGGCGTAGAGGCTGAGCAGGTCGGCGTCGCCGGGGCAGGCGAGCAGCGCGCGCGCGTAGCAGGCCTCGGCGCCGCCCAGGTCGCGCTCCACCTCGTGCAGGTAGGCGCCGTAGTTGCGCAGCAGGAGCGGGTTCTCGGGGTCCACCCGCAGCACGCGGCGGTAGTACTCGCCCATGTCGCAGCCGCCGCCGGGGCCGCCGCGCCCGCCGCCGTGCCCGGGGCCGCCGCCGCCGCCGCCGCCGCCCGCGCCCGCGCCCGCGCCCTCGAGGAGGGCCGCCGGCGCCTTACTACCGGAGTCCTGGCGGAGGTTCTCTTGCTCGTCCGCCTCTAGGATGGCCGGGATCGCGGCGCGGCGGAGGAGGACGGCGGGCCTGGCGAAGGAGGCGGCGAGGTCGGCGTCGGACCTGGCGCGGCGGAGCGGGAGCGCGGCGCGGGGGGATGTGGACGGCGGGAACCTGGCGGTGCCGGGGTGGCGGAGGCGGGATGCGGAGAGCGAGACGGAGCGGGTGAGGCGCGTCGATGTGGCCGCGGCGGCTTCCATTGCTCGTCGGAGGTGCGGGGCGGTGATGGGTTGGTTGGCTGCTGCTCTGGCTTTGCGTTGTTTTTTATAGCAGGGGGAGGGGGAAGGCGGTCTAATCGTAGGCTTTGGCATGCGACGGCGAGATTGACGGCGTCGGCGACTGGGGTTGCCATGTGGGCCGGCGAGGAGATGGAGAGGAGGAGCACGTGAAGCGGGGGACACGTGTTGGGGCCGCCGGCGACGGACGGAGAAGTCGCGCGGCTCACGAGAGCGGCGAGGGGGGACGGTTCTCGGCGGAAGCGCAGCTGGTATTGGGTTGGGCCGTCGGTTTCGCTCCCTCCGGAACGTCAGGCTGTTGGACCGCTGGTTTCCACCGCCAACAAATGGCAGGGTAGCAAACAAACGTTGTGCAGTCACTTGCTCTACCACTAGAGTGACCATGGAGTGCGACACGACACGGCTGCTTGCGGTGAACATTTGCTTCGTAATCTCACCTCTTCAAATCCTATTCTACTTTCTACAGTCATGTCACCTGCGATACGGAACGATGTGAAACCGTGCTAAACGGTGCCCAAACAGTATCCGATTTTTTTAAATGGTACCGTTAGAGAGACTAAGAATTTTAGGAACTACTAGCTCACTCAGTGCTGTCGCCATCTAGTACTAGTATGCTGCAGCATGTCGTTCTCACTCGTGCACTGGTGTGCTGACAGACGGACGGGACGGCCCAGGAGTGCTTGCGATTGCGGCGCACGTACGTCCAACCAGCCACGAATCCATGGGCGGAATGGGTCGACCGCGCCGTGACGTCACGAGCCCTGTTCAGCGAACCCGGCCGCCCATGTACGTGTCCCTGCATGCGCTTTCTTCTCCATCGTGGGCCGTGGGGGCACAAGCTGACAGGGGGGCACCTGTTCTTGGTGCGCATCGCTTGCCGGGTATCCATCCATCATCATCGGCTCCATCCACTGGGATGCGCACCCGCTGCTGCACCACTGGCCGTGGCCCAGTGGCAAAGTGGCTGTGCGCTTTGAATGGAGTACAAAATTATGTATTTTGACTTACGTAATTTTAAGATCGACCCATAAGGAGATCTGCCGGAATTTACATAGATCTTTGAATTCAAAATTCTTTAATCGTGAAAGACGATTAAGACCATGGCTCCGTGCTTTTCCCTAACCCCGTTCCTTTTCATCAAATCTAAATACAAATACGAACGGGACAAGTAAAAAAAAAGGCAAACTGGCCCGGTGCACCTCGGACTTTACCATATCGGACCAACCAGCCGGGCACCCGTACCATGCTGCTGCCGCTAGCCGCTAGCTAGGGGTCTAGGACCAGGGGATCGTACGGGCCGTAGTGAATACAGCTGTGCAAGCGCGAAGCCCTATCCGCACTCATCGGTTCTATTTTTCTATCAAAAAATATTTTGTCTTCGTCAACGAGATTTTCTACTCTATTCTACAATCATTCGCAGCAATCTCTACCCTAAATATTTACCCTATATTAACTACCGTAATTTTTATTATTTTATAATCCTCCCTCCCCCTCTCTCCTTATCCATCACCCTCCCGCAGCCACTCTGTTCTCCGCCCGGCGCCATCTCTTCTCCCATCCACCTCTGCCTCGCTCCCTGCCGCCGCCTCCTCCTCTCTCGCGCTGGCAGCGGCGTCTCCCGCCGACACCTCGTCTCCCTTCAGCGCCGTCGCCTCCTCCTCGCCCTCCGCAGTCACACGCCGCCTCCTCTTCGCCAGCGGCGTCCTCCTCCGACCGACCAACCTCCGCCAGATCCGCCGCTATGGAGCTCCGCCGCGCCGTCTCCAAGCCGTCCGTCGCCTCCCGGAGTCCCGGGCATCGTCCTACCCGCCGCGCCTCGATCCTCTCCCACGCTGGCAGCCTCTCCTCGCCGCCGTGCTGGTTGCGCCTTCCCCTGGGTGCCACGCCCACCTCGTCGTCGCTTCCTCCGTCTCGTCGGCCCCGCCGCCTCCTCGCCGTCGCCGGGCCCGATGCCGCTGGAGGTCGAGCTCCACGGATCCAGCAAGGTCGAGCCCGGTGCCGTCGTCGTCACCTCCTCCCCTAGATCCACCTCTGGCGAGCGGAGGCCCGACTCTAAGCCTGGCGTCGCCTCCTCCTATCCGGGTCTGGCTCCGCGCGCCAGCTCGTCCGTTGTCCACGCTAGAGGTGAGAGAGGGGATAGGGGGAGCCCGTACCGACGCTGGATTTAGGGTTGGAGGGTGCCTCGGCGATGGTGCAGTCAAGGATTGAGTCGACCGCTGCAGGGTGAGGGTTAACTGTAAAAGCTTTAGGGGGACGTTACCGTCCCCACTGCGGATAGCCTTAGAAAATCAGGTTTGCAAATCTACACGCGGGACACGTACGCACATGACGTGGTAGTACCATTCTCTGGTCACTCCCTCGATCAGCTTTTTTTTCACGAATCGGCCAGACTAGTTGGTGGGTCAAGCAGTTTTCACTTTTCGATCCGCTCTGCTGCGCATACTGCAAATGCAACCGTACATTAAATCGCCTTCAATCTAAAAATTACCAAACCAAATCTAATGGAGAGATCTCAAACTCCTGGCCTACATAGGATACAGTGCAATTATGAGACCGAGTCCAATAGGTAAGGTAAATGGTCGTGTATAGTACAAAATGACACTGTATGACATTATTTACAGATAGATGTGTAGTTAAAATAGTAGATAGAAAGGTGGATACCATAACTGCTAGACTAAGTCTGAGTGCTTAGAGCCTCTTTATCAAGCTGGTTCTATAGTTATAGTTTTTCACTTTTTCATACTATAGACAACCTATATACACTGTTTGTTGAATATAATTGATTTTTAATTAGCATATTATATTAGCTGGTCAGTTCAGCCATAGCGTGGGCTCCAGCCCTCCCACCCAACGCGTGGATAAAACCCATCTAAAAACAATTTTAGATATGGACAAAGAAGAGGCAGAAGCGGAGAAAAATGAAGGCAAAATAAAAATGAGCTAGTCGATTCATCGTAGATTCGTTGGATCTGTCGCTGGACTTGTAGGTTTATCTCTAACCTTTTTACGATAGAAATGGGCCTTTATTTTCTTTACACTGACCAGTGAAAAGGGATGGTTACGCGAACATTTTATAAATTAGGTGAATTTGTTGCCCGTTGCTCAAAGAATTTAAATAGTATCAACACGTATGTCATAGAAAGATCACATTCAAGAATATAGATAGATGTCTTAGTGGAAGGTGATATGATATGTGACTTAGTGGACTTCTAAGATAATGTGGCTTCATGCATGTTTAGAGAATTAGGTAGTGCGGTTAGCTATTTAGATATACAAGATGTACAACATATTTTAGTTCTTATATATGTAGTTAATATTTTTTAGTTTTAACCATCAATATTTCTTTAAAGATTCAATGTTTGTATCCACGTCCGAAATGTCCATTATTATTTAAACACTGGATGGGTTGCCAATTTTTTAAAATGTATTAAGTATGTTTTTTGTTAAGAAAATAGAGTAAAAAACTCTATATATCACAATGTGGGAGTGACGATACAATTAGTAGTACTAGACTACAACATTTGCCGCTTTTAGCGATCAAAGTAGGGAAAGTAAAGATTTAAAAAAAATGGTCGCTTCATTGACGTTTTTTTCTCATTAATTCTAAGGAAAAAAACCTGATGGATATAGGTATAAGATGAGGTGTGAAAAAAAAAATCCTTCTATCATTTTTGGATCATTTCCAGTCCTTTATAATTTTTCCAACCCATACAGTAAAATCAACGTGAAGGGTACAAAAGTTTTCGTAAGATGAAAAACAACATTATAAAAACTCACTGTTTTATCTTTTTACCAATTCCTGCTTATAATTTAGCAGTGTTCGTTCATGTAATCATGTGAATACCGGTTCTATTTCCTACTAGCTAGTTTCCATCTACCTCCGAGTGCTCCTGGTGAGAAACTCCATGCTCGTCATAATTCTTTATCTACAAAATCTATTCCATTCATTCCAAACTAGGTTATTCTAGCGTTTCATAATATTTTATTTATGTGTTGTATATATACGTATCTAGATTTATCAATATTTATATAGGTAACCGATTTTTTAAATTGGTCATAGTTTATTTAAAAATTCACTCAAATTTTAGCAACGTTTAAGGATTTTAGTTAGAGGTGTTTGGTTTGAGTGGACTAGCTTTGTCATCTTTTCGCTCTTCAATTTTTTCTTTGTTTTGTGGAACGGGGGATGACTTGATCCATCACCCCATATTCCTCATCAAAGATCATGCCTCATATTATTGATGATTTGTCTTTTCAAACCAAAGCACATCATTAGTACATGCACATGCTGTCATTCATGAACCCACGTGATGAAGCTAGGACCTATCTAGGAAGGTCACAGGCATGAACGAACGTCGGTATACGTACATGATAGATAACGTTAATTAGCGGTTAATCCATAACCGTTGACCCGCACAAGTGTGTGTTAAGTACATTTTTATGTGTTAAGTACTGTACATTGGATGCATCGAAGCGTGCAGCTGGCCTGCCTCGTACATGATGCAGAACAAGCAGCAGGTAGCACGTGCACAAGAGGCCGGCCGGCCGGAGACGCGGAGACATGGTCGAATCCAACAGCAAAAGAAGACTGGTGGTCGCGCTCTGCAGCTAGCGTCCGTCCAACGAGGAAACGTAGATCGACACGTAGGTCTTTTTCCAGAACGCAGAAATTTCATAAAAAACATAAAACCATAGAAAACAGTTCAATTTTATAGGAAAAACACAAAAAACATGAAAAAAAAATCTCACATTTCAAAGGAGACGTATTACTAAAGCGCGCACATTGATCACGGTCAATGTTTGCTGATTTCACTCACATCACCTTGAAGGCGGAGCTAAAACCGCATTCTAGTCTGATGGCTATAAAATGAGGCCCGATGGACTCATCTCCAAGTCCTTTTCCATTTATAGGTGGAAATGGCGTTATGTGCACGATGCCCTCCATAATAGCAATTGGATTTGCAACCTAAATATTAGTGCGCTCTCCTTGAGTTAGCAACCGGTTGAGTTCGTCTCCTCATTGGAACGCCTGCAGTGGGTTAACCTTGCCAACGGTACCCCACACAATGTTGCCTGGTCCCTAATGCCTCATATAAAAATACATAACTGCTTCAGCTTACCGAGCACACTACTTCAGTGGGATTCCTCGCTCCATTTTACCTTCGTTGGTATATGTTTAGGCACCCCTAAATGCAATCTATCACCTGGCTTGCATTGCATAATAGAATTTTGATGGTGGATTGCCTCATCAAGAGTGGTGACCTAACCAAAGAGTTTGCCCACTTTGTGGTCACATAGATGCATCACCAATTCACCTTTTGCTCAATGCATATTTTCCAAGCATGTTTGGGGCATGGTTTACTGTTGGAAATAAACACGCCATGTCTTGTGTGCGTTCCGCACGGTGCGTGCCGGGTGTGCCCTAGTCGTCTAAGTCTGTGCGTTGTGTCTGTTCGCGTGGGTGTGTGAAGGTTTGTTTAGGTTTGATGTGTGTGTTGTGCAGCTGTAGTTGGGCTGCACGATGTATATACATTAAGAGTCCACCCTGCCATGCATGCAAGACTGTTGCTGGTCGTTAGTGAGTGCTAGGTGGTTAGACCGTCTCCAACGCTATGCCTAAAAGGCTTGCCGATCCATTATTTCAACTATCTCTCTTTCTGCAATAGCGCTACAGTATACAGACAGTTAATATAGGCAGTCCATTGGAAACGGTCTAAATACGTGGTGTGTGTGGTGCTGATCCATGCAGAGAAAGCCGCAACGTCCAAAGTGAGCGAATGGCTCTCGTGGGGACATGGCTGAGCTGAGCAAGTGGTGCGGATCATGGCGTTAAGGCCGGGGAGGGAGGCCGTGGCTCCATCGGCTCCCTTCCTATATGTAGCCCCTGTACTTCTCCACCATAGAGTGCCTAAGTCCAGAGAATAAACTAGCCAAGATACAAGCCGTTGCGTCGGCCGCGGCATTCATCGCTGGAAAATATTGCCGGTCTCCCTTGGGCCGTGGCGTTCATCGCCAGAAAATATTGCCGGTCTCCTTCATTGCATTCGTGCGTGAGTGAATTCGTGGGCAGCGCCAACGCCAACATTTACAACTTGCCTTTGAAGCATCTGTTGCAAAAGAATTATTGGAATCTCTTCTCCTCTGTGGAGAAACGATGGCAGTCGGCCACAAGTAGGCAGGGTACTCTACGGAAGGCACTCCGCTCTCTTTTCTTGCTAGTTGTCTAGCTCTGTAAGGAGCACGATGCTTGAATTTTGTAAGGGTGCCATTCCGATGCAATTCCATTATTTACGAATATTAAGGATGAAACTTGTTCCTGGTGCCACGCAGGGGCCAAGCACCTTGCTGAAATTTTGTTGGTCACCTAGGTATCTTCCTTTGAGCAAACCTATTACCTATATCTTTTTCTTCTTTTTTTGGATAAGGCCTTGTAATTTCCCTTTGTAATTAATAAATGGCAGATCCTGCCAGTTTACATCCAAAAAAGATATTTTGAATATCCACCTTTCAGGAGAAAAGTGTTCTCTCTCCTTCACCTATATTTTGTTTGGATTCCCTGTTGGAGGAATATAGACAGACATATAGAGATAGCTTTGCAGATAAGGAAAATAAGTATAAATTGTGGGTATCCTATTGTCTATTGAAGCTAGTCAAAGCGATACAAATTCCAAAGATATTTTAAACATACTAATCATCCATCCTGTCTCCACTATACTTACAAAACAATGCACCTATCATCGGTCCTCATATTTCGTCCTTTTTGTGCCACCTAGTAAAAATGCACGTGCGTCCCGCACGTGACAAAAAAAATTCTTGTTTAATATTAAGTTTACAATTAAAATTTATATTTTTATGCAAAAGCATTTTTAACTGTAAAATTAAATTAAATTAAGACATTAGTTGTTATTTTTATTTTACAATAAATATGTATATTCCAAACCTAATTAATTTTAACTATACTTCCTATTTGTTATATATGAAAATTCACAAAATCAATATATAAAAAACGAAAAGTTATGAAAATTCACAAAAACTATAAAAACTGATAGAAATCGATGTGTGTGAAGTCACATACATGATGCGTACTATTTAGTTTCTATTGAATTGAACATCAATTGATGGGTTTCATCACAAGTGGGGGTGGGCATAATTAACCGAAACCCAAACAACCAACGGAAGTAACCGAAACTGAAACCGAAATATCCGAAACTTAAAAGAACCGATATTAAGTTCGGTTCCAATTGAGAAAACCGAAATAACAAATGAATATTGGTTCTATATGGGATAGCCCATCGATTTGTTTTTAAACTCAAAAGTCTGACTTTGGTTGAAAAAACTCACCTCCAAACAATAACTGTATAAGAATTAAATCACTGTATTCTCCTCACCACTCCACTGGCAGCAACACCCCTGGTGGCTGCCCGCACGCCGCGCCCCCTCTCCTGACCACGGCGGCAGCAGGTGCTCGGCCCCTCCTCTCTAGCGAGGCAGTGGCGCTCGACTGCTCCCACCCCCACGCGCGTGTGACGCTTGACCCTTGGCCTCGGCCGGTTCACCTGCCTCGCTCCCGCACAACGCCATTGTCCATCGTCCACCGGCCTCGGACGGCTTAGTCTGAGTTCAGCAGATCGTCTATCCCATTTTATATAATTAAATTCTATTGTGTCTATGGTATAGTTACGATGTTATTTTTATAATATAGACGACTACATTGAAATTTGACCTTCCCTGCTCTCCCTTCCTCACAGGGACTTGATCAGTGACCGGTCTCAATTTGCATTGACCCATGGACAGTCGTTTTATAAAAAAAAAAATCAAAATCATGCCAGGTGCTAATAAAAAAAGAGCTGCACTGCGACCTTGGTGGCCATATAAACACTCACAACTCTATCCCTATCTCTCTTTCCAAACATGGGATAAAATTTATCCCACCTCATTTATCCCTATCCCATCTCTCTTATCCCACTATCCAAACACCGTGTGGCGTGTGGTGTCTGCGGCGCAAAAAACACTAGGCGTCATCCTCATCTATCTCCCCGATGCCGCAACCCATGGCGCAGTGACTCTGGCGCCTGCGGTGGACTCATCGCCGAGGCTCCGGGCCCAGCCCCCTCTCTCTCTGCCGTGCCAGCAGCCCAGCCCCACACAACCATGGCTTGTCGCCCGCGCCGCCTCTCGGCGGCTCCTGCTGCTGCCGGATCCGGGTGCTGGTCCTCCTTCAACCGGCCCTCCTTGCCGTAGGCGGAACGCCGCCGCCATAGCCGGAGGAACCGCGCCTCCTCACCGCAGCCATAGGCACTCCTCCCCACCCCGCCGGCGCCTCCTCTTGCCGGATCCGGCCCGGCGCTGCCGGAAGCGGCTCCCGTGGGCCATGGCTACCACCTATGGCCCTGTCGCTCGTCTGGTCCTCCTTCCCCTTCCCTAACCCTGCCGCTGGAGGAACCCCGCAGGCCATGGCTACCGCCGGCAGCGGCGCCTCCTCCGCCCCGCCGGCGCCTCCTTCTTTTTCAATTTTGTTTGCTTCTTGATCCACTCCGCTCTGTTCTTCTTTGTTTTTGCATGTTCCTATCCGTCCGCTCTTGCTTGTTCTCTGTCCATGTTCTTGACTAATATGCATGATTGTACAAAGCTGAAAACCGATTTGGTATTAAAATTTGTATGAATATGTGTTTTATGACGGGCCAAATATTTTTTGATGTTTTTATTGGGCCTTGCATTTGATCTACGGATGTTTATAGGATTGTAGAATTCGCGTGGGTGGAAAAAATGGTGAAAAAAGTATGTGGAAGTGTTACCGAAGCGTGGCAGAAATGTGTAAGTTTGGTTACGTAACGATCTCTGTGGTTTTTCTCTCATGCGGACGATCTTGCTGCGGGTCGTTCCAACACGTCGGATTTTATTAAGACCGCCGTGAGTCCTTGCAATTTCAGATTCACGGGCCCACATTGATTAAAATCGTTTCGTTAAATTCCATTGTATTGCACGATCCAACGATGTGTATAAATTTGGGTAAATGACAATCGGGTGAAAATTATTATTCGTTAAACTCGTTTTTTATAGGGCAGATAGATCCAATTTCAAGATCATTCAACCATTCTATTCTTAACGTTACTATGTGGATCACTCTAGAATTAGCTACAAACCCTTTTAGAATAGATATTTTATAAAATTTATCGAAACATTATTGCGCAACAAAAAACTATGTGTAAAAGTTCATTCATAAATAAGTGTTATGAAAAGGTATTGTTACAAAAAATATGTGTAGGTTGTGTTGAGAAAAGTGCTATGCTAAAAATGCTATCAAACTAAGTTGCATGTAAAATTTATGTGCCAAAAGTGGCGTTGAAAACTAAATGATGTCTTTTATGCGTAAAAGTTGTATACATAAGTTTGTAATTTGTTTTGATGGTATTATGCTAAAAATATTTTTTAAATAAAAACAATTCATTTGTTTGTTTCATGGTAAACTCTTAATGATTAGGAGCAGACACTTCCTCTGCTTTTGTCCTTTCCTCATCCGCTTGCCCAACTTGTTTGGTTAATCTCCTCTCTGTGGACAACTTTAACAAAACTCTTAATGATTGCTTTTTCTATCTAGCAATAGACTTTTATGTGCAGTTTTTTCCTATGCACTGGTGCCAAGTTAGCTTGAGGGTCTACACTATAGCATCACTATATATACATGTTACTTTTGCTATAACGCTTAGACAAGATGATATTGATTTGTGTCCCCTCATCGCACCATATTATTTCTATCACTAGAGCTGCCAAAATTTCAACTTCTAAAAGCGTTTAATCCTTCTCTCATTCCTTTCAGTTTTCTCCCGATCCCGACAATTAAGACATTCTAACCCTGTTTCATTTATATCGGTATCATCAGATGCATGTTCCCTTTGTCAGTTGTTTGCGATCTTATTAGTGGCGGCGATGGCGACCCAAACGGCCAAACCACGTCCCATTGGTCAGGTTGGCGAGCCATATGTCTCAGTATCTTTGTCACCAGCTCCACCTTCAAGACAGGCATGCTGTGAGTCTATGAGTCAGTGTCTAGGCGTGTATTTTATACTGTTAGATAATTAATACAGTACTAGTACCTCGTATAGTGTATGAACAGCTGTGCAAAATAAGAATGAGCTTGGAGTCATGCTAGGGTAGTGGGGTTAGCCTTTTAGGCCAAAAGCCAGTGCCCGTTCGCTGCAGCTAGATTTTGCTGTGGCTGCATCCACAGCTGTATCCAGAGCTGAACTAGCTGTTCAGCCGTAGAAGCCTGCTGCAGACAGCGATGCAGCAGCCAGAACACAACGACCTCATTTGAATTCAAAAAATGGCGGAAAGTCAAGCAACCTTCTCTAAGGTTTCATTACAAAGTTCAGTCCAATTAATTGGTTACAACATTGATCAGAGTACTACAAATTAATTAGAGACTTCAACATCAGTCATAAAAAATACAAATTACAGGCACTTCCATCCCACCATCTAGTGTTGTTGTCCAAATTGCATAGTTTAGCCCGCATCACCTGTACAAAATTGGACAGTCTCCTAAGAAAGATACACCCACCTGATGAGTTACACCAAGTTACGTTGGCAACAAGACATACCTTTCATTTTGTCCAAAATAAGCCGAAAGGTGGAGCTGCAAGCTAAACATAGCAACACCAAAATCTTGAACCCAGCCGTGCATCCTACAAAGGTGACAAATTGTATTCAGCTTTCATGTTTACTGTGCACATTATCATACAAGGCCAACCAACAGTGTTCCACAACAACAATGAAAGGTCGTACCTGTCAACTACATCAAACTTAATCCAAGGGCATATCCGTAGTTTCATTTGCAGCCACCCACAAAGACATCTCGTAATCCACATTTGCAGACATGTTGCTCCCTCCCTGCCTTGCAAGGTGACGGTCCAGCAAAAAATTATGCACTGCGCAATAACCAATAATCATCTTCGTTTGCTTCTCCCTTGCATAGAATGGGAGGCCTTGCAAAATATGCCACCTTCCCTTCAACACACCAAAAGCTCGCTCCACCACATTCCGAAGACTTGCATGGTGGTAGTTGAACTTCTCCCTAGTTTCAGCAGATTGACGGCTGAACTCTTCGAGATGGTACCTTGTACTGCGGTGCGGACCCAAATATCCTTCGCGGACTGCGTAACCTGAGTCAACCAAATAATACCTGCCTGCAAGCACAAACAACAGCGTACTAAGCATTAACAACTAATCAATGTCCATGCTCTGCGCTATATAACATATCTTGTATGATCCCGTACCTTTTGGTGGATGTGGGAAATTATCCTTCTCGATGCAGTCACGCAGAACAGTCATGTCATGACAAGAACCTGCCCTCCTAGCCCCAACATATGTGAACCGCATGTCCATGTCCACTATGGCTAGCACATTGAAGCTTGCCCACCCTTTTCTATTAATGAAATCCAAGCGAGACTCATGATTGATCCTAGCTGGAATGTGAGTTCCATCTAAAACACCGATGCAGCCATCGAAGTACGGTGCATACGGAAGGAGCCTTAGGATGTACTTGTTTGTAGTTTGGGTCCTTGGGGCTATAACTGTCTGTGCGGATGAGAATATGCAATCTGCCACATGGCCCATCTTCATAGTAATGGTGTCCAATGACCGCTCAAACCGATCATGTATTTGTGTACAAGATTGGCCGGTTCCACAGGCCCAAAGGAACATAGCTAGAGCCTCTAGACTATCAAATTGGTGTGTACAATTCAGCCCATGGTCTGTAACTAAGAGTTCATGCAGCTGCAAAAAATCATTTGGTTCCATGCGAAAGTTGATGTAGCATCTACCTTTGTCATTTAAATTCTGCTCTACCCATTGTCTACCAGTCAAGTGCGGCAACATAGGGGGGGGGATGCGCTAGCGGTGGTTCGAAATACCTCCAAGCTTCATATGCGCCTAACACGGCCCCTAACCCTGCCAGCTCATAAAAGCTTCCATCACTAAAAGTGTCGCTGTTGTTGGACTCTTCGTGCGAACTCATGTTCCTGCAATATAAAGAATGCATGATAAAAGACAACCATTTATACAAATGTTCCAATGACATATTACAGTACTAAGACGGACAAGATGAACAACACTTACTTCTCAATTGGGGCTGCCTTCCCCTTGGACGTGCAACAACACTTACAGCAGGGGCTGCCTCAGTTCCATGTTCAACGCCGGCCCTGCAGTACGAAGAAGCAAACAGACACTAGTTAAGATGATGCTGTACACATATCAAAAGTATAAGGGTCTTGTAAAATGACCAACAAGTGAAAGGAAAAAGGGACATGACACCTACAGTGCACAAACAACACAGTTTATTTAAACAATGAGTCTCAACGCAATTCACTCAACATGGCATCAGTTCATCAACCACTACTACATAACACAGTACATAAAAAAGGCAGCCAACTAATCCCAGCAACCATCAGCCGGTCAAAGACGATGGAATTGACCCATTGCAGCCCAATTGAAATTGATCCACCGCTCCCGGCCTTCTTTGGTTCTCATCGCGGTGAACTGCTCGCGATTAACTACATTTTTGCATAGGTAAAGCGCCCGCAAGTACAGCTCAGATCCCTCCGATATACCATCTGCATCTAAAATCTGCCTAACTTGGTGCTGTCCCTGTACATCATCGCTGCTCTTGCGGCTGCGCCGTGTCATGGCATCGGATATGTCTTTGAGGCAGAGCTCTATGCTTGTACTAGTCTTCTTACGAGGGCTTTCCACAGTATCATCCCTCATAGGCCTTTTAGACCTATACCGATCACTTGCATTCTGACTGGGGGGCGTTGGGGTTTCCTCCTGATGGCCCTCGGTCCCAAAACTTGGTGTACTCCCACGGACACCTCCAGCAGATAGTAGGACGCCCCTATCTTGGGTGGTGCGGCCGAAAAGCAACTACAGTTCTTCAAGGAACTTGGGGGGCGGCTTTCCTCGAGTAGCCGCTTCATCATTAGTTTCCTGCAGGTGATACAAGATAAAATTTTTTTACACGTGATGAACTAAATTTGTGAACCAAAACTAAACAGCAGGAATTAATCAGAAGATGCAATCACTTACCCCTTCTTGTTCAGTTTCCCAAAATGAGTCATCGGCTGCAACGCCACAAGTGTGCTTGTCTCTGCCTAAGCCAGTCTGGTTCTGTAGATCACGCCACTGGATATAGCCTCTCCTCATTCCAGCAAGCTTGTTCTACATCTGCTTGCTGTCAAATGTTTGTCCCATCTGCTGCTTGAAGTTACGATACACGTTCTGCCATCCATGATTGGTTAACCCCTTATCAGTTGCCATTGAACCGGTTCTTCTCAGCAATGCGCAGGTCCAAGAAAGTTTTCGTGGTCGCGTCGTCCCAAGAGGCACGGTTGGGAGCCATCTGTGCCCATGTTAGGTAAGCATGGTGTACAGTTCAAACCAGATTATATTTGGAATACAAAATGCAATGCAAAACGTAACAAAGACATTTTTTGAAGACAGATGACAACACTTGCCTCAGTTGTTGTTTTGGCGCGTTTTGGAGGCTGGGGAGCAAGAAGCAGTAGAAGAGGATGCCAGGGTGGGCACCGTTGCGAACGTTCCGACTCAAAGCTGCACAGGACGCACTTCAATTAATGATGCGTGTAATGTAGAAGACAATTAGCAGAACCATGCATAGGGCTATTGCGCACAGCATCCATAAAATGAGAAGGACTGAAACAAATTCAATGCTACCACCACAATACAGTCAATACAAAAAGGTAGACCGCATTGTCGTGCTGTAATGAATTAATTTCAGATCGCTATAGAGCTTATACATAAAAGGTACGGAGCTACACAAAGCTTTGTTGAGATATCGACTCCGTAGATTAAGACACATAAGATAAAGTGTTTACAAAGACTGTTACTCCATTGCAGAGAAACGAATGGTGAAAACATAGCAGTAGGACAGATGGTTTGGTTGCTGTCAAATTTTGTTCTTACTTGTTTGCTACATATACCTGCAACTAGTAATGAGTAAACCAATTGCGCGTGCGTTGCTAAACATGGTGAGGTGCCAAAGAAATGTTCGAAACCACAAGCTAGAACCAGAAAGCAAACTAAAGGAGCAACTAGCTATACAATTTTCCATAGTATCTAAACCGAAATAGAAACAGAGAGAACTAGCACATGCTCTACAATCTAGTAATCAACTAAGCACATCAACAACTACACGGCAGCACAGTCAACCTAGGTGGGATGGAACGGTAAGCGGGAGGTCGCTCCACTCGCACTGACCAGTGGGCTGGTGAGGATGAACTTGGCGCGCTGTTCTTGACGAGGAACTTCACCGTGGGGGCACGAACACCTTATTCCCGTCAGCTCCGCCTCTCCGCCAAAACGCATTAGCTAAAAAGCAATGGTTTGAGTCGGGACAGAGGGCTAGAGAGGGAGAGGGACATGGATAGGGAGAAGGAGAGGGGATAGAACTTTTCCTCACCGATGGATCCGACGCTGGGACGCCGGCGGTGGAGGTCAACCTGCACGACACGTTCTTCCCTTCCAGATCCACCTCGCCGCCAACACCTAACAGTTAAAAAGCAATGGTTAGAGTCGGTACAGAGGGCTAGAGCGGGAGAGGGACAGGGAGAAGGAGAGGGGAGAGATTTGCCGCACCGATGGATCCGCCGCTGGCGGTGGAGGTCAATGCGCACCAACACTTTGTTCCCTTTCAGATTCGCCTCACCGGCAACACCTAACACTTCAAAAACAATCGTTAGGGTTGTGACACAGGGACATGGAGATGAAGAGGGAGAGGGGAGAGGGCGGTCCGCACCGGAGTCTCCGGCGCCGGCGGCGGAGTTTGGATGAGGGGTGTCGGGAGGGGACCGGACGGAGGGCGATGCGACGGTAGCGGGAGACCGGCGACTGGCGCGGCGGCGAACCGGAGGGGGTTGAAGCGGAGTCGCCGGCGGATCCGAGCCACGCGGAGGCGGTGGCGGCGGATTGGAGGCGGAGGCGGGCGAACCCTAGCGGACTGGGGAGGTCGAGCGAGTGAAGCAGTGAGAGAGGGAGGGAGCAGAGAAGGGGCGTATATCAGCTGAACGGCTGCGGCCTAGACAGCCGAACGGCTGGGCTGATCAGCCCAGCCGAAATCAGCCCATTCAGCCATCCAAACGGGGCCTAGGCTTATGATACTGGACACGTTAAGATCCTACCAGATATTTGGGCCAAGAGCCCACAAAGCCCAACTCAACAGAGGCCGCCACCCCGTTGGGTTTTACTTGCTCTTGTGTATGTTAAGTTATTTTTATCAGAACACCGTCTAAATGTCTATATTTTAAACTTCTCTTATATACAGTGCACGGGCTGCGCAGTGGTTTGGATGTTGGGATGGACGGTTCAGTGAGACAAGGCTTATCGGCGTCGAATTTATCTGTTTTTTTATCACACAAATTTTGCTTGTCGCTGATCGTTGAGACCGTAAATAGCAGAAGCGACCTCCCGTCTCCTAAAACCCCAGGGTTCTCCCTCCGGCAGGCTGCAGCACGCAGCAGCAATCCCTCCCTCCCACCGCAGGTCCAAGGTCTCCTTTCTGCCCACCACCGCCCAATCCCGTCGATCACGATCAGCCTGTTCCACACCAACTCCGTCAACGTCCCCGGTGCTGCAGCAGACTCCGCCCAACTCCAAGCCGCCGTGCCGCGTATCTTCCGGAAGAAAGCCGCCGCCGCCGTCTCTAACTTCAGTTCGGCCCGACGGCGGACATATAGAAGGTAAAGTCGCGGTTTCCGTTGCTTTCTTCTGTTTAGACCGAGTTCAATAGATCGTCTATTCTCATCGTATATTTCAAACTTCACCTTATGTGTGACGTCGATATAGTTTTTATGATTTCCTACACACAGTAGTACAATGGAGCAGGGTGGCGAAAAACACCGTAGGATGCTGCGATTGCCGTGAATAACGTTGTGCAGGAATATGTGCTTTGCAAGGCACTCTGCTTTGCTTCGAACAAAATCAAGTGTGTGGGTTCGCTTCTTGATTTGGTTTTCCATTGCCGTAGATGATCTGATCGAGTCTTGTTGCCTCATGGGTGCGTATCAGATCAGCCTGTGCTTCTTTGTTCCGTGCTGTTGCTACTGCGCTGTTGACCATTCTAGGCATCGCCTCAAGTTTTGAACAACACTGCATCTGTGCCTGAATCATAGTACGAGATATTGAGATCCAGATGGATATTATTGAAATCTGAGGTCAATGTGATCAGTAAATGGATGGACTGTAAAACATTTTTTTGGCATCCGACTTGGATTAAATCAAGCACATGAAACTTCTGAATTTTGGCGGAAAAAAAAAATACTCTGTTAACTTCTGCCTTAGTACTAAACTTGCTTTTGCCACTTGCAGCAACTACTTCTTGGGTCTACAGTCAACGACGGTTTTTATGGCTATAGCAAAAGTTTCTGGAGTAATTAAGTAGATAAAAGTAAAAAGATATGAGGATCCGCGGCAGCACGAGGATGGACCTGCTTCAACTAAGGTATAAACTAAAAGAAAACGTATTTATATTTTGGATTTCATGAAGATTGCCAATCGATACGTTGTCAATTTATATTTACAACTATAGTATCATATGATTATGAACTTCCTTGTGGGGGTCATTAGCACTACATTTTGTTTCTTTTTTTAACGTAATAGCAATAGCTCTGCCTTTCAATTAAGAAAAAAGAGAATTAACCCCGTTTTAAGGAAAACCGGGCCGAAAACCGTGAGCGAGCGGTTGAAAAACCAGCGAAAAGCCACCCTAACGACACCCCCGACCAATGCCCACTGTGTGTCATCGTTACTGAGCTCATCCCAAGAGACGAGCAGCTCTGACTTCCCATAGCAGGCAACACAGACAGCCAGAGACACCTGACACAACAGGCACCAGCTCGCAATGAGAAAGATCGAGATGCGCCATCATTGCCGAGCCTCGACCAGGGTTCACAGTTCCGACTGGAAAACCGGCGGTTTTCCGGATTTTATACCGTTTCCGGACAGCTACGGAAAATGAAAAACCGCCACTTTTCGTTATTTTCCGTTTTCAAATTTAGAAATTCAAAAAAATTTGTAAAAAATTCAGAAAAAATATGATAAAAAACTAGGTGTTTTTCTGAGCTAATAGCACTTGAAATCATTCAAATCCAAGTTGATTTGGTTGGTTAAATTGATGATTTGGGTTCGGACCCGTTAACACACTCAAACCCGTTAGGAACCTTGGACCTTATCCACTCATTCGGTCGAACGGTCCCCTGCTGCCCCGCATTCCCCAAACGACCCCGCGTTTCCCACCCCTCGGCCGTCGCTGTCCGCCGCCTGACCACTGCCGCCGCCCCCAAAACCGCCGCGCGGAGGCGATTTTCCGCCTGGGAAGACGACGGATCCCGAGTGGGAAAGCTCAGTTTTCTGGCCGCTCGTCCGCCTCCCGCCGGCCGACCGTCCTGAGCGAAAATCCGCCGTTTCCGACCGGGAAACCGACGTTTCCAAGCGGAAAACCGTCATTTCCGCTTGGGAAACCGACAAAGCTGCCAGGGAATCAAAGGTATTTAGTGATTTTGATACTTGCTCAAGTGGATCTATGGTATATTGGTATGTAGTGATTATTTATCAAGAATATGGATGTGTGCAAGTGACACCTCGATTTTTGGTGATTTGTCATGAAGATTAGTTGAATGTTAGCAAACTTAGTAGTGATTTAAACTTAGGAATGTCATGTAACATGGTGATTGTGTTGTATGCCTTTGCTATCCAGACTTAGTATGGAGTATGCTTTGTCTTGTATTATATTCCGTGTGTAATTTGCACTATCGCTTGGATTGTAATAATTCTAATGGACTTTGGAGTTAGGATTGTTAGTGCTTAAATGCATGGAAAACCTAGGATTTTCATGCATTTTGATGTCGATATATGGAACCTAGTGCTTATTGTGATGCATTTTCATGTCGATCTATGGAACCTAGTGCTTATTAGTGACGACCATTTATAGTCCATTGGTTCATGTCACCTCTGTCACCTATGTATGTGATACATTATCTTCTTGCATTACACTATCTTATGTGATTGTAGAACAATGGTGGACCCTAGTGTGGGAGCATGGGCAGAAGTACAAGAGCGGATTCGTATGCAAGTATCGTAGGGAACAGAAGAGTGGGGGAGGGGCAACATGGTTCAAGGAGCATCTGGCACACCGGGGTCATGACGTCAGGGACTGCCCTTCGGTTCCACCCGAGGTTAAGTCTTTCTTTATTCAGCAGTTGGACAACAACAAGGCTAAAGCAGCAGCAAGGGCCCGAGAAAAGCTGTTGAGGGATGTAGCCGCAAGGGCGCTGCGCGTTGGCCTTGACCAAGAGGAGGTGGTGGGCCAAGGCCACTACGATGAGGATGCCGAGTTGCATGCTGCCTTACGCACGTCAAGGCAAGAGTATGATTTCATTCACCGCGCATGTCCACATTATGAGCGGGGATGGTGGATCTGGTTCTGGCAGTCGTGCTGGAGGCAGTGGTGTTCGAGGCAGCGGTGTTCGAGGGAGTGGTGTAGGAGGCAGTGGTTTACCCCCGCCTGCGATATTCACTCAGGAGCTAGTCACAACTCCCTGAGAGGGTTAGGGACTACCACCTTGGCTTGAGCTCAGCTCCATGACAGCAATAGATAGATACTGGCCCATGGACTGTGAAGGGAAAGTCATCGAGGGAGCTTCTCGGGAGGGCATGGGCGAAGGCATGCCATGCTGTAGGCATTTCGGGCCGGAAGTTTGATGACCCGTACTTTAAGGCTGCCATCATGGAGACCCAGCAACAAGGTAACTACGTCTATTTTGAGTTAAATGTTTTGCTTTCCGACACTGTGATCTCAATGCTTTTTCTTATATGAATGCAGGTGTTGGCATCAAAATACCTACAGGAAGGGAGATAGATGGAAAAATATTTGGATGAGAATGTGAAGGAGATAGAGAAGTGGAAGAAAGAATGGGATGAATGTGGTGTGACCCTGATGTGTGATTCCTGGACGGGGCCAATGCGGAACTCCGTTATCAATTTTTTGGTGTACAGCGGTGGCACTAGTGTCTTTCTTGAAGTCGATGGATGCGACCGACAAAATACAGGACTATTGGTACTTATTGAAGGTAAGCCTTGTAGCCATTTATTCATCGAACCAACCCTAACGACCATCAGGATCATAATCATGTCACCATGGCATTGTTGTGCAAGAGATCAGAGTAGTGGTGATTAAAGTGGGGTATCATAATGTGGTTCAGCTGGTGACAGACAATGGCTCCAACTATAAACAAGCGTGCGAGATTCTCATAGACGAGTTCCCTCACATCGCATGGTAGCCTTGCCTTGCCCACACCATTAAACTTATGCTGAAGGACATAGGGAAGTGGCCGGAGCATGCTTGTTGCATTCGAAGCGCGCAACGAATTTGAAGATGGCTCTACAACTCGAACAATCTACATAGCACTGATGAGGGAGGCAATTGGTGGGGAGTTGGTAAAGTGGAACGCAACAAGATTTGGGACCAACTACATGTTTCTTGAAAGCATGTTGAAGAAGGACTAGTTCATGGGATGGATGGTACTCACCCGAGTACCGAAACTCTCGCTACTTCAGCACTTCAATGGGAAGGTACGCTTTTGAGTGCATGACAAATCTTGAATGGTGGAACACCACCTCGCGGCAGCGGTGGTGGCCGCCGGTGCCAACCCCCTCCCTGCGCGAGGTGCGTGCGGGCGCGGCGCACCCGGTGCGCGCATCCGCCGGAACCCTAGGGGTTCGTGCGCGTGGGGAACGCGGCGGCGGCACACGGCGCGGCCGCGGCGCCATGGCTAGGCTCCGAGCTCTCGCGAGCTCGAGCCGGCCCTAACCCTGACGTGAAGGGGATGACGAGGTAGGGAGGTGGCGCGGCTTACCTGCGCGTGCGTGGGGACACGGCGACGGCGGCGGAACGGCGACGACAGCGGCGGAGCGCGGGGCACGGGCGGAGGAGCGGCGAGCGGGTGTGTTCCCCCCTGCTCGGCCAGACGGAGAAGAACCCCGCCCCATGGGTCCCACCTGTCAGCGCCACCAGGGGGCGCGGGTGGCGGGCGCCACGCGGGCCGCCGCCGCAGTCCGAGGATTTATCCCCTTTTTTCCTTTTTTTTTTAACTTTACTCTTTTGCAATTTTAACCCCAAATTTGACCATTTCAGTCCAGGGTCCAAATACCAAATTTCAAGGACTAAATTTAAGCTACCCTTTTGCAATTTGTCCCTTGAAGAAACTAGAAATTTTTAGAATCTTGAAATTTGAATTTGAACCAAATGCTTTTAAATTTTAGGGAACATATCGCCTATAAAATCCTTAGGCGGGTCTTGATATGAAGTATCACAAATCCCAAGATAAATGTATCAAGAAGAAGAAAAATGAAATACAAAATGCATAGCAAAAAATAAGTATGTGTTATGCAATGATGGTTCAGACAATTTACAGGTACGGTGTATGCCATATATCATCAATGTTACAGATTGATATATAGCCCTCATATTGAGTCTTGATAAAGGATAAGCACAATCAAGCTTGTACAAAGATCACAATCATGGAGCTGTACTGAAATAGGGGAAATGAGAAATTTAAATCAAAAGCAAGTTCTATCATTCTTTCTTCATCCGTTCCTAGCGGAAGTGTCCAGCGCCACGACCTCTAAGGCTATGCTTGCAAGTCGAATGGTCTCCCTGTTGTTCTCATACCGCAATAGCACCCAAAACCACCGTCAGTTAATTCCTACATAAAAGAGGAATATTTTTCACAAAGATTAGATCAATGCACGTACACCAAATACCCCATAAAAAGGGCACCCCTCACAAGAATCAATCTTATTTTCACTTCTCAATGCCTGTTAAGCAATGGCCAAGCGGTATTCCAGTAGCAGTACGCACAATTCGCCAAAATATTTCTGAGTGTTGGCAATAAAAAAATAGATGTTTTATTGCTTTATTACAGTTACAGAAACAACATATGTGGTTCCCATGCCAATTTATTTTAGTTAAATCATCATGTGTTTGCGTATAGCCAACATGTTTTAATTTTTTTCAAACAAAACATATTTTAGTTTGCGTATGGTCAACGCATTTTTGTGTTTCTAAAACAGAATCGGCAACGGCTGAAGGAGCACAAATAGTGTCATCGTTGCCGAGCTAGGTTGAATCCTAACAACGTAGCAGCTCCGACTTCACCGTAGCGGCTTCCTCCAAGCAAGCCAGGCACCACCAACAGGAGATCAGATCCCACTACGAGCTCTGGAAAGAACCTCTAAGGCAACCGCACCAACACACAATGAGCACCATCCTACCTAGACCGGAGAGCCGTAGCTCGGCATCGTTGCCTAGCTACACCGACCCTTCGGTGAGGAGGAACTCAGGCCAAGGGGGAGCAGTGCGCGCGAGGTAGGCAGCAAACCGAAGAAGCACGACCTCGCAAGCCTGGACAGTGGAAGACGATCACCACCAAGGCACCATGGGGCTCTAAAGCAATGCCTCCATGGAGGAAAACGACGCCGCACGCCGTCGCCGCCAACCCTAGGCATACCTAGGCAGGGTTTCCCTCAGAGAATCCTGACAGTGAGGGGGAGGTGCATACAACGACGCTCACAAGGGAGAAAGCGACACCGCTGGCGCCGCCGCCGTCGGCTCTGCCAGTAGCCACCACACAGCACGGCAGCCGCCTGAAGGCTGCGACAGAGGACCCGACCTTGATGTGCAGCTGGAAAGGCCGACGATCAGCCCCAGCCAGGCAACACAAGCACCTCGGGCGGAACCGAGGAAGGACGGCTAGGCCGGCGGATCTGGTGCTGCACCACCGGATCCGACCACCCACAGCCCCAGCAGACGCCACCAATGGGAAGAACCCACGCGAAGGCGACAAGCTTGAACACAAAGGGTGAAACCCCCACCCGAGCCGCTACCACCACAAGCACCGAGGAAGGAGGGCTGGGCCGGCTGATCTGGTGCAGACCACCAAGATCCATCCGTCAGCAACCCTAGTTGCTGCCGACGAGGAGGCCCTAGGCGGGAGCGGCGGCCCTGAGCACTGTGGAGCGAAGTCCAATCCGCCGCTGCCAAGGATTCCCTATCGAGAGCCGGCATGGCCGCCACCTGATGAAGCCCGAACGCCCCCGAGCCGGGGCCGTCCGTGCCCCACGCATCCACGGTTGGCACAGCGTTGGTGGCGCCCTCCGCCGACCCCAGAGGCTAGATCCGGGCCAGGCCCGGCCGGATCCGGCCAAGGGGCCGCCAGAACCGGCCTCTGATGAGGCACGGCGAAGCGGGGCCCGCAACACGCCGAAGGAAGACGCCCTGCGGAGAGGAGGAGGGATGGCCCTTGCCGCCGCCGTCCTTGCCCCCTATGCGGGCTTTCCAGCCGCGGGCTTGGGCAGCGGCGAGGTCGAGGAGGGCCCGGCGGCGGGGTTTGAGGCGACGGCGGCGGGATTCGCCCGTGTCCCTCGCCTAGGGGCGATGCAGGGGCGCGCGGGGGGAGGGGGTATTTTAAATATGTATATTATTAAATCACTGTAAAAAATAGTGTTTGGCTAACAGTGTGATTATTTAAAATATCTAAAGAATTTAAAGACCAGAGGTAGTACACAGGTGGCTTTAGAGCAGCTTCCAATGCTGTGTCTACTGTCAAAGAGGAGAGAGAACATGTCCAGGGGTGCCACACACCGAAAAGAGCAATGATGCAATGCCAAAATCCTAGCACCTGGTGTACTAGTTTGCACTAGTTGCTCTGTTTCAATAATCGCCTTTTCACACCCACCCAAGCGCACATGCACCTCGGGATGGACAAAGGATGTGCAAGAGTAAATTAATTGGAATATTTTAGATTTTTAGCTCTCGATAGGTCTCACTCTCACCATAGCTCATGACATGAAGCTAACGTTGGATCTTTCATTGCTAGCTTTGACAACCTGTGATGTGGTCCACGTGGATTTACTTGCACCGATGCAACAAAATAAGCATTGGGCCTACCCTCATCGACGTCCGTCTCACTGTCTCGCCACCCTGAACATTGGTGGTTGTTCGACAAACGTTGCCTCCCACAACAATTGAAACTAGGTATATTTCCACATCAAATGGTATTGGTAGTGATTTCCCTTAGTATTTTGTATCATTTTGATGTAATTTACTAAGATCAATAAAAACTTCCTTCTCCAAAAACAAAAAAATGTTTCGCTATCCGACGTGGGATTGACGCTGACTAGGCGTTAGGGGATAAAGAGTCGACGTGATTCCTTCGGCAAAGCAGTCAACAAGAAGATCGCGATAAGACCCGGTTCATTAACTTGCAATTTGAGGACGAGGTAAGGACCTACAATTCAATCACTATAGTTTTCTCTTTTTGTTGGGCGATTTGATAGTCTAATGGTGTAGTCACCATTTAGGACCTAAAGAGACTAACTGAATGTATAAGCTACTAGTAATGAAAACTTTCTATATTATTGTCTTCAAGTATCATGGCAAAAGTTTATACATGATTATCTTGTATAAGGAAAATGAGCCATAAGCCTTGTGTTTATTGTGCTTATGATTTTGGTGGTTGAAGTAACAACATGGATCTTTTTCGGTGTTTCACTCCAAAGGGATGAAATTATTGACCGAAGCAAGGAATTGAACATAAACCATGAAGGAAGATCAAAGAGGATCAAAAGGGAGTTGCCAAGTGATCTAGAATTGTGGGGGGAAATGAAAATCAAGATCAAGGTGTCCTGGAAGAAGAGGAAAGTGGCAATGGAGTAAGGGGAATGTTTTATGTCCATTAGCCACAAGACGGGGCAAGATCATAGCAATGGCAAGATATTGCTTCAATTCTTCCAAGTGCTTTCCAAATTGGTAACATTGCATATTTCAATTAGCATCTTTTGATCTTGACTTTGCATTGCATCTTAGTGAGTAGTAGGTTTTTATTTAATATTGTTTATCGTGTGTTCGGTGATGTTGTTATCAATCACCAAAAAAGGAGATTGCAAGGTAAATGAGCCCAAAGCCTCGTGCTTTGTGTGTTTATTATAATTTGGTGGTGAAAGTGACAACATGGACCTTTTTTGGACTAATATGTGTGCAAATATAAATGTTTAAGTTTTAGGGATGCAAGAGATGGATTTGGAGAACAAACACCTCAAAGGAGTGACTAAAGAGCACAAGAGAAGGCCTTTGACTTGGCCATCCAATGGACTGGACGGTCTAGTGATACACATGGGAGGTCTAGTGAGAATAAGATGACCTCAAGCTAAAGATCAAGACCATATGTATATACACACACCGGACGGTCAGCTGGTGTACACATAGAACTATCTATGAGCTGCAACTTTATTCCAACGACTAGTTTTGAGGTTTGAGATTTTTACAGCTCCTTGCCTAGCCTCCATAGTATGGTTGGTGACTATTGAGTTTATTCTGGTGTTAAGACACATTCTTGAGAGCTCAATTCATCAAGAGGGCATAATGCATTTCTTGGCATTGATAGTGCTTGAAAGCTCTTGCTTAGGCCATACTTATCGCGTAGTCCTTGGTTGAGACCAAATGTTATAGTCAGATTGGTAAGCATCCGTTCTTGCGTGCATGAATACCTCTCTGTAAGTATGGAGCATGTAGTCTTGCGAGACTCTTTGAGTTGTGGAGTGGAGCCACCTTGGTTGTGAGAGGAACGGGTCCCTCGGCATTTTTGCCAAAGCTCATTTTAGTTGAGATGGCTTGGAGAGCGTCAGAGAGAGGCCCGCGGAAGACCTCACTTGTGAGTTGGTGTGTACTAGAGATATCCGGAGTGTCCAACCATGAGCCTTGACCCATGCGAGGGTCATCTTGCCGGACTTGATCCTTGCGAGGATCAAGGCCATAGCCCTTGCGTGGAGTCGCGGACTATGCGAGAGCGAGGTTTGCGCAGGGCTTCAAAGAGGATTAGAGGGAACCCTTGCACACCTTCTCGATACATCGAGTAAAAAAAATCTCCGTTTGTTCATCCCATGTCACCGTCGCCACAGCCATCGGGACTTTGCATATCCTACCCATCTTATCTTTACAATTGTATGCTTACTTTCCTAGTGTATATATTTACTTTATCTTGCATAGGTTTTGATAAAGTGTTTTTAGAGTCTTAGTCTTTAGAATCTCAATTCAATCCCCTTTTAGATGCTGGCTTATGGTCCATTTAACTTCCACTGTGTAACTATCATCTACTTTCACCGGGTTTTTTTTCTTTGAGGCCCTCCCGTTTAAAAAAGAACTAACCGACGACAAACATTAAAAAACAAAGTGAACTGAGCATAGCTCTATGTTCACTGGGTCCCTTGTTGTGGAACATGTAGGTTCAAGTCTCCGAGTGACACGAATGCTCGCATTTTCATGGAATTGTTCCATAGTTTAATGGTTTATTCTTTAATGTCGTTAGGTGACGTTCCCGTTGATAGAGGTGCCTATGGTGGCGTTATTAATTAATTCCCGTTGATAGAGGTGCCTATAGGTGGCGTTATTAATTAATCTCAAAATGCCGGTCTAGCTCAATTTTATGAAGATGCTCATAGGGGTGAAGTGTGTGTGTTCATAGGATTGAATGTACAGACGAAAAGACATTCAAGAACAAAGGTAATAATACTAGCTATTTAGTATTAGGTATTATTATTGATTAATGGTACTTAGATTTACATTCGTCAATTCTGTATCTAGATCGGCACGTCTGCTTTGTACGTGTTTGCCGCTTTGTCTCGGCGTTTAGCGTGTTAGATCATCTGGGTTGGTCGTTGTGACACCCTAATTCGGTAATCCCTTTTAATTTCTTGGAGTATATAGAAAAGAACAGTCAAACTCACATTGCGTTTTACCAGAAATTTCCCAGCTTTTCCTCCCAAGCATTTTGCACCAGAAGATCATCTTCAAAGGATTACTGTTATGCGGATAATTTAGCAAAGATGGGTGTGTGTGTGTTCACGGAACTGATGGAGGAGGGAGCAGGCGAGCGGCTGCGCCAGGACCAGGCGATGTAATCATGTAAAAAGAATCAGAGGAAAATCTTAGGAATCGGGTAGTGTAGTGCGATGGAGATCTACATTATAAATGTATAAAAACCCCTCTTGTATTATCTGCAAAATATCAATCCAATATATACTCTTTAAATAGGTATCAGCCTTGGGTGTAGTTTTTACATTTACGTATATGCAGCGTAGGAGCATGCTCGTCCATGATCAGCGAGGCAGACACTGGGCGAGGTACAAACTCTTGGGTAACTAAAAATAGTCAAATCAGATCCTTCTGCCCCTTCTTGACGCAAACTTAACTGGATATGTAGCTGCATCTATTCCATTAATTGCATCTTTCCAGTTCAAACAAATCCTCCAGAAGGCTTCACTGGGTAGGGCCTCTTATAGCTCCAACCACCTACTAATGACAGTACTTCAAGCGTCTACTGAACTTTCTTCAATCTTGGAACAGACGACGCCAACTCTTTACTTGATGATCGGATAATGAAGAGAACAGTCTCCACCAGCATGCCGCCAACTAATCCTAAGATACCTCCAGCAGCATTCTGAAAAAGCCAAACAAGGTTAACTCTGCGATGTTTAATCTTAACAGGACAAGGCAAACACATATAGGAAGGCAAAGGTTATTTGGCCATCCATGTCCAATTTATATAAGAAACTGCACCCCTATATGTACAATGCAACCTCCCTAATCACCGAGTTGTGGCAAGTAACAGCTACAAATCTAATATTTCAATAAGGTCTTGTTCGGTTAATCCCTCATACAAGGGGATTGAAAGGATTGGGAGGTATTGGGTGGTATTTTGACTTCCAAGGGATTTAATCTCCCTCAATACCACCCAATCCTCTTCAGAGCTAATTTGGCAACCTCATTTCCCCTAGAAAATGGAAAAGAATGGAGGGGAAATTAGTTCATTTTCCTCTCAATTCCCTTAATTTCCTAGGAAAAATGAGGTTGCTAAAGTAGCCCTCAAATTTATGGGAACCGAAAAAGGCCTAAGAGGATTGAGGATTTAAATCCTGCCCACAGTTGAACCTTAGTCTACATTACACAGCATGGGTGTCCACAAAGCATGAGGCACAACTGTCACTGTAGAGTGCAGATTACATGCCTTACGAGATAGGACAAGATGCAGTATTCTAAGGGACTTACCAGCGCAGGACTATTGTTGAACAGAGCTTTGAATGCAGCAAATCCGACCAAATAACCTGTGAACATAATAACCACGACATGCAGACCTGCAAAAGAAGAGAAGCCATTGGAAGCTCAGATATAGACTGTAGAGCGGCCTAAGAGGATAAATGCACTTATAGAAAAAGAAGATATTGGTAATGTCTTTGGACATAGAAACAATATGTTGGCTAAATGTTATGGCATATGGATTTTTATTGGTGATACAAAGAATTGCTAGTGTGTTGCTACAGCCGAAATGAAGGACCTATTCAATGGCTGATGCTTATGGATACAAAAGTAAGCAGTAACCTTCTATGTGAAAAAAACCATGACTAATTCGAAGTGACCAACTATTTCCACTAGTTGATTGTGCAAGGTTTCGAGATTATGCAGGGTTATACACTGTTCTGCCCAAAATGGGAATGGGTTTGTGTAGTAGTAAACTTTAGTCAAGGCATTTGTACAATTTGACTACCATTGGCATGCATCATTGTTATGATTTTGTATCCTTTTATTAGCCACTAATATTCACTTTCCCTGGAACCTTGAGGTCCTTGACTACAAGTTTCACATACACTAGTTTAATTGAAAAGTTCCTTTGCCCACAATGCCCCCAGTAGTTTGAAGGAACTACATTTCCCACCTTGGCCAACAACAGAAAGAACATTAGAGCTGAAAAATTAACGTAGGTCAAACAAACTTCAGTGGTTGTAAACTGACTAAAAACAACTAAATTGCAGTATAATAGATAGATCACAACACCAAGTCATAAGACCGTCTCCAACGCTATGCCTAAAAGACTTGCCTATCCCCATTCATCCACTATTCCATCCACTTTCACTGCCTTAGTGTCCATGGACGCCACAAGAACACCATAGCACAAATGATAAGGTAAAGCATGGTTCAAAAGCTTTTTATTGCCTGATGATGCCTTAACAACCGTGCATGCATTTACAATAACTTAACCAGTTTCAGCTATGGCTACAAATAATTTATTATCCAGAAGAGGCATTTACCGCAGAACACTAATAGATATAGCAAACAAGCGCAGAAAACGTTAGATCCCATTCATGCTTAGGGCCTATTTGTTTTCCTACTCAGCCTCTATAAGATGGTTTATAGGTCGCTGTTTGGCGACCTAGCTTATTTCTGGCTTGGTGTGGATTGTTGGTTGTGGATGGCAAAATACAGTAATACCCTCAACAGTGGGTGCCTTATACATCCTCCAAGTGGGTTGGGTAGCTTGGTCACAAGAGCTGTTGTTTTAGGATTCAAAATTTGTCCCATAATAATTGATGTTATAGCTATTTATTAACTACTGCAATCCCAATACTGCAGTAAACTACCTGGGACTTAAAAGGTTCCAAATTCGAAAAAGAACAACTCTTGCGTTATAGCAATCATGCTTGATTGTGCACTGTGGGTTCGTGTGGTAGTAAATTTTAGTGAACAATAATTTTTTTATCGCTTCACTACTATTGGCATGCATGTTTGTTCCATCGTGAAAAGTGAAATCTTGACTACAAGTTTCACCTTCACCTGTTTAAACTTGAAAATTCACTTTTCCATTATGCCCCCGGATACAGTTCTCACCTTTGCCATTATGCCCCTGGATTCAATAATTATCAAGAAAAGGATTACTCTTCCCATCCCACCACAGTCAACATCAAAGAAAATAAAGATTGGTAACGAATTAAAATAGGCCCATCAAAATTCAGCATCTAGCCATTATATAGTACTTAGATAACAGAAATGCTTTTGGCCTAAATAGGCTACCACGTAGGCCGCAGTAAACCCAAAAGTTCCTAGTACAGTATCAGTGATCATGCTTATACATGAGCCCTCAACTCAAGGTAGTTTCTCAGATCCACAGACTAAGCCCAAGAAAGCTACAATTCTGGTGATACGCACAAGGGATCATCCTATTAGTTGGAATGGAACAAGTGCACTCCGTTAAGCAAGCAACTGGAAGATTACATAAAGCAATTTCGCTAGTAAAATGGAGTATAAAGGAATTATTCAGCAAAGAGCATGAAAATGGATCAGCTGGTAGGTACCGAATCCGATCTGGTCCTTGTAGGATGAGAAGGGCTCAGGGGTGTCGTCCTTGCTGGGTGGCGCGACGTCCTTGACGAGCTCCGCGTATTCCCTCCTCTCCTGCATCTCCCGGAGCTTCTCCAGCCTCGCCTTCAGCTCATCGCTCTGCAAAGCAACCGCGCGGCAATCCGAATCGGAATCAAAATCCACCTACTCGCCGGTCAGCATAGACCGCGACAGACAGAGCCACCAAGGTTTAATAGAGGGAGAACCTTCTCGCGCGGCTTGGGGCTAGGAAGCACGAGGTCTGCGCCCCGGAGGAGGCTGCGGAGCGGCGGGCGGGTGTCTGGCGAGGCGGCGCACCAGATGGCGCGCAGGGAGCGGTAGGGGACGGCCGGGTCCGAGGTGAGGGCGGAGGCGAGGTCCCGGAGATCGTCGGAGAGGTCGCCCGAGGCGGCGGCGGACGAGAGGAAGGAACGGATGGGATCGGTTCCGGCGACGGCGAGGCCTGGCGCGGTGGTGGTGGTCGCCATGGCTGCAGCTGCTGCTCGAGTTGAAACTTGGGGTGTTGGGTTTGGGCTTTTGTGTGGACTTGAGTGGGGAGTTGACATGTAGACGAGTCGGGTCAGTGGCCCATGATGAGTGCACTGTGATTATTTGGGCCTGGTCCATGATCTAAAAAAAATAGGGCCTGGTCCAGAAACAGTAAAAGGCCCGTTTAGGTTCATATCATAAGCAGATTGTAAAAGGATGTTGTTTGCACAGAAAAGCGCCTGCGCCGAGGGGAAAAAGTCCGTCACGGGTCCTTCAACTTGTAACGAAGTCTGGGTTCAGTCCATCAACTCGAAAACCTAGAATTGCGGGTCCTCAAACTCACGAAACCGGGCATTGAAGGTCCTCCGGCCAAACCGATGGTGGTTTTCGCTGACGTGGACGCACCTCTCGCCACGTCATTCGTCCACGTGTATACGGACCCACCTGTCAGTCTCTCTTCTATTTCTTCTATGCCCATCTCCTCGGACGTCGCCATCCCGACCTCCATCGTGGACGCAGGCACACAGCCGTCCTTGGGCCGTCGTCCGCCATCACCCCACCCCCGCTCGCATCGGCTCGCGCGAAGGTCGCGTCTCTGTGTCAATCTCGGCGCCCCTCCGTGTAGCAAGACCCCCATGCGGAAAGCCTCGCAGAGAACGTCTGCGCCAAGAACGACAAGCACCACCATCACAGGCCCAGCCGGATGCTCCTCCCGGCGCGGACGTGGACGAAGGGAGCTCCTAGGCGGGCGGTTCTGCCGGCTCGGGCATGTCGAGGTCTAGGTCGGCACTTGGGCAGCAGCCGCAACGTCTCGCCATCGTCGAACTCACTCAGGCACACGGCGCACTCCAGCGATCCCTTGCCGGCGTGCAGCTTCACATCGACATACACCATGGTCGGGAAGGACTCCAGCACCGCCGCGTCGACCCCGCACTACCGCCAAGAGTGCACAGCGGCGCCGTTCGGAACCGGGTTTGCTTTGCCGTAGTAGTGAGCCTGAGCCAGCCGTGCAAGGCGTGGACGTAGTTGCGCTGATGCTTCGCCATGTGTGCCAGGAGTGTGGCTTGGTAGAACTCTAGGAGCTGGCGCGCGAGGTGCATGTCGCGGAGCTCGGCGACGGCAGACGAGGTCACATCCACGAACTGGGACAAGGCGGCGGCTCCTCGCCCGCACAGACGGACGTCTGAGAGGCGGCTCCTCGCGCGAGCGGACGGACGGATGACCACGGCGGCCATAGTGCTGCTCCCTCCTGCCGGGCATGGCCGCGCTACGCAGGTGAGGCAGCGGGGGAGGGGCTCCGCGCAGGTAGGGCGGGCGCTGGGGTAGGTGAGGGGGTGGGGGAATGGCGCCGCGCTGAGGCAGGTAAGGTGGCGGGGGAGGGGAGGCCGGCAAGAAGGGATACAGTGCAGGCGTGCCGTCGAGTGCAGCGTGGTGGCGGAGAGGTAGTCGAGGATGGGGGACCTTGCTGGGATGGCGGCGCCGTTGGGGCCAGGGCGGGAGGCGACGTCCAAGGGGATGGGCATAGAAGAAATAGAAGAGAGGCTGATAGGTGGGTCCGTGTACACGTGGACTGATGATGTGGTGAGAGGTGCGTCCACATCAGCAAAAACCACAATCGGTTTGGCCAGAGGATCTCCCATGCCCGGTTTCGCAAGTTCGAGGATCCACAATTTCTAGCTTTTGAGTTGAAGGACTAAACCCGAACTTCGTTACAAGTTGTAGGACCCGTGGTGGACTTTTTGCACGCTAAGGTTGCGACGCACAGTAACTCACGACCCAAGCAGCCTGCTGCAGCCTGGTGGGAAGAGAATGGACCGATATGGCCCATCCGTTTATATATACGTATTTACTAGCAAAATGTCCGTACATTGCAACTAAGAAATAAATCATTAACATATAAAAATAGGTCTCGCAAGTAAATTTCACGCCATATTGTTTCAATGTTTCCATTGATTGTGAGTGAATTTTGTGATTTTAGCTTTCCAGCAATATATGGAACTTCGAAAACATAGTGGCTCCTGTTTTCGCGTCGGCTGCTCTTGCATTCCAAATCCGATTAGATAATCAATATATAGAACCTGGAAAATGGAGTCTGTATGCGACTTGGACGTTCGTTTGCGCGTGCGTTGCTCCTGCAGTCCAAATTGAGGTCACAAATTAATTTCAGATGAACGGAGCCCACATGTAAGATATTTAGATATGTAAGGTTGGACCATGTATTTTTCTTTTAAAATGTGATAACTTTGGTTGAAAATATCTGTTTATACTTCAGTTCGCATCGTTGCATTCGTTATGATGCGATCTACAAAACTAGATCCATCATACATATATTTAGAAATATTTTTATGAATGGCAAATTGTGTTAAATTTAAAGTAACTAACTATCAACTTATATAAATCCCATAAATTTATAAATCAAGTTATATAAAGCGTATATGTTATAAACAACATATGTATACAAGTTACTATTTTTATATATAATCTGTATACAACTTATTACTTCTAGAGATAATGTAACTAATTATGTAAAGGCTATGCCACAAGTTGGTCACATTCCATACATAAATTTATATATTTGTCTATACTTAAGTTGATACATTTCTCTTTTAGAGGGTATATTTTCTCTGTATAAATTGGTACATAAGATACTTCGTATTTTTCTGTGTAGATTTGACACACACGTTGCTATAAATGTGATATAGAAGTTGCCTCTATTCGTAAAACAAACATTATAAATTATATAAGTGGCAAGTTTAGTTGTTATCTTATAACAATAACTTGATGCTAATTTAGTATGTAACACTAGTTTTGTGTATAACTTGCTACTTAATTAGAAGTCTTTAAAACATATATAATATAGATCTGGTTTTGTAGACCTCGTCTCATGGAATATAGCGGTGCAAACAAATTTGAAAACCGATACCATATGAAAAATTAGAGAGCAACAAAAGAAAATACTATAAATTTTCTATGATTAGATCACCGCTGACGTTGTCCTGAAAGTGACATTTCAATTTACATATACCGTTTGTGTTTGTGCACTATTGCCTTTTTCTATAAAGAAACACATGGTAAGCTTGGCACAAACCAGTCACACCACACACAAGAAAAATAAAGGACGGGACCAGGGCCAAGAAGGGAAGGAGGGGTCACGCGCTACTGAGGTTGCGATCGGGTGGCGGGTTAACGTGCAGGATCGTTGATGTAATGCTGTTGATTTCTTATATGTCTGGGCACAATTTCTTAGAAATAAATCAATCTATTCATTAATTCCATGCAGGATGGCGTTGCATGGCTGGTAGAAGTTAGTAACGGAGGAGAGCAGTTTGAGTGGAACGAGGAAAGACAGCTAGGAAAGCATGGCACAGGCACACTAGCTATTGTGACAGTGATCCAAGGCAGGCCGCTGGCAGAAGGATGGAGATGGATGTTTGTTTGATGGTTGCTTTCCCGCATTTATGAGTTGATGAGCTAGCGACCGGCATGGCAAGGGGACAACAGCACCTGTATGCAGGAGAAGTGGAGAACTAACCACTTTGTCTACGGTGAGTGAGCGTCAATGAAATTAAGACGACATGATGGGGCCGGGAAGGGTAGGTGAGAGACAAAAAACTAAGCTCAAGTACAAGTAAAGAAACAAAAGTTATCCCAGATTGCAAAAGGCTAATACATTGACCTACTCATTAATCTGTTATTAAGCATGAAGGGCCAAGAATGATGACTATAGCGCTATGAATGTGAGCCTAAAAGTTATTGGCAAAACAATAAGGCCACGCAAATTTCTTTCCTAGCAATAGCCACTGACCATAACTTGCTTATTATTACCTACCCTGTGGTTAAAGTATGGTGATTTTTGGAGATGATATGATAGGGTTTCAGCATAATTCTTTGCAAACTTGCCACAAGTCTAGTTATGTGTTTTTTTTCCTTAGTTTTTTGTTTTTATCTGTGTTCATAAGCGTTTGCACAACTACTTTTGTGTGAAATTTTCTAGCTATGTTCTAGGGTTAGTAGCATCCTTGTTGCTACTTCTCCCTATATGTTTGTTAGAAAAGAGGTTTGGGGTTGAATTTTTTGAGCGACCGGAGACTAAAAAGTACACAAAGATTGACGAGGAAGAGGTAAGGACTGACGTCGATGTCCAAGTCAAGATTACCTAGTCTAATTTGTATTCAAGTTTGGCTCGATATCTATCGGCGCTAAAACAGGCATCAAGATTGCATATAGACTTTGTTTCAATGCCCGTTCTAGATAGATAAAGTTAATGAGATATGCATTCAAATGTGACTAGTATCACTTCAAAAGTCATCCTAAGTTGACAGAAGTCATGAAAAAAAAAGCTTAGACAACGTTATATGTTCTGATGCTATATTACTACTATCTTGTCTTTGGGCTTTGTATAGGATAGGCCGATAGGGACATGTCCTCAGGGGTTAACCATGAGGCTAATCCATTGTACCTTGCCACTATTACTATTGTTTGTTCTTGGGTTTTTCTTATATTAACCTTTTATTGAACAATGTTGCCATTTCATCCGTTTCTGGAACCCAACTCATAAACTTAGTTTGATTTCATTCATATTGTTTTATTCATTCGTTAGCGAGGATCAACCTTCTTGGTTAGTTCAACCTTGTTTGTGAAGCCTTTGGAGTCATGATCACAGTCTTGCGCTCATCGGTTTGAGTCATTCTGATTGGAAGTCAGGTCAAATACATTGAATTCTCCACCACCAAGTGTTAGCCTCACCTAACAGAATATTAGGCACCATTGCTCATATTAGAAGAGGATAAATGTGGTGCAGATCAAGGCCAAGGAGGAGGCAAGTATGAAGCGGAGGTGCCACACCTACTAGGCCCAAAATGAGAAAAAGGTAAAATATGAATGATCCCATGGAACTAGGGGGGACAATGCCTAAGTTGAGACATACAAGTTGGTACCTGCAGGGGATGAACACTCGATGGTATCATAAGACTTGAATAAGTTTGCCACCCAATGGGTGGACCTATTGACATCTTCTAGAAAGGAGGCCCAAAGTACAACACAATTTGTGGCCCAAGATAAGCTATAATCTTAGTTGGATAAGATAAGAAAGTTTTAAGTATAGCCATGTTGATCTATTTCTTGTAATCTAGCTAGGACTAGAGTCATGTACCAACTTATAACCTATCCCCCCAAGCATATATGGTAGGTCAGGGGCCTCTCCAAAAGAGAAGACCTGAGAGACATCATGTGCATCTACATCATTCCATCGTCAATACAAACCACTGAACATAGGACGTAGGCTGTTATGCACTCTAGCAGTCTGAACCTATCTAAATCATGTGTTCACTGTGATCTTTGGTTACCATCATGCCTTTTCTCAACCAAGCCATCATTCTAAATATATGATGTGTGGTATGCTCAAGCAAACTATTGGTACAAAACACAAATCATACCATTTGGAAGAATAAGGCAAAGATAAAAAAATGGGTGTTGATGGGCATCCAAGCAAGCCTAGTTCATTTCATGCATGATCATTGCACACACTGATTGTGTTCTTATCCGTCACCAAAAAAGTGGAGAGCACATTCAATGTGGCCTCATTAGCCATAATTCTTAGAGATTGGTGATTGGAAAACATAGATGTTAAAATAAATAAGTTTGTCAAGCTTGTGACTTTTAGTGTTGTAGGTCATAAGGATGAAACACATGAAGAAGCCAAACAACCAAGATGAAAAAAATAAGCAGGTCAACTGAGTCCTAGAAAAATGCACTAAGCAGATCATCTCGTTTGTATTGACTGGAGTTCAGTAAATAGTCCACTCAATTTTTGTAGGTGTTTGTGGGGATAAACACCCCATGGTACCATACAACCCGGATCGCTGCCTAATAGGTGGACCAAGGGACGTCTTCTCAAAGGGTGGTCCATGGCACAAGACGACGTATGGCTCAAGATATGCTCGAATATTAACCTAACATGATAGGACATATTTGAATATACTTGTGTTTTTCTGCTCCTTGTAATTCGGCTAGGTCTAGAGTCCCACATTGACTTGTATATAAGCCAAGGCAGGTGTCGGGGTTTAGTACCGGCAGTGCACCACGGGACAGGTCACGTGGAGCTTGACATGAGGATTTAGACAGGTTCGGGCCGCGAGATGCGTAAAACCCTACGTCCTGTGTGCGGCTGATTGTATTGCGTCGAGTTCTCAGGGTTGCAATGAGGGATGTGGCTAGATTGCGATGGGAGTTGATGTTCTACGTAGGGGTCCCTCATCCGCCTTATATAACCTGACGGAGTCTTGGGTTACAAGTTGATTTCCTTCTATATCTCCTAGTCGGTTTAGATTACATGAGATCAAACAGAATCTGAGTTTCCACCGTATCTTCATCAATCTCCTCAAATCTCGGAACCAGAATCCGAGCTAAGCTTCCTTGTTTGTTCTTCAGGTCACATTGTTGTTGCCTTGAGCTCCAAGTCATCACGACCGTATTTGGGCCTGAGTGAAGCGTTCGGCCCATGAAATCAGCCGTTCGCCCGACTCAGGCCCACTGTTGGCCCATGTCCTGGATCCATGCCATGAGGAGCCAGAGGATATCTATCCCCCACAGCAGGGACCTTGCAAGAAGAAGATACCTAAAATAGGACATACAGGTCTACATCAACACAAACCACTGAACACAAGACACTAGGTATTGCGCAATATAGCAGTCCAATCATGTCTAAATCAAGTGCTCATTGCAACCATCTATTACCAGCGTGCTTGTTGATGTCTCTTAGCGTAATAGATTTTACTTTGCAAGCTCATAGAGATTCGTTGTAGCTTTTCACCCGAGTATTCCAAGTATTGTAAAATTTCCACAGGGAAGCGGTCGGCAACAGATAGATTGATCGAGTATCGAACTAAGTAAATTATAACTTTGATAAATACCAGCTAGACTTAAGTAGGGGTAAGATACATAAAAAGTGGTGTATGATGGAACAAGAAATCAGGTACCAAAGAGGTCGGTAGCTAGGTATAGTTTCCCGGGAGGACAATGAGTGGGATAATTTACTCTAAACGGCTGCAAGGATTATTCGCAGTTAGCTAATGCTATCCGAAAATGAAATAGGGTACTGCGTCGAGCAAAATTCTAGACTACCCTGAGGTGGTCGTGGGTAGACAGTTGGTGAATAGAACAAGAACTAGCTAATGCCTACAGGCTTCCCGAACGACGGGGTCGGATACATAGGTTACACTTGTGATGTCACCGAGAGGACCTACCAACTAGATCTACGTGAATAAGATGGCACACTATACTGGTGTTTAAGCAAAGCTCTTCCTTGATAAGAGGGTGAGAACTAACCTGGCCTAGCTCTAAGACTAGGAGAGCCTTATAGCACCGACAAGTCCAACAAGATTTGAATACCACAAGGATAACACAATCTCCTAAGCCTATTTAGTGTGCAAAGAAACACACACCACATTAACTTAGAACTAGAAGTAAAGTAAAATATAAATAAATGTACAGAAATGAACTGAATTATATTGGAATGTAGCAAGGTACAAAAATACACAAACTCGAAGCTAACTCCAGTATCCCCAAGGCTTATCCTAAGACTACTTAGACTAGAGTGGAGCTCTCTAAGCTATGATCTTCTTCTCTTCTTCCACACCTGCAAATGAGCTCTCTAGGGCTATTTATACCCTCCCAAGCATAGGGGTATTTATATGTGATGTAGGTCGGTGTGGAGATTGAGGAGGTTGAAGCGGGGACACTTGGCAAGCCGGGCAGCTAAGTAGGGGCCGGGTGGCCAGCCCCTTGGCCGAGAGGGCCTTGGATGCACCACCTTTGTGTAAGGAACGTGCCGGGGTATCTGACCCAAGAAGAGGAGGGGGTAAATTGGGTCGCTAATCGCTCTTCTAAAACCTAAGGCGATCTAGTGCATGGAATAAACCTATCGTGTCCTACTCATACTAGTTAAGTCCAAGGTTTATCTATGCGCTCTCTAACTTATCCAAAAGACTTGCAACCTAGAGCCAAACCTAATCAAACTAACTAGGAAAGCTAAAGGCACACAAGAGAGTAAATGAGGAAATGTAAATACGGTAAGTAAAGAGAGTAAGGAAGGGGATGCAAACTCCCGAGGAGACATGGAAATTTAACGTGGTTCACCGCTAAGGGCTATGTCCATGGGCTCGCCACTGAAGGCAAAATCAGAGCCGAGCACCAAGACTCTTCCGATCATGTCTTGCGCTCGCCACCAAAGGCTTACAACAAGCAAAGGCTAAGTGCCACAAAGCCACCAAGGCTTAGCCACCGCCACCGCCTCTCTCGGTCACAAGGCACCGGATTCTTCACTATGGAGCTTGAAGGGTCTCCTCGTCCCCGCATAAGGTGTCGTCGCCTCTTCACACCAGTGAAGGAGGGTCTACCAATGAGTACAATGCTTGCCGCAGCAAGGCTTCTCTTAATCACTCAACCCTCGCAAGAGCTAAGCCTAAACAAGCGCCTTTCTCGGTCACAAGGCACCGGATTCTTCACTACGGAGTTTGAATGGTCTCCTCGTCCCCGCATAAGTGTCATTGCCTCTTCACACTAGTGAAGGAGGGTCTAGCAATGAGTACAATGCTTGACGTAGCAAGGCTTCTCTTAATCACTCAACCCTCACAAGAGCTAAGCCTAAACAAGCACTAATCACTCTCTCTTAAGTGTTCTAATTGCCTTTGAGATGGTCAATTATGCACTATGTGGCTTGGCGATGATCTTCAAGTGTCCCTCAACTCATCTATGTTTCAGGTGTCTCCAACAAGCTCAAATAACCCCATGGATGGTGTATAAATAGGCCCAAAGATCAAAACTAGCCATTGGCCAATGGTCAAAAAATTCGTTGTATGGACCGGATTGTCCGTCCTTACAGAAATGAATAGACCGGACCTTTTTTTCTGGGCAGAGACACTTTTGTATTTTGGTCATAACTCTTTTCTCCGAACTCCAATTTCGATGATCTTGGACTTTTTGGAAAGCTTGTGAGGAGTTCTATAATGTTGTACAAAAGCTCATTTGATTGGATTTGTAGATTTGCATAGAATTTGATGTTTTCATCAGCCTATATCCTATTAGGACCAGATTGTCCGCTATGTTCATTTCAGGAGACTGGGTCTTTGTATTTTGAGCATAACTTTTCACTCCGAACTCCGATTTTGATGATCTTGGACTTTTTGGAGATCTTTTTAAGAGCTCTACAATGTTATGGAAAATCCATATTCCTTGACAATCATACTTGTACAAATTCTGTATTGTTTCTTCTCTTTATACTTAACTCTTGGAACCTAAAACCCTATAAGCACAAGCTTGGCAACCTTGTTAGTCCCAGTGTCTTGAGTTGTCATCAAATTACCAAAATACTTTGTGAAACATGGCATAAGGCCATTTTATTTACACTTTGTTGATACAACGCTTGAGAAGTCTTCTCACATGGCGGTTGACAGTTACCCCTATGTGTTTCTCCCTTGACCGTTGGATTTGGAGTGTGTTTCTTCCTCAACGTTTGGATAGAGTTTCCCCGGACTCCTGACTTCACTGATCCAAGTGCTGGATTGATGAAGTGTCAACCTTCCAGTGCATGTTGTGTTGCTTGTGTGGCCTACACCTTAAAGGTGTGTTGTGTAAGCATCTAGGCCCCTAGTTTGTGTTTTGGTAATTAATGACAACGTGTGTGGACTAACAATTTATTTGAGAAGATTGAGAATGTATGTTGGTTCATACAAAGAAAGCTACATCGGGAGCTTTGGAAGCTAGAGTTGATTCTTGGTAATGGATAGTTCAAGGCAAAGGTATATTTTAGGTTTTTGTTTTGACCGATCAAGTGGTGTTTAGGGAAGATAATTGACCTGACTAATAGGCTAGACAGCCGTACTATCAAGAGGGGTCAATGTCTTTTACTTGACGATCTTATAGTGCCTCATTGCTCATATAGTGAATGCATTTGCATGAGGGCTAAAAGCGCTTCAGATTTTGAAAGAAAGATCTTATTCAAAAGCTGTTTGGAGAGTGGGCTGTTTTTTAAAGTGGCGGACTGTCCGGCTTTGTAAGGCGGACTGCCCGCAGTTGTGAGTTTAAATTCTCACCAAAGTGGTTTGCTCCCTGTCGAGTTTTTGTGCTTCAACGGCGGACTATCCGGCCTTGGAGGGCGGACAGTCCGCAGTGCTAACTGGAGTTTGGGTCAGAGAGCTGGAGGTTTCTGTCGATGGTTTTCTTGTGAACGGCGGACTGTCCTGGCCCCCTAGGGCGGACTGTCCACCAGTCATTTATTCCGGTTCCTCCAGGGCAGCAGTGTCGCTGCTGTATCTTCTGTGTGAACGGTGCACTGTCCTGGCCTCCTAGGGCGGATTGTCCACAGTTTATTTTTTAGTGTCTGTGACAAATACTTGATACAAAAACTAGCCGTTGGTTTTTTAAGTGCGGACTGTCCGAGCTTTGTACTACGTACTGTCTGCGAACTCACTTTTTTTGCGAGTTTCACTCATAACAGCTAGTAGAAGAGAGGGGTGTATCAATATCGTGTGCCCGGGGGCTGGGCATCTTTCTTGGCCATTTGGAACCCTTGTTGAGCATTTTTGAGCATTCCCTCTCCTCTCACTCATATTGCTTGGCATTGCATTCTAGGGAGATTGAGAGCATGCTAGTGCTTTGCATCGATTGTGTGAGCTTTGAGGCACTAGGAGTCCATTAAACAAGCGTCATTGGCTTGTTACTTTTGGAGGTTTCCGCCTCCTAGACGGCTTGGTGGTGGTTCCCCGTCAAGCCCTTCAAAAAAGATTGTGAAGGAGCCGCGGTGATGGTTGTGAGAGGCTTTGTGCTTGCCTCACCGGAGTGATGAAAAGCAAATCTAGTGGAATCGAGGTTTGAGACGTTCACTGACCAATCCGGCTCAAAGATCAAGTGGAGCCTTGACAAAGGAGTGGTTGGATGCTTTGAATCCACCTCAACGTGGATTAGGGGTGACCGGCGAGTTATTGATACGACGGAAAAAATTAGGTCTCTTGTGTGGTGATTTCTTTGCACACTTTACTTTCTTGCATTTACTTTGAGCATTTATTTTACTAGAAATTAAATTGATATATTGTCACCCTATATTACAAACCCACTTAACTCAACATAGGCAACATAGGCAAGAAGATTAAATTCTTTTTATCTGGTGTCTTTGTTTTTAGTTGATACCACCGTCTATTCACCGCCCTTCTAGTTAGTAAGCTCGATCCTACGTGTTAACACATTGTTTACATGCACGCATGTCGAAATGGAGCCTTGTTGGCGATTTTGGGAGCCCGGACGATCAAGGGGCTAGACCTAAGACCGGGCGGCTAGGCCAAGGTTGACTGACGTGGGGGATTGGCCAGGCGGCCAGCCCTACCTCCTGACTTAGCCAAATTTCTCTTGGTTCTGCTGCTTTTCACTCCTACATTCAAATATATATCCAAGCACAACTTGTGGAACTCTAATAGTAGGAAGGGTTAGTTTAAAAATGATTTGTTTTCCTTCAAAAGAGTGGATAGTTGATGGTCAAAGCGATGAAATAACGACCATCAACACCCCGTAAGACTAGACCTTTGCTCGTCCTACAGTAAAGACAACATCAGGTTGTAGATCATAAATTGTTGTGATATTGATATTAATGAAGAGATGCTATATATAACTATGACTCATGCTTTTGTTCCTAACGATAGTGTAATTGGAGTTTACCTCGTCCTCATACATTCGGTGCATCTCTTTTCAGGTTTCTTCCTTAGGTGGTTTTTAAGATTTTCAAAGCATAAAGAAGTTTCCCGAGTGGCACTCTTAATGGCTCAGAAGTGTATCCTTGGGTGATGGAAAGACTTAGCCTACAAAGGTTGTTTATTTTGCAAAAGCCAAAGATTGGACAAAAAAATGTACTATATCATTCCATCTTTCATCACTGGAGTATATGTGGAAGGTGGACTTGTCTCCTTTATTTGTGGCTCCTTTCCTTCAACATTTTTTAAACAACTATGGAGCCTTTTCTCCTTTTGCCATGCTTCGATTTGCATGATTTTGTTTTCACTTTGTCATGCCCACAAATCCATGTGAATGGTCGATTACCCTATCATCATTGAGACACAGAGGGCCACAAGGCTTCTATATGACTAAGGCCTTCAATTGAGGTCTCCAAGGGTACAATCATAGAACTATCGTCACTGTTGCTATGGCCCTAGAGGGCTCGATAGCCATGTACCATGGTCATGAACGTATATCAGTACATGGCGCGCACACACAACGAGCCTAGATCTGCCCCCCGTTCTATTGTAGACACTACAGCAGTCGACAATACCTTTTTTTTTTCCTTTAGTAGCAAGACCTTTAATCAAACATGTTGCCGTTGATGCATGTTTTCAAGGTGGTCCAAAGGAGTTAATGGCATCAGAAAAAGAAAAGAAAAGAAGCCCTACAGCGAAGTATGCTGCACAATCGCCGATGTACAAACAACCAATTACATGGTTCCCTTCGGTTGATAACAATAAACGGATTGCTAGTTCCCATTTCTAAGCCTCTCATCTATTTCTTCTGCATCCTCAAAACGTTGGTCATTGATCTGGAGCTGCACACAAATATCAATTGTCATCAATGAGCTTAAAAGGTGGAAGAAAAGAACAACGGATCCAGATATTGGTGCTCAGGCTGCCAAGAGAGTGATGCTATGTCTAAACTACAAATATTACAGTCCTGATATTAAGCATTTAGGTAGCATTCATGGATGATATATTCCTTCATATAGATACTTCATGAAAATAAAGATGAAATTTCTAGAAGGCCAAATAGCACCTAGTCATTGGTCGATTTGGCAACTCGCTGTATCATACCATTGAGTAACTGTCCTCTAGTAACTCGAGCTATGTTAGGTAGGTAGCATAAGCACTGGCAGATCAAAGAAGAGTTGTTCTCATAATGGGAAGGGCCAAACATAAGAGTTTTCTGGCACTAACTATATGCACAGTTTAAGCAAAGAATGAAGAATCATATCAGGTGTTTCAGTTAGTCATTTAAATCAGGAATGCCAAATACCAAAAATATAAATGTATAATTACTGCCTACCTCAACTACAGCCTGAGCAATATGGTGCTCATCAGTTTGACCTATTGGATTGACATCTGAAAACTCAGCATCACTTCCTGAATGCAAGAAAAAAACAGAAATGTTATGGCAAGGGTAGCGTAGAAAATATGCAACAGAAATACATAAGAAATTGAGAATCGGTACCATCTGTAATATCTTCATCACTTCCACCATGAACCCAGCCATCTTCATCATCACTCTCTGTTAAATGGCAATTACATAAATACTGTACATTAAAAGACTACAGTTTTAAGGTTATCAAATCAATGCTTATGTAAAAACATACCAGCGTTTGGATCAGGGTTCAGCTCAGCACAATGGCAGAATGTATCAAAGAGCTTGTCCACTGAAAAGACTGTCAAGGATCCAAGACATAACATGGACAACACGTGTTCAAGAAATTGTAGAAATCCATTTGTTGACAATTGACATTATTATAATATCCATTCAGATGAAAATGGAACGAGTATATCTTCTCCCAACGAAGGTCAGACTGGGGGGAAAACTGGATCAGATAGCAGCAAAATGACAAAGGTAAAAGCACGCTTATACTTTATACAAGAATTTTACTCAATGGAACCACTCGAGCACATCAACAGAGAAGAGTGACATGTCCACTCTACATCACGCAAGTATGTTCATAACAGATCAACTAACATGGGCCAGTACAGTCCACGGGTAAATAAGTTCAAACTAGAATGCCAACTGTCCATAGAACATCGTATTTGCAACACACCTCGATATAGGTTAATGAAGTACCCCTTAAGAAATTCAATAACAAGCATTGGCCATTACAGTGTTATCTATATCTATATCTAATAATAAAGAGAATAGTTTTTTTTTTCTGCCTAAAGATTATGTCACCTTTCCTAAAATTTGATCAAACAAATCTAATCCGAATCTGAATGGATTTCGAATTTATTCGCGAACCCTGTTCGGACTGGAGCAGCACACCGCACGAAAACAGACGCACAAGTCACATACAGACTCCGTTTTCGATGTTCTATAAATCGATGGAAAGCTAAATAGATTATCTTTCCAATTCAACTGAAATCACCCTAAAATTCATTTGGAATCAATGGGAATTGACATAACAAGATGACGTCAGTAATCTATCACGGTGCTATGATAGATGTCACACGGAAACGCGCCCCAAATTGCATAGTACAGACGTATTAGACGTTCTATATATCGATGGAAAGCTATGGAGATAAAACTTTTCGACTTAACTGATAGCCAGTGGTCAACAGGTATCTTCAAAATAAGATGACATCACATGAGACGAAGAATTTCTTTTACTAAATGTTTGGTATATTACCACATGCCATATATGCCTTGATTCTACCCTTGTCTATTATAACTTTCCTTTACACATAATCTGACCAAGCTATAGTCATTGTTGTATATCAAAATAAAAAAACACATCGAGAAGCTCAACACAAGGCATGCACACCACACACCATGACTAAACTACCATTGCAACGCACGGGCATTCGTCTAGTTGTTATTAAGAAAAAAAAACATGTGGGCATTCTTCCAGTTATTATTAAGAACAAAAGATAACATGTGTGGTTAAGTCAGATCATGAAGAAAATTATATCTGCTAGGCAGTGCTTTAAAGGTGTCACCTAGGCGACAAGGCGAGCTGGGATATTAATATATTATACCGCGTTGTTGCCTTAACTCGCCTGAGTGTTACCTAGGCATCGCTTAGTCAAAAGAAAGTGACCGCTGGAGTCCAAAAACTAGGTAGTGGGGCATCAGAGTAACCATTTGCTTAAAAAGAAACAAGGATTTAGAGAAGACAATTTGCCAAAAGGATACATTGACCAGGATCTGAAGGTATGATGCGCATTTCAGTAACTTTTGAGAGCTCTATTTCTCCATTTGTTTCAGAACTTGACTCTTCAGACTCCTCATCAGAGCCACCATCCGTCTCAATCTTCAAAAACCATTGAAAAGGGGATCAAACTGTGTTAGATTCAGTTAAAACAGGAACTTGATGCAAATCAATTATCACAGGAACATAATAATGGAGGCCAAAATGGGTTCACAGGTCATAGGACATGCATATTATTAATGTTGGAGATTTAATTACAATAATTATATAAATACTTCTGATATTGCGTAGAGAGATTAGTATTTCGAAAATAGGTCATGGTATGGTAGAGAGGTTTGGGCTAGTCCAGGAATCAGTTCATGCGGATGAACAGTATGGCTGCTAGCCTGCCCTGGGCCACCCCTTCAGTACAGTAGCCAGTCCTTGGCCATAACATATTATCATGCAGTATTTTAAAAAAAAGCCAAATTCAAAGAATTCACAAAGTTTTCATGAATTATTTTTCCTTGGGAAAACTCTATCTTGAGCAATTGCAAGCAAGATAATTGCACAATTATAGTATATAACAATAGGGCATAACCATAAGACTTGAACTATCAATAGTAGGGCGACAAAATATTGTTTTTATACATTTCACAGTGCTCAGCATGAACAATAATTGTCACGCTACAGTTAAAGATCAAGCACAATTGTGGACAACCTAGTCTCAATAGGCAATACCTTATCTGCATTATCAAATAAAGTTTGGATGAACCTTCACAATATTTAACACCATACAACAATCTGGTCATTCTGCTTAAATCATGCAGAAAAAGGAACAAATAGCAGTAGTTAATCATTTTACACAGTAGAAGAAACCAGCACTGTCTAACACAGGTTGTGACTGTTGGATATTTCTGGAACTGAATCACACAATTCCTCACATTACTCTCTCCAGCTTGAGTCACAAGCATATGAGAGGACACAAGCTAGTAACTCAAATACTTCATGAACGCTACAAGCATGCAACAATTCACTTGATCTTCAAAACCAAGCACTATTACTTTGAACACTAGCATACTACTCACTCGCATACAGATCACTTCGACTTCTTTTTCAGACACATGGCCTATATTGGTACTGCCCCTTAGTACTGTAGGTCCATTTGCTGCAGGAACTGACCTAATACCGCATAGCTTCCATTTCTCTACTATCTATCTAAGTAAATTGCTGTTACAGGTAGAAGTAGCAAATTTTACTCATTCATCTTCACCCTTATATTCAGCTACTTCTCCATGCCAGAACCTTGCTCCTTGAAGTGGTAAAACATCAAATTAACTAACTCAACTAACAACTAGTAGCAGTTAGCACTGGAAACTTTAGGATCTGCCGACGTCTTGCAGCTCTCATGCATGAACCACCTAGTAATTCCAGAAGCTAAACAGTGCTAAAATTTACAGGTGATCATTAGCACAATATACTAACCATGCACCTATACATGCATGTTAATACTAACACTTCCATCATCAACAATAACAACGAAGCCTTTTAGTCCCAAGCAAGTTTGGGTGGGATAGAGTTGAAACCCAACAAACAATTCCATGACAAGAATATTTCCGACAGTGACAACCATTGTCTTGATATGGCTTTGACGTATTTGGTTTCGTTAGGAGAAGACTTGATGGAGACCTACTATGTTAATATGACAATTATGTGATACAAAATCATAAGTTCTGTTCAATGAGATCTAACGACACTTTTTTGTACAAAAATCATGTGCGTCCTCCGTTCTGAAATATAGTATTTTCTAGGTTTGTTCTAAGTCAAATCATTTTGAGTTCGAAGAGAAAAATGTTAACATCTATCGCACCGAAGAAGTAAACTATGAAAATATAGTTCATGGAGGGTGTAATGAGGGCCAGTTGATATTAAGCACATTATTCTTGTTTTTATATCCTTGGTCAAACCTGAAAGTCACTATATTTCAGGACGGAGGATCTAATGAAGATATTGTTGGTCAAAGAGATGTCTTGACGATATGAGACAGACCTGCTAATTTCAAACGGTGGGAGTATACAATACACCGTTGTGCTCACACGTGTTTAGCAGTCATAAATACAAGAAACCAAACAAAGAGCTATGAGTAAAGCAAATGTGGTTGACAATTGATTTTTATCAATCAATTGTAACAACCAACATTATAGATCAGCTAAATTTTCACCCAGTCCATGGCTTTTGCAACTCATTATATGGGCCCTGAGCCCAGCCCAAGCTAGCATTCCCGTGAGAGTGTGCTGGTTTCCAACTAGATAACACAACTAATTTCACCTTCATTACCAGAAACGGGCATCAAAGTAGCTCTATGCACTCGAGTCAGAAATCAAAATTAACCAGATATCGCAAATTTGCTAACCTGTGTGTAGATGCAGGGGGAGGGGTACGCCTCGGGGTCGCGCGACACAGCGTGGAGCGAGATATCGACAAAGTCCACAGCGTAGCCCTTGCAGCCCTCGCCGACCCAGATCACCCTCCTTGAGGTGAGGAAGAGAGACCCTGGGGCCTCTGGCGCGCGAGGGCCGACGGCGAGCGCGGCGGCGCGCTCGACGCGGATAAGCTCCTCACCTTCAGCTTCGTCGAGAAGGGGTGCACCGTCGGCGGCGATGTCGGCGAATGTGTATAGGCCCATGGGGCTGCTGTAATCGAGCGGAGCGGCGCCGCGGCGGTGGCGTTGTGGCTTCTAGGGTTTGGGACTTTCGACAGGTTTAGGCCGGTCGGAGGGCAGACCACCCGCCTAAAAACGGTTTTTTACCTATACTCTAAATCTACACAGTAAAAGAACAAATTTTTAAAAAAAAATCTATTTCGATGGCCACAGTGCAGCCCTTAGGTTCGTCCTACTGCATTGGAAAAAATGAAAAATGATTAGAAATGGTCTAAAAATGATAGAAAGAAAATGTTTCTACTCTTTTCTATCTTATTTTCTCACTAATTTTCTACCTCGTATCGATCGATGATTCATCATAGTTCATTTAAGTCTATACGATTTGGCACCCTTTCTTAATTTATTACCTTCCATTATTTCAGTTTAGCCTTTCCTTTCTTAATTTTATGTGATTTGGCACCTTTTTTATTTTATTGCCTTCCCTTAGTTCAGTTTAGCATTTGCTTGATTTGGCACCGTTCCTTAATTTTTTTTCATGTATGAAAGAAAACTAGCATGTCTAGAGTAAAAACTTGCGTCCCTCACCGCTCGTTATGAAGCTCGCTCTCTGCGCAGCCCCAACACCATCCTATCTCTCCGGCGCCATTGACCCCTGCCCCGCTCTGGCTTTGTAGCGACTGTCAGTCTCCTAAGCCCCCGTCATGGCACCGCCCCAATTCTCCGGGGACCATTCCTCCCCTGCGCCGCCCCGGCACTCTTGCGACTAGCACCCCAACGACCCACAGGCCGGCTATTCTTAGGGCGACACCCTCTGATGACCCTCCCTCTCATGCGCCTCCTCAGCTCTCCGGTGACACTCCCTCTCCTGCGTCTCCTCCTACCAGCACCCAAACGAGTACTAGAAAGAAGGCTTGCGTGCTTTCTCGAAACCTCAGAAAAAAATATGTCCACATATCCAGCTTGTGTCACCATCGCCATCGTCATCGGGATTTTGCAATCACTCTACTCAATTATTATTTAGCTTTTGCATTTACATTCTTGCAGTTGTGTGCTTTCTCTTTTAGACTAGCTTGATATGCTAGTTTTCGGTTAGAACTAGGTTGCAAGACGTAACTTTAGCAAAGCTAGCAACACTTGGTAAAATCTTAGTGCACATATATTGTTTATGTTGTATAGGTTTTTGATAAGTTGTTTTTAGATAATCTTAATTTTATAATCCTAATTCACCTCTCTTATAACGTCGGTTCATTGTCCTATCGACTTTCACCGTCTATTTCACCATTTAGTTTGAGACTAGTACTCTTTAATCGACTTTCACCGTCTATCCCGCCATTTAGTTTGAAACTACTCTATTTCAAAGTGTAGATACGGGGGCTATTTTATACCATGTATGCACATATCCACGCCCTATTGGAAGCCGGCCATCGTCCTATCACATCTAACAGATCACAAGCTAATTGGCATGTTTGTATTTCGCTTTGAATAGGACGTATATATATTGAAGACTATAGTTAATATATACAGTGCTATGTCACTGGGCGTTAAATGTACTGAAACAGTTGGGGCTCTCGCATCAAATTGAATGTCAGGACCGCAGATAGTCGCTAGGATCCCGACCAGGGGGTGTTGGGATCCGAGGGTTAAATTTTAGCCCCCGTCACATCGGATGTTTAGACGCTAATTAGAATTATTAAATATAGTCTAATTATAAAATTAATTATACAAATGAGAACTAAACGGTGAGACGAATTTATTAAGTCTAATTAATCTATGATTAACAGATGTGATACTACAGTAACCAGTCGTTAATTATGGATTAATTAGGTTTAATAAATTCGTCTCGCCGTTTAGTTCTCGGTTATGTAATTAGTTTTATAATTAGACCGTATTTAATATTTGTAACTAGCGTTAAAACATCCGATGTGACACGAGCTGAAATTTAGCGTCCGATCCAAACATCACGTAAGCGACTGGTGTGCGTGTTATACTACTGTACAATAACGTACTTTGGTATGGTGTCTTGATCAGATGGTGTAGTTCGCCGGTGGCCGGGCAGCGAGGGGGGCATTTAAAGCTCGACAGCGTCACGGCGACACGGTTCAAGTCATCACTCAGACGCGCTCAACCACTGAACCACTATCAAGCATTCAAGCTACAGCTATCTAGCGGCTGCTCCACTACTGATCGACCTGACCAGCAGGTCGGCCGGACGGTGGGCCTGCGGTCTGCCTGCCCTCGCTCTATCCAACTACGCCTAGAATGTGCACGTCCTCTCAAATAAAAAGCCGACACTTGTATTGATTGCCTCAAACCCAAACTGTACACGCACCATGTACTCGACTAGCACACGTCGATGCTGAGTTTAGTGCGTGCTTGCTTGCTTTCTGTCGTGTGCCAAACTGCCAACGGTGTTCAGTGTACAAGCGCGTCACCAAAGTTCCCAAAAATATGTCCACAATTTCAAAAACATACTCCGTCTTAATTTATAAGTCGTTTAACTTTTTGACACTAAATTTGATAAACCCATCTTTTTCAAATAATTTACAAAATATAGCAAAATTAAAACCATAGTTAAAGTATATTATATGCTAAACAAGATCACAATAAAAACAAATAATAATTATAAAATTCTTCAAATAAGATTAAAAGTCAAATTTGGTGTTAAAAATCAAATGAACTATAAATGGGATAGAGGGGGTAATTCAGTATTTTTAAAGGCACTCACTCAACAGTGTCATGTGATTTAGCCCTTAGCTTGCGGACCGCGAATTGCAATCTACATGTGGGTATAATTTTCAACAAAAACAAACAAATAAATCTCCGAGACAAGAAGCGGGTTGTAATAATCAAAGTTCTTCTATTATCGAGGACAAATAAACTATATCTTGTAAATGAGGCTAATATTGTCCTTCTTCGTAAAAAAGAGGACGCTATTATAGCTTATCCGATTTTCGCCCAATCAGCTTAATGAACAATCATGCGTAAATCATCACAAAAATCCTTGTTGAGCGTCTTGCCCCCAAATTAGATGAGTTGGTCTCCCAATCACAAAATGCCTTCATAATGAAGCGTTGCATTCATGATAACTTCCTTTACGTGCAGCAAGTCATCCACAAGCTCCACAAGCATAATCAACTGGCATTGTTTATCAAGCTATACATTTCTAAAGCTTTTTACTCTGCAACTGAAGGTTCTAGAGAATCTTGGCTTTAGACTACATTGGAGAGATTGGATCTCGGCTATCCTGGCTTCCTGGTCCTCACAAATTTTGTTTAATGGTAGCTTGGACACACAGATCAAGAACAAGAGAGGCCTTAGAAAAGGTGACCCTCTATAACCCATGATATTTATTCTGGCAATTGATCCTCTCCAAAGAATCATTGAGAAGGCAACACATACAGGTATCCTCTCTCGATGCCGCCTAAACCAGCATCCCTCCGGTGCTCTCTGTATGCTGATGATGATGGCACTTTTGTGAGCCAGGACGATCTCCAAGTGCGGCATGGCCTCCTTATTCAAGCCTTTTAGTGCTTGCTCTGATTTATAGTTTAATTAGGAGAAGATAAAAAAAATTCCCAATCCGGTGCCAACCTTCCCTTGTTGAAGCGCTTCTCCCATGGTTCCCCGGTAAAATTGCACCTTCCCTAGAAAATATTTAGGTTTGCCACTTCACATGAGAAACCTATGGCGTGTTGATGTGCAGCCTATTATTGACAACATCTGGGCAAGACTCCACGGGTGGAAAGGAAAACTTCTCTCCAAGGCCGGAAGGGCAACTTTGGTCCAGACAGTGCTTTCCTCTCAGCCAATATATCATCCAATGGTTTTCCCAGCAGCACAAAAATGGCTTATCCAACAGATTGACAAAGTTTACCGCGGTTTCTTAGCATCTTTTTAATCGTACAACACGGTTAGTCTTATAGTTATGAGAATCTAGGCCCTAAAGTAAGTTTCGGTGATTGTGGATGTTTAGTACCACCGGTCCATCCAAAGATACTCCATGTGGATTTAGAACATGAGCCTGGTTGTGACGAAGTGCAATGGAAATACAAGTTCGTAAGAAACACAAATCGCAAAAAATCTTCTGTCCTTGTGGCGCTTTGTATTTATGTTAACATCTGCAATACTCAATGTGGTTCTCTTGATTTGGTGGGGGTCCTTGCTCTGTACTATATATCCAGAGGGATATGTTACAAGTCTTGGTTTGGGACATTTGTCCTAGCCGACTTATAAAAATATGCCTACACAGTTGCTTTTAAAGTTTTAGACATTTCAAATCTTGTCCAACCAATTGGCGTGCACCAAGTATGTGCAAGCAATGGGTGTAGCCCCAAGCTTTGATCTAAATTAGCAATCAACTCAAAGGTCTCGATCAAATCTTCGTCATGTAGAAACAATGGTGTAGATCAAATAGGTGCACCCATTAGATGTAGCCTCGAGTTTCATGCTGACATAAATAGCAATCAGCTTGAAGATCATGTAGATTCTTCACAAAATATTTGGAAATATGTTTCTCACCCAACGGGTGTATCCTTCATCACCTGAACCCTATCATTGCATATTCTACCTAGATATATAGAGGGGTCGCTTTGTTCCTTATGTCATATGTCTTTACTCATGCACAAAGACTGCCACACCCATCCTCCATGCAAATCACAGGTTCATTGTTCAATATTATTTTGTCGTGTAATGCATTGGAGTGGTGGTTGCCCTTAAGCTTTCTTTTGATGCTTCATTAGTCTTTCAATATCACTCCTTCCTATTATTGATTCACACAACCTCTTGAGATTCCAAACGATATACTCACTTCTCACTTTAGTACTTTGATTGACAAGGGGTTATTTCTTGCAAGTGATTCATCTCCAAGTTGCAATAAGATTGTAAGCTTCTCCCAGATGAAATCAACTTGGGAGGCTAGGCTCCGAGAAGATCCTAGTGGATTACTCATAGTCTATAGTGTATGAACCATGTGCTACATGGCGTCATGGGATTCTCCATAGTCAACAAAAGGCCTATGCTTGACATGTCTTGCTCTGACATCTTGGATTGTGTAGCTCCTATGCCAAGCAGATCGACATGTTCTCACTGGTCAACGAGGGCACTCGCATGCCTTCAACACACAAGACTCACCAAAGCTTAGGGCCTATTTCGATCAAAGGAAAAATTCCTCATTCTTGCATTTTTTTCCTGTGAAATTATGCATGATTCCTGTGAAAAAATTGCTTTCTAAACAAGCCCTTAGTGAGGATGACAGACAACCCTGCCTAACCTTGGCATGATTTCAAGCATCCTGCGTACTTGATGTCTCTTCAATCCTTTAGTCTTGCCCAACTAATATATTCATGTGTCTTTGGGCCTTCTATGTTTTGTAATGTATTTCTTTGTAACCATGTCATAATGCCATGCATGTTTCAAGTTACAAAGCAATTTATGCAAATCATGAAAACATAATTTCTTGATCTACTTGGATCCTTTGAAGAATTCTAGACATGATCTCAGTGCTTTTAACCAAGTAGTTTTACTTCCAAGTACATATCTTGGGTGCTACTCATTAGAGTAGTTGTGCCAAGTCCTTGGATAATACTCATCGACTAAAATGATACTAGCACTATTACCCTTCAAAGAAAACTACACCATTATCCCTAAGAAGCATTATTCACTTTATACGAAGCGTTGGGGTGAATGACACTCATTGTTCAACTGTTAACTTCCTTGAGCTGCCCCCCCAACAAATTTTGGAACCATGCCCAAATCCATCATGCAGTAGGGTTTCCACTTCACATAGATCCAAACCACAACACTCCAATCCACAATTTAGTGATCCCATAGTCATTGATTCGCACCCGCCACAATCTCCCTTATCCCAAGAGACCGTCAAATACAAGAGAAATCCCTAGTGATATTCCATTCATCCATAACCATGGCACCGAATAAGTAGTCTAACGCAATAAGGAATACCAATAATGGACTCCATTGGATCAAGATAGGAACACCCTAGCCACTACTGCTGCTTGGAGGCAATGTACCATCACCGAGGCCCATCTAGATGAGTTAGTGCCACAAGACATCCTAACAAAGAAAGCGATGTAGGGTGGAGGGCAATGATCAGTGACCTATTACCATAGAACAACATGTGAACAATAGTTTTCACTTCATTCTTTGAACGATGACTTGGTATTCCATGTGTGGATCATTCTTTGGTGGGCTCATCCAGTTTTATAAAATTGAATTTGTCTATCTCAGTCCAAACTCGATACCAAATCTTTGTGAAGCCTTCGTTAGGATTCTTCCACATTTCAATATTTTTCTATATGTGTACAAACTTAATATGCAACGGCTAATACAATATAAATCTAAAATTCAACATATAGGTACATTATTTCATGACACTTTGGCTGCACAAAAGCTTACATAATTCAAGCTAAGGTATCAAATAAACACATATTGAAGATATGTACTGAAGCAAATGGAGAAAACTACAGATATGGATGGAAAACATATAGTGCTAGCAGAGCGTAGGTTTGCAGCCAGGTAGAAATCAGAGTCTATATGGGTAGTATCTTCAATTGTGATAAAAATGAACAATGTGTGCGCACGTGAGTGTGTGTACACGCACACTATGAAGCAATTCTAATAGTTATAAGTACTGCATTGACTAATGAGTTTTTAATACTTATATTTATAAGATTATAACATGTGTAGTAGCAAGCACTACTGGACTATATATTACTAGGGAAAATCCATTTTAGCCCACAACTATTCTGCTTGTCTAATTTTAACCATGAACTGTAAACCACATGAATTTTGAACTGCTTTCAATATTATTCAGTGTTGACTCATGAGACTAGTTTTTGATGGTTCTCATGATGGTTTCGAATTGAAATGACAAAAAAATAAAATACTTTAAAGATTGGGAGAATCTTGAAGGTATTTCGGCACACAAGGAAAGAAAACAACTAATGCGGTTAGTTATTTGTGTTTTGATTCCTCGTGTCCCACATCTCCAAGAGTTTCCTAATATTTAGGGTGTTTGTGTATTTTATTTATTTAAATTGAAAACCATAAAAACTAGTCTCTGAGGTCAAAATTGAACAATATTGATAAATGAGGTGCCGAACTTATATGATTTTGGAGTTCGGATTAAAATTTGTCAAACGGGTCCACCAAACCATGCTCTCACATGGGTTAGAGTCTTAGGAGAAATGCACTATAATTTGGTAGGTAATCTAATAGTGGTAGAAATTGGTAATTTAGGAACATATATTGATCCATTTTTATATTTATTTTTTCATAGTAGCATGTGATAGTAATAATTTAGATGCATGTTCAGATATTTTAGTTTAATTTAGTAATGGCAGTGCTCTCGCATGGGTTAGTCTTAATTAGGAGACACATATATAAAAGTTGGTAAGTGAATGTAATAGTGATAGAAGTCAGGAATGTAGAAACATGCACATATACATGCTTTTTTTATCATAGCAAATGTTGGTAATTTATATGTGGATCTGTATAATTTAGTTTGTCTTTAGTAATGACGTAGGTGGATAATTTGGATATAAACTCAAGGGTTATTCTAGATTATCTATCATCATAGTAAAAATGAGTAAATTGGATAAATTTAATGGCATACTTTAGATTGTCTACCACAGTAGCAAAGATGGGTGATTTGAATACGAATTTAAACAGCTATTCCATATTATCTATCATAATAGCAAAGGAGGATAATTTAGACATAAATTTAGGAGCATAATAATAGAGTTGGGCAATTTAGACTTAGATTTAGCTGGGTTTTTTAATTGTCTTCGTGATAACACAGATATGTAATTATTTAGAAAGTAAAAATAGATCTATATGAATATTAAGATTTTTGTCAACCGAATTGTGGCTGAATCTTTGTGAAAAATCTACGATTTATTTTTCCGTACTGCGTTGTCGGAGCGAGCGTGCTCCGGCCGGGTGGCGGAATGCACCCGACCAAGATCCTAAGTACTAAGAGTAGTTAGGGGGAGCGATCGTTGTTAGCTAGGTCGGTGGTGACACGATGGTGACGAGATGATTTAGAGTGGTTCGGGCCGCCGGAGCGTAATACCTTACGTCCACTGTGGGTGTGTTCTTGTATTCCTGTCTGTCGGAGAAGACGGTGGTGATTGTGCGCCTGTCCTGTGTTGCGTATGCCTCCCCTTTTATAACCCAAGGGGGGCACGTACATGGTGGCCGGGCCCCGACAGGTGGTCCCGGCCCATTTCCTCTATGCTACAGTTCTATCCTGTGCTTGATGTCCAACGCTCCCAAGCGTCGCGCCTGTACCACTGCCGCGACCCGGTATGGCCCAGAAGATGCGCCATGCCGTCCTGCCACCCGGATATGGCGCCACGTCGTCCTGTTTTACGTCGTCCTGTTCCATCGGCCGCTAAACCCGGTGAGAGGCTTCAGAAGCCGAGGGGGCAGGCGACGTGCTGGCGTGACAGGACGGGGTGCTCGTAGTAGCGTTGTGGCGCCGCTACCTAGTATTAGGTTGAGCACGGTCGCCACGCGTGGCGCGGCTCATAATGAGTACAGCGTACTTGTTTACTCAATATAAACCCCAACGTATGCCGGGGAAGTCGACTGTAGTGCCCTGCTACCGCCGTCGTGCCTCGGTAAGGCGCGCCCCTTTGCTTCGCCGCCGTCGCCTGCCAGCGGCGGTGTGAGCGGGCAACGGGGCACGCCCGTCTGACAGCGGCGGTGTCAGCGGGCAACGGGGCACGCCCGTCTGACAGCGGCGGTGTCAGCGGGCAGCGGGGCATGCCCGTCTGACTGCGGCGGTGTCAGCGGCAATGGGGCATGCTCACCTGTCCGCAATAAATGTGGTAGGTGGGCGAGGCCCCTGTCGAAGGCTCCGCCACACGCCCTGTGGGCACGTGGCAGCGCTAGACCTCCCCGCGCCCTGTGGGCACGTGGCGGCCCCGGACCACCGAAGGCGCTGGCTCCGGACCTCCGAGAGGTCCGGACCTAACCTTCCCTTGAGGGACTCCTCGCGTGGTTGGGGGGGACTCGGACCTCGCTGAAGGAGGTCCGGGGCCTCCCCTGTGGGCCGGGTGCGCGGCCCAGCTTTTATAAGGAGTAGGCCGAGCCCGCCTGTACGCGGTCTTAGGCCCTCCTTTTACTGCAGCTCTTGCCGATACTGGTGATCTTTGTCTAGTGTAAGCGGGTACCCGGCTAGCTGGGTACCGACAGTGGCCCCTGGGCCCACCTCTGGTGAGTTTTTCGAACCTGAGGTGAGCCCATCATCGCTTACTACTCAAGCCATCGGGAGCCACGTGTGGTTTCCGGTGCCTAGCTGTTAAGCACGTAGTTGGGCAGGGCCAACTACTTGATCTTTGGTCGAGGCTTGATTCGCCTGACCCTGCTGAGAGCCCGGCACGCCTGATCTTGCCGATCGTCCGCCTTACCCGACCTTGGAGGGGGCCTAGTCCACCCGACCCCGCGGGGTGGCCCCGCGGGCCCCCACGATCTGGGAGCGCCCGATCGTGGGAATTTCCTGGGAAACGTGGGGGCAGGCCCGCACCGGGAACCGGACCGGCGGTTCACCTACCCTTTTTCCTGCCATTAAGGCGGGGGCAGATGGTTACGTGGACAGCCGTGCATAAAGCGGAGAGGCAGGGGCCCCACGTGTTGTGCCGAGGCGCACGTTCGCGAGCGGCCGCCGGTTCGCCTTCCTGCCCCACTTGCTTTTCTACCCGCCTGTCGTGACTGCATCCTCGGGCCCCTGCTGTCATAGACCTGGGGGTCCGCGGGTGCGTCCGTGCGCGCGTACGCTTGACGCCCGCGGCCTGCGGAGGATTGGGGGCAACCGTCGCATAGGGTTCTCGACTATTGGCCGAGCACACCCTTCAGCCATTTGCCTTTGCACCCCTCGCATCCGCCGCGGCGCTTCGTCTTTCTCGCAGCAGAGCTCTCGCTTCTTGTCTGCAGTGTGCTCCTTCTCTTCCCCCACCGCCAGATTCCGCAGCGATGGGTTCGAGCCACCAATCTTTCCGGCAGACCGAGGAGAACCTTAACCGCGTCCGCCGCCTGCTCGGCTGGACGGACGTGGAGCGCTGCGACAACGTCCGCACGCGCTCCCTCCCCCACCGCAACTTGTAGCCGGGGAAGTTCATCCTCTTTGTCCCCTACCTCTACTGTGGCCTGGGGATTCCGATCTCTTCCTTCTTAATGCTGCTGCTGGAGGCGTTTGGGCTGCAGCTCCAGCACCTCACCCCCCACTCCATCCTTCATGCGGCAATCTTTGCCCATCTCTGCGAGATGTTCGTAGGGGTTCCTCCCTGCGTGACACTTTTCCGCCACTTCTTCTCCGTGAGATGTTCCGGGAGGAGCTCGACCGAGATCGGTCGATACTACTTCCTGTTGAAGGGGTCCGGGGCGAGGTCGGCCTACCTCCCTACCTTCGCCAGCGCCAAGTGGGAGAACTGGCGCAACGACTGGGTGATTGTCAGGGCGGTGCCGAACGACCGGTTGGGCCTCCCTGACAGCAGTCCCGACGCATCCTTCCCGGAGTGGGGTGCTTCGACGGATCTGCCGCCCAAGTTCTCCCTCGTGCTGGCCAGGATCGCCGAGCTCGTCAACGGCGGGCTTACCTCCATGCACGTCCTCGCGGACTTCCTCAGGCGGAGGCTCGCCCCCTTGCAAATGCGGCCAAGGCCGGCGTGGGGCTACACCGGCCCCAACGACTGCAGCCGGGTGGTGCGTGGCGAAGACCACGACCTGATGCCGCTCCTGCTGGAGGAATGGGTGCGGTGCGTCACGGACGAGAGCTTCTCCCCGGAGCAGCTGCGCCTGCCGTCCGCCATCGTGCCGCTCTGCCGCGACCAGGCCTTGCGGACGGCGGTGCTCCGGGAGATGCCGACGCTCGACGACGGCGGCCTTGCGGTGCAGCAGCTTGGGGGCGACCCCAACCGGGGGGTCCACATCGGCGACGTCCCGGTTGGGGGTTCGGGTGTCAGAGGCACTACCCCCGCCGACAAAGACAATAGGCCTGCGGCGGCGCCCCCCGTTATTCCGCCGACGGGCGGTGAGGGGGCGCGGCGGAGGCCGGTTCGCGGCGACGGGACCTTTGTCTCGGAACCCGACCCGAAGCGCCAGCGGACCTCGGGGGAGGGGAGCTCCTCCGGTCAAGGGGAGCGAGTGCCACCGCCGCATCCGGACCAGCGGCAACCACAGCGCCGGGCACCTCCTCCGACGCCGGACCAGCAGCAGCGGCCCTCTCCGGCACCGCCGGCCTCAGGCCCACGGCAGCAGCAGTGACCGGCACCGCCGGCCGCGGAACGGCAGCCGCGGCGAGGCTCTGGCCTTCGTGGCCGCTGGTCGGCGCCTAACTTGAGGTAAGTCCTTTTAATTAGCCTCGAACACTTCGCGGTACCACGGCTAGCTTTTTCAGGCTTCTCAACCTTTCGCCGTGTGTTTTGTTTAGGCCGACACGCCCGGCCGGCGCTTCTCCCCCCAGCGGCTCTGGTGGCCAGGCGGGCACGGCGGAGAAGAGCGCCCCTGGTGGTCCGACGGCGGAGGATGCCTCGCGGGCCCGGGCCACGACTGAGGGGCCTGCACCGGAGGCGGCCCCATCTGTCCGGCCCCAGGCCCTGGGTGGACCGACGCCGGGGGGCACCTCGGGGGCCGAGACTGCACCCCGAGTGCCTGCTGGGGGGCCAGCTCCGGACGCGCAGTCCCAGGCACCAAGTAGCTCAATGCCGAAAGGCGTCGCGGCCCAAGGGCCTGCGCCAGGGGCGGCTCCTGACGCACGGACCTCAGAGCCTTCCTCGCCCATCGTCCAGACGGCCGGCCCCAGATCTCCGCCCCCTGCCGAGGAGGAACTGGAGGAGGTTCTGGGTAGGCCGCTCCTGCCCCAGCCGGGTGGAGCCCCTCTCCCTCGCGTGCTGTGTCGGGCGCGCCAGGCCCTGGACGACGCCCAGGAAGCGTTCCAGCTGGAGTGGGCGCGGCTGCAGCAGGAGCGCGAGGGTCTGCACGGCTGGCGGGCCCGTCTAGGGGAGCAGATCGAAGCCGCCACCGTCCAGCACACCCGGACCCGTGCGGAGCTTTCCGCCGCCCGCACAGAGCTCGATGCCGACAGTTCGGCCTTCCATGAGGACCTGCAGAGGCTCATTGGCCGAGAGCGCGCGGTCGGGGTCCGAGAGAAACAGGTTGAGGTGGGCGAGGCGCGGCAGAGGCTCGATCAGGCGAAGCTGGAGTCCACGTGGAAGGGCGTGGAGCAGCGTTGGCAAGAGCTGGTGGAGGTGTCCGAGCAGCAGGCTGCTGTCAATGCTGGGCTCGACAAGATGAAGTCGAGGCTTGCCGAGTGCGAGGCAGCAGTTGCGGCCCTCGAGGACTCCGTTGCTCAGCGCGAGGCGGCGGCCAAGGCCCTCAGGGAATCCGCTGTCCGCCAGGCTGCCACGCTCAAGGTCCATGAGGACTGGGTGAAGTCCAGGGAGGTAGAGCTGGCAGACCAGGGGAAGCTGCTACTGGTTGAGCGGGCCGCCCTAGAGCAGCTGAAGCAGGGCGCTGCCCAGCAGGCGGTGGCGGAGGACCGGGAGCAGATGCGCGCCGGCCTTCAACGCATCACCGACTGGGCTGGGGAGGCGAGTTCGGCTCTGGTACCGCTCGGACTGAGTCCGATCCGGGTGACAGAGCCACCGTCCACCATTGCGGACGCCTTCCCCGTCCTCGACTCTGCGGTGGAGCGGCTCCGGCGCCTGGACTCCACGCTCGGGGAGCGCCTTGAAGCCGAGGGCCGCGAGCTGTGCCACCTCGTGGTGGAGCACCTCCTGGTCTGCTTCCGGAGCCATGACCCCGCCATCTCCTTGGACCCGGTCATTGCTGGTCCGGTGGAGGAGGCAGAGGCTGCCGCCCGAGAGAGCGTGCAGGAGGTGGTGGAGGCCGTTGCCGCCCGGTTCCAGCGGACCCCTGCGGACGAGGACCCGGATGCACTAGGGACAGGAGCCTCCCCAGCGCCGTAGGGCAGCAGCTCTTGCTGTTTTGTTTTTTTGTTTTTATACAAAGCTATGTAAAACATTAGTATGGACAAGTAATATAAGAATGGTAGTTGCGACTTATCTCCATTTACTCCCTGTTGCATGCTGGTGTGCTGTTACCTGACCCCCTGGCCCCCTGGTAGGTAGGCTCTAAGTTTTGAGGCTGGCTACCACCGAGTCAGAGGCCAGACCTGCATGCAACTCACGGCAAACGTCAGTGTCGTACCTACGGGACCTACTCTGAGTTGACCTTTTCCGCTATTCGAGGTCTGGAGCGTTGCCGTCTGGGCCAGGGGCCAGGATGTCTGTTCGTGGGATAGCAGGGTGTGTGAGTTACGGGTACGGAACCAGGCAAAACTGCGACACAACCCTGGACCATCCTTAGTCCAAAACATCTTAGCTCTGGTCCGGTCCTGCAGCCGTTCGGACCTCTCTTAGCGAAACAAAGGTAACCGCGCTGCCTCGAAGTCCTTGGAGTCGTAGTCGGACCTTGCCACCGAGGTTAGGGGGTGTGCCAGTAGCCTAGGGAGTGGTCCGGAGCACTGAACGCGCTGTTCCTGATACTGGGGGGAACTCACAGCGAGGCAGGGAGTGTACAGTGCTTAGGGTATGAGACCAGGCTAAGCAGCTGATAGTTCCGGGCTACCAAGGCGAGCCCCTTTTCTCTGGACCTGGCACCCAGTATTCCGGACCTCCTTCCTAGCCTCTGAGCTAACCGTTTCAAGCTCGAGCCGCTAAGCCCTGCCGGTTCCAAGGAGATTTTAGGCAGGAGTAGGATTCCACGCAGGGGTTAGGAAAAAATTGAAACAGATGGCAGCTGAGTAAGCAGTAGGGTAACAGCGTAGACAAGGAATTCAGGGCTAAACTCTTTCTTTTATCAAGCGGTACAGGGTGTCATGTGATGTCAGCCAGAGGTCGGGATTACAAGGGCGGACCTTCACCGCTCTGGTCCACATGGTGGTCCTATTTAGCTTATAAAAAGAAAGAGGGTTGCCCTGAATTTCTTGCCTACGGATAAAACTTACGGAGGTGTTCTATATTCCATGGGTTCGGTAGCGGAACTCCTTCCTCTGTGGCGAGGCGAACGCAACCGGGGCGACTAACTTCTGTCACCTTGAAGGGGCCTTCCCAGCTGGGGGAGAGTTTGCTGCGCCCTTCTCGGTTCAAGAGGCGCCTCAGGACCAGGTCTCCAGGTTGGAGTACCCTACCCCGCACGGTTCGCTCATGGTAGCGTTTGAGCGTTTGGTTGTACCGTGCGTTCCGGATTGCAGCCTGCCATCTTTGCTCCTCGACGAGGTCAACGTCGTCGCGCCTAGCCTGTTCCTGCAAAGATTCATCAAAAGCTTGGACCCGTGGGGAGCCCAAGAGTATTTCTGGTGGGAGGCATGCCTCGGCCCCGTATACCAGGAAGAATGGGGTTTCCCCGGTTGCTCGGCTGGGTGTGGTCCGGTTCCCCCATAGTACGCAAGGGAGCTCATCGACCCATTTCGCACCGTGCTTTTCCAAGCAGTTGAAGGTGCGGATTTTGAGCCCCTTGAGGATTTCTGCGTTAGCTCTTTCGACCTGTCCATTGCTTCTAGGATGTGCTACGGACGCGAAGCATAGCTGGATGCCAACGTCGTCGCAATAGCCCTGGAAGACCCGGCTCCTGAATTGGGTCCCGTTGTCCGTTATGACACGGCTGGGAACGCCGAACCGGCACACAATGGACTTGAGGAAAGCTGTTGCAGTTCCTTGGGTGATGCTCCCCGCTGGGGTTACCTCAGGCCATTTTGTGAATTTGTCAATGGCGACGTAGAGGTACCGGTACCCACCGACAGCTCTAGGGAAAGGTCCCAGGATGTCCACCCCCCATACCGCGAAGGGCCAAGAGGGTGGAATCATCTGCAGTGACTGAGCTGGTGTGTGTATCTGCTTTGCGTGGAACTGACACGCCTTGCAGGACCTTACCAGCTCAGCTGCGTCCTGGAGCGCTGTCGGCCAGTAAAAGCCATGCCGAAAGGCTTAACCGACCAGCGTACGGGATCCTGAATGATTCCCGCACTCGCCTCCATGGATCTCCGCGAGTAAATCGCGGCCCTCCTCTCGGGTTATGCATCGCATGAGGATGCCATTGGCGCCACGCTTGTAGAGATCCCCTTCTACTAGCGTGTAGCGTTTAGCCAATCGCACTATGCGCTCAGCAGATGTGATGCCTCCGGCATCTCAGAGGCCCTAATTCATATTTGACTTAAGGTAATGGTTTCTTATAATTGAATCATGTTTAGAGATGGAAAGAACTAAGGTGGAGAAATCACAAGTTAAAAATATTGAATTGGAAACTTCAAAAGGCCAAGTCAAAGCAGGTCAAACTTGGTCCACACTTAAACCCCCAAATCTGCATTTCAGCCTTTCCCCAAACTTCGTTCTGAAATTACTTTTGTTTTCACTATAGAACTTCAAAATCTACCTGACTAGGAAATGAAATTAAACTTATAATCTTTCAACGGAACCAAATATCAAAGTTATTGGACTCCGTTTCATACTTCAAAGGTTTGAAACAAAAAGGACCATACATAAATTGAAGTTGCAGTTTCACAAAACCCATGAGCACACTTGTGACTATAGTTCAAAATATAATGTGTTTTGGACCAAACTCTCTATCACAAACTTGTAGAAAATTTCATGAGGAATAACTTTGGTATTATGTGTGTTGACATGCATAAAGGTTTGCAAGGTGTTTTAGCTCATTTTCTATCTTCTAGTGAATTCTGTCCAAATAGACCTGAATGGAAAATTCAAATTTTGAGCAACCAAAAGACATGATCATGCAAAACATCATATATGAAAGTTGTAGATAATTAAAAACTACACAACATTGGTATAATACTCTTTCTCTGAAAATGAGCATAAAATATACCTTAGGAATTTCTAAGTTTGCATTAAACCTTGGTCAAACTGGAGTCAGCAGGTTAAATTCAAATTTAATCATATTTAAACTCGTAATCTGATATTACTCCTTTTGTCAAAGTTGTAGATCTCAAAAGTTACAACATTTCATTCAATTGGGTCCTTTTCAAATTCGGCTCCTACATTGGTCAAATTGGCAAAATTCAGAAACTTAGTTAGCTGGTCAAACTTTTTTTTTCCATTTTCGAGAAATTCCCTTTCTCTCTGTCTCAATGACAAGCGGGCCCCACCTGTCGGGTCGCCTGCGCCGGTACTCGGGTGGGTCCCACAGCTCCACGTTTCCCGCACCCGGTCCATAGGCCATCTTCATTTTATTTCGCCCCGGTCCCACCTGTCAGCGACCTCCGGTCCATGGACCGCGTCCACCCGCGCGACGCCTTCGTCCTCCTCCCCTCCCCTGCGCCCACGCGGCGGGCGAAGGGCGCCAGCGCGCCACGCCACGGCCACGTGCCGCCCTCGCCCGGCCTGCGCTGCCTGCTCCTTCCCAGCTGGCGTCCTCCCCAGCTCAGCGCCCACTTCCTTGCCTCTCCTACGCCTGCACCAGCCCGCCCCGCGCCTCCCAATCCGCGCCGCCATTGGAGCAACCGAGCTCTGGTCGAGCTAGGGCCGTCTCCCCTGCTCGCCCGCACGCCTGTAGGCCACCACCGCCGGACGCGCCTCGGCCTCGCGCACCCAGAGTACTAGGTGGCATCGCCGTTCCCTACCCCCACGTCGAGACCCACGAGCACCACCACCGCGGCCGCCATAGCCGCCGAGCCTCACCGTGGGGAACCCCTCTCCGGTGTCCTTCTCGCCTCAAGAGCGCCACCGCCGGACTCCCCACGCCACCGCGCAGCCCGCGCGGCAGAGCTTGGCCACCGCCTCCGCCGGTGCCGCGAGATCGAGCCCCGGCCACCGAGCTCTGCGCGTCGCCGCCGCCCACCGGTTCACGGCCGTTCCTCGGCCACTGTAGCCTCCCCGCGCGACGCGACCTTGGGGGAAAGCAAGCCCAACGCCTGGGACACCTTCCGCAAGTGGCTCGGCTCCAAGTTCGGTCCCCACGCCGCCGGTAGATCGCCGCCTTTCCCTTCCCCGCGCGCGGTTCGTCCCGGGCTGAAGGTAGAAGACGACTCAGCCCATTTTGCAAATTAGTCCTTCTAGATTTATATTTTTGCGGCTCTATTTTGTGCGCTGTTGTATGTGTCTCGCAGAACTTACGAGGTAGCCCCTGGATCTACAATTATTTGCGTACAAGACCTCCGATCTAGGGTTTTCATTTTTTTAAATGTATTTTCTTAAGCTGAAACTTTGGAAATTCGTAATAAATCAATTAAAAATCAGAAAAATACAAACTTTGTTGTAGTGTACTCCTATTAAGTAGATCTACAGAATGGATATGATGGTTGGGTATGAAAAGACCTTTTTGCCCCTGTTAATGTGCATGCATGAAAGACTTTAATAAATAGGAAATGTGGGTAAAATGAGCTTCAAAAATTATGAAATTTGGGCAGAGGCCTTATTAACATGTGTAGGCTCGGTATAAATTTTAGTAGCCCTAGCATTAACTGTTTAATTACTATTTCTCCCTTGTCTTGTATTTAAGCATATATTAATTTAGGAAAAGGTTGCTATGGAGAAAAATGCTCCATGTGACTTTAGGGGCTTGATATGAGCTCTAGGTTATGAACATGACTCATTGCTAGAGTAGGAGGTGGTGCATGTAAGGTTTTGACTCTGATTTGAAAATGGTAGAAATAATGCATATTTATGTAAATAATAGAAAATGTGAGACTAGTATATCCAATAAAAAAAAACCACCACACTTACCATAGTAATCTTAATGACTAAATAACTATTGCATGTTTGATCGGCTCACATCACCTTGTTAGCCTTATGATTGACAACTTGATTTTTGTATATGTGTTCTTGTGAGATTGCACATACACGCTTGCTTTGGGTCTATAAAAGTAATACTAATGCTAGTGCCAGTCGGGATGTTTTGATTGAGCTAGTAATCCATTACATGCGTAACTAGATGTTGCCTCATATTTTGCTTAATTAGTTGTATGCTTGATGATCGTGCATCTCATTCACTATGTCATGCATAGCATTCATATAGCAACGCTTATTGCAGATACGTGATTGAGAAACAAGTGCGGGAGCTACTTCGGGCAACGGTGGTCCAGAGGATCAAGTAAGCCCCAGACACGACCTGGAGAGCCCATCAGTCGTGTTTGGAAGGAGGAGTTGTCCAAGTGATCAAGGGATTGCTTGAGGCAAAGCCTCACAACCCGGCAAACTAACCTAGTTTAGTTTGTTGACTCGATAAGAATAAGCAAAGGTAGGCAGGACCATGAATTCTCCCAGCTAATATGATGAATGATTGTTTCATTACGCATCCGCATTAGGAGTTGTTTGAAAACAATTGCATTAGATCTCCTGGCCGCCCTGGCCCTAGCACCTATATATAGAGTTCATAGGACGAGTTGCCTAGGCTCTGCTAGGTGCGAGTAGACACGAGTGAAAGGAGTCACTCGTCGCGTAGGTGATTTCAAAGGTTACAAAACTTTTACTATTGAGAAAGTAATACTATGCTCCTGATTTAAATGGAGACCGGGCGGAGAATAATTTTATTATGTGGTGTGCGTTTGGCTCCGCCCGAGTCGTTTAAGGCCCGTCCGCTGTTCGCCTGCTGTTCGGCATAACATTGCTAAAGTGCTTAACCGGGAAATGGGACCGGTGAAGTCTTACCTGGGTTTGTCCGGAGTTTTCGAGGCTCCGCCCATCCACTTGCTGGAGGCCGATGGGCCCGGGGGCGCTTGTACTCGAGGGAGGGCTGACCCAGAGAACTGTGGTATCGCTCCTGAGGGGGCACAACCCGGGGGTTAGGTGGGGGCGCTTTGGATCTTGGGACAAGACATGTGGAGATTGGGGATATATGTGGGAACGCGATGGCTAGTAAGCATATACCCCTAGCATGATAGTTATTCCCGGGAATTAAAATCGATTCGAATCGCTGATGCCCACCAGGTGTGGGAATGCTGATAATGCACACGGGCAACGTAGTAACTACTTGAATATATTATATCTGTTACTCATGATTTCAAATACTACGTTTTTGTATTGTATTGCTTACATTTCTGCAAGATATTATTATGGAGTTATATGCAAAAGATGAATCTTGATACTCTATAATGATATACCACTGTTTAAAATCAATGGCTAAGGATCCACATGCTAGTAAGCAAGCCTTGCGTCAGCCGTAAGCCAATCCATTAAGCCCTACTGAGTAATTAGTACTCAGGGTTTGCCCCCACTTTTTGAGCAGGTACTGATGTCTTTTGGACACTAGCTTGGAGGAGGGTAGTGCCGGTGGGCTCGGTGCTGCTCGCCTCGATCGTCGTTGCATGAAGGCTAATAAAGTATTTTGTTTCCGCGGTGAGATGTTTTTGAATTCGCTTCCGCTATTTGATTCAAACCTGCCTATTGTATGGCATTATGTTGAAACATATATCTTATTTCGAACTGTTTTGTAAAATAAGTGTATAAGTGCTATATTTAACTGCCTGAGATGATGTATCTGTTGTGGCTCCATTGTGGGCTGGATGTGTATGATGTCGGTTCCTCTGGGAAAAGGTAATATCGGGAGCCGAATGACTCTCGACGGACGACCGGGTTTAGTTCGGTCTAATCGCACTGCAAGCCAGAGGTGGCAGGTGTGCTTAGCCCGGATTAAATCGGCGGTTCCGCCACAGCAGACACACGTTCTTCGGGAAGGATTTTGTCCTTCAGGTAGTCCCGGATCTCGGAGATCCGTGCATCGGGACTGTCCTGAGCCATTGGATGTGTCCCTGATGACATGCCGGGGTCATCAGTCCACACAATCCTTGGTGGACTCCAGAGATGGAGGACCACCGGGACTGCTAGCTTCGAGGTGCTAGTTCTGCCCCCTTCGCCTAGTTCGGCTGGCTGGGCGGTTGGTCTCAGTAGCTGTCTTTTGAAGACGCCCTCGGGTACTGGGCCCCGAGTCGATGCCCTCGCGGAGAGGTCATCTGCCACTGAGTTAAGGTTCCTGGGAACGTGCTGCAATTCCAGGACCTCGAAGTCCTTCTCGAGCTCCCTCACTCGCATGAGGTATGCTGCGAGCTGGGGGTTATTGCAGCAGCACTCCCCCCGGACCTGTCTGATCACTAACTGGGAATCCCCCTTAACCAGGAGCTGCTTGATTCCTAGTGACTGGGCGATCATGAGCCCGAAGATCAAGCCTTCGTATTCCGCCATATTGTTAGTGGCTTTGAATTCAAAGCATACTATGTACTTTACTTGATCCCCGTTCGGGTCCATGAGGACCACGCCTGCTCCGGACCCTTTTTCGCGGGCGGACCCGTCGAAGAAGAGAGTCCAGTGCGGCTCGGTGAAAACCCGGGCGGTCCTGTCTGGCCGTGAAGGTTCCGTCTCGGCTTGCGGACCTCCAGATTCCGTGGTGGTGGGAGTCCACTCTGCGATGAAGTCGGCCAAGACCTGGCTCTTGGTAGCGCTGCGGGGCTGGAAGTCAAGTTGGAACTCTGCCAGCTCCGTCGCCCATTTGGCAATATTCCCAGTGGCGTTGGAATTGCGCAGGATCGCTCTTAACGGGTAAGAGGTCACCACGACAACCTTATGCGCCTGGAAATAATGGCGCAACTTTCTGGAAGCGACGAGTAACGCGTAGGCGAACTTGTGAGCCTCCACGTATCTGGCCTTTGCCCCGCGGAGGACCTCGCTCACGTAATACACTGGCTTCTGGGTGGTCCGGACCTTAGTGGTAGGTCCGGGATCACCTGCTTCTGCCTGACTGGCCCCCTGGGTGGCTTGCCCTTCTGTCTCCAGTGGCTCGCTGCCTTGGTAGGACAGTGTGTCAACCGGACCTCCGGTTTCGGAGCCAGCTGCAGCTTCTGTGGTGGGCTGACCACCACCTTCCACTTGGGGGACCCCGGTGTCTCCCTCGTGGGAATGGGCTGGTCGCTCAGCGACCAGGACCATGCTTACCACCTCGGATGTCGCCGCGAGGTAGAGAAACATGGTCTCACCAGGCTCTGGCGCCGCTAAAATGGGCAGAGTGGTGAGACGCTGCTTCAACTCCTGGAAGGCTTGTTCAGCCTCTTCGGTCCATATGAATGGTCCGGACTTCCTCAAAAGCTTGAAGAAGGGCAGGGCCCTCTCGGCTAGCTTTGAGATAAATCGGCTGAGGGCTGCCAAGGACCCGGTGAGTTTCTGGAGGTCCTTGATGCAGGCCGGCGGCCGCATAGCCTCGATCGCCCTGATCTTGGTTGGGTTTGCCTCAATGCCGCGATGTGACACTAGGAAACCTAACAGTTTACCAGCCGAGACGCCAAAGACGCATTTCTCGGGGTTCAGCTTCGTGCGCGTTGTGCGCAACCTGTCGAAAACAAGGGCTAGGTCTTCCATCAAGGTCGACCCTACCCTGGTCTTGACAACAATGTCATCGACATAGACCTCTACTATGTTTCTGATCAGGTCATGGAACGTGAAGTTCATGGCACGCAGAAACGTAGGTAAAGCATTCCTCAGACCATATGGCATTACAACGTAACAATACAAACCATCTACTGTTACGAAGGCTGTATGCCTCTTATCCTCCTCATCCATCTGGATCTGATGAAACCCAGAGTATGCATCCAAAAAAGATAAAAGTTCGCACCCGGAGGTGGAATCTACTATCTGGTCTATGCGTGGGAGGGGATAAGGGTCAGGAGGACACACCTTGTTGAGGTTGGTGTAGTTGACACACATCCGAAGCTTCCCGTTCGCCTTGGGGACGACCACCAGGTTGGCCAGCCACACCGGGTGATGTACCTCCTCGATGAAGCCTGCGTCCAGGAGCTTCCGGACCTCCTGACGGATGAAGTCCTGGCGCTCCACGGACTGCCTCCGTGGCTTCTGCCGCACCGGCTTGGTGTCCGGGCTGATCTTCATACGGTGCTCGATCACTTCCCTAGGGATCCCAGGCATCTGTGACGGTTCCCAGGCGAACACGTCTACATTTGCCCGGAGGAAAGCAATGAGCGCGTCTTCCTATTTCTCTCCTAGACTCCCCGCGACGCGGGTGGTCTGGGAGGTTCCCGCCCCGATCTGGACGGTCTTGACGGGCACGTCCTCTGGGTCAGAAGGGCATACCTTGGGCACCTTCAGTTCCTTAACAGGAACCTTGGCCCGAGAGGTCGAGGGGTTGTCCCCCGCAGGGTTCGCTGCGTCAGTAGCGAGAGCATGGAGCTTCTCTACCGCGGCGACGGCTGATTGGCGGTCCCCCGGCACGGTGAGAACACCCGCCGGGGACGGCATCTTCACGACCAAGTACCCGTAATGGGCAACGGCCATGAAGCGGTAAAGTGCCGGTCTGCCAATGATGGCGTTGAACGGCAGGTTGACATCCGCGACATCGAACTGGACGTTCTCCGTGCGGAATTTCTCCGGGGTCCCGAAGGTGACCGGGAGGTCAATCTTCCCTTTCGGGTAGATCGGCACTGGACCCACGCCGGAGAATGGGCGCGTCGGAGCCAGGCGTGACTCCGGAATCTGCAGCTGTTTGAAGGCTGCGTGGCTGATGATGTTGAGGGCGGCTCCGCCGTCGATCAACACGTGGTGAAGCCGTATGTTGGCGACCACTGGCGACGTGATGATCGGCAGCACGCCAGCCCCAGCCATGTTCTTTGGGCAATCGGCCGGCCCGAAGGAGATGGTGGTGCCTCTCCACTTGTGGTGTGGAGCCACCCCTGGGACGCTCGGCCTGACCGAGAGGACTTCTCGGCGCAGGGCCTTCACGTCTCGCCGGGAGGAGACCTCCCAGCTTCCGCCGTACATGACGTACAGCCTCTTGCGACGTTCGTTGTCGCTGGATTCGGAGCTGGAGTGGCCTAGAGCGTAGATGCTCTTGAGCTCCCGCTCCGGGGGCTGGTAGCCCATCTCCTTGCCCCTAGCGGCGGGCCCGTCGTCGCTGGTAGCCTTCCCCTTGCCAGGGCGCTGGCGTGGGGGCGAGTCGTCCTTGGCCGGACGCTCGCGGCGCTCACTGAGACGCCGCTGCACGAGCTTCTGTATCTCGCGACAGTCGGCGGCGTTGTGACCGCTGTTGGGGTGAACAGGGCATGAGCCGCCACTGTTCCGCGCCTGTTGCCTCGGGCGCTTACCGCCGGTGTCGCGACCTCCAGGTGCTGCCGCGGCGACAGGGGCCCCTTCCAGGAACCTCTCAGGGTGTCGGCCCTTCTTCTTTTTCTTGCCGCCCTCTCGGGCCGCACCGGCAGAGGTGCCTGGCCGGGCAGTCCTGTCCTGTTGTGGGGAGTGCCATGCACGCCCCTCTGCGGCCCTAGCGCACTTGTCCGCCAGCGCGTACAGGGTGGCGATGTCCTGCACTTGGCGGGTCGCCAGCTTCTCCAGCATCTTCTCATCACGGACGCCTTGCCGGAAGGCTGTGATGATGGACGCATCGGAGATGCGGGGTATCGTCCCCCGTACCTTGGCGAAGCGAGCAATGAACGCTCGGAGGGATTCCCCGGGCTCCTGACGTACTGCATGGAGGTGGGCCTCCACACCGTACTGCTGGCATGCACTCGCGAAGTTCGCCAGGAACTGAGTGCAGAGCTCCTCCCAGGATCGGATTGACCCGGGGGAGAGGTTCATGAGCCAAGTCCGGGCCGGCCCAGACAAGTCGACGTGGAAGTATGACGCCATGACGGCGTCGTCTCCGCCAGCCGCTGTGATAGCGGTGACATACACCTGCAGGAATTCTGACGGGTTGGTAGTCCCGTCGTATTTTTCCGGCAGGTGCGGCCGGAACTTCTGCGGCCAGCGCGCGGAGCGGAGACTGTCCGCGAGCGCAGCGCAGCCAACTCCAGCCGATATGACCCCCGGCGGTGCTTGTACGCCAACCGGGGGTTGCACGTAAGCCGGGGGCTTAGGTGCAGCAGCGGCAAATGCAGCGTCAAGGTTCTTGCCTTTGGCGGCGTTTGGCTGCACCCGTGGTTGCTCCACGGTGGTGTGGGTGCCCGCTCGCCGGCGGTTGAGCTCAGCTCGCAGGTCTTCCATCTGCGCGCTCCTCACTGAGGGGGAGCGCACGGATGTTGCCGCATCGTGCTGCCTGCGGCGGTTCGACCTCCCCCCGCTGCTGGGAGGGGGTCGCGATCCAGTCCTAGCTGGGCCAGGGGTGACCTCAGCTAGGTGGATCAGGCGATCCACATCGCTCCGCCACTGCGCCAGGGCGCTAGGAGAGGCTGCCGGCCCCGGGGGGTTACGGAGCAGCTCCCTGACTGCGGCGAGCGGGCCGCTGGCAGCAGCGGGGTTCGCCGTGGCGGCGTTTGCCGCTACAGCGCTTGCTACTGCAGTGTTTGCAGCAGCGGCCCCCCCCCCCGTGGGGCGTCGAGGGGCTCGCAGCGTCCGTGCCGTGCCCTCAGAACGGTGGGTGGAGGCCTGCGACCCGGTCGAGGCCACCTCCTCTGATGCGGCCGCATCCTCGTGAATGTCGCGGATGCGAACCATCATGCCGTGAGGGATGATGCTAACTGACGCTCTCCCCCTACCTGGCGCGCCAAATGTCGGAGCGAGCGTGCTCCGGCCGGGTGGCGGAATGCACCCGACCAAGATCCTAAGTACTAAGAGTAGTTAGGGGGAGCGATCGTTGTTAGCTAGGTCGGTGGTGGCACGATGGTGACGAGAGGATTTAGAGTGGTTCGGGCCGCCGGAGCGTAATACCCTACGTCCACTGTGAGTGTGTTTTTGTATTCCTGTCTGTTGGAGAAGACGGTGGTGATTGTGCGCCTGTCCTGTGTTGCGTATGCCTCCCCTTTTATAACCCAAGGGGGGCACGTACATGGTGGCCGGGCCCCGACAGGTGGTCCCGGCCCATTTCCTCTATGCTACAGTTCTATCCTGTGCTTGATGTCCAACGCTCCCATGCGTCACGCCTGTACCACTGACGCGACCCGGTATGGCCCGGAAGATGCGCCATGCCGTCCTGCCACCCGGATATGGCGCCACGTCGTCCTGTTTTACGTCGTCCTGTTCCATCGGCCGCTAAACCCGGTGAGAGGCTTCAGAAGCCGAGGGGGCAGGCGACGTGCTGGCGTGACAGGATGGGGCGCTCGTAGTAGCGCTGTAGCACCGCTACCTAGTATTAGGTTGAGCACGGTCGCCGCGTGTGGCGCGGCTCATAATGAGTACAGCGTACTTGTTTACTCAATATAAACCCCAACGTATGCCGGGGAAGTCGACTGTAGTGCCCTGCTACCGCCGTCGTGCCTCGGTAAGGCGCGCCCCTTTGCTTCGCCGCCGTCGCCTGCCAGCGGCGGTGTCAGCGGGCAGCGGGGCACGCCCGTCTGACAGCGGCGGTGTCAGCGGGCAGCGGGGCACGCCCGTCTGACAGCGGCGGTGTCAGCGGGCAGCGGGGCACGGCCGTCTGACAACGGCGGTGTCAGCGGCAATGGGGCACGCTCACCTGTCCGCAATAAATGCGGTAGGTGGGCGAGGCCCCTGTCGAAGGCTCCGCCACGCGCCCTGTGGGCACTTGGCCGCGCTAGACCTCCCCGCGCCCTGTGGGCACGTGGCGGCCCCGGACCACCGAGAGGTCCGGACCTAACCTTCCCTTGAGGGACTCCTCGCGTGGTTGGGGGGGGGGCTCGGACCTCGCTGAAGGAGGTCCGGGGCCTCCCCTGTGGGCCGGGTGCGCGGCCCAGCTTTTATAAGGAGTAGGCCGGGCCCGCCTGTACGCGGTCTTAGGCTCTCCTTTTACTGCAGCTCTTGCCGATACTGGTGATCTTTGTCTAGTGTAAGCGGGTATCCGGCTAGCTGGGTACCGACATGCGTCTTGTGAAGACAGCGTAGAGAACCTAAATGAAGTCTTCAATTCATATAAGAACAAGATAAGATGGAAGAATTCAAGTTGTACAAATAGACTTTTTTCTGGTTCTATTACGGCTTGTCATGTTCCGGTTCTCCGTTTTTACTTTTCTTATTTGAGCACGTACTTTTTTGTCTTGTCTTAATCGCGTCCACCAGGGGACTACTAGTATTACGTCGAGATGGACAAGTTTTAGTACTTGTAGCTGAGATGATGTGTGAGCTGAGGTCATCGACAGAAACATCATGGTCGCCCTGGAGACCGGGACATATCATTATATTCATATCACATCATGCATGCAAAGAATATGTTCAGCTTTGCTAGCATAGCCTGATAGCCGCCGGGCCGGGGGGTCATGAAGCACACGTGGCCATCACCAGGGGGCACAGGCCAGTAAAGTGCCGGCCACCATAATTCAGTGCCTGAAGAGTCCACGACTTATCAGTTAAAATCAAGCTCCGTTAGAGGGTTAAATTAAAATGAGATGAGCTGCGCGTAGACATGTGTGCTTCGGCTCGCCGAGCGTGCTCAGCGTCAGCGATATGACGTTCTGTTGTGCAATTCTTCTCGCTCGGGCGCGTACGTCGTCGACTCTTTCTGCTATAGCTAAGCTGTTTTTTTTATAATAAACGCCAGCTTTATTAAATTAGTAGCAGTACATAAGCTGGATAGATAGAGGTCCCCATTGGGGAGAGGGACTGAATGTTGCTAGTAAAGGGCAAATCCCATGCAAGGGATTTTTACCAATAAAGGAAGGCTGAGAGGGAACTGTTTGTCTTGCTCTCTTTGCCAGGTTGTGAGCAATAGAATTGTGTTGTCTTCTTATTTTCCTGAAGCTGCAGCATGAAAATATGTCATTTGAGACAATCTCTGCCAGGATGGGTCTTAGCTGCAACGATGTGGAGTTTTGCCCTGGGCTTGAGGAGTTGAGGGTTGAAATTAATTCTTGATTATCTAAATAAATAGTGCAGTCTTGGACCTGTAAGGTTGCAATCACCAGAGTCGCCAGCAGGAGCGCTTGGGCTTCAGCCTGAACTGCATTGGATGCCTGAGAGTGGTGAGCCTGGATCTGTAGCCTGAAATCAACACCTTGGAGTGTTCCTTTGAGGAACATGCCCAGTCCTGGGATGCCTGATGTTGGGGAAACCTGTAAAGGCAAAAAGGAGGCATCCACTGTGGAGACCCAATGGGTTGCAGAGACAGTGGTCTGGTCCGTACTGGTGTTAGGAGTTTGAGAGTTATCACCGTAGTTGTTGATATTCAGGATCATAGCATGAGAATTTAAATCAGCTTTTACATTCATATGAATTTGCTGGGCTGTCCAGTTTTTACTATTGAATCTTTTATCATTTCTAGCCTTCCAAATGTACCAGAGCGTGGAGATTGTTTGGTGGAGGTGCATACTGGAGTCACTATAATTAATAATGTAGCAAATAGCATCCCGGAGGTTTGGGTGGTGAAGGATTAATTCATCTGTTATTCTGTTCTGATAGAGGGGGAGACAGAACCAAGTAGCTCTGGGCAAAGCACAAGTGAAAAACAGGTGAACATCATCCTCTACTTGGGAGCAGTATTTGCATTTGTCGTCTTTGTGTTTAGAAAATTTTGAGACCCTATCAGCAGTCGCAAGGGCATACCTGAATAATCTCTATAGAAAAGTTTTGAGTTTTGGCTGAAGATTTTTGTCCTTCCAAGCTCTTTGTAAGAGGATCAGGTAGCCAACGCGAGGCAGCGACGACGGAGCTGATCTGGAACGACGACCACACATGGCCCTAATTGTCGTCAGATGGTTAAAGCAAGATTAGCAGTTGCTTGCTTCACAACAGGACATGCACGTGCATGTTCCCGATCGGTGCAGGTCGGCCGGGGAGAATAGGATGACGCACGCACGCACGCACAACAGAATGACAGATTGTCTCTTGCATAGTTGCATGTTGGACGATGGATGGTACGGTGCGTACCGATATATCCATCTGCCTCTGATGGACCAACTGCCTCCTAATCCCAACCAATGCTTGCGTATGGATGATATGGAGCAGGCTGGCAGCTGAACTGAACCAAATTGAAATCAACAAGAACAGTTCCTTGTGTTTATTATAAGTTATCAGGTTCGTATAAAAGATGAGTTACTTTTTCATTATAAGCCGAGATAGGAAGAAAATTAAAGGCTTCCTTATAAATTAAAGATAACAAATTAAAGACATTACTGAAGTTTTAAGTAGCCGACCAGTAGATACAGAAACATTGAATAACATGATATCAATGTGAGAATCATATCATACTATTACTAATTAAAATTTTTTTAGGCTTCACGTTAATCTTCACGAAACGTACCGAAAAAAGATAAATCCTAAAAATTCTCACAAAATTCAGAAACATCCGACCATCAATTGGCAGATTGGAATATTAATAGCCATTAGATCTGTTTTCTAATTAATTACCCACCTCTGACATTACGAAAGGTATCTCAATGAAAGCAAATTTTTTTTGGCAGATTTTTCCTATTTTTAATTTATTTTCTAAGTAATTACCACTTCTGCCATTATGAGAGATTTTGAGTTCAACTCTCAATGAAAACAAATTTCTTCTTTTTTGGTAGATTTTTCTATTTTCAAATTTACTCTCAGTTTTTTATCAAAAAAATTCCCATTTTTTCCGTAATTTTTTTCATAAAGATGCTAGAAACCTTTTTATGAAACATATATTTTGTGTCAAATCTTGCTATTACTAATTAAAGACTCTTTTCGGAGCTTGTTTTTTAATCCTCATAAGATGCGTTAAATAAAAGATTAAATCATAGAAATTCTCACGTCATCAGAAACAACATCCTATCATCGATTGTTGAAATCTTAATAACCATTAGATATGTTTTCTATGTAATTAACATCTTGTCATTTATCATGTAGCTCTAATAATAGATCAGTTTTCTCAAAAAAATCTTTTTTTTTGAATTTTTTTATTTTCAAATTTACTCTTAGTTTTTTGTCAATTGTTTTCCATAGTTTTCTGTAACTTTTTTCATAAATATGCTAGAAAAACTTTCTATGAAACAGATATTTTATGCCAAATCTTGTTATTACTCATTAAAGACCTTTCTAGAGCATCCTTTTTAATCCTCACAAGATGCGCTAAATAAAATATAAAATCATAGAAATTCTCACGTAATCAGAAACAACATATTATCATCGATTGTTGAAACCTTAATAGCCATTAGATATGTTTTCTACCTGTCATCCATCGTGTAGCTCTAATAATATATCTGTTTTCTAAAAAAAGATAAATCATAAAAATTCTCACAAAATCAGAAACATCCTGTCATCCATCATGTAGTTCTAATAAAAATAGTCATTAGAGCTATTATAGTTTCTAAACAGTTACCCACTACGACATTATCAAAGATGAAATTAAATAATCCTCTAAATTTGTATAAAAATTGCCCATCATGCCATTATAAATATGAATTAAATAACCCCTTAAATTTACATAAAATTTCCTACCATACCATTATGAAATATGAATTAAAATAACCTCCTAAATTTGCATATAAATTACTCATCATTCCATTATAAAAGATAAATTAAAATAAATCATAAATCTGCATATAAATTACCCAATATGGTATCATAAAATATAAATTAAAATAATTTTTAAATTTGCATATACATTACCCACAATGACATTACAAAAAATGAATTAAAACAACCATTTCCTAATATTATTACGGATTGAAATCTATATTCCTAAAACTCTAAACCTTGCGAAGAGCACGACTAGTATGTTGCTAGCATGTGCAGATCAATTTGATTTCCGAAACGAAGTGCACTATAGTAGATTATATCCATTAGCTACCCCAAATCTATCCTTATTTTTGCCCAGATGTTCGTGTATGTGTCCATCCATACATGTACACCTACAGCTTGTTAAATTGTCTAATCAATCATGCAAAATGCAGATACACAACCGCCCCATATGCACCGACCCCGAAGATTGTCAAGCAGCTAGTTAGGGAGAACAAGAAACCAAAGGCTACATGTAGACCTCCAGCATAGAAGAACATGTGCGCTTGTACTTCTGGGAGTGGCAAGATGTTTCAGAGATCAGCTTCGAAATTAATGACCTTCTGATGGAGATGTGTCCTCCGTGGCAATTTTCAGGTCGACTCCGTGTCATATTGGCTCTGTTCTGGTATGAGCCGATGTTGAGTCCGATCATGACTCAACCCAACGGATTTGGCTCGGAAGCTCGTATATAGTATGCGCGGTTGGACCTCAATCCAGTGGTGGAGAGAGGGGGGGTCTAGGGGGCAAGTACCCGTAAGACTCCCGAAGTTACGTAGTATGTACTTCATTTTTCCTACAAATGATGATTTTTGGGTCTAATTTTTCTACTAATCATGATTTTTAGGTGCATTTTTCTACTAACATGTGTAGTACTCAGTAGTTATTTATGTATATCAGTATAATTGAATGATGTAATGTTTGTTATAATAATGAAAATAGTCATTCTTTCCATATTTTTTTTGTTACTTGCCGGCATTGGTCCCTTCTAAGTTCAATTCCTGGCTCCGCCCCTGCCTCAATCAAGACTTGATACTTGATCCGCAAGCAAATTGAATCTTGATGGGCCTTTACATGGATAAAACTCATTAGTGGAGACTATATATGCATGAAGGGCACAGCTTAGGGCACCAGTTGTGTGCGCGTAAGAGCCATCACATAAAAGGTTTCTGTGAAACTCTAACCGTACCTTAGTCCAATCTCTCAATATCCTCCACCAAGTTCGTGGTGCTAGCACACCAGAATTCGGCGTCGCCTTCCCGTACGTGTGGATACCGTAGAGACGCTGCTATGTCTGTTACGCTGATCAACCGACCGGTTTCGAGGGATGCCGACTGGTTCTGGATCGAGATCGACAGGAGGAATCAGCATCGGCTCTTTTCGCTGCAACCACTCGGCGCACGACATCAAGCACACGGCTGTTTCGACTCGTCTTCTGCTGAGCTAGTCTAGTGGTAACGATCTATGATCTACGTTTTTCTGTGTTTTACGTAGCAGAAGAAAACGTTTTCGTGCTATTGGCAATCTACTCCGTGACTCTACAGCACGCCTTCACTCATTCAGCTCTTTCAGGCTAATCCCTCAACCCCCCCTCCCTCCGTCTCATGTGCACCGTGTCTTTCTTTTTTTTTTTCTATTTTTTTCTTTTTTCTGTTTGAAGGAAAGAAAAGAAAATACCAGGACTACCTGAACTGAATGTTGCATGTTGAATGACGCACAACAGAATGACAGATTGTCTCTTGCATAGTTGCATGTTGGGCGATGGATGGTACGGTGCGTATTTATGGACCGATATATCCATCTGCCACCAACTGCCTCTTATAATCCCAACCAATGCTTGCGTGTGGACTACGTATTATGTATGGTCAATGGATGATGCCGGCTGGCAGCTGATGAACCAAAATGATATCAAGAAGAAAGGCAGTTCCCTGTGTTTATTACGAGGCTCTCCGAGGTTTTCTCGTTCCTTATCATTATTTTAACAAATAATTCTTATTTTGTCTACGGATGTAGAACGATGTTGTAATAATGATATAGGATGTGTTACTTTTTTTATTATAAGCCGAGATAGGAAGAAAATTAAAGAGGCTTCATAATAAATCAGAGAAGATATAACAAATTAAAGACATTGGAGCTTTAAGTAGCGACCGGTACGGTAGATACAGGAATGGTGAATAACAGGAGCGCGATGTGAGGATCATACGTATTATTAATATGTTTCATTTCCGAGACGTGGCGTACTAGTTGATCATCTCCATTAGCTACCCCAAATCTATCCTTAATTTGCCCCGCTATTCATATGTGTCCCTCTTTATATGTGCATCTACGATTTTTTTTAAAAAAAAATTGTCTACAAAATGCAGATACGCACCGACCGCCGAAGATCGTCAAGTAGCTAGTTAGGGAGAACTACATGTGCACTTGTACTTCTCTGGGAGTGGCAGGATGTTTCAGATCAGCTCCGAAATGAATGCCCTTCACACATCCGATCAGCTCTTTCGGGCTACTTCCCTTCATTGTGAACCGTGTCTTTTTTATTTCTTATTTTTTCTGTTTGAAGAAAAGAAAAGAAAATACCAGGACTGAACTGAAGCATGCATGTGTTGTTTTTTTAAAAGATTTTCCGGATATAAGAAAGCGTGTGTCGTAGTTGTTGTGGTCGAGGTGTTGGAATCGGTTGGCCGCTGGGGGCTCTGCCGGAGGCAGGTGCAACCGGTGGCCGACGCGAGCGCCACGCCTGCCGCACGCAGGCGCTGGCCGCTGCTGGATTCGCGGTCGGTCTCGCCCAACCCCATCCGCCCCTCCGGCGTCTCTCCCCTGGCCCCCTTCTTAATTTCGACCCCTCCTCTCCGTCCATTTGGCCAGGTTGTTGGCTGCTCCAGCGTCGCTTCTAGACGTACGTGCACGCAGGCAGCTGCAGGCATCCATCCCTACCTCGCTGGGAGAGCCCGCATGGAACGTTGCGTAGTAGGGGCACTCTTCTTTCCTGGAGCACTACTAGCACGCAGGCAAAGCACGCGCGTGCAACCGTGCAAGAGGAACGAAGCAGCGCGAGCGAACTGAGAGCCCGGGGAACCACATGCGCCAACTACCAACTACCTACTCTGGAGTCTGGGCTCTGGCCAAGCCTTCCCAGTCCCAGCAGCACGCACGTCCAAAGTCCAAGCCAAGGTCCATCGTTTGACCTCGGTATCTCCCTGCCAATCCGTGCGTGCATACCACAGAATACAGATACTCGTACCACGCTGATGCTTCATGGAATACTCCAAGTCCTTAAACTTTGTGGGCTGGCGTTCTTTAGGTGTTTGAACTCTCTTAAGAATACCACCGGTCTATATCATTAAACCCATCAAGTATAGGGACTAAGAGTGATCTTAGTGTATTTATATCAACTTGATGATGTAACCGTCCTTTACTGAAAACCTAATATCATTCAAACATATATATTAGGTCATCTTCTCCGTCACTACTTCGCCAAACCAACCGATCGATGATGCGAGCTGCATGTCACCGCTGGCATAGCCTCATCTTGGACATGTGTCACCAATGACACGCCTTGCTTGGCACAATCCACACTACCATGCCCACTCGGCCTCATTCCCCCCTTGGCTCCAAGGCCTTATGCACCGTGTAGGGACTTGAGGCAATCAATCTTGTCGTACACTCCCTCCTCCCTCTACTAACTCAATATGATGGGCTTCACAGTGGCAATCACTGACGAGGATCGTAGCCGAAGGTTAGGTGATGGAGAAGAGAAAAGAGAGATGGAGGTGCACAAGGCTCGAGCCGCCGGTCATCAAACCTCACCCTGGAGCGCATCGTGGGGATTTGGTGCACAAGGCCTTTGTTTCTATTCCTTTGTTTTGGGCACAGGATTTTGGGGGTGTCGGGAAGCAGAGTATTTTTTTTATCACGGTAGTTTTATGAACATCCTAAAACCATATTTCTTTAGGAGTTGCTTTTTAGACACCGTTAGAAATGCTCTTAGAATACATGCAAAGATTGTCACGAACATAATACTTTTTCATTGTCGTGATTCCTAAGTGCCATAATTAACAAATTTGTTAGACCTAGGTTCAAAAATTCTACGGAACATTATCGAGAGATAAGACCGCTGGCATGTTTCTCTAAACACGTGTGCAGACTGCAGAGGCGAAGGCGAGGAGATCAGCCGGGGAGGCCATCAAAAGACAGACACGACGGCACGGCACGGCGCGGGCTTTGAACACGCTCCCGCCCGCCTCTGACCGGACTGGCCCGCAGTATTGGCTCTCCTTCCCGGCTCGGAACCCGTCCGTCTCCCTCCGAGCCCGACCTTCGCCTTGCCGCCCCGTCCGGCCTCCCTCCCTCTCTTTTCTTCCTTTCCTTCTCTTATATACTCCTCTGCCTCACCTTCCCCTCTTTGCAATCCGTGTCATCATCTCCACGCCTCGCCTCGCCCCTCGTGTGCGTCCACTGCCACCACCACCACCATCGTCGGCCAGCGGAGACTGAAGGGAGCAAGAAGCAGCAGGAGGAGGAAAGGAAGCATGTGTCCAGGATCCGTGGAGCCGCAGGCGGCGGCGGCGGCGCGCAAGAGCGTGTGCGTGATGGACGCCGCGGGGCCGCTGGGCCACGCGCTGGTGGACCGCCTCCTCCGCCGGGGCTACACCGTCCACGCCGCCACGTACGGCGGCCGCGGGGAGGAGGAGGAGGACGACGAGGCGGCGGGCGCGCTGCTCAAGCGCCTGTCGTGCGGCGGCGGCGACGCGTGCGGGCACCGGCTCAAGGTGTTCCGCGCCGACCCCTTCGACTACCACGCCATCGCCGACGCCGTCCGCGGCTGCGCCGGCGTCTTCTGCATGTTCAACACGCCCGACGACCAGGCCCAATGCGATGTGAGTTTTGCACACCAGACATATTCCCTCTCTCTACTCTCCCTCGCTGATTCGATTCGATGCCCGCCCTGCTTTGTGTTCTTTTCTTGCTGTGTCGTTACTGCCGTTCAATATTCAAAGGGGGGGGGGGGGGGGATGAAAGCTCGTCTCTTTCTTCTTCTCGCTGTACTATGTGTGTGACACGGAAAGCTGATGCATCATAGAATTGGATTACTAGATTACAAAAGCTTAATTATAGTTATACACACAGCTTGGACGACCGTACTAGCATGTATAGTTATAATCAGCCCATCTGGGCAGGGCAGGGCAGAGCAGAGCAAAGGAGAGGCGATGGAGCCTTTCCATTCCCCTTTTCCCCTCCAATCTCCTTCCTTCTCGCTGGGGAGTCTAGGCTGTTCCAGTGGCATGAGCTGGGAGGGAGCTCCTCCTCCAGTCCTCCTCTCCTGTCCTCCATTAATGATGGCACAGCTCATGTGTGGCTGTGAGTGCTCCTTCGTCGTCGTCGTCGTCGTCGTCCAGCTCCAGCCTCCAGGTGGTGCGATGAGGCCCTGCTCTGCTCCTCCTACCGCGGAGGAGCATAGCAGTACAGGCCTTTACCCCATCGCATTAATAGCTCCACGGCTGGCCACTCCCTCCCTCCACGGCCAAGCTAAAGCTAACTACCGCGCGCATTAAACCCTTCACATGGCTTGGCGATGGCAGGTGCCGACTGGATGATGCGAGCTTGACTCTTGTACTCTGACTCCCTCGCCTCGCCGTCGTCCTCGCCGGCTCCCTGACTGACCCACACAGCCTCGTCTCGTCCTTTTTTTTGTTTTGTTTTGTTTTTGATTTGCACCGTCCCATCATCCTAGTTAAACGGCCGGCGATATAATGAATTACAGAATTAATAATGATGGTTAATTGTGCATGCATCCACTTGCGATATACGTGCAGGAGGCGATGGTGGAGACGGAGGTCCGCGCGGCGCACAACGTGCTGGAGGCGTGCGCGCAGACGGACACCATGGAGCGGGTCGTCTTCACGTCCTCCGTCACCGCCGTCGTCTGGAGCGGCGCCGGCGGCAAGACGACCACGCCGCAGGAGGTGGCCGACGAGAGGAGCTGGAGCGACCTCGCCTTCTGCCGGAAGTTCAAGGTACGCCTGCTGTAAATCAAATCAAATCAAATCAAATCCGATGGGGCTGCGGCCTGACGTGGCCTACGCCACACACGCACTCATCCATTTCCCCCCTTCCCCGTGAGCCGGCCGGACTGGTAGCACCCGTCCATCCGCCGGGGGTGGGGACGTGGGGTGACAACTGACAAGTCCCCCTATCCGTATAGCGCATCAGCTCCTCCGTCACAGCAACGGCGACGGCAACGCCAAGTCGCCATCCAAACTGCCGCTCTGCCTTTAGCTGGTCTGCTCTTGTCGGATCGGATGCGCCTCGCCTCTCCTCGTTGGCTCGTTGCCGTCCAAGTCCAGCTCTGCTGGCACTGCCAGCGAGCTTAATTCAGAATCTGGGTTCTAGCATTGGTGTACGACCGGCATCGTCAAGCTGCTCCCCTTTTACGACCATGCATGGTAGCCGGCCGGCCGACCGGCCGGATACTGCCGCCGTGCTCTGCAACTGTATAAACAAAGAAGTCGTCCAAACCTGTGCGTATCGAAGGCATACCGAAGAAAATTCTGGTTCGGACTGGCCACTCAACCGCCGGTCTGTGCCTCTGGATTAGGACACACAAAGAGAGTTTTGAGTCCTAGTACTACTTTAAAAAAAAACAAACAACCGTCATTAAAGGTAGAGTGCCAAAGTCGTTGAACCTCTTTTGCTTAGTTTGACAACCCTTCTGGTTAAATAGTACTATAATAAATACCGGTCCCGATGACCATGATCTTACATGATTAGTAGTACTAGGCAGAATGGCAGGCACATCATACACACAGCTTTTGTTCTGTTCTGTTTTGATTTTCTCTATCTATTTTTATAAACATCTGGTCCACTGTCTCCTCGTGCGTGCGTATCTTCTTCTTCAACCGATTGTTGAATTGCCGCACGGCCGGCATGGCATGCATGAGCCGAGCATCTCGCCTCATGGCAAGCCAGGCTGCGACTGCTCTAGAGAACATGCATGCTGATCGAGAACGGATCAAAATGCAATGCAACGGATGGACCCGACCCCGTGCATCCACTCCACGACTGACGTTGTCTCCGTGTCCGCAGCTGTGGCACGCCCTGGCCAAGACGCTCGCGGAGAAGACGGCGTGGGCGCTGGCCATGGACCGCGGCGTCGACATGGTGGCCATCAACGCCGGCCTGCTCACCGGCCCGGGCCTCACCGCCGCGCACCCCTACCTCAAGGGCGCCCCCGACATGTACGACGGCGGCGTCCTCGTCACCGTCGACGTCGGCTTCCTCGCCGACGCGCACGTCGCCGCCTACGAGTCGCCCACCGCCTACGGCCGCTACCTGTGCTTCGACAACGCCGTGTGCCGCCCCGAGGACGCCGTCAAGCTCGCGCAGATGCTCTCGCCCGCCGCGCCACGCTCGCCGCCAAGGTATGTGCTGTGCCAACACCCGCATCATCTGCCACGTACTGTACAAGATTATTTGTAGTCTTTTTTGTAATTGTAATACATGGATGTACTCTTTTTTTTTAATTATTTTGCAGTGATGAGCTGAAGGTGATCCCACAGAGGATTCAGAACAAGAAGCTCAACAAGCTGATGATGGAGTTCGAAAGCGGGGTATATGGAGAGCTGGATTAGGGAACCCCCTTATTTTATTTATTTAATTATATTATTAATTGCTATATATCCCACATATGCAACCTAGGGTTGTATTCTTTTGTACGTATCTAGTACTAGTACTTGTATACTTTTTTTTTCTTTTTCCCCTGTCAAAAGGGGAAATTTGTTTGGTTGGTTGGCAAATGTGCATACGCTGTACATGGCCAAGCATGCCACGTGTGTGGATACTGATACAGCCCTGCCAAGGGGGAAGAGCGTTTGAGTGATGGATTGCCAAGGAAGTATGTAGGCTCAACAAGAGGGCAAATAAATTTGCAGTTTTTCTGTGATTGACATAATTTGTACAGAAAAGTCGATGAAAATCTTGTGCAGCAGAATCACACGGTTGATGTTTTGACAATTCATACAGGTGACAGATTCAGTAAACGTCTACAAAGCTGTCCTTTTCCAACCGAAACCGCCCTAGGCATAGACTTCGCATACATGACAAGTTGAAGCTAACACACAACACGCATGTACTGGAGCACAAGAGTTTCGGAGTATCAGTCAAGGCCATCGCAAAAGCATGCGCATGCACATCACGCAATGCTTGCTTTCAAGCCTCAACAATGAACAAACATGAGTAACGATGAATCGTTTTAGGCCAGATTTGCACATCATTTATGTGGTCCGGGGAAAAGGACCATTCAAATCCTATCCCAAAAGGAAAAATGAGAAGTGGTCTAAAAGAAACTGGGCCTGGGGCGACAACCCCTCACCAGCAATACGCCCACGATGGTACTCAAGGGTATTACTGATCCGGACTCCGGAGACGATGGAAGTTTTGGCATGCAGAGAGGCACTGAACTTGGCGAGCGACCTGCTGATTCAGAGATGTAGGGTGGCGAGCGACTGTGCAAACGCAATCAGGAGTATCGAGGGAGCAGCAATGGGAGTTTATGGCCAAGCTGTCCAGGGAATTGAAGCAAGGATGTTAAGCTGTCCAGGGAATTGAAGCGGGGATGTTGGACTTCGAGAAAGTTGAATTTGTACATGAAAGCCGCCAGTGCAATATTGATGCTCATTGCTTAGCAAAGAGCTCCTTGTAGCTTAATCTAGGCAATTCTCAGACCCGTCTTTGGGCGTTTGTAACTCTCATGATAGTATAGCAGTCTAGTTAAGTGGGTGTTTTCCCTAAAAAAAAACTGCTGTTGCTGCTCAGGGATTCAGGTCACTGTTCACCAACTACTGCCTGAGTACACAAGCTTACGAAACATTTCTTTTAAAATAAAGTATGGAACATATTTAGTTACCCAAATTATCATACGGAAATATGGATGGTCAGTTCCTTCTTTTTAAGAGGACTAGATGATACCCGCGCATTGTTGCGGGATTCTATAGTGTTGTGGGCTCTTGTGTAAGATTTTGTTTGTGTTATGCTCACGGAATATTGCATGTATGATTGTTATTAGCTAACATAAAATCTTTAAAAAAATCGATATGGAGTGACAGTAGATAATGACATGGCTTCTCTTTAATTAGTGGACAGTGAGTCCTTGCGATGACATGACTTCACGAGAAACCAATAAAATACGATAATAAAAGCTAGTTATTTAAATATAGAATATTGGTCAAGTGGCAGCCTACACGCGAAATAAAGACCACAACTTACTGGGTACTCGCTCCGTTCGTTTTTTTACGACATTTCCGACCGGTTTAAAGAAAAATTAGTAACAGTGAAATGACACTTCTGCCCTTTCTCCTTTCTCCCTGCCTCTGCTAGCTTTTTCCGACGGCTATGGAACAAGGCGGAGGCCACACAGGACTATCGTCGAATGCCTTGTCGCTGGCCCTACCGCATGTCGCCGACGCACCGGTCTCTCCATCTGCCGAGGTCTGCCTAGCGCCTCTTTGTTGTGGCTGCACGGGCTAAAGCTGCATCTTCATCATGCTCCTCTGCATCACCAAGATTGGGCCAACATCTTTGCGCGGGATCATTTGTTCCATCCCCAAGGTACATCAGCCTTATTTTTGCATAGACAGTACACAAAAAATAGTCTATCAACCACTCTGCTCTGTCCAAGTTATTGTACAGTATAGCATTGTTTTTGCATAAGATCGGTCTTGCTAATGGTCTTCCGCCAACTAGAGGGCATATGAGGTTGGTTTAGTTAATTGTCAGAAGAGTCCATGGTTGTGATGAAGTAGTTGTAGGATGTTTTCTCTCAGAAATCTCATCTTAGGCTGATTTTTTTTTCTCCAGTCCGAATGTTGTACTGAATTTTCTCTCTAATGAAGTTGTTGTACCGAATGTTCTTCTTACTCGTGTATTGATACTCAAACACCAGACTTTGTTTCTTCGGTTCCTCCGGTTTCATGCTTTGTTGCTTCATTTTGACACATAGTTCTTAATCAATGTGCGTCATGCAACTCTAAGGGCCAATCAACAGGACTTCATGAATTTTAGCTTATTGTGCAACCAAATATGCTCTACAATTACATGATATTCCTACTAATTGTGCTCATAGTTTACTTGATTCTCTTGTAGGGTTTCGCAAGGTGGATAAAAGAGCAAAAGGAGGAAATCACCTCTGTGGGCACACCATTGTTTAGATCCCCATTAAGCAGAATGTTACTATTACCAAGAATACAGCGACCTAGAACACAGATAGCCATTGTTTCCCATTGAGCAGAATGTTACTATCGCCAAGAATGCGGCTACCTAGAACACACATATGGTCTCCTTTGGTGAGTCATAGGACAACACTACTTGATATTGATTTGAATATAGAATCGGAAGATTCTCAACAACAGGATAACGCCAAACCACATGTTGCACCTACTGACAGATTGTTTTGTGAGATTGTTAAGTAAAACGGGTTTAACATTCTAATTGTTTTCAGCCAGCCAATTCACCACATTTAAACGTTTTAGATCTAGGTTTCTTTAACTCGCTCCGGTCGGTTCAGCATAATAAATCAGCCAAAACAACTGACGAACCTATAACTGCCATCAACATGGTACTATCTCGTTTTAACTCTGATTTCTTCCATATTCAACTTCTTTTACCACTGAATTATGCCATATGTTCATTTATCAACATATCAAGAGATAATTCATTGGTAAAAGAAGTTGAATATGGAAGAAATCAGGGGAGTTCTACATCTCACTGAAACATGAGTCACTGACATCGCAAATGTGTTGCCCCCACCTCATAAGAGTTGCGATGGGTTAAAGTAACTACAAAATCCGGATATTTTACACATTAAAGTATTAAAAACCGAACAGATAACCCACATGTTGAGTACGCAAGTTTGTTCAGACATCCCCTCAAAACTAATTTTGTATCCAAATCACACCTCCAACTATTTCATTTAGTCCGAATCACCCCTTATTCAAAAAAAATTGAGGGTGAAAAAAGATATCATAATTTATGCTAAAAAGATATGAATATCTTTGTCGCCACGCAACTAATAATAAATTAGCCATACTAAGATGAAACGGTTTGAAAAATGAAAAGTAACGATAAATTTATACTCTGATTATTCATCATTACTTTTATTGTATATCAGTATGGCTAATTTTATTTTAGGAAATATATTTATTATTTTCAATCATTACTTTCCATAAAATTTGATATTAATCAAGCTAATTTATTATTATATACCTAACCTATAAAATTGTGATAAAATAATTATATGTTTTTCTAGCATAAATTATGATGTCTTTTACCATATCACAAATTTTGAACTTAAAATTAAATTAAAAAGATAAATTTTATTAAGGGATAGCTTGAACTGAATGAAATAGCAGGAGGTTCGATTTGAACACAACATTTGTTTAAGGGGTTATCTAGACAAACCTCCGTACTTAATGTGTAGGCCCCACTGCCACATCATCAAAACACCTAGCAAAACCACTAATAAAGGGATTATTTATCTAGTTTTCAGTACTGTAAGGTGTAAAATATATGGTTTTGTAGTTCAGGGGAGATGTAGAACGGCTGAAATATTTAACCCATCGCAACTCTTATGAGGTGGGCGCAACACATTTGCGATGTCAGTGACTCATGTTTCAGTGACACATGATTAAGAGTTATTCGCAAAAGTGGCAAAAAATTAGATGTTCCATGACGGCCACCTTTACACCAGAGTGTTAATAGAATTTTTCTATAAACAATATATGCAGCTATTTTGTTGAGTAACATTACGACGACCACCTTTACATCAGAGGGTGTCGCCGCCAAATGCCGACGGCCTTGGGCAGCCGACGCGAACTGGGAGGTACGCTGTTGCTGCGGTCGATCCCTCCTAGCGGCAGTTCCGACCATCCCCGAGCGTCGCGTGGGCGGTAACAGGGGGTTCTGGGCGTGCCACCTGGCTTAGACTTGCTAGCCAGGGAGGTTGCGGTGTGGAGAAGCGGTGAGCGTGTGATCATTGCCTTTCAATCGGATCGCTGGAATCGGCTCATGGCACCTCCATGGATCGGCTCATAAAAGCTGATTGCCTCCTTGCGTCTTGATGGGTTAGTGTGTCGATCAAGCATAACAAGGAGATAAAACCCTGCCTAAAACATAGCCTAGACGATGCAACTTCCCTAAGTTGATTTGCTATGCATATAACTAGCTATGATTAACTCGACCGAACCATTAATCATATGCATGAACGTAGATCAGAACCCAAGGGTAGGGGTGTAAATGATACGGATATTATCTATCCATATTCGAGTTTCGATCCGTTTATAACGATTAATATTCGATCCGTATCCGATCAGAGTACACAAAGTTGGATAAATATGATGCTGATAACCATTCAAATTTTATCCGACACATTTGATCAATATCCGTATCCGATCCGGATTCAAAGAAAAAAAAGAAAACAAATACGGTATCAGCAGTATCCGTCCATATTCGATCCAGTTACACCCGGGCCAAGGGGGTTCACCTAAGAACATGGTGCCAAGTAGACATCGATCTCTCGGCGCATGTCATAGTATGTAGCAACTGGACGAGCTATGTACGTTTGGCCACACGTTGCCGATCTGTTACGTGAAGCACAGACAAATAGATGGATCGACAGCGCACGTGATAACTGATGGATCTCGCACCAAACAGAGCTTGACGCAAGATTCATTTAGATAATTAGCAAAGTTTGCCATAAAAACGCTTCAGTACGAAGTCTACCGGGTAAGCAAACGCTAAACATGCCCTTCAGTATGAAGTCTACTAGGTAAGCAAATACTAAACTGCCCTAAAATGACTGCAAGAGAAGGATTAGAGCCGCATGGCGTTTACTTGGAAAAACCCTAGGAGCCAGGGGTGGCAATGCGCCGAGATTGAGGTGAACGAGAAACGCGTTGTTTGGGAACGTATAGCATCGTTAGTTTATTTCAAAATACAATGTTATACATTTATAGTCCGAAGATTTGGACGACAAGTCCATCTCAAACTAGCTAAACGTTAATTTCCTTTCTATCTATCTATAATACATAGCTAATTGGACTCGAACGAGAAAAAAAAGCTGCCTCTGAGCGGGCAATCCATGAAGCACGTCCAACCGATCTGTTGGCAATCCTAGATCGGCTAAAATTTGGCAACAATAGGCCATAAACAGTATATGCATCTGGCCTTGCAGCAAATGCACGGCTCTGGCCTGCCTTCAACTGATATGATAGAGGCACATAAGCTCTCACATTGAACGGTTTAACCATTGAATCACATTACAAAGACACCAAAAAGAGATGACTTCTGGATAAAGAATCGACTGATTTTTGTCCTCTTGAATTTTCTTTTTGAGAAGTGAAATGTCTTCATGCCTACCTCTGAGCCCGATGAATCCATCAACAACATTTTCCTCCTCCTTTTGAATTCCAACCTACAAAAGGAACTCAATGAGAGCTGAGGTGATAAAAAGAATCAGTGACCACCTTCGATTCCTTCAAAATGTCTTTTTCAACGATCATGCCACCACCCAACTACCCAAGGCTTCCCCAAGTTTTAGCTTCCCACAAATTTTTATAAGGCATGCACATATTTTAGGATTCAAACCTTGTAATTTTTAACCGACGATTAGACTTACAAGATTTGAACTGTGAGCCCAAAGAATCGCTTCGGTCCAATTTTGCACATGTATGAGGTGGTCCACAGAAAACATCATTCAAATCCTAGCCCAAAAAAGGATAAGTCAACTACGTACCACAGAAGAAATTGGACCTGGGCCTTGGCCCTCACCATGAATACACAAGGGATTCAATCAGGTCCCAGGACGGCAGGACCGGAGTACAGTTTGAGTCAAGAAACAACACAAAGCACATTTAGTTACACTTTTGCTGCAAGCCACTTTTCTCCGCGTCAAACACAGTCACATATAATTACAGGTGGAAACAGAGAACCACAGTTTCAACGAGTTAGATAGACGAAGAGGTACAAAGTACAAGAGATGTGGCAGGCCTAAATCTGACGGGCAGGATTTCTGCTTGCTAGGCACTAAGTGTGACAGAAACAACGCTTGACAGCTTGAACTTCCTAACTTTTTTGGAATGCAATGGCTGGAAAACAATCTCTGTGAATTGCTTCACCGAAATCTCTTTCCACTCTGAAGATGAAGCACCCTCAGCTCGGTAATCACGAGGAGAATACAATATTTGAACTCGCGACCTACCTGCATTTGCATAAACAGCAAAACCAAACCAAACAAATTGAAGTGATGCAAATCATATACATAAGAGCTCGTAATAGTAAGAAACTAGCACAAGATTTTCACCTAGAACACAACTAACCATCACTGAACATGAATTTCCATCAATTTTACCAAGATGACCATGCAACCATAATTTTTTTATATGAATCCTATGGACCGATTCTTTGAATTGTCCCTTACTCTAACACATCTAACAGTCTATCCTCCCTGAGTCCCTGATCCCTTGTAGGCTTGTATAACAAAGCTACTAAACTCTATGCAGTAAATGCATTCCTCTACTAGCCAAAAGTGATAAGAGACCCATAAGATCTTAACCTTGAACAACAAATCACATTACAAATTTTTTGGAGAATAAAAAAAGAACAAGAACAAAATGTTCATAGAACTTACCAAAACCACCAAACAGAGTTGACTTCTGGATGATGAATCGGCTGACTTTTGACCTCTTGAGATTTTTGAGAAGTTGGATGTCCTCATGCCTGCCTTTGAACTCAATGAATTCACCAAGAACATTTTTGTCTCCTTTGAGTTCCAACCTACAAAAGGAAACGTGCAGCTATATCATAGAAGAAAAAACAAACGTAAACCTCTATATTTTTGCACTGAATTGCTACATGTAAAAAGCATCAAGTCATCAACCACCTCAACATGTCCTAAAATTAAAATAGAGAACTTTTCTTTGAGACACAAGACAAGAAACTTGACTTTGATACTAGACAATATAATCTACAACCATAATACCAAATATAAAGGGTCTGTAGTCTTATTCCCACAAAATTGTTTGTATTTTGGTCATTCTATTTCCTTCGCATAGAACATTGCCATAATATACCAAAAGGGAAACAAAGAGGAATAGGAACAAGAAACAAAGTACTGCACCTGTCCCACATAGGAGATGTGCTGAGAATAAAATGTAGATTCTGTAGTAGCGAATCTTGCATGTCACTTTTGCTTCCAGCAAATGCACCTTTAATCCATGTTGATAGTCCACTCTTTGAGTCTGGCTTGAGATCCTTCCATTGATCATACAACATAACCTCTGGTTGAACACTTATAGTATATGAAGGCCTGATGGAGAACTAAGATAGTTAAAACTACCTGACAAAAATAATGATAAAAAAAACAAAGAAGCATAGGACAGAAGAGCAAACAAAACATAATCTCATAGGTAGAACTAACCTGCAGTTGGGATTTGGCAGAACAACTCTTCCAATGATATGTCCGTCAGGCAGTTTTGCTCCCCTTTGCTCCAAGTATGATTGAAGATTAGCAGCTAGTCTGTTGACTTCTAATACCTACAGAACGAAATGCAGAAAATCAATTGGCAGGAATACAACTGAGGACTATTAAATTTAACAGACAGACATCAATAACCTCATAGAAACTAAAAAACCAATTGATTGCAAGTACTTGATTTCCGCACTTGGATTATCACTTCGGTATGAAAATGATTCCACAACTTTGTAGCAAGGGACTATGGAAGTATGGAGAAGTTTACTATCAAGAATGTTTACATCAAAGAATTTCACTTTGAGACTATCGAAATACAAATACACAACTCCAGCATTCTATGCATCGTAGTGCTACAATAAAGTAAACATCAGGATATGCAACTTTAAGCATGATTTTTCACTGAAAAGTACAACAGTTTGGCTAGTGGGGTCAAGGCTAGCTCCAGTAGTCGGTGCATATAGATGTGCACTGTGCATTTTGAGCAGCCAGATAATTAATGCAGTAGGCAGTGCAAATGCTTATGCTGAGAGGGGTGTGCATGCGTATGAGTAGCAGTGGAAAATGAGGATGCGTTTGAGGACGCTGGTGGTGCCACACAAAGTTATGCCCACATGGTAGCGCCAACCCCATGTTTAGAAATAACTCACGAGCAGTGTCCGATTCGGCAGGGTTTTTTTTTTTTCTGGGACACGCCAAAATAGCAGTCGGAATCGTGAAGTGTTGCAACCCGACATGGGTGTCCAAGTAACACTGCTCATGAGTGACTCTTGTCGACAAAATTCACAGAGAAAGTAGTGGTAAAACAACATACCGGGTTTGGGAATATCTCTTGCTTACGCTTCTTGTCAGTTGGACAAGACCAATTTCCATCTTTGTCAGCCTCGACGAAGCCAGAGAAGTTCTTGATCGCCACCACCATCACTTCCCTGTTCAGTATACAAGATCAGAACCTTGCTTTTTCTAATTTGGACAGGATGATAGTCATGAGTTAAATAACTTAACCATCATATGTAATTGTAGATACATTTTGCAAGGAGAGTACAAAGATTACTAATCAGTAACGATGACATATATGATATATGGAAGTTAAAAGAGAAATTCGGCAAAGTTCAGAAGCAATTTAGACCGAGTAAATCTGCTTTAATACAGCTGGAGAAGTATCTCAGACATGAAGTTGCCAAAAATCTGCAACCACAGGGAGGCAAGCAGCAGGCTGCAAGCCATTGCAATGGGTCAACCTAGTCATCTCTCTAGCTCTGAACGGGGCCAACTAATGAACGACACTGCCAAAAATTATTCTGGAGGATCTAGGAAGAGTTAGATAAAGCACTTGAGGAAAAGGAAGGACTAATATAGGCCAGGCAGGCTGCAAATTTTTGGTACAGACTTTCTTATTCTGTAATAAATTATCTCTGTGATCTGAAAACAGTATATTCAACCACTGGCACAGGTCCTGCTAACCTTGAACAGAAACACATTTTTTTCTAACAGACGTAGGCGATGTTTGGATAAGCTCATAATTTGCTGCTAAATATTGGTTAGCATTAGTTGTAACTAACTAGCTAGTGGGTGATACTAGATTGCACCCCTATTAGCAGATTTATTAGCCAGACATGTTTGATGTAAACTAGCTAATTTTCCGTAATTTCCTAATAATTAATTGGGCACATCCAAACCAAACAGGTCGGTAGTCGGCACCCACAGAGACGGAGCCGACTGATGGCAGACTGACCTCTTGGTAACAAGGACGACGTCGATGTGCTGGCGCTCGCCTGCGTCGGGGTCGGGGATGCGGAGGCCGACGAAGCATCGGCCGGCGTAGAGCTTCTCGAGCCTGACCGGAATCGGAACCGACTAGTGAGTCAGTATGGTTCCTCCCCTCGTAATTTGACGCGAGGGGAAGAAGATACAAGGAGAAGAAAGGCTCGGGAAGAACCTGGCGGCGACGGCGAAGCAGAGGTCGGAATGGGAGGAGTCGAGGTCCGCGAGGTAGGAAGGGTCGCGGCCGTCGGCGAAGAAGCAGCGCTGGATGATCTTGTAGGCCAGAAGGCCGCACAGGATCTCCACCCACATCGCCGCCGCCCTTTCCCCCCGCCCCGCGCACTGATGTGCCTCCGCTCCCGGGGCAGTTGGTTCCCTTTCCTCTTTGTGCGCTGTTGATCCGGAGGTGACTTGACCTTCTTTGCTTTGAGATGCCAAGGTAGTAGTTCGTGGCAGCGGACTCGACCTGCTCCTCAACTGTCAACAAGCCTCACCTGGAACTGGAATGGAATTTCTAGCTTGCTTCGCCTTCCCCTCTGCCCAGACGTGTTCGGAATTTCCAGGGAGTGTCGCACCGGGTGGAATCTTAAGCGCAAAGCAAGAATTTCAGTCGCCGCGTTGTGCTTTCTCGTCAGTGAAAAAAAAAAGAATTACCTATTGGCTAAAAAAAAAAATAGCGATTCCTTCTTGGAAAAAATTTCTGTTCCTATTCGAACTAGAAATTTCGTTTCGTTCTTTTTTTTGAAAATCCATTAAAAATCGAATAAAAATGATAAAAACTCAAACTTTGTTGAGTTGTATTCCTTGTCAGTTGATTTACAAAGTGGTAAATATGGGGATTCATGAAAAGATTTTTATGCCCTCGGTTCATCGCATGTTATCTAAAATAAAAGAAATATAAAAAATGGGCTAAATGAACTCCAAAAATCATGAAACTTGGACAATAACTTTCATATGATAATTTGGCTCGGTGGTGATTTCTGCAGTCCTAGAATTTACAGTTAAATGACAGATCTACCCTTGTCTTTGTTTTTAGATATAAAATTGAATTGAAAAATATTTGCTATAGAAAAGTGTTCCAAATGTTAAAAAAGTTTCGTATGCTCCCTTTGTTGTATATGTAGCTCACTGTAAAAGTTTGAACCTCAGCGTATAAAGCTTAGTGGGTGTTTGAAAATGATAATGATGTTGAAGTAAAGTTAGATAATAGAGAAATGTTTATTTAACGTGTGTAATAAATTTCATTAAAAATCTATAAGCAAGTTGGTTATGTATACAGACCAAAAAAGTATTTTTGAGGATTTTCTTCTTAATCCATTTGACACTGTTATGGCTCTAAATGGACGGAAGTGTCAAGAAAGGACGAAACAAAATTTCTGGGTCGAGTAGAGAACACAAAATTTTTCTAGGCCAATGAAGGAAGCGACAAATTTTTTTGAAACAAATAAGTAATTCTCTTGAAAAGAATCAACTTTTTTTCAGTTTATCTGGACACATTTGGACCAAGATAATACAGTACTCGCATAATTCGTCGCAGGAAAGGGGAACGATGTCAAAAGGAATCCCGTTGAGGTTTGGGAACAATAGCAAGAAACTTTGTAAATTGCATTTCCATACCACAGTCGACATCTTTACTAGATCTGCACAGTATTTTCACTTTTTTTGGGAATAAACTAAGATTTTGCTTTTTTTGCTGAAAATAAAGTAAAAAGAAATTGCACTGAAGCTCAAGTTTCCAACCAAGTACTATATCGATTGAAAACTTACTGAGCTAAGCACCCACACTTGAAACTAAACTTCGCATATCGAGTACGTAGAGTTCACATAAAAATGTCTCTAGGGGCACAACACTCTTGTTTCCCAAAATCCAGCAAACTGCTCTCAGCTTGTGGATTGGTTTGCAAGCTACGAGGTTATGTTTGGAACTTGGAAACTTTTTTCAATTTCTAAATTTTTACTATGATACAAAACTGAACTTTTTTGAAATTCTTATTTAGTTTCTGTGAAATTTCCACATTCCAAACGGGAGGTTCTTTTAACAATCACAAGCTAAAACAGAAAAGTGTTTAAGCATGAGATTGTCTACATTCATAGAAGACTGGTTAGGCCTTAAAATATATACGGTACTTCAACCACGTAAAAAATTAAGACATATAAATCCTTGACTAACAATTCAGGTCAAATCCATATACTTTTAGTGTATACATGTTGTATAATTTTTATTCAAATTCAGAAAGTGCTTTAATATGATGATGATGATTTTGTATTTTCTGGTGACTTATTTTTTAAATAAATAGATGTTCAAAGTCCTCCTTTTTAAACTACATGAAAAAAGCATATGCTTTTGGGGGGGGGGGGAGGGGAGGGGTAGAGGTAGTACTCCCTCCGTTCTTTTTTATTTGGCGTAATTGATTTTTTTTCAAAACTTTAATCCTTCACCTTATTCAAAAATAATAATACAAACATATGAAAACACATAGTCATACTCAAACTATCTCTAATAAACACATCACAACAAAAAAAATGATAAGTACTGAATAATAATACAAATAGTCAAAAGTTTTTGAAAAATCCAACCACATCAAATTAAAAAGAACGGAGAGAGTATTGTTTTCTGAGGAAGAAATGAAAATAGGAGAAGAGGAAAGAATAAGAAGTTCTGAAGTTGAACAGAGGTGTCAAATTGCTTAAACGGGCCGGCCCATGTGAAGAGAGCGTGTGGGTGTGATGCGGACCATGCTCTTTTCTGGGCTGAGGATTGCCATGAACTGAGCTGGGATGGGGGTTCTGGTGCGTCGTAAGATGCTGGAGGCCCGTCCGTTCCATACCTTCATCGGGTCATCGGGATTCGGGTGTGTGGGCTGGCTACAGGGATGCGTATAGGCGACGCGACTACGCGAGGTACTCTATTTTTTTTTATCTCTTTCCCATTAGACATTTGTTCATAGTAGTATAAAAAATCATTTACGAAATTAACAAATGTTTTTGTTGAAGCAATTATTATTACAGCAGAAAACCAAAAGAAATTTTCATCATTTTAAAGAAGAAAAAAAAACCTGCTGATAGAGAGCAAGCAAACACGTTGGAGCCGTGCACGTGACATGTCCCGGCTGCGTCCGTTGCTGACCTAGCGCTAGCAGTAGAAGCCGCGGCGACCTGACCTCGTCACTGACGAAGCGGGCCATGAGTAAGTGGGCCCCACACGTCAGGGAAGGGTGGCAATCAGCGACGGCGGCGGCGGCCACGTCCATCCATTTCTTTTTCCTCTGCCTGTACCGACGGGAGTTGTTGGTGGGGAAAGAGAGGCGGGGGGCGGTGGACCCCACGCTGGATGCGAGGCCGTGCACCGCCGAGCGGACCCCCCGTGCAGGCAAGGGAACCGGTTCTTCCGAGTCGGCGGCAACGGAACGGCGGGGCTACAGCACTCCTCCTCCAGTGCTCTACGTATATCTTCCTCCGAGTTCGTTCCATGTCATGCGCGCGCGCACCAAAGTCGGTGCAGTTACCACGGTTATTCCTTTCCCTTTTATTTGCTCTAATAATAATATAAGCCAGGCGCGCATCGTGGTAAGCATTATTCTCTTATGCATATATCGCAGCTCAGTTCCCATTCTCGCACCGAAAATATATAAAACAAGTTATAGATAGCAGGCGATCCATTATTGGGTGCAGAGCGGCATGTGCGAGCCACGGTGGCGCGCGGCGTCCATCCGTGGCAAATAATTTTGTTAAACGCTGCAACGCACGATCAGTCAGTGGAGGTTGGCCGGCACGAGAAGAGACCATCATTACTGCTAATTGTCTGTTTTTATTTTAGTCAGCGATCGGCGCCTTGGTCCTCTCTCGTCTCAGGAGCAGTTGTCGAGGAGCAGGCGAGCGGGAACGGGGTTGGGAATGGGTGGGAGGCGAGGAGGGGTTCATGCGCCGCGACGGCAGAGGAGAGGGGAGGAGACGACGACGACGAGACGCCGGACGCTTCCTCCGCACCTCATCTGAACCTGCCTGCGCGGGCTCGTCTGGCCCCTTTCGGCCGCACGCCTTTTTCCCTTTCGCCTTTGCAGCCTTTTTCTCTCTCTCGCTCTCGCTGTGCTGCCCCTTCTCCCCTCCCTTCCTCCCTCCTGCTGCCCCACTCCCCCCACACTCTCTTCTCCTCCACTCGGCCGGCCGGGGCGCCCGGCCTCGTCGTCCCACCGCATGTCCACAATGCTGCCCTCCAGATCAAGGTGACTTGCTTGCACTCCCTCTCTTTCGCTCGCATCTTCCTTTGCGGGACTGGGTGTGTCGGTTCTATCCGCTTCGCTTCTCTTCTCTTCTCTTCTCTTCTCTTGCTTGCAGATCTACCCGCCCCTCCGCTCGGTCGGAAAAAAAGTTTGGATTTCTTTTCTCGTTCGGGTTTCTTCCCCCTTCCGCGTCTGCTGGCTTTCGTCGATTTCTGTGCGCGCCCGTCTGTGTTTTTTTTCTCCCCACGTCTTCGGACGCCGTTTCGTCTCCGCAAATTCGCAGATTTCGATCGCAACTGCCGCTCCACCTCGCTGGCGGAGTGAATCTTGACTGCTCTGCTTTCACTCGATCCCTGTTACGACTTACGAGGAGAAATTCAGCGTCCCCGCCGCGCCTGCCCTGCTTGATTCCGCTCCGCCATTCGCACTCGATTCGGCGAGCAAATTTTTTTTTTTTGGGGTTTTGATGATGGATGTCGCCATTGGCAGATCTGGGCCGAACGAGTCCCCCGTCAGCAGGGGCAGGCCGAGCACGCCGTCCTCCAACCACCGCCCGTCCACGCCGTCGTCCAACCACCGCCCCTCCACGCCGTCCTCCAACCACCGCCCATCCACCCCGGGCGGCACCAGGAGGAGCAGCGTCGGCACGCCGTCCACGCCGCGCTCCCGCACCAACGGCGCCGCGCCATTCAAGTCCGAGCCCAACTCGCCGCCGTCGGCGGCCGCGCGGCCTCGGTTCTCCTTCGACCGCTCCCCGAGATCCGCCGACTCCAAGCCCGTCGTCGAGCGCCGGGTGCCCAAGATCGGCACGCCTCCCGATGTAAGCCCCCACTGCATTACGCTGGTTCTTTTCTCTCCCACTGAAAAAAAAAACCGGAAATGATGCTGCATTGCTAGCATCCTTTGGGTTCTTGACGCGCGCTGTGCCTGATCGCTGTGGTTTTGTCGCCGGGGTTGCAGAAACAGCCGAGGAGGGAGGCTGAGCTGCAGGCGCGGCTAGAGTCTGCGCAGGAGGACCTGAAGAAGGCCAAGGATCAGCTCGCCTTCATCGTTGGGGAGAGGGACCGGCTTGTCGGGGAGCTCAACGAGGCCAAACGGGTCGCCGATGAGACCCATGAGAAGCTCCAGGATGCGCTCATGGCCAAGAGGTGGGCCGAGGAGGCCACGGAGATCGAGAAGTTCCGCGCGGACGAGCTCGAGCAGGCAGGCATCGACGAGGCGCAGAGGCGGGAGGAGGAGTGGCAGAGGGAGATCGAGTGCGTCCGTGGGCAGCACGCGGTCGACTTGGAGACGTTGGTCAACACGACGGAGGAGCTGGAGAGGCTCAGGCGCGATCTTTCCATGGCAAATGAGGCCAAGAATGCGGCGCTTGGCCATGCAGATGATGCCATGAAGATTGCTGAGGTCAATGCGGAGAAGGTGGAGATCCTCTCAAGTGAGGTCGTTCGCTTGAAAGGGTTGCTTGATTCGAGTGCTGCAAGCGAAGAGAGTAAAAGCCGTGAAGCCGAGGTTCTTTTCAAGAATCTGGAGGCTGAGGTTTCATCTCTCAAAGCTAAAGTTGAGGAGGCTAAAGCCCTTGAGGAGAGGTTGGCCGATGCAGAGAAAATGATCGAGGAGCTTAAATCCGAGATAGCTGGTGCGCAGAAGGTCGAGGAAGAAATCCGCCAGCAGTTAGAAGAATGGAAGGAGAAGTCAGGGTCACTTGAGATGAAATTGGAGGAAGTTACTCTATCTGAGAAGTTCAAAAGTGTGTCCCTTGCCTCCATGACGGAAGAGCTGGACAGGACCCACTCAGTATTGCAAGATAGAGAATCTGAAATTGAAGTTCTTAAAGGGAAGACAACCGCCTTGGAAATTGAGGTGGCAAGGCTTTTGGCTGATGTAAATGATTCAAATGAGCATTTGGATGCATCACAGCAAGAGGTGTTTGGGCTGCAGACAACAATAGATGTTCTCAGGAACAAGCTTGAGGCCGCGGAACTAGCTGCCTCAGAGGCTTTGAACAACGAGAAGATCGCTAACATGAAGATTGAAGGCCTGGCAGAGGAGAAATCCAAGCTCCTTAGTGAGCTGGATGATGCTAGAGATAGAGAGGAAAGAGAGAGAAAGACATTAGAGGATCTTACTGCTGCATTGGACAAGGCATCCCTCGAGGCACAGGAAGCACATGATCGGTTTCAGAAGAAAGAAGATGATTACGAGCATGCTCTTGCGCAGATAGGTGATCTGAAGATGACCCTGAAGAATATGGAGAAGACTTATGAGGTAACGCTTGGTGAGGCAAACCATGATTTAGCTTGCCTAAGGGAAACTGCCGAGAAGCTGGAGGATGAGGTGAGAAAGTACAGAGAGGAATGTGAATCTAAGGAGCTTGACCTTATTGCGGCAAGCAAGCAGTCTGAACAAGAAATTGCTGCTCTTAAAGTAGAAGCCGAGCATGTTTCAGCATCTCTGCAAGGTGCAGAGCAGGAGCTTGAAGCTGTCAACGAAGAGAAAGAGAGGCTGGAGGAGAAACTGCTGCACACAGAATCAGCAGTTGCTGAAGCCAACAAGGCCGTGCAGGAGGCGGAGTCTGAGAAGGAGAAGCTTCAAGAGAAACTTGCACACACAGAATCAGCGGTTGCTGAGGCCAACATGGCTGCCCAAGAAGCAAAGACCGAGATGGAGAGGCTTCAAGAGAAACTTACATTCACGGAGTTGGTGGTCGCTGAAGCCAACAAAGCTGTGCAGGAGGCAAAGGCCGAGAGTTCGCAACTTAAGGAGAGGCTACTTGACAAAGAGAATGCATTGCAGAGCATAACCCAGGAGAACAACGAATTCAGGATGCGAGAAGCTGATTCCATGAAGAAAATAGAGGAGCTGTCTGCCCTACTCGCTGAAGCCATGACAAAGAAGCATCCTGAGGAGGAAGAGAAGCTAGTCCTTGTTGATGAGGCGCACAATTCTATGCGTGAAGAAGTTGCTCGTTCTTTTGCAGAAAATGAAGACACGGAGGATACCGATGATAAAAAGCTAAAGCTTGAAGCCGACACGATCAGTATGAACCCCAGCGGAGACACGGATTACGAAGAGAAAGATGACAGCAAGGTGGACCAAGAGGAACCGAAAACTGAGCGCAGCCTACAAGAGAACGACAAAGTCAGTGTCGAGAAGGAATCGCAGGCCGAAAGCAGAAAACAAGAAACCGAGTCCTCCAATGACAATTTGGATTCGAAGAAGGACAGCAGCGCCGACAACATGAACGGATCGGCCATACCAGAGGATACGGCGGCGAGTAAAGTGGCAATGTCTCCGACGAAACCGCAGCAGCAGAAAAAGAACAAGCCTCTGCTGAAGAAGTTTGGGAGCTTACTGAAAAAGAAGAACAGCAAGTAGCCGAACAGCGCCTGTACTATTAGTGTTGATTTGTTTCTTCTTCTTTTGTTTGTTTGACGAGGTGTTGTGCTTCCTATGCGTTTTACTGCCAATGCCTTGTATTTGTGGTGATTGGAGAAGTTTGTGGGTGTCGTGATTTTTTTTTCTTCGTTTTAACTTGGGACCTATATTGATGTTGGCTGCTATCTACACGTTTGTGGCAGTTCCCTAATGTGTAAATGGAGTTCCTCCTAATCAGAATGGTTATTCATTCCATAAACTGTGCAGCCGCTCCTTGATTGTAATGTAATGTAACGTCACGGTAATCGACTAGAGCTCTTTTATTAACAGGAGAATGTTTTGTGGCATGCAGTTAATGCAGAGCACTTGCAATGAGATGAGTTGGCTCATGATTGTCTTGGTTTGGTTGCAGGCGCTCCTAATCTTCTAATCAGGGCTGGGTTGCTTAAGAAGATGGCATCGATGAGATCAGGTGCAGGAAAAAGGTTAGGCGCAGCAGGTGTGACTGGATTGGAATCATTAGGCATGTCCTGCCCGCCCCCAGGGCAGGTTGGGTTGGCTGGCTAATGGCCATCGGTTCTTACCACACTGACAGCAGAAGAAGCATCATATCATTTCTGGCAACACAACAGCAGGTTTGATTACTTACTTTAATCACCCCTCCACCCCACCTCCAGGCAGGCTTTTCATATCTTGTCGGATGCATTATGCCCTTTGTGCGTGTCCTGACGCAGGAAGCGCCTCTCTTCGCAGACAGTAGCTCGCTCAACTCCAACCGTGGGCTGCTCCAACCGCGAATGACGTGTGAATTTCGTCGTGTGTTGGATGGTTGGAGAGGAGCCCCAAGTGGTCGAACCAGGGGCGTTGGCTGCTGGCCTCCATCGGCGTCGCGGCTGTCGGCGTCCGCCCGTCGTCGTCTCCCGCGCCTGTGGCTCTCTCCTCTCCGGACAGCCGGGACAGGAACGTCCCAACCTGCAGCCGATCGGGGAGCTGGTGACTGATGTGGGTGAGGCCAATGCAATATGGTACGCTCTCTCTCGAGGGGGCCCCGGCCTGGAGATCTGATGCCGATGGCGACCTGCGATCCGAATGGAGGTGAACATATGGGCATTGCCAACCATTTTGACGAAACTTGTGGGACACCTCTCTCCCTCCCGTCCCGGGTCCGGGGCCCCTGGACCTGACCTAGCAGAGTACTGTATATTCTTCATTAGCATGCTGGAGAACTGTATTGTCCTGGTACGTACAGGTACAGAATACGTACGATGCGTGGCGTGTGACCACTGTTATTGTACACCTACTGCGCCTGGCTCTCTTGGGTGGGGTGCAGCGTTCATCCTGCTAGCTGTGTTGTCCGGATGGGATTTTCAGGAATTTTCGTACGTAAATTCACCTCTCCACATGCATGATGCATGAAGAGCAGACATACATCAAGCAGGGAGGTGGTCGCAGTCAGAGGTTCCTTCCACGGTTCTACCTTTACATGAGCGAGGCAAGTTCCTCAAAAGCCCTGCACAGCTACAGCTCTATATGTAATAACTAATGCTATGGCATTATTCTCCGGCACTATATTTCATACCGTCAGCACAGTGCACCAGTAGGTCATATATACTAAAGAGTAGCAGCAAGTAGCAACGTAGTCTAGTCGACGTCAGTGAGTCAGTCAGTCGCAGGTGCCACATTGGCATCAAGCTAAAGCGTCATCTCTATGATTTATTTTGGAGACTAGCACAAGAAGAAACAAAGGTGGGCGATTGTGTTGTGTGCGGGCCCATGCATGCTGCTACGGCTAGGAGATATATTTAGCACCCAAGACGGAGACAACTGATCAACTGCATTTGGAGCCTTGCGCTGCTGCACTGTCCTGTGTCTGTGTGTGCATCCGCTGGAGCTGGGGGAAGCAACCGCAACGCCGTCAGCAATGCAGCAGCGGCCGAAACCGATGTGCCTCCATCCAGTCGTCCTTGCTCGCCGTGCATGCACATTTAATTTTAAGTGCAGCACGGACATCCCCTTTTTCCGAAACTGAACCTGCATTCACAATAATTTCACATTATTATTTCGGCTCTTGGCATGCCGTTAGGTAAGGTAGCTAGGGTAAAGTTTTGTTAGGTTCGTTTGGTAGCATGCACTTGTCACTCGCTAACCATACGTTAACATTCGGTATCTTTAATTAATTTCCTCTCTGCGCATTGTATCCTTTTTCCCTTTGGAGCGCGGCGTCCATCTACCGTGTGCATGTGTTCCAGCCCCTTTTGACCACTTGCTTTCGCTTGGCTTTGTCCTTTTCTTCTTGTTGGTCTGAATCTAGATAGCGTGACACACAGTTGAGGACCGTGTATTCATTTGCTATACAATACGTTGACACAGCAACAGACTGGGGTTAATTAGGAAGATCCATCTGACTTATATGTATGTATATATCCATAGATGTATTATGTAGCAAAAGTTAAAATGAAACTCGTGTTATAGAAGTTCATACAAAGATATTATCTCTGTCCCAAAAAGAATGATATCGTGAACACGCAATTGAGGGCGTGTTTGGGAGTAAAGTATTTAAAAGCACAGTATTTCAATACCATGGTCTACCAATTGCAATGACACAACCATGATATTTTTTACAGCAGTCCAATCTATAGGTGTTTGGGAACACAGTATGGTTCTACAGTATTTGACTTCACCTACTCCTTCCCCTTCACCCTACCGGCGCAGCACATCGGATCTCCCTCTCCTTCATTGCCCTCTCCCTCTCCATGCGCTGGAACAGAGCGGCCTCACGGCGTCGGAGTAGCAGCATCGCAGGCGCGGGGGGCGAGGCCGCCGGGGGGCATTGAGGCCCGGCGGCCGCGTGGGGTCGACCGGAGGCACAGCCGGCGAGGGCGACGAGGCCGACGCGGGAGACGGGGTCCCCGCAGGAGGCGTGCTCGGAGCAAGAGAAGGGGCCGGCGCAGAGGAGCCAGCGCGGTAGACGGGGTCGGTGGCGGGAGGCGTGCTCGGCGCGAGAGATGGGGCTGGCACGGAGGAGCCAGCGCAGGAGACGGGGCCGGTGGCGGGAGATGGAGCCGACGGCGGGGAGACGAGGCTGGCGCGGGACGATGAGCCAGCGCGGCGGCGGCATGGATGGGTGGGCGAGGCACCGCTGGAGTCGCCGCAGTGTAGATGGGCGACAGCACGGCGACGGGCGGCAGAGGAGATGGGGAATCGGCTACGGTGGTAGATGGGGCCGCGGGAGGAGAGAGAAAAGGCTGCGGGAGAGAGCGCGACTGGGACGCGACTTTGCGCCGTGAGAGAAAAACTTTGGTCCAGACCAAAGTATCCAATCACAAAAATACTGTGGTATTAGTAAAACTGTGGTTTTAAATACAGAGGTTTGCCAAACACCTTTTTACTCTAATACTATAGTTTTCTCCAATATCACAGTATTTTCTACAATACGATGAAAATACTTTGTTCCCAAACAGGTCCTGAAATTTATTTGTCATAGTTTCCATCCCACAAATGCTAAAAAGTACATCTATTTATGCGCTATATATGGGGTTGTTTTAATTTTTTTAATAAAAAACTTTGCGAAGATGTGTTTATAGGATTTTTATATTTCTACAGACAAAATAGATCACATCGAATGTTTTGCCTTTCAGATGCCATGCATCACAAAGGTCTTTTAGACTTTGAAACTTAGTTCGGCCTGTCGCCACACACATAGAGAAGATGTTTAACTAGTGGATACTACTATATATCAAATGAGAAGCGGCTGCGCAAACAACAGTCGAACAAAAGTGGACGCACAAAAAGATGAAAAACAATACACCTAGCTGAACGGGTAAGAGCCAAGGGAAAGCTTTATGTACTGAATTCTACCAAAAAGGTACTCTTGTATAGTAGGAGTATGATCATGGTGTACTGCATGTGCTAGCTTAACTAACCTAGCGAGGGGCCCACAAAATTAAAGGACTGACCGATGACCTCAAAGGACGTACGAAGAGTGGTTAGCGTGAAGGATGCCATGTGGTACTATGGTAGTATCATAATTATTATACTTATCTTGTGGTCTTGTGGGTATCTATCTGATTATATATATTGTCCTCCTCTGTCTATTGTGTTGGAATAGGAATGTCGGTCCGAGCAGATGAGATCCGATTTACTGTGCAAGCACTATACTGCACTCTTCCTGCTAGATCTATGGTGTTTTTTAATTTTGGCCGACCCACGCATCGTTCCTCCCTGCGCTGGATGCTGTCCAAAGATCTGCTGAACCAGGTGAATTGCATGCTTTGCATTTGCTTAAGGTTAACTCATTTCAGCCTCATTGCACAAAAAGGCTCTACTGTAGAGTGGAGCGAATCAGAGGAGCTAACAACCGTAGTTGAATTCGACACGAGACAGATCTAAGCATCTTATGGCTGGGGCCTGAGGGTTAAGCTCTCGCAGCACGGCAGCACCAACAAAACAAGTGGATGGGTGCTCTGCCGTCATTTGTTTTCATTTCGCCAATTTATGGGAGTGGTCGAAAGCCAGCTTAGCGACTTATACCAAGTTTAGCAAGTTGTATTGTCTATAGTATAAAAATAACACTGCAGACATAATGAAATTTGAATATAGGTAATAGAATAGACAATTTACTTGAATCAGTTTTAGCCACAAGCACATATACTATCAACGAAACCAGCTCCTCTCCATAGAGTATTCTACGTTTCTACCTCTACGTGAGGTTTACCCATCTGCAAACTTTACACCTACACACAAACCAAAATGATTCTTTGTTTGGCTTTTGTTGGTGGACTCACTGAGCACGGGGGATGCTATCCAAAGAATGCACCAGAATTGTCTCCAAATTATCAACTTTTTAGTGATGTGCGTTTCACTTCTGTGTCAGAATTGCAAATGTTCAGCTAACATTCAGAAAATTCAGAGAAGTTCAGACTTCAGAGTAGCCTGCATTGCACTTTTATGTTGCTTCTGTTAATTTTTCCACCTGAATTATATTACCAAATTGACAACATTTAGTGACGTGAATTTCACTTCCATTCTAATTCCACAACATAAGTGTTGAAGGATAGTTGCATTTGGCTTGATATACTGAATTGACAGTCTTGTGAACTCTCAATCAGTTTTGCCAGATCGAATTGACATCAAGGAATTGACCCAGCTACAATATTCACATTCTCAAAATGACACAACAATCGCATCCTAGGATAGACAAACACATTCAATCATCATATTCGATAGTAAATCATGACCTCCATTCACACTAATTTACAATCCCATTCAACAGAGTCACAACATTTTGTGCCGTGGCCCTACTCTGAAGCTCCGCTTCTCAAGCTGCTGCCATCGCGCTCCTCCAGAAGAAGGCCGTGGCTGCGGTGGTTGTAGGGCCTTGGCAGCACCCCAAACTAGAATGGATTTCGCCATGCCCCCATCTGCCTGTCCCCAGACCGCACTGGCACCTGTCGCCTGCACTGCCGGCCTGCCGCCGCATAGTACTTCCCACCACCAAAGCTGATGATTGAGCTTCTGTGTCAGAGCTGCAGATGTTGAACAACTATTCAGAGAAGTCCAGAGTTATCTTGTTGTTTTATTTTTATTTTTTTTGAGAGATGAAAATGTAACTCGAAGTCTCGAATGAAGGCGAGCTACCCGCTGGAACGAAGAAAGACCCATGGGCCTAAGAAGTTTCTTTTTTTTTTCCTATTTGAGAAAATACAAATGGCCCAATACGTACTGATAGGCCTTATCTGGGAACAGTTCCTCCTCGACGACAAAAAGCCTGCTTGAGCTCTCCATCCAGTTCCCACGGAAGACGAAGCTGCCTCATGGTACTCGTCGTAGTGGGCTGCCATTAATCCAGCGCCATGCCCATGCTCAACCCGACTGCCCTGCACGTCGCCTGCCACACAGGGATCAGCATGTATTTTCTGAGTGTGTGTGGAGCATGCACCGCACGACCAACCTCCGTCGGCACCACCATCTTAGCGCCCTGGTGGTCTTCTTCTTCTCCCCTCCATCTGCTTCTTGGGCTGGTGCCTGAACCTGAATTCCTGAAACTTGTTCAGAAACTGCTGCTGCTCTCAGGTCTCAGGTGCACTGGACATCTGACAATGATAGCCTCCAAACCCAAGTAAGCATCACACCCTGTATCTTTCCTTCCTACTATACTACTAAACGTCTGCTTTCCCAGACAGCCCTGCTGTTACAAATGCTGAATCTCACTACACTAAGCCAAGGTTCCCATGCATCAACTTGTCTTGCTAACAACAAAATTTAGCTCCCGGATTTGATCATCGTATTTGGACAACTTCTCTAGATAGCTGAGCAGATGTTTATGCATCTCTGAAGTTGCACATGCCGTTCGATTCGAATGAATTTTTCTACGAGTGCAGCATCAAGCCATCAACTGCTTGATTTGTAAGCGTGAGGAGTAACGGAGTGCCACTGAATCTGAATGCAGTGCAGACAGAGGCCTCTCCGAAGGTTCCAACCACAAGCAGCCGTCCAGCCGCAGCAGGGCTACGTCGGCACCTCGAGTCAGCAGGCTAGCAAAACCTGCGACCAAACCACCCGCGGATCGCGCGCCTTCGACCTCCCCGCTGCACCATGCCGCCGGCGCCTCGCTCGACAAGTCCTCGGCGTCCATCGACCTGCCGGCAGCAAAGACGTCGCCCGGAGGAGCCGCACCGGAACGCCGACCCTTCAAGGCGCCGGCCGCGGCGTCCCGGAGCACCACTACCGATGTAAGAGACAAGGCGACGCGAACGCTTCATCTATCTACTGTGTAATGCCATCTTCTCGTGCTGATCCGCCTCCGTTCCAGAAGCAGGCGAGGGCCATGAAGGGGTCGGAGCTGCAGGCGCAGCTGAGCCTCGTGCAGGAGGACCTGAAGAGCACGAGGGAGCACCTGGCCTCCATCGAGAGCGACCGAGCCCGGCTGCTCGAGGACCTGGCGGTCGCCAGGCGGCTGGCCGACGACGCCGGCGGGAGGCTCGAGGAGTCGCTGCTGGCGCAGCGGAGGGCCGAGGAGGCGCTGGGGCTGGAGAGGTTCAAGTCCACGGAGCGCGAGCAGTCGGCCGTCGAGCTGGCGCAGAGGACGGAGGACGAGTGGCGGAGGAAGTACGACAACATCAAGAAGCGCCACGCCGAGGACGTCGCGTCGCTCATCGCCGCCACCCGGGAGCTCGACGGCGTCAGGGACGAGCTGGCGGCCACGGCGCAGGCCAGGGACTCGGCTCTGAGCCAGGCGGACGAGCTGCAGAGGGTCGCCGACGGCAACGCCAAGAAGGCGGAGATCCTGATGGCGGAAGTGGCCCGGCTCAAGTCCCACCTCGATGCGCAGCTGGAGAGCAAGGCGAGAGAAGCCGCGGAGATGGTGGCGAAGCTGGAGTCTGAAGCTTCTGCGCTGAGAGCAGAGCTTCAGAGGGCGAGGGCGTTTGAGGCGAAGCTCGCCGAGGCGGAAGAGGCGGTGGAGGGGCTCAGAGTTGACATCGCCTACGCCAAGAGGGGCGAGGCGGACGCCAACCGGTCGGCGCAGGAATGGAAGGAGACGGCGGCGTCGCTGGAGACCCGCCTCGGAGAAGTGTCGCAGCTGAACAAACGCAACGAGGAGTCGCTCGCGTCACTCACCCACAGCTTCGAGGACTGCACGTCCATGCTCCAGGACAAGCAGTCGCAGGTCCTCCAGCTCGAAGGACAGGTGGCGTCCTTGGAGAAGGAAGCAGGCGAGCACAGGGAAAGGTTCGTCGACACCAGCAGGCGCCTCGACGCTGCAACGGCTGAAGCACGTGAGCTGCAAGCCGCCATTGATAGGTTAAGGTCTGAACATGGGCTGCTACAACAGGTGCATCAGCAAGTCGTCGGCGCCGAGAAGACAGCGAGTGCGCAGCTCGGCCACCTCACCGAAGAAAAGAACAGGCTGCTCACGGAGCTAGGCGACGCCAGAGGAGAGAGGGACAAGGCGAAGAAGGCGGTCGAGGATTTAGCGGCCGCTCTTCGGGAAGTGTCGTCGGAGGCAAGGGAGGCCAAGGAGAGGGTCCTCGCGAAACAGGCGGAGCTGGACAGCGCCCAGCGTCAGATGTCTGAACTGAAGGCGGAGATGAAGAGTGCAGAGGAAAGGTATCAGCTAAGGATAGACGAATCACAGCACGAGGCAGCCTGCCTGAGGAAGACCATCGAGAGGATGGGCTCAGAGGCCAAGAGCTCAAAGGATGACTGGATATCCAAAGAGGCCGGGTTCGTCGACATGCTCAAGAGATCGGACGATGGGATGAGCTCTGTCCAGCTGCAAATGGACAGGCTGACGGAGTCTCTGAGAGCTGCGGAGAAGGAAGCGCAGCAGCTCAGGGCAGACAAAACCCAGCTCCTGAATAAGCTGAAGCAATCTGAAGTCCAGGCATTGAACAGTAGCACAGGCGCTGAAGAAGCAAAGGCGGAGAGCTCACACCTCAAACACCTGCTGTCCTTCAAGGACAGGGAGCTGCTCGCTCTGAACCATGAACTCACCGAGCTGCGGCTAAGGGAGCGATCCGCAACGGAGAAGGCTACCGAGGTCATCAAGCTGCTCGCGGAGGTGACAGCGAGGAAGGCCGAGGAAGAAAGCACTGGCAAGTCCAAGGCCCTGCTCGCGAAGCTGGAAATGGACGAGGTGTTGGAATCACTGAAAGCCGCGGAGGCTGAAGCGAAGGCCGCCAATGACGAGAAGGTGCAGCTGCAGGGCAAGCTGAGGCTGCTGGAGTCCAAGATCACCGAGGCCAACCTGACCTCGGAGGAGGCCAAGATCAGCAGCCTGAGGTTGAAGGAGACGCTGCAGGACAAGGAACACGAGCTGGCGAGCATTGCACGGGAGAACGGCGAGGCGCGGGCAAGAGAAGCGGCGGCTCAGGCGAAGATCGACGAGCTCGCCGCGCTGCTCGCCGAGGCGGCGACGGCCAGGAAAGGAGGAGGAGGAGAGGTACTGAACGGGGGCGTCGCGAGGGGCCCGGAGAAGCAGCCCAGCGTGCTCATGAAACTCATCTGCTCGCCCATGCACCATAGCGTCGTCCGGGACGACGACGAGAACGGTGGGGAGATCGTCCAAACGGAGGATATTAAGCACGTGGAAATTGAGACGGTCAGGCAGGTGAAGCATGGGGAGGAGATGGAGATATCTGCAGTGGACGCCAAGTCCTTGGAGGAGGAGAACAGCAAGATCATAGAGGACGACCTGTACAAAGACAGAGAGGGGGGAGACGGTTCCGAGTCCAGCGACGGTGACGACGACGTTGAGTCAACGTGGGACGACGACGCACGCGTCGATCAGATGAACGGACTGCTGATCCATGGTCCCACATCGTCGTTCAACCAGGACCAGCACATCCACAGGAAGAAGCGGGCTCTGCTGAAGAAATTTGGGAGCCTACTGAAGAAGAAATCTCACTTCACCAAGCTGAGCAGTCATTCCTAGCGGCAAAAAAAAAAAACTAAATGGGCACTTGAGCAAAGGCCTTTCTACTATTTTAAATAATGAGTGCTATATGGTTCAGGCTACTACTATCGGTTTATGAAATTCTTTTTGTAGTTGTGAAATTAAAGAAAAGCATCTGCACAGGCCGGATATGCAAGAAAGCAAGTTGCATTATATTCGGCCCATTTTAGTCTCTTTCTGTACTTATGCTGCACATTGTCCAGCAGATATTCTTTCGTTGTTGTTTTCAACTCAATTATTATCAGTTAGTACGTTGCTAAATGATGCTCTGGGTTGCTATGAAAATATCTAGACAAAGACCTAAGATAAAAATGAAATGGCTACCCATAATCTAGCTAAAATGAACTGGCTACCAATTAGACGGGGTTGCTTGGATCAACGACTAACAAAATGGCCAAAAGGTTAAAGCTGGAAAAGGTCTAGAATCCTTATTGGCTAAACTTTGCGTGTGAGAATGGATAGTGAGGATCTGTTTGGCAGAGCTCTCTCTGATTCTGACTCTTTGTGGGAAGTGATTGTACGAGAGAATTGATTCTTTGGCTAAAAGTGATTCTATATCAAAAATTTAATGGAGAAGTTGTTTCGGTGTTAGAAGTGAATCAAGAGAAGCTACTTTTTTCAGCTCCAAGCCCTTAGTTCATTTCAGAGAATCACTCCGCAAAAGCTGAAAACGGAGCTCTGCCAAATAAAGCCTGAATCATGGATGGGTAAAATGGTCAATTTGGTCCATATTAGATGTTTTTAGTTAGATTGGGCTAGACAGTGACGGTGAGAATACGATCCCCTGCTAAATTTTAGCTCACCTGCCTCCTAGCTAAAGGATGCAATCATAGTTTTGTCTAAGTCAAACTTTCTGGTCTAGATTTATTTATATATAATATTATTAACGCATATGCCACCAAAAAATATGCAATATGAAATTATATGTCATGATAAATCAAACAATATTTATTTGGCACGATTAGCATTGATATTGTTTTAATTAACTTGGTTAAACTTACATTTGCTTCACTTTGAAGAAATAGGAGTGCTTTACATTCTTTTAAGATAGTAATATGTTTGGATCCACACACCCTCTAAACATTAATTAAACTTTCATAAACTGAGTGGATCCAAACACACCATAAGGCTATGAGTTATCACCGCCATCTTATCCGCAGTCGCTACGGCTGCTCCTTCATTGATATTTAGCCAAATCCTAACGCACCCGCCTCCATAGCTCCTCCCAACCATCACTCCCTCCATCATGTAAAGCGACATCGTTATTGCCTCACCATGCCACCACTATCGCCAGTTGGCGAGCTCCCTAGTCATCTCCTCTGTTGTGAGAGGCCAATAGAGACTCGGAATCCCTAAACCCCCTAACACAAACCCAAAATGCTAAATCCAACCGAGTTATTGGATGCTGGAGCTCACTAGAGTTCATGTCGTGCTCACCGGACAAGAAGGTGTACATGAACCTATGTGCACTATGAGTGTGAGTTAGTAACTAGATATGATTTTTCCCTCCCAAATCTGTTGACATATCTCTAGCAAATTTCTTCCTACTATTTAATGTTGCTGAATCATACAGCTACATCTTACTGGTGCATTTTGCAAGGGGGGCGTGGGATGCGTCTCAAAATAGCACAAAGTGCATCAGTAACAACTTTTGCATATGTGCTAGCCTATACATACATTTATAGAATCAAACGACCAAATCTCAACGACCAAATCCTAAAATAGCACAAAGTGTATCAGTAACAACTCTTGCCATCTAATATCTTGTAGGAGGAGGATTACACACTTACAATACGCAAATGATATGGCAATCTTCCTAGAGTTGAGTGACAACAATATAAAAAAATAATTTTTTTTGCGGAATAAAAGAGGGGGGGTATATACATATCATGTGGACCTTGTGAAAACACACAATGATTTGGTTTTCAGAGACAAGCTACTAGCGTCTCCAAACGGTGTATGTTATTCATAGGCCTATGATTTTGCTAAAGGATTGGAGGCTCCGATTGAGGGAGGTGGATAAGAAGTCGTAAGATGTCACAATGCTCTTCACACAGCCGTCATCAACTCCTAGGTTGATCGCGGTTGTTCGTGTTTTGGCCTGATCTTAGTTTTGTCTAATCTTCCTGTAAGGGAGGAAGTTAAAACTTCGAACTGTGTGGGAGAAGTCTCAGTTGGATGGATGAATTTCTGATTGTAATGTGCTTTGAACTATTGGAAGATGTCTTCAGTTAGTTATTAGTTCTTTTCTTGTAAAAGCCGGTATCCGGACAAAACTCTATTAACATCGAATCTCCCGCATGCAACCCCAGCCCTAGCTGGCAGGCCATCAATATATGTTGTGACACACGGAGGGAAGGAGAGCAAATAAGCAGGTGTGGAAGAAGGAAGAGGTGGAGGTGCTGGGTGGGTTACCATGGCTGCATCCAACCTCAGTTGTTCGTCCGGCCCGTCTGGCGCCAGGTGTCACGATTAACCGGCTAGCCGCCGCCTTTGCTGAGACTATCTGCACTCGTTCCACTGCCGGCTCCCGGTACCTGCATGCCGTAACCATTTGACGTAAAAAAACGTTGCAGCCGTTCCTCCAAGTCCTTCCGCCAAGGCGCCGGAACTACATCGTCCCGCTAGATTCAGCGGAATGCTCCCCTGCGCCAAGCACTGTTGTGGCGGAACCGCCGATTTAATTCGGGCTAAGTACACCTGCCACCTCTGGCCCGCAGTGCACTTAGGCTAAATTAAACCCGGTCGTCCGTCGAGAGTCATTCGGCTCCCGATATTACCTTTTTCCCAGATGAACCGACATCATACACAACCGACCCACGAGGGAGCCATAACAGAGACGTCATCACAGGCAGTTGAAATAGCATAGAGATGGACTTGATTACAAACCATAGTTAAATAAGATACATGTCCAACATAAATGTATAGATAGCAAGTTTAAAAAAATCTCTCGCAGCGGAAAATAGGTTCAGAAGTCATCCAGTTCACATCAACAGTTTATGCATTAGAAGTAACAACATCGAGCCCACCGATGTTGTCCTCATGCCACTCATGCGGGTTCATCCCATGTGGGGGCATGCACTGCCTCCAACACAGGTGCAGACGAGGAACTCCATACCTGCTCAAAAGTGGGGGCAAACCCTGAGTACTAATTACTCAGTAGGACTTAATGGAAAAACTGGCTTACGGCTGACGCGAAGCTGCTTACTAGCATGTGGATCCTTAGCCATATATTTTAAACAGTAACGTGAATAACATAACTGAATAAACTTTCATTACTTGTATGACCATCAATATAATATTGAACCTGCAGTAAAGTAAACAGATCGATATCAAACATGTAATATTCAAAAACCATGAGTCTTAAATAAAGAGAATTTAAGTTTATTACTACATTGGACGTCAATGGTATTGGCATTCCCACACCTGGTGGGCATCAGCGATTCGAATCGATTCTTAATTCCCGGGAACAACTATCATGCCAGGGGTATATGCTTACTAGCCATCGCGTTCCCACATATAGTCCCGATCTCCACCTGTCCTGTCCCAAGATTCAAAGCGCCCCCACCTAACCCCCGGGTTGTGCCCTCTCAGGAGCGTTACCACAGCGCACTGGGTCAGCCCTCCTTCGAGTACAAGCGCCCCCGGGCCCATCGGCCTCCAGCAAGTGGATGGGCAGCACCTCGAAAACTCCGGACAAGCCCAGGTAAGACTTTACCGGTCCCATTTCCCGGTTAAGCACTCTAGCAATGTTATGCCGACCAATAGGCGAACAACGGACGGCCTTATACGACTCGGGCGGAGTCCAGTGTGCGACATCAAGAAAAGTAAATACTGAAATAAAATCTCCGCCCGGCCTCCATTTGAGCCATGAGCATAATATCCTTTTCTCAAAAACGAGATTTCTGATATTTTGAAAACACCTACGCGACGAGTGACTCCTTTCACTCGTGTCTACCCGAGCCTAGCAGCTCTAAGCAACACGGCCTACGAACTCTAGTATAGATGCTAGGGCCAGGGTGGCCAAGGAGTCTAATGCAATAGTTTTCAACCAACTCCTAATGCATATGCGTAATCACCACATATATAATTTGTTTGCTGGGAATAGTATGATCCTGCCTACCTTCCTCACAGGGGTCAGTATCTTCTTCCTGAACGAAGCCGGGGCTCTGCTGCTGATCCTCTAGCTCCTGCTGCAGCTCTTCCTCGGGCTCCTCTGCTATCGGCTGATCCGGCGGGTGTCCTTCGTTCGCGGGGTCTATATGCATGCCATAGGGCAAAAGAAGTATGCATTATTGAAATGCTCGCTTCATGAGGTGGATGCGATGCAAGAAAGCACAAGTAAAGCTTTATATTTTTGAAAATGAACCTACAATGCATTTCAAATCATAATCTAAGATTGACTTACCCTTAGGTCCCAAAATATGACCCAAAGTGGCATTTATTAAATACTCTAGCCACATTTCCTATTTATTTTTATACTAAAAACACAGGCAGGGGCAAAACAGTCATTACACAGTGATCATATGAGCTACCAAAAATTTCAGAGGATCTATTCACCATAAAAACAGTACTGACCAATTTTGAAAATTTTTGGAGATTATTTAAATCACCTTTTCCTTTTATTTATATAAACATGGAAAATTTTACTATTTTCAAAACAGTGACTAAATTAACAATGCTTGGCCTAAGTTTCCATCAAAGAACCAACAACATTATTTATGACTTAGGAAAAATATTGTAAAACTATTTTGAGCAGATTTTATTTGGAAGATCAAAATAAAGGACTAAAAATGCATAAATGACATCAAAAAGGTGAAACCCTTTTTGAACAGCAAGTGCTAGGGGTACCAAAATTATCTCAGTGTTACCATGTCAAAACAAAGCCTCTCACAAGTTTTCCCCATTTTTGGAAAATCATTTAACCTATTTTAGGTATTTTCATAGATTTACCCATGCATGCAAGATCTAGGGGTAAATATGACTTTTCCTACTCAGACATCATACCCAACAGATAGATCTACACAAGAGGAGTGCAATGCAACTGGATTCATATTTTTCTGATTTTTTGTTGATTTATTATGAATTTCCAAAGTTTCAGCCGAATATTTAAAGAAATAAAGGAAAAATCACAGATCCAGGGGTTGAAACAGAATTATCCGTAGACCCCGAGGGCTAGCTCGTAAGATTTCACAGACTCAGTGAGCAGTGCGCGAGGTGAAAACGTGGAATCCGGAAAAACCGAGGGGCTAGATCGCGAATATCGCGTCTCCCTCCTCCCGTCGTCTTCTTCCTCGCGACGGGAGGAGGAGCTCCGGCGGCGCGCGCCGGAGTCCGCTCTGCGGGGCGCGGCGGCTCGCCGCAGAGGGTCGGGGAGAGAGAGTAGGACGCGGGGAACTCACCCCTCACCTTAATTGCGGCGGGGAGCGGTGGGGAGAGGCCGGCGACGAGGCTCGGGGCGGTGAGGCTTCGGCGTCGAAATGCGCGGCGGACGAGGTGTAATCGGCGGCTAGGGTTTGGGGCTTCGGTCGAGGAGAGGGAGAGGATGAGCGGCGCGGTGGCGGGGAGACGCGGGGAGCGGCGGAGAAGCGGGCGCAGCTCGAGCCCGAGCTCCCTCTAATGGCGGCGGCGGCGGAAACGTTCTGCGCGAACGGGGAGAGAGGGCGCGGGGTTGGAAAGGAGCGGCGCGAGTGAGGAACGCGAGCGAGCGCGCTCCTCTTCCAGGCGACGGGGTCGGGGAGCGCGGCCGGGGCCTCGCCCTGCTCCCTGTACGCCGGCGAGCCGCGTGGCGCTCGCCGGTTCGCGCCGTGGGCGCGGCGCGGATCGACGGGCCCACCGGTCAGTGTTTCCCCCCCCTTTTTTTGAAATGTGTTTTCTCCCTCACCGAAAATCGCATTTTTGACCCATTTAACGGCCGAATTTGGAAAAACTCAAAATATATGAAATGTTCAACTTTTTGAGATCTATAACTTTGTCAAAAGGAGCATCTCCAGATTTTGAATGGAAATATGAAATAAAGTCAAATTTGTGTGGTAGGATTTGGTGGGGACAGGAAACTATATTGATTAGAAAAACAAAAAGTCACATTTCCAAGCCCTTTCTCCCAAAGCTCCTTTTTGATAACTTTTTCAAAATTTCATAATCAAAAACTTATTCAATGGGAGCATCCCATGAAAAAGGCTCTAGGTTGGAGAAAATTTGAAAACACTAAAAAGGACAGATTTGGGTTGGTTTTGTGTGTTGATCAAAACTGACCCAAATCACCATCAAAACACCATTTTCTGATCAGGGTCCAAAAGACAAAGTTGTTTGTAACATCTTTATCTACACTTCTTCTAATATGAGCTTCTCCTATTTCTCAAAGGAAAAAGGGTTTAGGATAGCAACCTTAAAAACAAAAAGGAGAAAACAGAACTTCATAAAAAGATACTTCACCCAAATTTGGTCTATGCTCCACATTCATGACTATGAAATGATGCTTATGATAGATGATTAATGCAAAACCATTTAATTAAACCCTTGAGATGCCAGGGGCATCACAACCCACCCCCCTTAAAGAAATCTCGTCCTGAGATTTATCTGTGATGTGGGCGGATGGAGTTAAGAGAGGAAAGGGTGTTGTGTATGATTTAAACGTGATACTAAGAGTCAGGGGGCAGCATCGTACTCATTTGAGGTGGACGGTAGGAAACCCGGGTATTTGGTACGCAAATACTCTTCAGTCTCCCAGGTAGCTTCTTCTTCGGAGTGTTCGCTCCACTGCACTTTATAGAAATTGACAGTGTTGTGCCGAGTTGATCTCTGCTTCTGGTCTAAGATTTTTATAGGTCGAGCTTCATAGGTGAGATCTGGCTCAATTTGAATTTGTGATGTGTCAACCTCTTCTTCTGGCACCCGCAGGCACTTCTTAAGTTGCGATACGTGAAAGACATCGTGTACCGCAGAGAGGTGTGGTGGCAACTCTAGCCGGTAAGCGACTGGTCCACATCTCTCTAAGATCTTAAACGGCCCAATATACCTTGGTGCTAATTTTCCTTTCACACCAAACCTATGCACTCCTTTCATAGGCGACACCCGAAGATACACATGATTTCCAACCTCGAAGAGTAGTGTCCTTCTTCTCTTGTCGGAGTAGCTTTTCTGCCGAGATTGAGCTCTTTTGAGATGGTGGTGTATGAGTCTTACTTGTTCTTCAGCCTTTGTCACTAGATCTGGACCGAATATGACACGCTCTCCAGGTTCTGACCAGTTTAATGGGGTCCTGCATCTTCTACCATAGAGTGCTTCGAAAGGAGCCATCTCTAAGCTCTTCTGATAGCTATTATTATAAGCGAATTCCGCTAAGGGGAGACAGTCGTCCCACTTGGTGGAATAGGTCAGCGCACAAGCTCTTAACATATCTTCTAAGATCTGATTTACTCTTTCTACTTGACCACTGGTTTGAGGGTGGTATGCCGAACTGTGAATTAATGTGGTCCCCAAGGCTGTATGCAGCTGCTCCCAGAAACGAGAGACAAATTGTGGGCCCCGATCGGAAGTGATGGTCTTCGGGACTCCGTGCAAGGGAAGAATACGAGCCAAATAAATTTCAGCATAGGTCTTGGCAGGGTATACTGTTTTCGCTGGGAGGAAATGAGCGGACTTTGTAAATCTATCAATTATCACCCATACTGAGTCATACCCCTTCTGAGTCCTGGGCAGCCCTACAATGAAATCCATGTGTATATGCTCCCATTTCCATGATGGTATTTCAAGAGGCTGAAGCATTCCAGCTGGCTTTAAGTGATCAGCTTTTACCCTCTTACACACATCGCACTCAGATACATACTTGGCGATCTCTCGCTTCATTCGAGTCCACCAAAACTTCTGTTTCAGGTCTTGATACATCTTATTACTGCCTGGGTGTATCGTGAACAGAGAAGTATGCGCTTCATCGAGTATTTTCTTTTTTAACTCCACGTCCTTGGGTACTACTAGACGATTCTTGAACCATAGAATGCCTCGGTCATCTAGTGTGAAACATGCCTTCTTCTCTTCACTAATACCCTCACGGATATGTGCCATACCCTTATCCTTCTTCTGTGCTTCAATGATTTGTGCCTTGATAGAGGGTTCAAGGATGAGATTACAAAGTTCCACTCGTTGCCCACAAGGTGTTTCTATCTCATTTATCTCACAACAGATCACTCTTGCAGTAGGCCGAGCTTCAACCACATTGCAGTGAGCTTTGCGGCTTAATGCATCCGCTACCACATTGGCCTTGCCTGGGTGATAGTGAACCTCCAGATCATAATCTTTTATCAACTCTAACCATCGCCTCTGCCTCATATTGATTTCAGGTTGTGTGAAGATGTATTTGAGACTCTTATGATCAGTGTAGATATGACACGTGTTGCCCAGCAGATAGTGTCTCCATATTTTGAGTGCATGGACGACTGCTGCTAGTTCAAGGTCATGTGTTGGATAATTCGCCTCATGTTTTCTCAACTGACGGGAGGCGTAAGCAATTGCTCTCCCTTCTTGCATTAAGACACAGCCAAGCCCATTGCCGGAGGCATCACAGTAAACCTCAAATGGCTTAGTGATGTCCGGTTGAGCTAACACGGGTGCTGAAGTTAACATCTTCTTCAGAGTTTGGAAGGCTTCTTCACATTTAGGAGTCCAAATGAACTTTGCATTCTTCTTGGTCAATGATGTCATGGGTTTTGCAATTTTTGAGAAATCCCGGATAAAGCGGCGATAGTAGCCAGCTAGACCAAGAAAACTCCGGATCTCAGTCACGGTCTCAGGTTGCTTCCAGTTTAGTACATCTTCCACCTTGCTAGGGTCAACTGCGACTCCTTTCTCAGACAGTATATGACCCAAGAAACTCACTTCTTTCAACCAGAAAGCACACTTGCTAAACTTGGCATAGAGCTTGTGCTCTCTAAGCCGAGTGAGTACGATCCTTAAGTGCTCACCATGTTCTTTCTCATCTTTGGAGTAGATTAATATATCATCAATGAATACCACCACGAACTTATCAAGTTCATTCATGAACACCGAATTCATCATATACATGAAGAAAGCCGGTGCATTGGTTAGCCCGAAAGACATAACCAAGTACTCATATAACCCGTATCGGGTGGAGAAAGCTGTCTTGGGTATATCTTCTTCTCTAATTTTTAACTGGTAGTAGCCAGACCTTAGGTCGATCTTGGAAAAGACTTTGGCTCCAGCTAACTGATCAAATAGAATATCAATGTGCGGCAATGGGTATTTGTTTTTAACGGTCACCGCATTCAATGGCCGATAATCAACGCACAGCCTCTTCCCACCATGGTCTTTTTTCTCAACAAAGAGAGCTGGACAACCCCAAGGTGACGAACTAGGTCTAATAAACCCTTTGTCCAACTGTTCTTGTAGTTGAATTTTCAACTCCTTCAGGTCATTAGGTGGCATCCTATACGGCCTTTTTGACACAGGTGCCGTGCCTGGGACAAGTTCAATGGCGAACTCTACATCTCGATCTGGGGGTAGTCCGGGAAGTTCCTCCGGAAAGACATCGGGGAATTCACACACTATGGGTATCTTTTTGATTTCTTGCAATTCTGTTGCATTCACTGTGGGGGTCATGTGTTTTTGATCTGGCAAGTGTATTCGCAATACCTTGCCGCTGACACAAGACCTAAGCTGCACTGTCCTGCTGCCAATATCCAGGATCGCATTATTTTCTGTCATCCAATTCATTCCTAAGATAATATCAATCCCCTGGTGTGGCAGCACCACGGGGTTGATGATAAAATCTTCCCCCCCTATACTCAGCCTTAGCTTTTTCACTATCAAATTGGTGTTAACTGGGTTTCCGGGTGCGGAGATGTGATACTTCTCTTTTATGCATGAAGTCTTCACCCCATGCTTAGATGTATATGACTGACTAATGAAAGTATGAGTAGCCCCTGAATCAAATAACACAACGGTCGACTGACCATTGACCATGAACGTACCAGCGAGAACGGGCTCTCCTGCAGGGATCTGCTCCATGTGCACATAGTGCACGTGACCTGTCTTGGGTGCGGGCCCCTTCGGCTTGCCCCGCTGGTTGCCACTCGCGGGGTTGGGACCTTGGGTTCCGCGAGGTGCCCTGCAGTCTCTGCTGAAGTGGCCGATCTTGCCGCAGTTGAAGCAGGGAGCACCGGACCCCGGGGTGATGGGAGCACGGGGAGCCGGCAACAGAGCGGGTGCTCGATATGCGGGGTATTGCTGCGGCGGTGGCGCCCTGTGGATCCACCCTGGTTGGTTGGGTCGGACCACATAGCGAGGCAGCTGGAAGCGTTGCTGTTGGGGCCTGAATGTAGTCTTCTGCCTCTGTGAAGAGCCAGACGTTGATGTGATGGCCAGCCTCTTGCGCTTCTGGTCCTCGTTAGCGGCACGAAGACGATTCTCCATGTTGAGAGCAGTATCTACCAGCTCAGTGAAGCTCTGGTAGCGCCGTGCCAGATGAGTCTGGAGAGTAGGGTCAAGGCCCTCTAGGAGCCTCTCGGCCCGTTCCGGTTCGGTGGCGACATCCCTTGGGGCGTACTGTGACAGGTGGATGAAAGCCTGTACATACTGCATGACAGTCTTGTTGCCCTGCCTGAGGTCTCGGAATTCACGTCGCTTTTGCTCCATCAGACTCGCCGGGATATAGTGGGCCCGGAAAGCCTGACGGAACTCCTCCCAGGTGGGCTCGTGGCCCTCCTCCTGCGTGGCGAGGAAGGTGGCATACCATGCTCCCGCAGGCCCATGAAGAAGCTGGGCAGCAAACCGAGCCTTCTCCTGCTCAGTGATCCCTGGCAGAAGGGTGAACTTAGACTGGATGGTACGCAACCAGTCGTCTGCCGCCAGTGGCTCAGGACAGTTTGTGAAGACTGGAGGTCGCAGCCCTTCGAAGTCCTGATAGGTAATGCCCCGTGGCCGGTGTTCTCGCGGCTGTTGCTGGCCACGGGCTTGGCGATCTTCTGCCAATAGGCGAATCAGTTCCGCCTGCTGCACGACCAAGGTGGCTAGCTCTGGCGGGGGCGGAGCGCCGTTGACCTGCTGGTCCGGCGTTGGGACTCCGTTGCGTGTGTTCACCATCTGCAAGAATAAGGCCAACTCGGTCTTAGTCCAACACTTTAGTGTCACTAGATGCGCCAATTAAAACTACAACATTCCGGTAGCGTAGTAAATACATGCATGCATGTGTTACTGATTCTGATAATTGCAGTAATAGGTTAACCAAACTCCCACTATGGCCGTGAGGATGCAACCCTTCCGGTTCTGCTGCATTTTCAGATTTCTGGTACTGCAAAACTAGTCCGTAACTCCGAAACCGAGCGCAATTAGGGAATGCTCTAATTGGCAAACTTGTGCACCAGGGAGTTTGCTATCACTTTGGTATTCGACTTTAGTTCAAATTCCCCACGGATTTGGAGAAAGATGGAAGTTCGCTGCAGCTGTACGAAAATTCCAGAATTTCACGCGGCAGCTCAAAGGTGATACGATTTCGCAATCGTCCCTCCATCCAACCTCACACTTCTCGGACCATATAAGAAGGTTCAAAAGCAAACAAGAATGTTCGAAGTACCATACAGGGTCTATCCATTACATGGAGGGATGGTTTGCATGTGGCCCAACCATCGAAAGATGCAACATACTAGGTCCATTTAATACATCAACGGCGTGCACAAATGAGCTCTCACCTCACCAAAGTTTAGTACAGCCGTGGACAAGCACGAAGCGTGGCAAAACAAATACCGCTATCAACGTGCTTCATACATACTCCCACTAGACCTCTCATAAGGTTACAACATTCCGCTAAGTAGCGGACCGGCCCGAGGCCACAGAACTCTCACCCTCCTCCATCTCCCTTTCTTCGGGTTCGGAGGATTCCTGGTGCTCCTCATACTCCTCGAGGCGTCGTTGCAGCTCGGTCACCTGCGCCTCCAGCTCCTCTATGCGGGTACGTGCCTCCCGGTTCCTGTGGAAGTAGGAACGGCTCCTATTCTCTGCACGCTCGTACAGCTTGTGGACCTCACTAGCAAATCCCATGCATGCCGCATAGGGTCGAGTGTCGCTTCGCGCCAGGAGCATGTTATGGCGACGGAACCACTCGTCATCCATCTCGTGAGTAGGGGTGGGGAGGAATCGCAAGCACGAAAGGCCCGCCTCCTCCTCGGAGCTCAGGAAGGTGATGGCCTTCACGACTGCCTTCTTGTAGGCCTCCTCATTGTTATTCCCGTAGACCATGATGGAGTGCGGGTTTGCGGAGTTCGGATGTGGAATAACCACCCGAGCCCAGCAACTCCCTTCTTCGGGCATGGTCTGCGTCGTGTAGAAAGGGCATGGGCGACGTCCCATCTCTCGGAGGGCTCTACACAGGATCCGAGAGAGTGTGCAGTCCTCCCGGCAACGAGTGTGGAGCAGGCTGTCCTCTATCACGGGAGGGGTGTGGGTCATCGGTGGGAGCGGGCGCCCCCTACCCCCAGCGGCCTTACGCGCAGTCTGCTTGGTTCGAGCCATCTGTTTGACAACGAGGGGGTTTTCGTCAGTGGAGGAGAGTGATTTCACACTACAACTTTACTTTAGCGAGGGCAAGGAAGTAAAAGAGTTTCCGTTTAACAACAACCCATGACAAAGGAATCAAATATGATGTATGATTTCGCGTTTACCGTCTCACATCGCACACACACTATGTATATATATAAATACTATCGATTATTCGGTGACATATATGCACGTCTCTCCCTAATGCAACTAGCCGTCCTCTATTCGTTCTTAATTTCGCACGTGGTTAGGGTACCTGCAGAAAAATGCATGCTCACATCATTACCACTCTAGACCTAGAAGTGGCATCCACGCTATTCGCGCCGCGTGGACAACGCATCTGTACGGTCCTCTGCTAGACCAGGCTGGTACCCACGCAAGCAAATTGAATCTTGCCGCGTCATAACAGAAGAATGGTCACAAACACCCATATGGTGACCACCCCCCTTAAATTTCTATCCTACCAGCATGAATGCAGGGTTCACAACAATCCGCAAATCCCAATAGCGCTCCACCAGTACTGGGGATGGCTACGGCCGAATGTTGCTTCCCAAAGCGCCGAATATGCATAAGAGTTCTATCTAGGTCAGAATGTTAGCGATGTCACCTGGTAATACACTAACATCCTTAATATGGGCATATCGGTACTCTCATTTTGCAAATACTTCGAAAAGGGTTTTCGAAATTAAGTTTGAAAATCAAAGCTGTATGACATGTCTGTTATCTGTGTATGATCGGCTCTGATACCAGCTGTGGCGGAACCGCCGATTTAATTCGGGCTAAGTACACCTGCCACCTCTGGCCCGCAGTGCACTTAGGCTAAATTAAACCCGGTCGTCCGTCGAGAGTCATTCGGCTCCCGATATTACCTTTTTCCCAGATGAACCGACATCATACACAACCGACCCACGAGGGAGCCATAACAGAGACGTCATCACAGGCAGTTGAAATAGCATAGAGATGGACTTGATTACAAACCATAGTTAAATAAGATACATGTCCAACATAAATGTATAGATAGCAAGTTTAAAAAAATCTCTCGCAGCGGAAAATAGGTTCAGAAGTCATCCAGTTCACATCAACAGTTTATGCATTAGAAGTAACAACATCGAGCCCACCGATGTTGTCCTCATGCCACTCATGCGGGTTCATCCCATGTGGGGGCATGCACTGCCTCCAACACAGGTGCAGACGAGGAACTCCATACCTGCTCAAAAGTGGGGGCAAACCCTGAGTACTAATTACTCAGTAGGACTTAATGGAAAAACTGGCTTACGGCTGACGCGAAGCTGCTTACTAGCATGTGGATCCTTAGCCATATATTTTAAACAGTAACGTGAATAACATAACTGAATAAACTTTCATTACTTGTATGACCATCAATATAATATTGAACCGCAGTAAAGTAAACAGATCGATATCAAACATGTAATATTCAAAAACCATGAGTCTTAAATAAAGAGAATTTAAGTTTATTACTACATTGGACGTCAATGGTATTGGCATTCCCACACCTGGTGGGCATCAGCGATTCGAATCGATTCTTAATTCCCGGGAACAACTATCATGCCAGGGGTATATGCTTACTAGCCATCGCGTTCCCACATATAGTCCCGATCTCCACCTGTCCTGTCCCAAGATTCAAAGCGCCCCCACCTAACCCCCGGGTTGTGCCCTCTCAGGAGCGTTACCACAGCGCACTGGGTCAGCCCTCCTTCGAGTACAAGCGCCCCCGGGCCCATCGGCCTCCAGCAAGTGGATGGGCAGCACCTCGAAAACTCCGGACAAGCCCAGGTAAGACTTTACCGGTCCCATTTCCCGGTTAAGCACTCTAGCAATGTTATGCCGACCAATAGGCGAACAACGGACGGCCTTATACGACTCGGGCGGAGTCCAGTGTGCGACATCAAGAAAAGTAAATACTGAAATAAAATCTCCGCCCGGCCTCCATTTGAGCCATGAGCATAATATCCTTTTCTCAAAAACGAGATTTCTGATATTTTGAAAACACCTACGCGACGAGTGACTCCTTTCACTCGTGTCTACCCGAGCCTAGCAGCTCTAAGCAACACGGCCTACGAACTCTAGTATAGATGCTAGGGCCAGGGTGGCCAAGGAGTCTAATGCAATAGTTTTCAACCAACTCCTAATGCATATGCGTAATCACCACATATATAATTTGTTTGCTGGGAATAGTATGATCCTGCCTACCTTCCTCACAGGGGTCAGTATCTTCTTCCTGAACGAAGCCGGGGCTCTGCTGCTGATCCTCTAGCTCCTGCTGCAGCTCTTCCTCGGGCTCCTCTGCTATCGGCTGATCCGGCGGGTGTCCTTCGTTCGCGGGGTCTATATGCATGCCATAGGGCAAAAGAAGTATGCATTATTGAAATGCTCGCTTCATGAGGTGGATGCGATGCAAGAAAGCACAAGTAAAGCTTTATATTTTTGAAAATGAACCTACAATGCATTTCAAATCATAATCTAAGATTGACTTACCCTTAGGTCCCAAAATATGACCCAAAGTGGCATTTATTAAATACTCTAGCCACATTTCCTATTTATTTTTATACTAAAAACACAGGCAGGGGCAAAACAGTCATTACACAGTGATCATATGAGCTACCAAAAATTTCAGAGGATCTATTCACCATAAAAACAGTACTGACCAATTTTGAAAATTTTTGGAGATTATTTAAATCACCTTTTCCTTTTATTTATATAAACATGGAAAATTTTACTATTTTCAAAACAGTGACTAAATTAACAATGCTTGGCCTAAGTTTCCATCAAAGAACCAACAACATTATTTATGACTTAGGAAAAATATTGTAAAACTATTTTGAGCAGATTTTATTTGGAAGATCAAAATAAAGGACTAAAAATGCATAAATGACATCAAAAAGGTGAAACCCTTTTTGAACAGCAAGTGCTAGGGGTACCAAAATTATCTCAGTGTTACCATGTCAAAACAAAGCCTCTCACAAGTTTTCCCCATTTTTGGAAAATCATTTAACCTATTTTAGGTATTTTCATAGATTTACCCATGCATGCAAGATCTAGGGGTAAATATGACTTTTCCTACTCAGACATCATACCCAACAGATAGATCTACACAAGAGGAGTGCAATGCAACTGGATTCATATTTTTCTGATTTTTTGTTGATTTATTATGAATTTCCAAAGTTTCAGCCGAATATTTAAAGAAATAAAGGAAAAATCACAGATCCAGGGGTTGAAACAGAATTATCCGTAGACCCCGAGGGCTAGCTCGTAAGATTTCACAGACTCAGTGAGCAGTGCGCGAGGTGAAAACGTGGAATCCGGAAAAACCGAGGGGCTAGATCGCGAATATCGCGTCTCCCTCCTCCCGTCGTCTTCTTCCTCGCGACGGGAGGAGGAGCTCCGGCGGCGCGCGCCGGAGTCCGCTCTGCGGGGCGCGGCGGCTCGCCGCAGAGGGTCGGGGAGAGAGAGTAGGACGCGGGGAACTCACCCCTCACCTTAATTGCGGCGGGGAGCGGTGGGGAGAGGCCGGCGACGAGGCTCGGGGCGGTGAGGCTTCGGCGTCGAAATGCGCGGCGGACGAGGTGTAATCGGCGGCTAGGGTTTGGGGCTTCGGTCGAGGGGAGGGAGAGGATGAGCGGCGCGGTGGCGGGGAGACGCGGGGAGCGGCGGAGAAGCGGGCGCAGCTCGAGCCCGAGCTCCCTCTAATGGCGGCGGCGGCGGAAACGTTCTGCGCGAACGGGGAGAGAGGGCGCGGGGTTGGAAAGGAGCGGCGCGAGTGAGGAACGCGAGCGAGCGCGCTCCTCTTCCAGGCGACGGGGTCGGGGAGCGCGGCCGGGGCCTCGCCCTGCTCCCTGTACGCCGGCGAGCCGCGTGGCGCTCGCCGGTTCGCGCCGTGGGCGCGGCGCGGATCGACGGGCCCACCGGTCAGTGTTTCCCCCCCCTTTTTTTGAAATGTGTTTTCTCCCTCACCGAAAATCGCATTTTTGACCCATTTAACGGCCGAATTTGGAAAAACTCAAAATATATGAAATGTTCAACTTTTTGAGATCTATAACTTTGTCAAAAGGAGCATCTCCAGATTTTGAATGGAAATATGAAATAAAGTCAAATTTGTGTGGTAGGATTTGGTGGGGACAGGAAACTATATTGATTAGAAAAACAAAAAGTCACATTTCCAAGCCCTTTCTCCCAAAGCTCCTTTTTGATAACTTTTTCAAAATTTCATAATCAAAAACTTATTCAATGGGAGCATCCCATGAAAAAGGCTCTAGGTTGGAGAAAATTTGAAAACACTAAAAAGGACAGATTTGGGTTGGTTTTGTGTGTTGATCAAAACTGACCCAAATCACCATCAAAACACCATTTTCTGATCAGGGTCCAAAAGACAAAGTTGTTTGTAACATCTTTATCTACACTTCTTCTAATATGAGCTTCTCCTATTTCTCAAAGGAAAAAGGGTTTAGGATAGCAACCTTAAAAACAAAAAGGAGAAAACAGAACTTCATAAAAAGATACTTCACCCAAATTTGGTCTATGCTCCACATTCATGACTATGAAATGATGCTTATGATAGATGATTAATGCAAAACCATTTAATTAAACCCTTGAGATGCCAGGGGCATCACAACTGTAGCCCATGGGCCTAGGCAACGGAAGGCTCCGTCGCGCGCGCGAACTGAAGAGGAGAGAGAGGGCGAGGCCGGTGCGACGTGGAGGCGGCGACAACGGCCGTCGCACGGAGGGGAGCCAACGCCGGGCGAAGAGGGACGAGGCGGCGCGCTGGGAGCAGAAGGCCGTCCTTGCCGCCGCTCGTGCACGCTGCCAGACGAGGATGGCGAGGCGGCAATGGCGAGCCATCGTGAAGACGAGGAGGCGCCGGGGCAGATCCATGGCAGCGGGGCAAGAGAAGGAGGGTCGGAGGCGGCGGCGTGGGGGCGGCTGACGGGAGGGAGAGAGCGCGGCACGGAGGGCCACCGGATCTCCATCCTCCGTTGCTGGGGAGAGTTGGAGCGGGGAGACGAGAGGAGGCCGGCGGAGGAGAGGGGGCGGCATCCGAGCCTCCGAGGCGGATTTGTCCGCGGCGGGGCAGAGACGGTTGCGCCCGCCATGGCTGGCGGCGTGACCGCAAGCCCGGCGGCGCATGGGAGAGGGAGGACGGCGGAGCTGGAGGTGGAGGAGGAGGCGGCGCCCGAGGTGGATCCAGGCGGCGGAGGGGATGGGAGGCGCCGGAGGGAGACGCGGGGCGGCCGCCGCCGCACGCACCGGCGAGCCACGCCGCACTCGCCGCGCCCACCACCGGTCGGGCTTGGAGAAGGCGCCGCCGTGCGCATTGCCCCACGTGCCCGCGCCCTGGTCTCCGGCTGGCCCGGCAGCGGTGGATTTTGCTCCGGCGGCCATGCACGCGCCTCCGTCCCCCATGCGGAGAGGAGAGGACGAGGACCCCGCGGCGCGCCCATGGCGGAGGCGGAGGCTGGCACTGGAGGGGGCGCTGGAGGTGAGCGGGGAGGCCGGCGGTGGTGGGGAATACTGGAGGGCACAAGCGGGGCAATTCACGCGAGGGAGGGAAGGGTGAAGGTGGTGGGGCCCCTGCAGTGAGATTGGTATAATATTATAGAGTATGGAAAAAGTAGGAGGTAATTGGTGGTGGATGAATAAAATATTGGACAATGGATGTAGAGAAAATATATAGAGGAATAGGAGTGCATGAAAAATTGATTTGAAAGAAAGAATCTTGATGACTGGAATATTCTTTTTGTTGAAAAAATTTAGAGCAGCAGGAGGCTCCAACGATCCGTCCTCGGCCCAAATACTGCCGCGTCGCAATCACCCATGGAGGAGTTGAGATGGCAATGCCGCAATGGCAGCCATCGCTGTCATCGTTTCCGGCGCCCACTTGCACGCACCAGACGGACGAGATATGCACAAGGCTAGGCTAGCACGTCCCTCTTCCTCCATCTGCTGCAAAAACAGCGGCTGGACTGAAGATATTAGTAGGACTCACTCAGGGAGTCAGGGGTCCCCGGCAGCTCAAGGGTGTCCCACAGCACCCTGATAGTGATGTGATATTACACGCCATTGGGCATTTGCTTAATCCCTATCGAATCCAGATTAAGATATACATAGTCAGTATATAAAGATCACACAGATTAGGACTGATACACAATATTCAGTGCTTTTAGTGGCCCCTTGTCTTTTTTTTTCTTTTGCTTTTTACCCATTTGTGTGTTTGGCTACTCGAGCCATCAGTGCGAAGACCTCCCTCTCCTGCTCAGCTGTTGTTCCAGTAGCTGAGGGAGGAGTTGAACCGTGTATTTAAGGTTGGTGCCATCAGACCGTGTATATGGATATGCAAAATACTGTTGGTGCACTATAGACAGTGATGTTTAAAATATAAATTGTGAGGTAGACGAGTCTGTGACGCTCTCTTTTAATTTCCTTTTTTCTCTCGTAGTACAATAAGTCTTACCGTAACACTCTGGTTACCACTTCGGTGAAAAGAAACAAATCTAGTGCTAATTTTCTTGCAGGTTCATGTCCACCAAAACACGTCGCCATCACACTCCAATCCATTGATTTTCACAATATTCTCCCCTCTTTTGGAAGTGCTCTCCCATTTTCTACCGAAGAACAACTGAAAAAGGGCGACCTGGAGGTACGGTAAACAAGTAAACAGATGACGATGAGATTATGACACTGACAGCCACCGGAGTTATAGCTAACTTTTTATTCAGACGAGTGCCAGATCAACAGACCGATCTGCTCGCGCAGCCCAGCCAGCCGCCCTCTGTCAGTAACAACAGGCCGACGGTTTAAGATTTTGTTGACCAAGGACCAGACCCAGTCGGGCTGTCAGGGCAGGCAACTGAGTCTACAGTCTACCATCCACACCAACGCAACACCACACGCTCGGAACGGAGACACAGCATGGCTCATCTCCAAGTCAACCATCTGTGCGGCCGGAAAAAAGGAAAATGGGATCCATTGGAATATGCCAGATCACTCCAGTTTCTTGCTTGACGGTAGAAATTCCCCAAATTTTTCGGCTGACTCGCTTGTTCCACACGCGGACACGCCACTATATACAAGCAATTCAGTCATCCGGGCGTTCTTTGCAATATTCCAGCGAGCTAGAGCCATTTCTATAGCTTTTTTTTATTTGCGGTGAGGGTACAGCTTGCATGCCGAACAAACAAGGAAATTATGCAATACACGTTGCAGGCTAATCAACACGGAGTACAATACTTTTTAGGCTCCTTTGGAATAACGAATAGAAAAAATGCAAGATTGGAATGCTCGTATAGCTTAATTCCTATACAAATATATAACACAAAAAAGACATAAAACATGTGTTTAGATACTACGTAGAAAAAACATATGAATCATGAGACAAAGGAAAGAAACCATGAGGTCCAACCTCATGCTTATTTTCCTCCAAATATCAATGGAAGAGCTCGTTCCATAGGAATTTGAAAGGATTTGTTAGGATTTAATCATATGTCCCAAAGGATCTCATAGGAATGAAATCCTTCAATTTTTTAGTTTTCCTCCATTCCAAGGGGCCTTACATAGTCCAGACCTGGAGAACAATTCAAGCATATCCATCAATATCATTCTCAATGCTTCGAAGTCAACCAAGATAACTAACAGAAAAGGTCACATGCTTGCCAATCACCAAATCCCTTCAAAAGTTCACTAGGTCGTCTCCAGAATTGCATCCTTTTTGGACAGAGCAAGTATCAACACAAAATGTATGGCAGCAATTTATCAAGAATTATATCTAGATCCTTACAAGCGACTGGAGGAATGCAAAGTTACTGTTACAGCCAATAAGGTATTTCAAGGAGAACATCCAGAAATCCATAGGCTTCGATACAAACCAGAGTACCAGACACAACGTAAAAGTGCAGACAGCGGCATCGTCATGGAGAAAGTGCATAGCGTTTAAAATATTTCATTCTAGTCCCAGTGGGCAGAATGGAGAAGTGGCGGAACACCAAACATTAGACCTTAGGACTGACGTCCACAGCCACATTTACAAAGGATGTACGCATCAGCAGAATGATTCGCAAACATAAGCATGGCTTCTTTCAGTGCCAAATCATGAAGACAAATGTTGTGAAAAGAAGCCTAAAATAACACAGGCAACTTCATACCTGCCCTAGGTTCATCAGTAACAAGCAAGCCGTAGTGTCAAGTCTAGTTCAACCTCTACAGATGCAGGAGAAAAAACCTCCAGAATTTCGATAAGAGTGAAAATAATGACTTGGTACATAAAATCCTTGCATGTATTTACACATGGACAACTTCCAAAATAAAACAGTGTGGTAATAAATTCAGTGATGGTTTCTACAATAGTGTAACAATTTCTTTAAAAACAATCTTTACTCAGAAGGTGAAGCAGCACACATAATACTAGTTTGAGCAATAAGGGCCGCCCTTTCCTTATTCCCTCTTTAGCACCGCATACTGATGGGGTCCAGTAGAATATGTCATATATTAATTCTGAAAAGGGGGCACAAACAAACTATAGTATGCTACACAGCATATAACTGCAAAATAATATAGGCAGCATAAGAATTCCCACTTGCGAAGACAATTGTTTTTTTTCTGGAATTCGTGCCATAGTGTGCATCATCATTCCTAACCTAGAAGACTATTCACATAGCCTGAGAGTTCCCACAAGGAAAAAGACTTGAACATTGGGGTCTCCAAGCATCGTGTGGATCGGAGTATACCGATTGAAAAAAAAAAATCAATCTAGACAATTATTGGGCATTGAAAACTTCAGAGATAACCTATATAAGGAGAAGTGTGTCTCGAATCATGATGTTGCATAACCTTACAGCTAGTTCAACTAGTGTAAGGAAGAAAAATAAGATAGTTATGTGTACCAGCCTGCACCGATGTGAATACATTTCCTTTTTAATTTGAATACCCTGACATAGGCACGGACAATATTATCTTATCCTGTGTTACCGTAGGCAGTTCGTAGGAGACAAATGTTTTCTATGCAAATCAAAGGACCAATGTGGTCGCTGCAAAAAAGTTACTGCTTATGCCTATTGCCATGCTAGCACAAGCACAGGACAGCATGATCCTGTGAGTACTAGCTAATAGTCAAAATAATGATGCGTAGATCTTATGATAAAGGTCTTCCAATAGTTCATGATATGAACAACAACATTGCTGTTTGTGACTTACAGCCAGCAGGTGTCTAGGAAGTTTTCATCTTGATCAGAGAGGAAAGGAAAAAAGAACAGGGAAAACATGACACGCCTTAATAGATAGATAGACAGACAACAACAATCAGCTGGAGAGTTGGCAGAAAGAGCTAATCTTTCCTGAACTAGAAGGTTTACAATTATAGGTATCGATGCCTAATAACTCGAGACTCTAAATTAGAGCATGCCCAGTTTAACCTGTCCAGATTTTGCAGCTAAAAGAAGTGAATGAATTGAAATTTCCCCAGTTATACAATTACAAATATATAACCAATCTCCTTTACCGAGACCTTACAGACAGACCGACTGACTAATCAATCACACAAGCAGTAAGTAGCAGCAACAGATATCGGTGTCCAGAGTCACAACCCACCTGTGTCTTCCCCCCTCCAGGCAACTGTGGCCGACGACCCAACTCGCCTCCGGTGGCTACGTCCCTACCGTCAAATGTTACAACGCCGCCTTGCTTTGCTTCACATGGGCAGCAGCTGCGGAACGGAAACCTCGCTACATATCTCTCCACCTTGGGCTGAGGATGGGGGGCAAGAACCCAGACGGAGAAAGGAGCCCGGAAGGCGACTGCGGGAACCAGAGCCCCGGCGACGGCGGCGGCATGGGCCCTGGGCCGAGGATGCCGGTCCCCGGCAACGGCGACAGCGCGGGGAAATTGGGCGTAAGCGGCGGCGGGTGCTGGAACCCCGGCGAGAGCAGCGGGTAGGGCGACCTGGGCGTCGGCGAGAGCAGGTTGAGAAAGCCGCTGGGCGAAGGGAGTATCCCGGGCGACGGCACCGGCGGCGGGTGGGGGTGCAAAGGCTGGGGATGAGGGTGTTGCTGCTGCGGCGGCGGCGCCTGCCCCGCAGCTGCAGCCGCAGCCGCAGCCGCGGCGGCCGCGGCCGCGGCGCCCGGCGGCGTGGCGCTGAAGAGGGAGTTCTCGAGGATCCGCATGTACGCGGAGACCGGGGAGTCGGACCAGGCGGGGCCTGGCGCGGGCATGTGCTGCTGCTGCGGCGGCGGCGGGCGGTGGAAGGCGGGGTTGTTGTGGCTAGGGTTGGGGGGCACGGCGTGGGCGTGGTGGTTGGGGTGGACGGGCGGGGGCCGCGCGACGGGCGTGGCGATGGGGGGCGGGCGGATCCTCTGCAGCCGCATGGACGGCGGCTTGGGCTGCGGCTGGTGCGGCGGGGGCGGGCGGTGGTGGTGGTGGTGGTGCTGGGGCGGCGGCGGCGGCGGGGACGGGGTCCCGGCGGTGAGCTGCTGGACGATGTCCCGGAACTGGTTCTTGCTGATGTTGTAGACCTGCGGCTGCGGCTGCGGCGGGCGGCTGGCCTGCTGCTGCTGCGGCGGCGGCGGCGGCGTGGCCTTGCGGATGGAGCGGCCGAGCTTGTTGACGCCGAGGTGCGGGTTCTGGCTGGCGGTGCTGCTGCTGCCGCTGTTGCTGGTGGCGCGATCCATGGGGAGGCACGGATCGGGGCGCGAGCGGGGGGCTGATTGGGTGGTCAACCTTGGGAGGAGCAGGGGGTGGGGGGCATGGGTGTGGCGTAAGCGTAGGCGGAGGGGGAGAGGGCGAACCGGGGGAGGGTGCGGTGGACGGGACGCGCACGTAAGAGCAAGTGCAAGTGGAGTGGGGGAGCGGTGCGAGGCGAGGCAGGGGAGGGGTCGAGGCGAGACCACCTCGCTTGACTTGCCGGCTTGCCGCCGATGGATGATGTGGATCCGCTGTCAGTGGGCTGCCGCGGCGCCGATGCTCTCTCTGCCAGTGCCTGCGAACCCTGGCCGTTTCCCCGCGAGGAAGGCGTACTTCCGCGTGGCTTTTCACCCAAACCTCTCGTCCTTCCCTGCCCCTGGGGTATTAGATTAATAATAATAACGCGGATGGCGCCCGGCCTCTCCTCGCTATCACCTGTCCTCACGACGAGTGTGTACGCATGCCGGCCAAGGGAGGGCACCCCGGCTTTCAATTAAATCAGACATCAGGATTACTCAACTCCACAATCAAGTTTACGAGGTTGCTCAAGATGCGTGCTTGAGAAACGTGGGCGGCTTGTTCGGATACCCACGTCCACGACACACTCCCATCTCTTTTTAGGAAAAGAGTGCTTCGTTAAGCAGGGATCAGGATAAAATCAAGCTTTAGTGCCTCCAAAATATTTGCTTTCCACTCTGCGCAATGCCCGTGCGCTTGGCTACCTTCGAGAATTCATGAGCTAGTTCATTGCACCGCCGGTCTCAGCTGCCCCTCCGGCCGCCACCACTGCACAGGCTGGCCTACTTCCCTTGGCCCTCCCCTCTAGAAAAAGGTCTACATAACCCCTCATATTTGGAAGGCTGGTCTACCTTCACCCTCTAACTTTTTAAAACCGGTTATTTAACCCCCTCACCTTTGCAAAACAGGACAAATCACCCCCTGGGGTGGTTTTGTGGGCGGTCTTGCTGACGTGGCGCTTCTGGGCCTACCTATTAGTGCCACGTGGGCACGTTCCTTTGCTTATGCCGTGCCACGGTGGCAGGCGGCGGCTATAGCGGGAGGGAAGGGGGAGGCGGCATCGGCTGCAGAGGAGCTGACCTAGGCACGCCCAGCCGTGGAGGAGCGGCTCCCCGCGCGCACCCGTTGCGGCGGCGACGGAGCAGCTCTCCTGCATGAGCATGGTCGTGGCGGCGCGGAGCGGCTCGCCCGCGCACACCTGGCCTTTGGCAGCGGGGATGAAGGAGGGGGTCCGGTCATCTCGGCGCCACCGTTCGCCGACGAGATGCTGTGGAGCAGCGAGGCCCTGGGCGTCGGGGGCTTGGGGCTAGAGGCGAGGTGGCGCCGGCGCGCGCGCTGCGGGCCACGCCTGCGGCCACGTTGACCGCCGTGCCGCTTCCTCTGCTCTCTATCTCTCCCGCTGGCGCAGGTCCCCTCCCCCTCGCCCCCTGTCGGCACTCCCGCTCGTCCTCTCCCCACCGGCGCCGCTCCCCTTTTCGCTTTCCACCTGCGCCGCTCCCCTCCTCGCCCTCCCGCCGGCGCCGCTCCCCTAGTCAGGGCGCGTGCAGAAGCCGCTCCGCCACCGGGCTCGCACTCCGCGACTGCCATGGCGTGGCGGGCGGCGCAGTGGGGGTAGATGACCCACCCGCTATGGCCGGAGGGTGAGGAGGGGGCCTGCAGTGGGCGCATCGATGAGCTCACGGGCGAGGAGGAGGCCTGCGGGCAGAGGAGAGGTGGCAGCAGCGGGAGTCGCACCGGTGGGAGAGCGAGGAGGGAGCGGCGCCTGTGGGGAGCAAGGGGAGCGGCGCAGGCCGGAGGAAGAGCAGAGGAGGGAGCGGCGTGCGCACGTGGCACTGATAGGTGGGCCCAGAAGTGCCACGTCAGCAAAACCGCCCACAAAACCACCCTAGGGGGTGATTTGTCCGGTTTCACAAAGGTGATGGGGTTAAATAACCGGTTTTAAACGTTGGGAGGTGAAGTAAACCACCCTCCAAAGGTGAGGGGCTTATGTAGACTTTTTCCCTCCCTCTAAGGCCAGAGGTGGAGGAGCCATGAGGATGGCCATAGCGGCGGCGGCGGCCCCCACCCGAACCCGAAGAAGAAGACGGCGGCGCTGGTGAGGTCTTCCCCTTCTTCCCCGACGAGCTGGCGACGGTGGAGGAGGCATGCGCACAGCGTCGACTGACGGTAAGTCAAAAAATCAAGCGACTAAAGAATAGTAAATCTGTATTAGTATTCTATCTCTTAGGTTGAGTCCAACAGATCGTCTATTCCATCATCTATATTCAAACTTCACTCTATTTACAATGTAGTTATAGTGTCATTTTCATACTATAGACGATCGTATATACGATTTGGTAGACTTGGTCTTGGTACTACAACCTATCCACATCAAAACCCTCACCGGTTTTTCGAATAGCTCTTTATCTCTCACTAGCATTTTTTTCACGAAACTATTCACGGTAGTGAGCCCCTAGTAGTATGCTATCTCTTCGTTAAGCCTGTCACCCATCAACATGTATTAATGATTGTGTTAAATTTTGTGTAAGCTATCCACATCACGGTATCAATAAGCTACTGTTGACACGTTTTAGCGCCAATCACCAATGATATGAACTAGACCAATCCACCCGGATGGGACCTTGTCAGGGAGGATCAGCGCTACGGGTTGCTCTAGCGTCGTCAGGCCACCTAGAGCTCCTCAAGTCAGCGTAGAGTCTAAAAGAGGTGAAAATTAGGGTTGGAGAGGAGAATTAGTGTTTTGAAATAGGAATATGCATAAAAGTAAGTAAAATAGTAGATTGATTCGATTCTGTCTCCTTCCATCGGCCTAACCCATTTATAATTATAGGGAGGGTGGTCTTAACCAAATCCCAGAATTCCCTCGGATTCGACTCCACCAGACAGTCCGGTGTAGCTCTGCTGGACAGTCGAGTGCTGCCGGACAATCCGGTACGTGCCACCAGACTGTCCGGTGGCACTGGCCAATGTGGCCCTTCTCAATTAGGTGCTCAACACATGCCCCCTGCATTTTAGTGAAAGTCATGAACTAAAAGCACCAAAAACACTTACATCTTAGAGAATCAGCAGATATCTCGTAACATAACAATTCCGAAGCAAACAAAACATCCGATGTAATACAACGGCCTTTCTCAAGCATCTTGTCACACGCTTGGATAATATTTCTTCAAGAAGCGGCCATTCGATGCTTTGGGCAGTTCGTTGCCTTGCAAATTCTCCAGCACATAAGCATTACTAGGAACTACCCGTTTAACCTTGCAAGGACCTTCCCAACTTGGAGACCACTTGCCGAATCTTCTATCCTTGGTCTTTAATGGCAGCACCATATTCCACACGAGTTCTCCAACCTAGAAATTCTTGACCTTTACCTTCTTGTTGTATGCCTTTGCAACCATGACCTTGTTCTTCTCAATTTCCTTTAAAGCCATCAATTGCATGCCGGTCACCTCATTAATATTGTCCATCATCAAGTCGTGGAATTCACCGACATCTAAATCATTTTGCTTTGCAAACCTATATGCATCCAAATTTACCTCTACATGTAACACAACATCCTGACCATACACAAGCTCGAAAGGAGAAACTTTAGTAGCACGATGTTTGGATATTCTATGAGCCCATAAAGCTTCAAACAAGACTCCATGCCAACGCCGAGGGTGATCGGCAATCTTTTTCTTGATAAAATTGATCATTACTTTATTACTAGACTCAGTCTGACCATTAGCCTGAGCATAATATGGAGAAGAATTGAGCAACTTAATCTTATAAGATTCGGCAAATTCATGTAACTCCTTAGACATAAAAGAAGCCACTTAGATCCGTAGTTAAAGTTTGAGGAATACCGAATCTATGAATAATATGCTTAGTGATAAACTCAATTATCTCTTCATGCGTCATATTCTTCAAGGCGACAGCCTCAGTCCACTTAGTGAAATAATCTGTAGTCATTAACACGAATCGATGCTCCTTGGAAGATGACAGATGAATCTCTCCAATGAAGTCTAAACCCCATCCTCTGAACGGCCAAGGCTTGATAATGGGATGTAACTTAGTAGCGGGTACCATCTGAACATCTCCAAATTTCTGACACGTTTGGCATCCTTTGTAGTACTTAAAACAATCGGTAATCATAGCTGATCAATTGAATCCAGCCATCCTCAAGAGCCACTTCATTTAAAGCCGATTGATGAGTACCACAAACACCTTCATGCACTTCCGCCATAGCCAGCACAGAATCATCGGGGCCTAAACATTTAAGTAAAATATCACTAATAGTTCGACGATACAAGTCATCATTAACCAAAACATATTTGACGGTAGCACGCCGAAACTTTTCTTTCTGTTCTGACATTTGGATTTCATAGATATGTAACAAAGGCTTTCTCCAATCATCTGAATCGATTATATTACTTGCCGAATCATCCAAAGTCAAAACCATACATCTCTGCTTCCCACCGGACAATCCGGTCCCACTTACCGAACAATCTAGTATGCTACCGGACAGTCCGGTGTGTGCAGACCCAGCACACCTAGCTTCTTCAAGCATCAGTTTCTCAGCGATATGAAATGTACCCTTTGAAACACGATAACTAGATTCCCCCATGCCAGTCTATTGGCCCTGGAGTTGTCAGTCCAAAATATATAAAAGATGCCAAATTCATCGAAAGAACGAATAATATTCCAACATGGTTCTAAATAAGAATTCAAATATCGCCAAAACATTGGCATTCTTTTGAAATATGTTGAACTATTAATTGAGAATCCCCAAAGGCCTTATCACACTTTACTCCCATGGATTGCAATAATTCTAACCCGAATAACAACGCTTGGTTATTAGTACAATGAAATTCTAATCTGCTGGAAAAATCAAACGCAGCACCTTGAGATGAAATTAGCACTACACCAATACCCCGACCCTCATTGCAAACCGATCCATCAAAATAAAGCATCCCTAGGAGTAAAGATAACATGAGCAATATCTAGTTCTACAAGAATCATCAATCCGATATTCAACTACAAATCAGCTACAATTTGGCCTTTCATACCAAATCATATTCTATCAAAGGATAAGCCCATTTATCAATTCTACCACTCATAATGGGATTATGCAACATATATTTAATCACATCGGTTTGACAAGTTATTAGACAAGAACTAGATAGCAAATAATATCTCAACTTGGTACACGCATAAAACAAGCATAAGCATATTTTCTCAATGAACGTGTACCTGATTTCGGCGTCAATTAATCTCCTACTCAAATATGTAACCACGTGTTCTTTACCTTCGATTTCTTGAGTCAAAACTGCACCAATAACTTTGTCTTCAGCAGCAGTGTATAACCTGAAAGGAATCCCACTCCTAGGCGCCTTAAGCATCGGCACCGAAGACAAATACTCCTTGATATGCTCAAAAGCCTTTTGCTGCTCTGCCCCTGTGATACTCCGTATCTTAAACCCTAACTTAGGCATGTCATCATATGCATATTCTATTAAACAATGGAAAGGAAAATGTGTCATTTTAATATTTTCCAAAAATTTTTCCAAAACTTCCAAAAAGGATTTAAGTTAAATTTTAAATCCTATAAATAAATGGTAACCAAAGGCATAAGTTTAAATTTCAATGCAAATATTCCTTTTGTTTTAAACCTTAGAGTAAATTCTTTTTGATTAAGGGCTTGAATTGGGTATTTATATAAAAAGGGAGAATAGAAAAGAAAAAGGAAATTAAAAAAAGAAAGGGATGGAAAACAAGGGGAGCCGGCGGCCCACCCTTGTTTTCCAGCCCACGGAGCCTCCCAGTCGTCTTCCACCTCAGGGCGAGAGGAAAAAGGGATTGGCTCCCATCACCGCTGCCTCACCGCTCGCTTCCGCCCCCTGCTTTTCACCATGCCCACCATTGCATTTCCCTTCCCGACGAGCTCAACCGGTGCTGGCCTCGCGCAACGCTGCCACCTAGGCCAGCGCATCGAAGCCGCCTTCCTCTGCCCATCGTTTTCCTTCTCGGGGCAAGGAAGCATTGCTCACCGTCGTTGTTCAACCTCATCCGCCACCGCACTTCCACCGCCCGTGAGCCCTATTTAAGCCTCTTCAGAGTACCCCTTCCTCACCTCAAACCGAATCACTACTTCCGTCGTTTCCTCAGCTACCATAGCCCATTTCTGCTCCCATTTTTGTTCAACTCCAGTGAATTAAGCTGCTACCCAAATTCGCTGCCTCTACTGCCTCTCCTTCTAATTCCAGTAAGTGCCGGCCTCGCCAAACCTCTCTCCACCTCCCAAGAGCTCTTTTTCTTCTATTTCGCACCGGAGCTGAGCTCTCCACGAGCTCCCTTGCCCCGGCCATGGCGTCTCGACCTTGACCGCCGTGGGAAAGCCACCTCCGGTCACTGAATTACCTCCCTAATTCCAACGCTGTGTTCATCGCGATAGTGTAGTCCCGGTGCTCTCAACCTCATCACCGGAACCAGCCCGATGGTGAGGAACCGCCGCCGCCCATCGCCAGCGGTCTACTTCACCATGCCCGGTTCAGCCAAGAACCGACCGCCTTCTCAACCCGTAACGCCGACACCCCCTGTGAGTCACGGCCAGGTGGGCCCACAATGAACGGCGTCGGCCACGCCGTCCCCCTCCTAGCAGGCCGAGTTCGTGGGCCTGAAAAAGAAAAGAGAGAAGCATGCCCGATAGTCTTTTTGGGCCAATTAAAACGGTCTTTGGGCTGAAATTAGATAAGGATAGAAACCAGACCAGTTTAGCTATTCAGGGAGCAAAATAGAACTTTAATAATAAGAACTTTTGTGGGCCTTGGGCTTTTTCGAAATTCAGATTTTCTTTAATTTATTCTTTTCCTATTACTTAAATTAGACTTATTTAAAAATAATGTTTACCCTTTCTAGTTAAATTAATTAATTTTCACTCTTCTCTATTCTTTTAAATAAATGAATAATTAATTAAATAAATCCTTATTTTCGAAATTTATTTTTCATAATTCTAATTCAAATAAATCTTTGTTTTTTATATTTGTTTCTTTTAATTCTCCAAAAGAAATTTAACAAATCTTAATAATTAGCTTTCTAATATTTAAAATATCAATTTCCACTTTTAAAATAATAAAATCCTTTTAAATTTTAGAAAAACTATTTAAAACCCTAAAACCATATTTCAATCTTAGAAAAATAATTTTAATTAGAAAAAGGATCTAAAATTTAAATTCATACTCACCCCTTTCTTTTAGAAACCTTTAAAATTCTTTAATTCACAGGTTGATCATCCTAATACTTAAATTCATACATATCATGCATATAGGTGCGATAAATCCTTCATCTTTCATCGGGGAACTTTAGAAGTCCACACATCAGAAGTCTTTGAAGCAGGAACCTAAGAAACCACTCCAGTCCCAGAAGAAGAATATTTTGAAGTCTCTTTTGATCTAAATATTTTAAATCCAGGCAAGCCCCGATGTATTTACCCTTTTATTTTGAGTCTGAATTAATGAGTTATGAGTCTTAAGATTAATACTTAGGTATTAAACTTGTGTTAATTCCGGCGGTTCTGCCACAGCCCCCAAATGAAATCAGCATAATTATTTAACCAAAGAATATGACTAAACACATCAAACTTCCCAGTAAGATTAGATATGAACCGCCGTAAGTAATTCACTTTACCGAGAAACTTATGCATATCAAGCTTGCACATCGGAGCTGCAACATTCCGAATAGCATCTACGCGTCTAGGATCAACCTCTATGCCATTCTCGTGAATAATAAATCCAAGGAACTTTTCGGCTGACACACCAAAAGCACATTTGCGTGGGTTCATCTTCAAGCCATACTTGCTCATCTTTTCAAAGGCTTTGCATGAATCGGCCAAATGAGAATCAAAAGCAGCCGATTTAACAACTATGTCATCAATACAAACCTTTAGATGTCAGAATCTCTTTTTTGATACGAAGATAAATGTCTAAACCCAGGTTTAATAGGCAACCGATGTTCAACAATATCATGGCTTAATCCAGGCATTTCAGTATAACTTCAAGCAAAACAATTAAAATATTTTTTAACCGTTCGATTAATTTATTCCTAGAATCCGATTTCAAGGTCTTGTTTACAAATGGTGGCCGTGGAACGGTTCCATTACCTATGTCTACTTCTTCCAAAGGATCAGCCGATGTAAACCCTTGCCTTAATTTATCTAAGTCCCTAAACTCCTCTGTTACAAAAGAATTAGAATTAAAAGAAAAATTACAACCAGAACCCTGGTTATCACCGGACTGTCTGGTGTAGTCTACCGGACTGTTCGGTGTCCCATCGGAGAGTCCGGTAACTGTTACCGGAGTATCCGGTGTTGGTTCAAGGACTTCCCACACCCTGGACTTCGTCGTGTTGTTACTCTTCTGATCTTTATTCTCTGTTGATGTATACATTGGATTTACACAATACGATTTAGCTGATTTCAGTGTTCGCCTGAACGGACTAAATGACAGTTTAAACGGCATTTAAATGGTAAACGGTGCACAACTGTGTTGTTTAGGGTGTAAACGGTGAATTAAACGGTTTAAACAGTTCAAACGACGTTAAACAGCCTAAACGGTCTAAACAGAACGGGGTTAAATGGAATTAAACAGACTAAACAGTCGTTTAACATATTGTTTAGGTTAACAATGTCATATGCACTTGAATTTTTTCATACATAAATATAAATATCTTATATTATACATATATAAATATTTATATTAGATTTGTTGAATGTATACATATACATATTTATTTTTTAGATGCATAATTTATATTTGTTATGATATTTTATTATTATCTAAGCAGAAATATGTATAGTTTAATGCTATAGGACAACTGTTTATGCCATTTAAATCCGTGTAAGCACCGTTTAAACGGTCTAAACGCTAAACGAACGGTGACCGACTGTTTACCGTTTAGCGTTTAGGATAACACTGGCTGATTTTCGACCGGCTCTAACATTATAGAAATAAAACCCTTTTGCCTACACTTATAAATTGGTAATCGGACAAATCGACATCTGTCAAACACTTAGTATTATCATATGTCCTGATTACCAGAGCATCAGCCATAGCAACGCAACTCGATGGATCAGTATATACCACAATCTCATCGTCGACCCATTGGATTAGAAATTGATGTAAAGTAGGTATGCATTGATCAGCATGAATCCAATCTCTTCTAAGAATTAAACTGAAGTTACCTTCCACATCAGCGAAGAAGAAAGCAGTGGCAATCGTCTTACTCCCAATGGCAAATTCCATGGAAGCTACTCCCTTGGCCTCAATGAGGTTTTTTCCCGACGCCACTGAGTGTAATGTTGGTCTTCACTAAATCGGAATATGATTTCCCAAGCTTCTTGTACAATTCGTACGACATTAAAATTAACAACCGCACCACCATCAACCATCATTCGAGACACATGCACCCCATCAATATGTCCGCGAACAAAAAGAGGCTTCAAATGATTAACCGATTCTTTCAGCTTTGTGAAAACATCATCTCTTGGTCCAATGTTGAATTGAGCCATCACCTACTCATCTTCACCAATAATATTATAATCGGTTGAAAAAGTAATCACATTGATGTTCATACCTACATGCTCAGGAGAAACTTCGTAATCTACCATCTCCTCCTCTAGAACCTCCTCTTCTGGAACACCAATAGGTGCAGGAACCTCTGTAATCATCGGTGCTGCTGTCGTGGCCCCTGATGTTGCTGCCTCCTGGCCACCGGACAGTCCGGCAGCTTGCACCGGACAGTCTGGTGCACCGGGTAGTCCGGTGGATTCCACCGGACAATCCAGAGGTTGGGACTGGCTCTGTTCAGCCGCCTGAGTAGAAGCTTCGGTGGCTTTGGGCTTCCACTGCTTCAGAGGGAACATAGGATGTCTCTTGTTGAAGATTGCCTCAGCCTCCTTTTCCCTTTTCTCCTTAGCCCGCAAGCGCTGCAATGTCCTCTTTGAGAATGGGTTAAACCCGATGGACACCATCGGCGCATGGAATACTTTGGATCTGATGGCGGCTTGTTAATGATCTTGCCGGAACTTGCTTTACTATCATTAGCCAAAGTAACTTCAGGCGGAGCTTCTTTTATCATAGTATTAGCCGATTTCCCAAAAACCATGGGCATCTTGTGATTGTTATTGAACACCACATTATTCGTACCAATGTTAACAACACCGGTTGTCACTTGAGGTGCTGATTGAGTAGGTGATGCTGCTGGTTGGACCGATGCTTGAGTATTTTGAGCAGGGGTATCACAAATCTTGGAGGCTGCCTCCCATGCCCCCTGCGAGATTTGTCGGCATCGGAGGCCAATAATTCTGGTATTGTTGCTGATTTTGCACCCACGGACCAGATTGAGGAACATTCAATCGGTCATGTGCAGAAGGAGCCAATCTGTCAAAAATAGAATCTTGTGGTGCACCCCATCCACGATAGCAATAAGGATTATAAGCATAAGGTGGACACATGGTTATATTACTCTAGGGTGGATTTTGCTAAAATTCTTGCGGAGGACCTCACATCATTGGCGGAACCACAGGTCCCGGTGGTGCTAGCTAAACCACATTCTGAGCCATTTCTGTCGGCTTTTTGTTTGGTATACACTTCACATCTCGCGGTGGTGACCTTGGTCGCTTGTATGGCTGGTTTGTAGAAGCGGCCTTCTTCACATATTTGGAAAGCAATTGATCAAACGTAGGGCCAGATCGATATGGCTTACCAGAGGTCCTTGCTTAATAGTTCTTCCATGTTTCAACCTCCAGCTGCTTTGGCTTGAAAGTCCTCAGGCGCTGCTGGTGGCCGCCGGACTGTTCGGTGGGCACCACCAGACCGTCCGATACACCGGACTGTCCGGTGGCTGGCACCAGACTGTCTGGTGGCACTGTCCTAGGAGTTCCCTATTGGTCCTGCTGCCTCCCAGCACCGAAAAACCTACTGGTGATCTCTTCAACGTGTCCCTGCCATCTGCAGTCTTTTGCTTGATCACCTCCCTGGCCAAAATTTTAGTATTCTCATCAATTAGTCTTGAAGAACCGATGAGCACGGCTTTGCCTTTGCTTGTATCGGCAATTTCTAGCCGAACCAAGACTTTTTCTTGCTCAAATCCAGAGTGTTCATAGGAAACGGCTGCTTATCGATCTGCGTCTCTGGAAAACTCATACAACCTTCATTCAGGGCCAATTGCATCTGTCGACGTAAAACATTATAATCATTAGTTGCATGAGAAAAAAATTATGCCATTTGCAATATGCCTTTTTCTTTAACTCATCAACAGAAGAAATAGTATGCGATAACGTAATATTGTCGCTTTTGAGAAGCTCATCAAAGAACTTATCGCACTTAGCAACATCAAAAGTAAATCTAATTCTTGCCGATTCCTATTAATCGGTCTCAAAGAAGGGCAAGTAAGAGGCTTGTTATTATTAGACTAAACAAATTGAGCCGCATAAATCTCCCTAAAATCATCATCGGAACTAGTCGAATCGTATTCCAGAAGATTTACGTTATGTCGTGCAGCCTTTTGGCTCTCTCTGCTTTGGCTTTCTACAGCCAAAGCCAGCTGATGCAATAAAGATAGAGAATAAAATCACATGCCGGCTAGCTTTTCCTTGATATATGGCCTCAATCCCTCGAGAGCTAACACGGCTAATTCCCTATCAGAGGCGGTCAACTGGAAGCACCGGTTTCTAGTATCCCTAAACCTTTTAAGGTAATCATGAACCGATTCTTCACGACCCTACCGAACCTTAGATAGATCGGCCAACTCTAATTCATACTCTTCTAAGAAAAAGTGACATGAAATTTTGCCTCCTTCTCGTCCCAAGTACCAATTGAATTGGGAGGCAAAGAAAATACCATGCAAAAGCACTTCCCGTAAGAGATAAAGAAAACAGTCAAATTTGAAAAGCTTCTCTTTCGGCTAAATCGCCTAATTGTGCTAAGAACTGACTAATGTGTTCTCTAGTGCTTTTATTGTCATTGCTAGAAAATTTCACAAAATCCGGCATTTTAAACCCCCAAGGAAAGGCGTGAACATCGAATCTACAATTGTAAGGCTTCTAATAGGAGCCAGTAGAACCGATACATCAATCCCCATTTTTTCTTAAGTATGGCCAGCAAATCCAACCAAATTTCTTCCTTAACATCTGAAGCAGAACCACCGGTTTTATGGCCATGGGGAGTAGAATATGGAGGATTCTGCGTGGACCAAATCTGATCAAAAGTAGAATTCGGGATAGGGCCTTTAGGCACACCCAAACCGATTGGTAGAACCGATCCCGTACCATAGGAAACTATACTGAAAGGTGGAACAAACCCCTCTGATTCCAGTTGCTGTGTGAAGTATTCTACTCCTGTCATATTTAAAAACAATTCTTCGATTAAGATCTACCGAAGTTTGGGGAACCGTTGTGCGTAGCGCGGCCATGACAACCCCTGTACTGGGCACACCGGATAGTCCGATGGGGAGCCCCGGACTGTCCGGCGAAGCACCGGATTGTTCGATGGAGACACCGGACTGTCCGACAGACACGACCGGCTGAGCCGGTTCGCCTCAGCCGGTTTGCCCAACGGTGAAGGTGGAGGCTTCGGTTGCCCTGGATAAAAATTTGCAGGCATGCCATACATCGGCTGGATCTGCTGAGATCCGTTCGGCGCCGATGTGCTAGGTACAACCGATTCCACGCTTGGTTCATGTGAGGGGAACGTGGGAGCAACGGACTTCCCTTGGGCCTTAACCAATCCATCTATAGAGTTTTGTAATGCGCCTAATTTGTCGGCTAACTGGTTATGACCCCGATCAACATAACTTCTCATAGATTCAAATGGTTGAAGGGTTTCCGAGCTACTTACATCGGTGGTTGATGAGGATTTTGATGGTAGGAGAGTGTCGAGGGTGATATTCTTCTCTTTTGTCACCTTCTTGTTGCGATCTTCTGTAAATCCCTCCCACAACTGCTTCCACGTGATCTCCTGCACCTCCCGCATTAGATCCGCGGACCTCTTTTGCTCCTCGGCCAGCAAGTTCTCAAAACCCGGCCTTATGACGTTACTTTGGGTAACATTAGATGCATCCGCAAGCTCAACCATGGCTGCTAGCTTCGGATCAGATCTTGTTTTCCCCAGCGGAGTCGCAAAAAAGTGTGTTGACACGTTTTAGCGCTAATCACCAATAATATGATCGAGACCAATCCACCAGTGAGGGACCCTGTTAGGGAGGATCAACGCTACAGATTGCTTTAGCGTCGGCAAGCTGCCTAGAGCTCCTCAAGTCAGCGTAGAGTCGAAGAGAGGTGAAAATTAGGGTTGGAGAGGAGAATTAGGATTTTGGAATAGGAATATGAATATGAATAAAATTAAGTAAAATAGTAGATTGATTCGATTGTGTCTCCTTCAATCAGCGTGACCCCTTTATATTTATAGGGGAGAATAGTCTTAACCCTTGTACAAATCGGATCTCTTGAGATCTCGCCCAAATCCCAAAATTCCTCTCCACCGGACAGTCCGGTGTAGCTTTGCTGGATAATCCGATACGTGTCACCCGATTGTCTGGCGAAACTGGCCAATGTGCCCCCCCCCCCCCAATTAGGTGCTCAACAGCTACATCAGCATGCAATTTGTACGGGCATCTTTTTTTCTTTTGAAGGTCATCTTGCTTCATTTAATACATACTCCATGTTTTGTTCTAAACTTAATGTAATGAAGAAAAAAGACATAATTTAAAAATACTTTTAACCGGTGCATATATTGATATATATCCAACCTTTTTTACTTTTCGCATGATTAAAAAGTAGTATATCGATACACAAATACACCTCTGAACTAACAAGGTGATGTAAAGCGCATCACTTTTAACACAGGGACGCTGGTGGCACAAAAAACGACAGGGAATTTAGAGTCGAGCTGTTCCTTTTTTTTTTCACTTTGAGGGAGAATTTGGTGTGCTCACACTAGGAAGAAAGCACATAAAACAAAGCGAGAGTCAACAGGCCAGCTGCACATGTCGCTTTTCTGTACTATCTGTCGACCTCTTTGATTTCTCCTCCTCAGCGCCAGTTATTAAATTCATTCATCAGAAAGTTGAACTAAAAATGCCATGTGCATATCATGCAACCACATTACACTAGAGAGAATGATATCTGAACGGGCACTGAAGCTGACCCACGATGTAACGTTATCCCTCGACACCAGGCACCAGCTCGAAGACATGAAGCTGACCCACGATGTAACGTTTATCCCTCGATTAGACTTGCACCAGGCACCAGCTCGAAGACATGTACCGATGCTACTACCAGCACACTGCATCATTCAGCAACTTGAATGTATGATTCAGAACTGGGTACGAACAAACTAGCAACAGAAACAGATTAACATGAACCAAATGCCACAGAACAGATTTATTCAGTAACTGGGGACATGTTGCATTTCAGAAGAGATGAACTGGCAAGACAATTATGTTCTCTGAAGAACTGAGACACGAATCGAAACCACAGAATCGAAAATATAGAAACAGAGCCCCCAAAAGAATGTTGGCTAGCTGTTGTCAGGGAATGACAACCACTGCAGTCCGCAGATATACCCAATCCGAATACAACTGACGGATGCTCTCTATTCCTCGTCATCCTCGTCCTCGTGGAAGCGCAGGTGTCTCCCCTCCGGCACCGGTACGCTTCTGAGCATCAACGCGGCAAGCTCCGCCCTCGCCTCAGCTGCATCCGCCACCTCCTCCCGCTCGAGCTCGTCTTCACTGTTGTAGATGAACCTGGTGTGCTTCCCCTCGAACGGCGGCAGCCCAGCCTTCTTCTTGTCTTCTTCATCGAACACGGTCATCCTGCTCATCTCCTCGCACAGATCGTCGTAGCAGTCATCGTCGCCGCTATCTTCTTCCCACTCCTCGTCTTCGGTGAACGCTCCCAGCTGCTCCTCCACGCCCAGCTCTTCTTCGTCGCCCTTCTCGGAGCTGGCATGGACCTGAATGGACCAGGCCGAGGAGCTGTCGTCCTCAGGTGACGATGACTTGCCCATGTAGCTGCCGGAGCTGCTTTCCTGGAGGGAGACGGATGACGAAGCGGCCGATCCATTGGACGCGTCGGATTTCTCGGGGGAGTCGTCGAACACCAGCGCCCGGTTCAGCTGGCATTCGCCCAGGTTCTCCTCTGCCTGACGCGGCGGCGGCAGGGAAGCTGCAATGACCTGCACAAGAGAGGGAGCAGCAAAGCAAACTCAGGAACAAGTCATACATGAATTTGCAGTTCTGGAAGAGTTGAGCGGGCAATGCAGAGAGACCGGGCAATGCAGCTACTTACGTTACTGCATCAAACTTGTCATACAGTAGGTGGTACGTAATTGCAACTAACACATATATGAATCAAGAAGCTTAACGCATAAAGATGGGTGGAATACTACACAGCTTTTGCATCAAATTCAGAACAAAAATCATGAAGTTGCAGCAAACAATGCAGAGTCTGACAACGCTGCATGAACAATTTCAGGAAATGCATTATACACCAAGATTGCTACTTACTTTACTGCTAAGATCTTTGGAACGTAGCAGGAATCGGCAGCTAGCAGCTAGCAGGTTTGTAATTGCAACTAACACTTGTACGCACCAAGAAGCTTAACGAATAAGATAGATGGAATACTACACACAAATTCAGAACAAAAATAGACGTTTCTTGATTGAAATTGAAAATCCACTACTCAGAACAGACATCTTGAATCAGCATTCTGTCACACATGCCAGAATCGCAGACTATCATAATTACTTCTCGAGTAGAAAGATTTCATCCTAGCTAGGGCGATTGCTTAATCGACGATCATCTTACCTGAAGCTTGGGTAGCAGCAGTTCCTCCTCGAGGACGCAGGGCACCACGGTGGCGGCATCATGCAGCAGGGGGCCTTCCCTGGCCGCGGAGACGGGTCCAACCTGCGGCGTGTTGGCCGGCGTGGGCGCAAGAAGCTGTGCCGGGGACCTGGAGACGCCGAGCAGCGCCTGGATGCGCGCGGGCCTGACGAGGGCGGCGGCGCAGCCCTGCTCCTCGTCGACCTTGTGCAGGAGCGCCTTGACCTGCCCGCGCAGCAGCGCCTCCCCGGAGCCGGGCGTGCGGCGCGGGGCCCTGCGGCGGGTCTTGGCGGCGGTGGAGGCCGGGGTCTTGTCGGTGGCGTGCAGGCCGCCCGCTGCGAGGCCGACGATGGGGGAGTCGTTGGTGATGTCGTGCAGCACGGCGCGGGGCTGCGGCTCCCCCGCGGCGGCGTTCTTGGCCCTGGGGAAAAGCGCGGCGGAGTCCTTCCCGGCCGCGGCGCTCTTCTCTGCGGAGAATTCGAAGTCGAGATCGTCAGCAAACACGTCCAAGAACGCACCAAGATAGCAGAAATAAAACGATCTTTCACGGAGCAATCAAGAAACGGAGAGGGCGAGGCGAGAGGGAAGAGACGGGTGAGAGGACTCACGGGCGGATGCCGCGGCGGCGAGAGAGCGCGTCATCCTCCTGGTGGACAGCGGCGTCTCCATCGGCGCTGCTTTCTTGGCGAGACGAGACGGGAGCACAAGCACGCGTTGCTGATGGGGGGGAAGGAGACGGCGTGCGGGCGAGAGAGAGAGACGGCGGCGGAGGGGGCTCGCGGGGAGAAGCTTTAAAAGGTCTGTAGCCGTGGCTGCAGTACAACGGTAATATGACCGTTGTGTCGACGGAGACGGACGACGAGGGGACGGCGCCGCTCGCTGCTCCCTTCTACTCGTCTACTACTAGCCGTTGCTCGGTTCGTTGCTGCTGGGCTGGGCTGGGCTGGGCTGCTGAACGGCAACGCCGTCTTGTTCTTGTGGGCCTACAGGATCAGAGTCGGGCAGAGGTCGCTGTGGACCAAGTTCTTTTCTCTGATAAAGGCCTTCTGTGGACCACGGTTTAATAACAAATAGAGAGAGGCCCATGTAATCCAGAGGACCACGCGGTGTTGTGCACTTGTGCCAGACTGCTAGTATTTGATCGTCGTCAAAGACGTTCATTCACATTGTTGTCCATGAAAGACAATATAAATAAATACAGACGCCTACGTACATGTATGAACACAACGACTAGGCCACACACCCACACTCCGGTAGCAAGATGTTTATTCATCCGGAATAACAAGAAAAAAAATATGAGGCTATAATCTGCTTAGGCTATGCTCACCGGTCTACCCTTTCCACCGTCCGTATTTTAAATTTCTCTCTATTTACAGCCCACCTACAATGCAGAATAGTGTTTTGGGCGTCCAAATAAGCGCCACCTGGTAAGTAGAGCCTTACGGTACTCGATCTCAAGACCTAGCTGGTGCGGTATATGGGACTCAACCTGACTTTTCCAAAGTGCATAGCAGAATTAATTTAAGTAAACGGGGGATTAGATTACAAGGTTGATATATGTTCACGGGGCACAAAAGATTTTTTTTTATGGGCTTGCCCTGCTTTGAGCACCCTCCATGTGGCACCAAGGAGGCAAGGAGTGACCAGGTGTAGTGTAAATTGTGGAGCAATCGCCATGCCAAAAGTACAAGCTATACTAAAGGCCTTCTTTTTGCGACAAAAAGGTCTTATCTAATGCTAATTCAATCATTCATCTTGTGCTGATTTTCCTGAGATTTTATTATACCCTCATTTTTGAGGGGAGAGGCATGAAATATGTGTAATGGGACTCCATCTAGCTTAAAAAAAATACTCAAAATGCATTTTTTGGGGGGTGGGAGGGTGTGTAGAGGCCACCCCAAGCCAACAAACAAGATGATGACAAAAATTCAGTCGCATTTGATCCAACCTTACTCATGTAGCCCTCTTGTATAGTACTCATGATTATGACAACTTGTATAGTACTTTTTTCACTACGAGCTTATGTGAGCACTATATTCAAAAATCAAAGTTATATTTATATAAAATAAGTTGTAATTATGTGGCTCCTTTACGGTTTCGTTTAGCAACGCTCCCAAATTCCACGAAGTGAATCCGGCATGCGCGGCCAAACGGGCAAAATTGCTCCTTGTTTTTTACATGGACCAGGCGGAAAAAACCTGCTCTCTCCTGGTTCTCCTCCATTCCATCTCTCTAAGAGTTAACACATTGATGGGAGCCGGAGCAGCAGAGCAGTAGGGAGCCAGAGCAGTAGGAAGCAAGGAGCAGAGTGGAGCTAGATGGGAACGCTGCCAAAGGGGGCCTGAGTGCCCCAGGCTATCTCGCCGGACTTTATATTTTACGATAAGTTGTAGATGCACTTGAACGTTCAGTTGAAGTAGTCTAGTTCCGCCATAGCCGGCACAAACAACTATTCATCCCACAGGCGATGTTGTAGGTAGCACACTGCACACCATATGATCAAAAAAACTACTCATTTCTTTTTCTGATTTCCAGCACCGAATGTTTTGTACATGGAAACTATTGCTAAGACAAACAAATAACTTGCTATATTGGTTACAATGAAATTGGCTGATCAGGGGAACGATTAGGGGACAACTGAGCGATCCATGTTATCTTAGAATGAATCGGACTACTCATGAGAAGCTTAAGTTTATAAGAATGTAAATCAATGGTGACCCTAGTTCATTCTAATGGCTCCTAGGGAATCATTCTGAGGCCATACTTGACATAGACCTAGACACCACATCAGATCGGCCTGAAGCTTTAACCATTTGACCAACCTGACAATCAGAATGGTTTGCCAAATTTCCGATGTCAACACCAAATAGTTTCTCAGTAGTCTTACAAGCTATGTCAGAATGGCTGGCTTGGACTCTTGAAGGAGAGAAGCTGGATGGGCCAGCTAAAGTCAATGATGAACGACACTCAGAGGTCGATCTAAATTGGCCATCAGTGTTCTGTAGAGGGCCATGATTAACAACCATCATATCCCCACCATGTTCTTCTTTGATTCTAGAACTGTTTGGTGGGTCTTCTATGTTGAGATCAAAACAATTATTCTGGATTTCTTTTGCTTGCTGAAATCCTGCTGGCTTTTGAAGGTCATGGCAGTAATCTTGACTGCCACCAAATCCAGAAACAAAATTGACAGCGATCGCTGATCCAAAAAACTCTTTGCTTTTACACGAGTCCATTTCCCTCTGCTGCACAGAACCAGACGGGCAAACTAAGCCAAGGTGTTTCTGTCCCCAACAACACACCGCAGTTCGATCACCCTCCAAAGCTGCTACAAGAGTATTAAGCTCTTCCATGCTATATCGGAAGAATGTGATTTTCCTGTCCATTTCGCATGAACAAAGAAGCTTTGTATGGTTTAAGCAAGCAAAGCGGTTTGGTGAGCACTGGCAACTGATAGCAGACAAGTGGAGATCATAAAAGCATGAAAAACACTCTCGGTCAACAGAATCATAGTCATTGTCCATTTTCTTACTTTTCAAATGAGCATTTACCTCCAATGCTACACCCTCCATTTTAACTCTTGTCTGAAATAGCACAATAGAAGATATGATTATTTTAATTCATTATAAGAAACAGATAGTAAGTTCTAATATTAGTGAGCTACTACCTTAATTGCATTTGTCAGGAGTCCATCCTTTCCACATGTGTTCAGCCATCTGTATTTTTCCTCACCACTCTTGCAGTTGAAAAGGTTCATCCAAAATTCTCTGACAGCTTCTTTCGCAGCCTTAAATAATAACTTATCATGTGATATTGATGTTTTACGATGCTGTTCTCTATAGAGGTCAACAGCACACTGTCCATGAGGCAGCCAATCCACAGGAGCGACATTTACTGCCTCCGCACAGTTGAAACCACAGTTGAACCCAGAATGGTATGCTCGTGGTAGCGTCAGAACAAACTCACCCGGCCTCTGAACAGAACGATAAACAGAAACTCCTTCTGATTTTAGAACAGATGGAGATAACTGTGTAACCTGGTCCAACAAAATTCAGAATGAAAACAGATGACATAAGATGTAGTCGAGCACAGAAAAGAAATTCTTTGTCAGATAAATAGTTAAATACTTAAAGAAGCATAGTTTGCAAGAATCAGGAACCAACAAAACATTTCTAACAACTAATTTGTCCTCTCATAATCTAGTAATAAATCCTAAAGATTATATGAGAAACAAAAACATTTCTAACTACTAAATTGTCCTCTCCTAATCTAGTAACGAATCCTAAAAATTATATGAACGGCTGCATGAAATGATACCAAGTACAATATTCATGACAAAAAGGCATAATGTACTTCTTTATACTTTAATTAATGATTAATAGCTTTGTTGCCATTCAACTATGCTATGTAAGAACAAAATTAAAAAAATGGAACTTGGCAATAGGTAATTATATAGTGATCTACCAATCACATAATAGAAAAAGGTGGTTACCAACTCATGAAGTAGATCAGGCTGTTCTTCAAACAGTTTGGGTAGGTTCTTTCTCATCGATTCTTCCAGCTTCACTGCTTCACCACCAGGAACGCCATACCAAACTTTTGGTTCACCAAAATGCATGTAATTCAGCGAATAAAGAAAATGGTCTTCAACATGCTGGAGAAAAGTAATAGAAAAAGATATATGAGAACATGCTCCATCACCAAAGATGTCACAACTCATTTAAAAGGATTTTTCTCCAACCATCATATATCAAGCTAATCCAAACAGAACATTGAACAGCAGAACAGCACATGAAGACTAGATAAGTATTTGCACGGTCCAACCCCAATATAATCTCTTTACCGAGTAGTAAGGGATCCACATTTCATGAGAGATGTAGAAACAGATTAGTTAAGAATCTTACCCAGCAAAATGAAGAGAAGCACATTCCTACATAAAGCCATGGGACTACAACACCAGATATATCCTCGTCTTCAAGTGAGATAACAGATCCAGGCAGCCGTGGCAGATTATTCAAGTTCCAACAAGACAAGCCATATGGGTCTTTGTTATTTCCATCTGAAGAAGATAATTTAGTAAAACCACTGCAAAATGTTGCAGTGTCCAAATCAGCACCATAATCCACCTAGGCAGAGGAAGATTGATATTAGTAATATGATAAATATATAAGAGCATAAACTACATACAATCTACCAACCTACCTCAACTTCATCAGTAGGGCCTATGACTATCCGCCAATATTCTCCTTCAATTTCTTCAACTGATGGTTCCCATATTTTTTTGTGTTTTTTAATTTCAGAAAGAGAAATGTCGTCGCTCCCTTTCATTCCAAAATATTCCTGCTTGAACTCATCAGCATATTTCTGAAACTCCTCTAATGTGAAATCAGACCCAGATTGAAAACCAAACTTTTCTTCAGAGTCCGCACTTGAACTAGGACGCCTGTGTGTCATCCCAAACCTCAGTCTCTTTCTTCTCTTTCTTTTCCTCTGAACTCGAGGTTGTGTTCTTTTCTTCATGGGCTCCCTGTTTTGAAGCTTGTCAACTTGTTGAACTCGAGTATTGAACTCTTGACATTCCCAGAAACTTTTCTCCTTCAGCGGACATGGAGGTCTCCAAGAAGCTGGTGGAATAATACGACAAATTCCATATTTTTCTGCTTGAGGACGAATGCTAGCAATGTACCGGATTGCATCCTTAAATTCCTGAGAGAAAACAATATTATTCAAATGACACTATTATTTTCCTTTCTGTAAAAGTACTACAAACTAACAAATTAATAATAGTTCTTGCAACAACCGTCAAGTTAACTAGTTTTTTATTTGTCCAGCCTTGATAGTTTTTTAAGTACCTATTACCTAGTAGTTCAAATATTTAAAAGTTCGACAACAAGAATTCTGAAACATCAATATATAAAGAACAAATGGGTATTTATTTTTAAAAAAACATATCTCATTGCACAATTTGTGTGCAGAAATGCATATTCCACTGACCTCTTCAGTTGGAGTGAAGATGGGGGCATCATCAATTTCAGGTCTCTGTGATTCACCCGGATGCCACTTTCCACATATCTATCCACATCAAGTAAAACGGGAGAGCAGAATAAATTAGGTACATAATAATCACATAACTATTTGGAATAACAGTCCACTTGTTGATGACAAGTGATCCTAGAACAAATAGAAGTTAGTCATTCCAGTCCAGCGTTAACTTTCTTGCCAGTTTGTTGAAAGTATGCAGAACTTTCTACCTAAACTTTGTAGCATGTGATTATTCACTTATCAGAAACAGATAATTATAGTTTAGGATAATGTATCCCCTGATTTGCAATGGAGTTCATAAACTCCTTGACTCGCCAACAGTATCATCAGTTGAGATTTGAGAACTATCAACCATGAGCAAGTAACAATTGTTCATAGAACTACATATCTATCTTGATCTAATTAGAGCCACGAGCAGAACAAGAGTAACAAACTAGGAATCAAATAGATGGTTCCCTTCACCAATTTTAGAAACTGAAAATTCAGTAGGGGTAAAATCAATCTTTTTTCCAAAATCAAGCACATCAAAATGGATTCATTGTTATTCAGGAACCTATGCAACACAATCGATTCAACCAACAACAGATGACAAACATGCAAAATTAATTCACTTAGGTTCACATTCTCCTACCGATCAGAAGTGGAAAAATCCTCCCATCCCGATCTCATCCCCTAAAGAAACTGCACAAAACACATTCCCGCCTCAAATCGACAATTGATCCACTAAATCACCTCATGTTGCTGGCCAATTTCATCAGGATTCAGTACCAAACAATAAGCTTCACATAATTTTCATGCACGAAACATGAAAAGACGGTATATTGGTACACGTCGGCCCATAAAAAGGGGTAGTTGACCATAATAAACAAGGAAAAAACGGAGCATGAAAGGAATCCACGGTACAATCAGTCCCTGATCTACGTCCTTATCTGCGGGAGACCCGTACCTGCGAGGTCGCGGCAATGGCGCCGGTCCCCGGCGAGGCACCCGCTCCGCCGCCGCAGCGCATTCGCTTCTTCTCGCCGCGCCGCCCGGGGCCGGCCTCCTCGTGGGAGGCGTAGGAAACCATGGGCCAGATTCGGTGGGCAGGAGACGACGCTACCGCGGAATAGACGACCTCGCGCTTGGTTTTACGGAAGCGAGGTGGGTAACGACCTCATCGCACGTGCCGCGCACCTGGGGCCTTGCCTAGTCGAAGTCGAACGTCCCCTGACAGGTGGGTGTTCCGTAGTCGGCTTCCAACTCGGTCTTCACTGGAGCCAAACCAAACATCCGTCGACCGGCCTTTCTCTATTTTACTGGGTAGTTCTAGAAAAAAAAATTGATATGGATTGTGTAGTTATATTGAATACGGACGAATAATACTGATAGTTCCTATATTTTTTTCGGATCTGAATGCGAATCAGATCGAATACAGAGCTATCAGACATCTCTGAATTTTCGAGACTCATTAACTGTCCAATGTGAGGGAGGAATGCATGACCTGTGCATTAATCTCCAGCTAATACTAAGAAGAATTTCAGCCAGGGACTCGCCATCGCTAGATACCATGCCAAGAAAATACTCCCACGACGGGCATATTCAGTCGAAAAGAAAGAGAAATGATATACATCAACCGATTGTTTCATCCATGTCCAACAATTGAATTCTCCAACCAATCCAAGAACGCCACATACCCCATCTTCCTCAACTCCGGACGACGAGGTTAGGGGTTTGGGGTGGGGGTTAAGGTTCAGGTTGAGTGTTACCTGTGTCATCTCCAGCCTTAGAGGGGGTTCCATGGAGGCAGCGGCTCGGCGGTGGCAGCAGATCAAGAAGCCGAGACGGTGGCAGAGGAGCGCGGTTGGGCCGGTGCCGGTGGTAGGGGTGTCTTCTCTGCCTCTCCGCCTCGCCCACCTCGGTTAGCTAGCAGTGGGCGGTGGCGGATGTGGGGATGCCGCCGGAGTTGGGCCAGCGCTGGAGGCGGGGGCGGCGGCGGCAGCAGTGGTGAGGAGGCGCTAAGGGCAGGCTAGTGGCGGCCACAAGGAGAGACGAGGTGGGGAGGAGATGCTTGGGTGGGTGGGGGTTAGGGTTGAAGAGATAAGGGTAGGGCTGATCTGAACCGTTGGATTGCGATAGAAAGGTCCAAAATTCGAGTGTTGGGAAACCTTGAAACAATCGAATATTACATAGACACAGACTAAAAAGAAATTGTTATAAATGTTTACAGCTTTATTTGATGACCATAGCTCTTTTGATAAAATGCCAGTGGATGTGCCATACTGCCATTTGCCTTTATTCACTACCTTTCCTATTTAATTTATTATTCCACACCCATGTTTCATGCCAATTTTGTTAACCCCGTAGCAAGGCGGGTATATTCAACTAGTGTGTATCAACAGTTAATTGTTGCTGTTCCTGAGCTTAAGTGCTACAAAATTACAGTAGCGCTCATAAATAAAGACAGATACGTATATTATAGTACACATGCTGCAAAATAAGGGGAGAAGTGTGTATATATATATGGAACCTATCTCTGATCGATGTATGTATATGTGTATGCAATGCCAGTATCCATGTATCTTTAATTCTGCACCTGTGTACCGTACGTCTCCAAATTAAAGATGCAAACCTAAAACCACTACCATCAATCTCCTAATAATGGAGTAGTATAACTGATGGAATGCAACACGTCCAGCAGCAGGATATATTAGTCAGCACGTAGGGCTCCGCCGACTGGCCACGTGCTGGGCCGGCCGTCCGCGGCGACGGCGGCCACGGCCTTGTCCGCGCGCTGCTGCCTCTGCCTGTACCCGCGGCGGGTCGGCGACACGATCTTGGACTCTCCCCACCTGTGGAAGGCGTCGCGTCCGTCGGCGTCGGCGTCGCACTCGGGGAAGATGGTGCCGTTGTACCGGTACCTGTCGTGGCAGACCGAGTAGAGGAGGAACCGCCGGCGGAAGCGCTGCATGGCGGCGCGCTTGGCGGGCGTCATGACGGCGCACCCCGCCGTCATGAGCGTCACCTCGCAGTGCGCGTCGCCGGAGCCGGCGGGGCAGCCGCTGAGGACGAGCGAGGAGAAGTCGGCGGCGAAGGGCGCGAAGGCGTAGTCGACCTTGTAGCGTCCGCCCTCGGTGGCCCAGGCGGAGCCGTCCCAGATGGTGGCGTACACGGACATGGGCTTGGCGGGGAAGTCGGCGCCCATGGGCGGCACGCGGACCACCTCGCGGATGGGCGCGCCGTCGACGTAGAAGATGATGGCCGTGGGGGTCCAGGCGACGGCGTAGGCGTGCGGCCGGAGGGTGGGGTCGAAAGGGAGCAGGTACCGCTCCTCGCGCCCGCGGGAGGTGCTGCCGTTGCCGTAGAGGTTGGTCTGGACGCGCCACTCGTGGCCCCGCCGGTTGCCCAGGAGCTCGAAGTCCACCTCGTCGTGGTTGTGAGGGAACACGTCGGCGTTCGACAGCTGAGAGCGATCAATCATGCATAATAAGTATAGAATTTACTTAGTTATTAATGCTCACATGGAATACATGATTTCTAAAATACAGAAATAGAAAAAAAACATAGAATTGCCTCTCACTCACAATCCTACAAAATTGAAAAATTATGAAAATTTCCAATGAAGCGTTTAGATTCAGTGTATGAAAAACACAATTATATGAGAACTGAAAACGTAGAAAAGTTTCTAATAAAACGTTTGGATTCAGTGTACGAAAAACACAGGAATTAGAATAGAGAGATAGATAAAAAAAAGTTTCAAAAAAAAATTAGACCTAATATTGAAATTCCTTCAAAATCCCGATGTAACAAGCCATTCCATAGGAACTTTATAGTATTATTAGTAAGAATTAATCCTTTGTTAAAGAGATCACATCGAAAAATTGTTTATAGGATTTGAATCTTACCTGAATTCCTCCGTCTACCGTCTACCCTTTGTCACAGAGAAACACAAACTGTTCATTACTCCACCTAGCTAGTACTAGAACAAATTGACAACGTACGAAGCTACTAGCTTATTATTCTGAAACGGAGGAATAATGCGAAAGAAGACGGGACACAATTGAAACAACAACGAGACACTTGTGCCTAGCTCACGCGCGTACGGAGCGTCAACAATGACTACCTGAAGAGTTGACACGTGTTTGGTAGCTTAAAGAGATGCGATGCGTGTCTACACTCTATACTCTACAAAAGGGGAGGCGAGAATTTTGTAAGGCCCGCCTGCCATTTCGTCTTTGCTGTAAGGTACTGCTATGCGATGAGTGCGTGTGACAGGTAAAACGTCTCCTACCCACTCTAAACAATATATAGAAGATATGCATTGAGCTAATGTAATGGCCGTCATCTTTAGTACGTTCAAGTTTTTGTTTGAGCAACCACCCTGATGCGAGAGGTAATATAATGTACGTAGTTGCAGTAAGTTTTCACTTTTCAGGCTAGTATAGCAACGAAGATAATACTCCCTACTCCTTAATTAATTGCATCCATATTAATTGCCGGGTGGGCAGGGAGGGAGGACGATGGATGCATTGCATAGTCTGTCTCATTGATCCTAGTAGCATTATTGGTATACGTACAAACAATTTAACATCGACGATCGAAATCATATCACCACTTATTAGCAAGCGCGTCTTGTGTGGTGGATTTATACGTGATCCAGCCCTTACTCCTGGTCTGGGTCCACCAAGCCTTGAGTGGACCAACAGGATGAGGTATCTTCATCAACATTTCCAACGTATTTTGCCCTTTCCCGCCGATCTTTACAAAAGTCCACTCGCCTCAAATTGCCATGCTCCTTAAGTCCTTGTAGCCCTCAGTGGGTTTTTGTTTTGTTTTGTTTTGTTTTTTTACAAAGGAAATCCAGTCCTCTGTCATTTCAATTGCCGGTTTTGTGAATCGATCAGTTGTAATTAGGCATTAGTTTAACTGTGTCCGAGTCTCCTCTAATCTAATTATATAAACATAAAAATAATATGTAGACGTACGCGTCTATTGTATATCTCAAAATATCTGGTCCGGCCATTCTCAAAAGGTTGCCTGGTCCAATTCTATTCTTTCTGCCAAAAAAATAATAAGAAAGTCTAGTCCAACGAAATACTTAGGAAAAATACTAAAAAGAAAACGTCGTCTAGTCATATGCTTTGGGCAATAAATAAAAATGAAAAAAAAGATGCCTAGTCCAAGACTCGAGCGGTTTCAATTCGTTTGGACGGTGAGTACAAACTTCTAAAAAGGTAGTGGTGGTGGATAGGCCTCTTGCATTGGGGCCACTCTTTTTCTTGCATGGCTATGCAAAGCTGTTGCTAAAGCTACCTAGCTCGCTTACTTTCTTGTAACCAACTTGCGTAGTAGGCACACCATACACCCAGTGTCATGGCCAATTTCTATGGCTGATCAGTTATGTTAAGGAAAGGCGAGCAAGTTGCCTGCCGTGTGCGCATCAGCAAGCCTTGCCGTTGCTGTTGATGATTAATATTTAGTACTGAACAGGAGGCCATCCAATCCTTTTTATTTTTCCAGGAAATTTAGTATTTCCTTGGGAGAATGCCACAAAATGTAATTTTGATTTTCCATAGGGATTTATATTTTTCTTTTAGGAATATATAGGCCCCCAAATTTCACGTTATTAGAAAACGGATGTGTGTATAAATGCAAAAAAATGAATTCCCATGGAGCAGGTTGTTTCCGAACTTTTTGCTTGCACTGATTGATGACGCATAGCTAGTCTTAAAATCAACTGCATGTATACGCATGTACTATACTAGGGAGAGATGAATTTGCGCGTGGGTGGAGGTAGAGAAACAGTCTAGCTAGCTTACGTAGAAGGCGACGACGAACACCGGCGGTGTGATCGTCAGGCAGCTTGATGGAGGCACTGAAGAATCCATGGTGGTAAGCCGACTTGGAGACGAACCCGGAGCCTGGACGATCAATCAAAATCAATCATAGTAATTAACATGCATGCCCCATCATCAATCTCATATATACTGATTTATCAATTAAGAAGAAAAGAAAAGGCGCAGAAGAGGATCGCGGAGAAACAAAGTAATCAACACTGCTACTACTGCATGCAGAAATTAAGATCAGACTAATAGTAGCATCTATCGCTTATGTATACCGGTGTGCGCGTCGAGCTTGAGGCGGACGGAGCGGCCGTCCGGCGACTGGACTAGGTTGTCACCGCCGAACAGCGGCATGAAGCCGGCTGGGAACGTCACCGGCGTCGTGTCCAGAGACGCCGCGGCCGCTGCGGCGAGGACCGGAGCCGCCGCCGCCGCCCAGCCGATGACCACCATCAGCGCAACGAGAGCAGGTGCCATGCCTGCTGTAGCCAGTACGACGTCTTGTTTCTGGACCTTGCTTTCTTGTTGGTTCGTCCATATATATGCTCGATCTTTAATCAGTTCTGTGATGAGGAGCTAGCTGCACCGGCCTGCATGTTTGGTGTGCCACGTCTCCAAGCTAGTGACGACGACGTATGCAAATAAATCCGATTTATTAATTTTTATAAGTTGTCCCTTTTGAGTTGTCTGTATTAATTTTTCTTGCTCTCCATTTCATTTCTTGTGATGTGTACGCGTAGGCTGTATCTTGGGGGTAGAGTACGTCGTAGATAGGCTAGGCAGGGGGTGGATGCAAGGAAGGGGGCCGCTGGATGGCCTGAGATCAGCAGTGGGCACGTACCGCCTCCAATCCAGTCGATTTCTCGTCGAAAACGAAGAAAAACGCTCTGTGCGAAAATTGACGTACGGCTACTATCTCCTACAATTAATTATTTCATTCATGCATTGCGTGTATGGGTTAATTTGTTCAGTCAGTCAGATGATTGACGCCATCACCTGCAGGCTGAATTTATCGGAGCGAGCCGGAGGTAATGACGTTCAGCATACTTTACACACGTCAGCTAGAAGAGAATAGCTCAAAATTAGCAACCGAAATGCAGTCAGTCCATGAAGCCACCAACCCTGCCCCTGCTTGCCTTGTGCAAGCAACAAGACAGGTAAATTGGTGCCACAACTAATTAAAATGGTCGAATCTTATATGCTCATCGCTTCTTCCTTCATGTATGCATACATGATCTGCATGGTGATGCCATCGCACGTTTGTGTACTCTTAGTTATTTTTTTCTAGATATTAACAATGGTGTGCAGTACCAAATTAATACGGTTCTTATTTATACAAGCCAACGGTTCATTTTTTCCCGATTAATATGGTTAGATTCTCTCAACGAATACGATTGTTCCTTTTAACACTCCTTGATAAGAAAAAATAGTACTAGATCCGCAGGCCAGGCTTCTCGCAATTAGTACTTGAATCCTGCTAACTACGTGTCGACCGTCAGCAGTATGATCTTTCCTTCACGACTATATATAACTAGATGATACCCGCACGTTGCGGTGGGGATTTTGTAGTATTGAAATTGACATAATTTTATAAAAGTGAGATTCAAGAAATAAAATATTAAAGAACTTTGTAGTATTGAAATTGAGATGATTTATAAAGTGAGATGCAATAAATAAAATACTAAAATATTAGAGAAAATATGTACGTATAATTTTAAGTACATGCATCAAGTGATGTTAGATACAGAAAATCGGATGAAACCTATCAATGAGTAGTGCTTAGTGGCTAATGGGCTCATATGATGATAATGAATAAATTGTATGTCGAGATAAATACTTAGCTCACTATATGTATAAAAAAGCTTGCTAATCAATGGAAGACTCAAGACCGATCAACTCTTGTATGCTTTTGGGTTGGGTACGGTGATTAACAAGTTCCGATCCTTTCTTTGTCACCGCGAACTAGTCCGTGCATGCTTGATCACGATGTCTCACCGTCCCTGCTAGCTACAGATATTCAGAAGATCACAAAGGACGAAAGTGCTCGTTGAGTTGGTTCATACTCAACTCTCCAGAAGCCCAACGCGTAAGCAGGCACCAATATATAATAATACTGGTCCATTGCTGCCTGCCGAAGCAGTTTAATTAGTCGCCTCCCCCTCCCCCGCATGCACAAAAAACAGCACAGTGTACATAGTGCAGGAGGAAAAAAAAAAGGGACAATGGAATTGGACGGCACAAGGGACTGAATGTCCACACATTTCAGCTAGCCAGGGATCGGACGCATGCCGTGATGCCGATTGTGATTTTTTTCCTGCGCCAGCCCGGACCACTTTTCTACCGAGATTTATATGCCTTATATTGTCACCACGAGCGTGGATACAGAGTGAAGTTTGAAACATAGAATTATGTAATAGACGAGATGGTGACATCAACCTAAATACTAAAAGAATGCCCATAAGTTGCTATGGTCAGCGTGCTTCGTGTTTAGCAGGTGTATGTACAGTGTTTTTCTATAAGCCGCGACCTGAATTTTGTGGTAATAGCAATTGGGTTAGAAAAAATGATCTCTTTATTTTCCAGGTCGATATATACAACGTCAAAAATAGGAGCTCATATGTGACTTACGTGTCCGTTTTCACGTGGGCTACTTCTGCAGGTCCGAATCGGGTTCGGGTTCGTGAATAAATTCTACTTTATATTGTTTCGACCATTTCCGTTGACTACAAGCAGATTTTATACAGTAGTGTCAGTTGAGGCAGAAAGATTATCATTTTAGTTTTTCATCAATATATAGAACGTCGAAAATGGAATCCGCACGCGACCCGATGTCCATTTTAGCGTGGTCTACTCCTACGGTCCAAATCGAGCTCACAAATAAATTCTAACATCATATTGTTTTGACGCTTCCCATTGACTGCAAGCAAATTTTAGGACAATGAGTTCAGTTGTTGAAGACCGATCTCACAAGGGTACCCAAAAGCCCCGTCTGTACACTGTTTAGCTACTATAGAGCACTGTAAACAGAGACGGAGTTATTTGAACAGTGGATAAACGAGGCTAGATGGATTCACCGGTGAACATGCTCTAAAGACACATGCAATTCACTCTTTATTTAATTTGCCGACCAAATAAACAGTGCAGCTTGCGACGTCTGCCATCCATTGTGCTTCGAGAAGCATGATGCTGCCACCACTTATTAAGATTAGCTTCATCAATCACTTGCCACTATGCTCATCTGATGCAGAGACCCCGGCGCGTTCGTACTCATGCTGATGGCACATCGGGATTTGTTTGATTCAGTCCAGTGTTAGTTGGCTGTTGCTTTTTTCTGTTAGATTATTTTAGCTGGGCCCATTTAATTTAACAAAAATATCAATAAATTTCAAGATATATGTTTAATACTAAAATTACGTGGGAGTTTCTTCATGGTCAATTGGGCGGATTAAATCCTTTTACTGTTACAATTCTTCAGTTGGCATAATGGGTAGTAATTGATGCGGTTAGATATATTGATGGTGCATTGATCATTACTAAAGACCAAGTGTAGATGACTAAGCTTGGCAAGAAATGGAAGACATCTGTTATCTGTGCTTGCTTGTGAGGACCGAAAAGGGACGACCTAGAGGGTGAATAGATCGATACATAAAACTTGCAACCCTCGAAACTCTCTCTTCTCAGACGTACAAGATCGCGTAGCTACTAAGAAACTACTGACCCTAGGACACGTCGAGGAAACCTTAGCGGAATCACTCTAAACAACACTCAAGAGAATGGAAGGAAAACGATCAAAACAGCACCGAAAACACAAAGCATCGTACGGTCCTGATGTGCACGGCGGATTGTCTACCTTTTAACCGCGGACTGTCCGTCGTTTAACCATTGAACGGTCCGATGGTCGAATGGCAGTGAGGCCTCGAAATTTCCGCCCTCGGCTTTGAACTGCGGACTGTCCGCGGGTCACTTGCGGATTAGTCCGCCGTTGTACCATTGGACAGTGCGATGGTCCAAAATCAGCCTTTTCAGGATGCAGAAAATAGCCCACGAATCTGACCAAAACTTGTCCAAAACTTGACCAAACAAGCTTCAAACTTCACGAAACATTAAGAGAAGCTTGTCTAAGACATGAAGAAACTTTTTCCTAAAGATCCACTCCAAAGATCCAGGATACTTCACGAATTTGAGTCCTCAAGAAGTGAAGCACGTTGTCAAGAAAAAGCTACCGGGGGCTGCTCGTGGTTCCAACGGATTTGGCACTTGAGAGCACGAATCCACCACGTCCTAGCAAGCCAAAAACGCAGCAAAAGAAGCACTCAAACTTGGCCAAATCACAAACATCGAAAACCCAAGATTTGAGCCCAAAAACCAACTTAGAAGGGGGAAGGAACAATCACTTAAGGGCTGTACGAAATTCCATCTATTTGATTGCCTCGAAGAGGTCTTAGATCCATATTACAAGATGAAGATTCATACACCAAGCTTTCTCCCCTTTCCTACCATCTTTTTGTGGAGGATAGATCACTCAAATCCTCACTAAACAAAGTGCTTTTGCTTGGGATGACAAAAAATAGGACTCTAACCCTAGCCTAAAACAAGTCTAAACAACCAAGAGAGGTAGCTTGGGGTAGCTAACCTCTTATTTATACTACATCTCTATTGCCCTAAGGCAGTTTCGCACTTGACCCCCTTACAGATTTTTACACTAAAACGTCTGTAGAGGCTAGAAAAGACCGCAATAACTCAGATGAACGGCCACGATGGAGTCCTCGACGTCTTCGATTTCTTCGCCTTCACTTGATGTCCTCCACATGTCCAGTAGCTCATCCCTCAGGGGCAACCCGGGTTTTTGCTATGCCGGTAATCTGCCCATGGTATTGTCGATAGCACCAAGAAACGGTTTTGGCCCCTTGGTTTTGACGCTCGAACCAGGAAACGATAGTTGGGCCCGATTTTAACGCTCGAACCGGTAAACGCTTGATGGGCCTCCAATCATGAGTGATTTTACGGCTCACGACACCGTCCTGCACCCAAGGTCACTCTTATGAGCTAAGACTAACTTGGACCGCAACCCAAGCCACCTGCCAGTCCGCTCGGCAGGGATTTTGTCACGCCACAGTAGCACTCGGGCGCCGCCACCAGGTCACGCTTAGGATGTGCTCACTCGTCCTTCAGCAAGTCTTCGGTGTTGACAAGCGCTCATCAAAGCCAGATTGAAGGACCGAACTCAGTACACTTGAGTCCCTCAGCTTGATGGTTGCTATAAATAACGGAATGTTCTTCTCTTTTTGTTCTTTGATCTTTTTCTTTGAGATAGTTTAAATGAACATAGCAAGCTGAACGCACTTGGGCAGGGAAGCCTAGGAACATGTGTCCTTGCGAGTGGCCGCCTGACCTCGGGGTCATACGACCGCCTGCGGGCTCGACCAATGACCGATCGGGTCGAGGGGTCCTACCCCACCACACGACCCCGTTGGCGACTCCAGCCGAGACCCCAGGGTTAGGCCCTCACAAAGGCTGTGAGGGCCCCAAATGAGCCCCATGGTCAAACAATGGCTCAAAAACCGAGGCCACATTCGGAGCATTTATGGAGGCTAGCCGTTGCACGCGTGTCAGGCTAATTGAAGGGGACCTGCTCCCTCATGCACGCGCCTAATGCACTAACGTCCGCCGCCTGACGGAACGGTGGGCCGCAGCATGCCACTGCCATCATTGTACTTTACGGGAGGGCGTGGTGACCAATCACATCCCGCCACCACAACATTTAAGGCAAAAGGAAGTGCAGGGACCGAACGACCCACGACCGGCCCCGGTCGGTCCATGACCGGTGGGAACCAGGGTCTCCTAGGCGGTCGATGGCATCGCCGTTGCGACAAGAGATGCGAGGAGGTGCCGTCTGTCAGTCTTCGGTGATTGTGGCACCACCTTCCTCTTTCTCCTCCTCTCTATCTCTCTACCTTGTAACCTAGGAGCATCGGCCTTCCTTGGATATACAAGGGGAAGTCAGGCATCGCAGGCGAGAGATACGAACAAACCCACACACATGAGAGCTCAAAGCTTCGACTTATAACACTAAGAACTCGCAATAAGAATTCAGCACACCATAGTGGACGTAGAGATTCACCCCAAATCACTCTAAACCTCTCATGTTCACCGTTGAGTCTTGAAGGCTAGGCCATCGAGACGGCAGCCCACGAAATTCCCTCGTACCGACTACAAATCTACTTGTAGTGGGTAAAAAACCATGACACTATCCAATATAAATGGTCAAGTGAACCTTTTAATCCTTGCAGTCGTGTTTATTTTGATAGCATAACTCATGTTTTAATATGTTTTCTAGATTAAAAATATGTAGTAAATTCTTGCTATTTTCAACATTTTCTATTCTAAATTATAAGTTTGTTTAGCTTTGTTCCAAGTTTTTTTCAACTTTAGTTACATCGAATTAGTTTTATTGAATCCATTGTAATATGTTTTGACTAGTGTATTTCTTTGGTATTGTGAAAAGTTATCTTTTTATATAAAACTCGGTCAAAATTACATGAGTTTGCCCTTAGAATAGAGTTAAAAATATACGATTTCTAATCGAGAGAGCAAGTGTCTCTTTAGTAGGGATCCTATACCATCCCTGTGTGGCTCTTACTCAAGCTATACCAACCAGGAGGCAAGGAATACCTTCTAATGTGAGGAACCTAGGAGCCATAGTTGGTTTTGAACCAAAGGTGAGGAGCCTAAAAATGCGGTTACCTCGGAGCACCCCTTCCACCCACCCACCACCCCACCCTTTTATTTTTTACCCCATTTCGGCCCAACATGGCCCAAACGCCCAAGTCCACCCGCCTCGCCTCCTCCTACCCTGAGCGCTGGTGGCAGGTCTTCCTCCGGCATCGCCAGCTTGTCGTCGCCAGCTTCGGGTTCGGTAGCAGGATTAGCTCCGCTCGCGGGGAAGGAGGAGAAAGAGAGGGGGTGGTAGCTGGTCAATAACTTACGGCGAGACGAGCTAGCGCGCCTTGGACTAACCATCCTTTAGAGGGTATTGTTAAAAGATCTAGCCCAAGACAAGAATTTGACCCACTAATTAATAAAAAAGCCCACAAAGGATGGGTGGATACGGGGACACCAGTCCACCCAGGTGTCCCCTAATAGCTCCTAAAAATTATGGCTTCTTCTAGCTCTTTTCACTTACCAAACATCTAATGGTCCTCAAAGCTACTCAAATTATTGCCTTGCAAAGCTCCACCTGAGATGTTGTTTCTTGAGAAGCTAGAGCCAAAGCATTTTTAAGGGATCGGAGTTAGAACCCTGCAGAACATGTTCCAAGATACCAAAGTACACCGGCTTTGCACATACATAGTGCACGGTATCAAAGCAAATTAAACATAAAAATATATATATGGGAGGCGGGGGTGAAGCGACCAAATAAAGCTCCATCAGGAACCACATGCATCACACAAGTGAATGTGAATACAGGATAAGATAACCTCATCCAATATGGTGCATTGCTTGTATGTGTGGGCCTCAGATCCTAGCTTTTCTAGCTGGCAGCAGGCTAGCAATGCAAGCTGCTCTGTATTTGTCTCTTTCTTGGTCCATACCTCATTGATCGATCAGGTTATATTACCTCTTCGACCAGTTAGAGAGTTAAGCAGTGTCTGTATGTGTGTATATCATCCATGTACGTATCTATATCGGCATATACAGAGTGGACACACATAATGTCGTTCGTTTTTTTGGTGACAGGATAGGATGAATCCCCGCGACGTCAACCCAAGGAAATCCAGGTGAAGGTGCTTGCATACATCACCACCAATCCTTTTCTTACAGTATGTACCTACTCAGGGGCATCACTGAGCCGGCGCAAACCGTGCAACGACGACACATGTCCTCTAAATCTAATTAAACTTGACATTACACATTCATAAAAGATACTTTTAGGTGATATGCGCTACGGAAATCTTTAGACTAATTTTTAAATGGAGTATATGATTTTAGGAAAAAAAATCTCAAAAACGAAAAAATACTTCATAGCATATTTATTTTTGTTAAGAGAAGAATTGATCCTTCACGTGTTTCTACTGTAGAAGTTTTATAATGTGGTAATTGTTTCAACTAATAGTTGTATCCGCCATAGAAAATCACGGGCTCGCAACAGGCACAATAGGTCTGTGCAATGTGCATCCCGGTTGCCGACTTGCCGCCTCAACCGATGTTTGGCCCTCCCAGGCCATTGCGGTTGCAGGAAGAAGGGGAGATTATTGCCGCCTGCATTTACATACATTGGCTCCAAATGATTTCAAAAAAAGGCTTAAAACAAAAATGAATTGACAGCAAACCATAAGCTAAATATGCACACGGTGTTTATATTTGCATCAAAATATGTACTTTGTATCTGCTTAGGTTTATTAAAATTGCTAGAGATTAACATACACGGAGCTTTTCACTTAAAAAAAGTGAAATGTAATTTAAAAATAGAGAGATTAGATAGCATTATAAGAAATACAGAGTTGGCAATAAATGGTACTTAAGTGATGATTGATTAGTTAAAAACAAATTAGCCAAGTGCTTGGGTCAAGATTATTACTAGATGATACCTCGCGCGTTGCTACGGGGACTTCTAAAATTATTTTAGAGTGAAATTTGAAGATGGTAATATTTGTGTGATTGCATAATAATATTTTATAGAATGTTATACTTGATAACTTATAACATATTCGTTCATGATTGAGAAGTATCAGATCTTAAATGATTGAACATACTCGCTTCCCTAATATAGCTCACATGCATGAATTCTGTTAGTCACAGAAAATCGACTAAAGACATTAATAAAAGGCCTTAGTAGGATGGTGATGTGAAGATGATGTAGATAGCTTGCATGTCGAGAAAAATACATGAGGGGGTATGCTTATATAGGTTATATAGAATTAGTCGAGATATATGTACCTTGACTTCTCAGTGTATATATTTTATTATGAAATAAAATTTCTAGAGAAATGCACGTGTCACACATGCCACCATGATTATCTAAATTATATTCCATCAAAGTCTACATGAGAGGCTGCAATCTAACAATCATTGAGAAATCAAAATCTAATCGCGTGTGTTTCCTTGTATTTTTATGCGAATATATACGGAACTTATTACTACTACTAATATCATTATTATATTTGTAAAAGGTGGAGTATTTCTACCGGCTTGATTGAATGGTTGTGGCCTATGGGGCTATGGGCGAGCCAAGGTCAGGTGAGCGCTAGGCTGGCGCATGCAGCTAGGCCAAATTGGACCTCTAGCACATTGCCGAATAAAGTATTCCTTTATATTTCTTTCTAAAGTATCGTTCTTATTATTTCAACCCAAAATTTGAGTTAAACATTGTGATGTTTAAATAAACTAATAAACTGTGAATTAGTTATTTCTCATAATATTTATTTGCATCTAATTAAGTTTTATTTCAGTGTTTAAGTTAATTTAGTATCCTTTGATCTAGAACAGACACAAAAACAATTAAATTGTAGAAAACTGTAATAAAGCATAAAATTTTAATTAAACTATTTACATAAACATTTGTTCCCTCCTCGTCACCTCCGTGTCGTGGACACCACCATCCTCTCACCGGTTCCTTAGCGACGAATGCGCCGCCCTCCATTTCTGGTAATCCCCTTCACATCCGGCCACAACCGCGCCTTGCCCCCACCCCACATCCCTGGTGCACTTGACACGCAAGGATGGCCCCCACCTTCTAGTTCCCCTCCTACTATTCTTGCCGCCGCCCTCCCTTCCAACCTTTGTGCTTTGGATCCACCATGTGGAGCGGCCCGATGAAGTGCAACTCATTGTTGAAGTCACTTCCAAGTTGATCCCACATGTCAGGCCAGAATGGGATGCTCTAGAGAAGCGGATCGCCAAACACCATGACTTATTACCTAATAGCTTTTTTCAAAAGTGGCAAAAGGTTTAAGCCAATATTGTATAAATCAGTGAGGGTAAAAGACCATTACCATATAATGTTCTTCTCCATAAAAAAATTGTGGATAGTTATCATTTTTACTCCCTCCATCTATGGAAGAATGAAAATTTGAATTTGTCTAAGTCAAACCATTGTAAGTTGTCTAAGTCAAACCATCGTAAGTTTGAATGAGTTTATCTAGAAATGTAACAACATTTATGATATATGATATGAAAATATATTTCAACATGAATCTAACGATAATAATTTGATAGCATAAGTATATTATATTTTAATATAAACTTAGTCAAAATTGCGATGGTTTGATTTAGGACAAAGCCATAATTTCATTATTTTGTGTGTGGAGAGAGTAATGGATTAATGTAATTTTTCATGTATATATGTTATGTGAATGTGTTTCAATTCATCATCATCCATATGAACATTGACGGAAAAATAAGGTCTAAAAGCACTTATAATTTTGAACGAAGAGATAGAAAATACAATTAATTAGGAATCAAAATTACTTAGGCCCGTGTATAGGATCTAATAAATAAAACTTGTTTAGAGAATAAATTTTATGTATATTACTCCCACCATCTATGAACGAATAAAATTTCACTTTTGTCCTAAGTGGACCATCACAAGGTAAGCCTATGCTATTAGTATCATCATTATATCTATTAGTATCATTATACCATAAGTATTTTTACATTTTATATAAACTTAATCAAATATACGATGGTTTGACTTAGCACAAATCGGAATCTCATTATTTCTTGGAGCAAAAGCTAAGCTAAAGCCCTGCTGTGACAATAGAAGACATTAGCAACGAACGGGCAAGCCGATCGAATCTGTGCTGTTGGGCCCAGCTGGCCCATGAGCATACAATTGACGCAGGCAGAGGCAGCCCAACAATAATAAAGCGACTCTGACTGGTGACTACTGTATATCGCAACACCGGCAGCTTCCTATCCTGCCAACGGCTTGCTACCGTATCTTCCGCTGGTCAACACATATATACCGCAGGGAGCAGGCACGTCAGCATCACGCGGGCACGTGGACACGATGCGGGCGGAGGCGAAGCTTTGAGAGCTGTTGACCGGCCCGGCTCGCTACTCCGATGATCCTACCCGGCTGCTCGTCGTCGTCGAAGCTTCTTCTACCGACTACCAGGAGCAAGTGAACGACCCAAACGTCAGGGTGACGCACCGCACAGGTAGCAGTCAGCTCAGATCGGGCGTGGGCAGATGATAAGGCTGAGCGAAGGAGAGCCATAATCTCCGTCTTCTATCTACTATTTCAATTATCTCATTTACATCTACAATACTGTAACAGTGTGCAACCTCATCACATCTACAATACTGTAATAGTGTGCAACCTCTAATTTAGAAGCACCTCTGGACTCAGCCTAAAGGGCACAGTTCGCTGCAGGGTCAACAGCGCAAAGCTGTTTGTCGGTCTATCCTCACCGAAAAGCTCATCTATATGTCCATATTTTAAACTGCTATCTGTTTGCACAGTATGCTTCAAACTCCTATCTATTTACACAGTGTGCATATAATACGAAACGGTGTTTTGGACGCTATAAATCACTAGTGAGCATGATCTCGTAGAAGATGAAAAGACTCGGTGTCACCAGCTCTGCTTATCACATATGTTTTGCACATCTATATCCACGTTCTAGTGACACCTGTCTAAAAAAACTGCTGCCGGAAAGCACCGCTTATTGGAACATTTTAGTCCATTCAAAAAATAAAAACAAATAAAGCCGATGTTGCATCCTAGTGTTATCTATTTGTACACGGGTTTGTGTATATTTTTAGGGAGAGAAGTCAAAAATAAAAATGCTAAATGGCCGAACGACGGACCTAAGAAAAGTATCTACGGCTCATCACATTTCTATTTTATGTAACCTACACCTCGTTTTTTTTACGCTCTCATAATGTGCATAAATTGTTGCTCTATCTTGTCGGTTGTTTAAAATGCACATGTATAATTAGACATTACGTTACCTCAAAGCTTAAGGTTGTCTCCAACATGGTGTCCATATATGTATCCATGGTAGGAAATAGGCACTATAATCGCACTTTAGACAAAAGTAAAATTTAAATGTAAAAGGTAGGATGGACGGTTTGTTAGACCCAATCTGACCTCAAACTACACTCTCTAACAACGTCTCTACCAATGCTTTTGCATGTTCGTACATACTGGTGAGACCAGACTGAGAAAAAGAATGTCGTTTTCTCCAAGAATCAAGTGAACAATGGATTGTTCTACATACACGTAAAGAAAACGTTCGCGTGCGTGAAGATAAACAGCGCCCATCATTGACGTGACTCTGGCTCTTGGCTTCTACTGCTCTGCACCACGAGTGGAGCGACGGACCGGACATCTCTCTTGGCTCGGAGGCTTCGGAGGTTGGGCTCCTTGGAACTTGGACGCAACCGAGCAGAGCACTCTTCTGGGCTGCTGGCGGTGCTGTCGCCCCGGTGGATCCTATGGCAGGTGATGGTTCGTACCGATGGGATGGCACGCCGCGCGCGAGCGGGCGACATGGCGGACACATCCCGACGTCCGCGCCACCGGGCCGCCGCTCTTGCAGTCTTGCTCCCTAGCACACGACCCACCCAGACTAGCGCCGTTCCAGCACAGGGCACAGCAGCCGGTCGATCGGCCTCTGCTCTTTTTCTCTGTTAATTTAATTTACGAGTTGCAGAGTAGAGTAGAGTACTGGCAAGGAAGAAAGGGGTCGGGCGGACACTTGCAGATTTTGCATCGCGTCGTGTCCCTGTGTTGGAGAATTGCGAGAGAGCGTGACCTGACCCGTCACATCCAACATCCCACCGAGCGGCTGCCCATTCTTGTATGTCCGTCCACGGGACTACACCTCTCCACTCTCCACGCTCGGCAGGCTATCGGCATTTATGTTTCCAGAGTTTCTTGTAAAAAAACACACATCTTTTTTTTTTTGTAAAATTGGGCTGTGTTTTCTGTACCCACAATAAGTAATTTATATATGAGCACCCGGGCTAATGCAGCAGAATAAAAAAATGATCACAGGAGCAATCCATCGGGTTATCCGGGGAATAGATCATCAAGCAGTAAAAGCTCGAGGAAGTCTGACCAAATCAGCACGCTATTATCCGGTGATTGGAATCATATTTGAGCGAGGGATAAGTCATAAGTGGATGATAGAAAGAAGGACCGAGGAGGGAGTCTCCACCGGTTAGGCGGCTGGCAGATATGAGGTAGGCAGGTCAGGTGCTGGGTGTGAGGACTGATATGAGGCGCAGCGCAACAGCCGCTGGACCCAACCAAGAATCGAGCGGCGTTCCTCGGCTGGCAGCCCTGGCTATTTGCAGCCTCAGCAGAGGTGGGAGCGAGGAAAAGTACGCACGCGGCGCCACAGCTGCGGCGAAGAGTCTACGGCCACAGATGCTATGCTTGCCTTTGCTATGTATATGCCATACTGGGCGAATACTGAATAGTCTTCCGTATATAAAAGGCCCTAGATGTATGGCATTGGCAACGGGCCACACAATCCACGACACCACGTACCACAAGTATACGATGCTCTGCACTGCAGCATAGTATCTGCGTGCGTGCAGCGCGTTTTTCCGTCCACGTGATGCCGATGGAGATGGGCGCGGAGTACGTAACCAATCATCCATACAACAAAGCGGCGAGCGACCCATGCGTGGGTCTCTCCTTAGTCCTTTCCTTGTTCAGGGAAATGAAACCGAAGACCCTGAAGCAGCCGGCGGCATCTACTGCGCTACGTGCCGTGAGGCCGAAAACTGACGAGTGGCCTCGTGCACTCGCCCGTCCGCGGCACCGGTGCTCGGAAAGGAAAGGAATGGGATGCAAAAGGGCAAAAGGAGCCGGGCAAAAGGAAAGGTACCCCGAGTTTGGGGGCAGAGGCTGACGCGCCGTTGCTCCTGCATCGCGGAGACAGGCTGCTGCATGGACATCCATCCTTTGGAACGCGAGCGAGCGAGCGAGCAGAGGAATGGTGACGGGAGCTCCGGACGGACGTTATAGTTCCCTTCCACTAGTTCATCTACTATTTTAACTATTATTTTTTCTGTCTACGACTATCTTAGCTCTTGATCTCTTTGGCGGTGGCAATTCGTCTCCCACCCAGCCTTGCGTGTATGCCACATGGCGATGGCTCCGTGTGCTTCAGGACGCCTCACGGACACACCCCTCCGATCCATTGGTGCCTCACGGACACTCCCCTCCGATCCATTGGTGGCGCTTCATCCGTTCCCATATCACAACACGCACAATGGGATTATGTGGTGGATACTACCATACTAGGCTGCAGAGGATGGAACCTGTCCGCTTTCTGAAAAAGATATGCTTAGTGGGTGGTTGCTCTGCACTGTGAGGGTCCAAAGTGGTCATGTGTTCCGTCGTATCTATCCATGAGACGAGATGGGATGAGATGAGCAGGGCATGCAGCCACCAGCCAGGCAGCCAGCATGGCCATCGATCAGGCTAGTATAGTTGGTCGCTGAGTAATTTGGTAGGAGTAACTGACGCATGCGTATGTTGTGCGGCCGTGCCACGCCATCCACGCCTCTCTGCTCAACCGCCCATCGCGAGAGATCGGGATCAACCCCACCACCCAGCTCTGTTTCCCTCCCCATCCCATGCTGCCAATTGCATGCGTGTCTGCCTATCCCCCGGATCCAGTCCAGCGGCCACGTCTCCACTGTTCGCCGCTGAGGCTGTCTCCAACGGATTCAGTAAAAAATACAAAATAAAGAAGATAGTCAGTTGGAATAGTGAAAAAACAGTGGATATACCAGATTTTTAGACAATGAGTTAAGATGATCTGATGACCATTGCTTGCGTGTCGCTACCGTCCCGAGTTGTATATACTTTCGCTTTTCTCATCACACGGAACAAAACAGTGTACAGAAACGCCCATTTCTTATTACAAGTCATCTTTTGCATTGAGCCCGTAACATAGATGTTATATCCACAATAAATTGTGAAACTCCCGCACTGCACTAGTGCGCAAAAAAAAAAAGAATAAATCCCTCAGTCTGGTCCTCTTGGGCATCACAGATCACATATGCGACTTAATCCTCGATCAGTTTAGTAACCAAAAGCACAAGTTGATACCGGAAGACCAGCTAATTATGTTGGGATAACATCTGCAATGTGCTATGTCAAGACGAGATGCCAAATGGACAACATTGTGAGAGGGCTTTTATACATACCATTTTCCAAGCAAATCGAGAATACACAACCAAAACACGACTCTATTTGGTTGTAAAGTATTTCTTTTGCAGTTTTGAAGCAATAACATAGTATTTAGTAATATTATGGTTTTAGAAGCCAAAATGTGTTAAGTTGGTACCACCAAAACACTGTTTCAAATAACATGGTGTTGGGAAAAACAATCCCCAAAGCCCTGCAAAGCCCCCAGGCGGAGGTTCGGTCGACTAACTAACAAGAGTTCGGCGATGACTTCTAGGAGCAGATAGACGAAGGTTCGAAACCCAAGCGAAGGTCTGAAGCCCGGACGAAAGTTCGAAGCCCAAGTGAAGGTCCGAAGGCCTAGGCGAAAGCTTCGAAACGGGGGCGAAGGTCGGGAGGCAGTCACCAAGGATGGATCCCATCACCAAAGGCGAAGCCTCAAAGGATGTAGCGAAGGTCTCGGTGGGCCTCGTTAGATAGCCTTGGCGTGAGTTGTAAAGTAACCTAGCGAAAAGACCGATTTGTCCCCACTTATTACCAGTTTGTGCCGAGTTTGGAGGGAAAATCGGTACTCGTGCATTAAGTCAATTCGAATCCCTATGAAAGGGGGCGTCCTTTAACTGAAAAAAGGATTGAATTTCTGAGTAAAGTGGCTTTTAGAGCGGTCTTTATAGTTCTTTTTTAGCTTTTTGTCTGTGCTTCTCTTTTCCACCTTTGTTTACTACTTCGGTTTACCGAGGCTCAACACATGGTTTAACCAAAAAATGTGGTATTTTTGGAATTTTGAATATTGAACTCTGGACTTCAATTTTTCTCTGTTCTCCATGGTAGCGTGTGGAGCTAAGAATATTGTTGAACCCAACGTATCTCAATTTTGGAGAATACTTTGATTTTACTATAATATTTGAATACTGTTGTATCGATATTATAGATAAATTGAAAATATGGTATTTCAAAACCACGGTATATTGAAATTTTGTCATTTGATAGGCCCGAATAACCGCAATCTAAAACCAGACGGGCATCCGTACGTTCTAGTGCTGGTGGGAAGAGGTAGGACCCACCTACCGGCAGCACGTCCTCGATTTTCCACCACCAACGACCAAATGCAAGGCATGTACTGTAGTAGTACGAGCACGGCATTCAAATGCGTCAGACAGCACAGCATGCTATAATATGTTTCCTGCTAATCATGCGTGCTCCCGCTAGTGTTGAGCACTGCTTTTCCAGTGAAATAACATTACGTACATAGACCACCAGAACAGCAATACCACTCCACTACCATATAATTTATTTATTTATTTATCGGAAATAAAATGGAAAACAGAAACAAAGCACGCATTTTCTAATCTCTGTGGCCACCGCATGCGCTCCCGTTGTCTCTGGCCAGGTTTGGGGTTGTGCCGGTAGGAAAGGCAAGGCGTGCGTGCTGTGCACACACACACCGGCACATCACACGTGTGGAGTGGATGACGGTGACACCAGCAGCCGCGTGCCGCTGATTGTATAGCACTCCTCCTGTACTAGTACCAGGCAGGATGAAACGCGTGGTGGCCTGCGAGAGATTCGGATTCCCCTAATCCCCTGCCCCCCTGTTTCGTGGAATGGAACGGCAACAAGAGGCAACGAGGCCTTGGGGCCGTGGGTGGCTGGCGGACGACCACAGTTTTGGCCGTGCGCCTGCGGTATGAAGCGTCTCGTCGTCTCCATGGACATGCGGCAGCGGAGGCAGGCAGGCACGGCACCGCGCTTTTCCCCTTGCCCCGTCAAAAAGGGTAAAAAGGGGGCCGTACGAGACGAGACGAGGGCCAGGCAACCGAAGATTCTGGGCTCCGACCACACCGCCCACAGCGCTGACCGTGTCAACACGTTGCGCTCGTCCTGCTGGTCGCTCGCTGGATGAACGATTCGCTGATCCAGCGGCCCGCCGGCCCCCTTCCGTTCACAAATGCATAGTGCAGTTAGTTTTAGTTTACCCACGGCGATCCGATGCCACGCACACACACAAAGGCACGTCCTTTTTTTCTTTCTGCAGGAACGCTTCGTTGATTTCTGGGCGCCTGTCAACCTGCCGAGCTAGAGCTGGAGTGCGAGTTGTTACTCTACTAGTACTAGTCAACGTAGTCAACCTTATCGACTCGACTCAAAGCAGAGTTTGGTGGTTGGGGTCTTTGTTTTTTTTTTTTCCTTCTTCAGAAAGGCACTCCTCCTACTAGTTCGTAGGAGTATTACCTGTACAATCGGCTAATTTTGTGCAGAACGCGCCCAATCCGCCGGCAAGATTGTTTGCGCAGTGTGTCCGCCGGGCCACGGATGAGGAGGACGCGCGATACTGAGTGGTAGGGCAATTAATTAAGAGTTTGTTAACGAGGCCAAGTGGCAGCTGGGCGGTGGCGGCCCACCCACCCACCTGCTGCCCGCCTGCCTGTCTTTTGCGACCCAGCCTGCCGAAAGAAGCAAAGAAAGCGAAAGGCATCGGGCACGGCCGGCGCGACCGTCGCCGCGCCCGCAATCGCCACTGCTGCTGCCGGGACTGCCCTGCTCTTCGGCCTTTCTCTGCCCCCATCCCAAGTTCCCAACCCAATCCAAGGAAACAAACGAAACCAACCAAGCGGCTCGCAGCACAAAAGAACTGCGACGCGGTCAGGTCCGGCGGCGAAGTCGGACGCAACGCGACGCGATGCAGTGCAGACGGCTGGGGGCTCGAAAAGAAAAGAGTAGACGCAGCACGGCAAGGTCACCCGCGAGCGACGCCCATCCCATCGATGCCGATCGCCGCGCCGTTTCCAATAAGACGACCCGACCCCCAGACTATGGGTGGTCAACTCAGCATCATCAAACGATCGAGTAATTCGGATCAACGGGATTTAATAATATATATAACACCGGTAATATATGTATGGGGGCCCGTGCTGTTTGTGTACGCAAAGCAACCCTGAGATTGGAAGCGGTGGGCAGGCCAGACGGCAGAGCCCGGCGGAAAGCCGCGGCAACGGGGTCCGTGTCCACTCCATAGCTGTCAGACCGCGGGTAACCGCGGCCACGCCCAGCAGGAGTTGACGCGGGCACTCGTGTCGTCGTCGTCGCGGGCGACCACCTCCACCGCAGAGCCAAGCCAAGTCGTAGACATTAAACAACGACCACGGTCCACGACGACGACTCCCCGACGGACCGCCAGCGCCAGGCCGGATTCCCTTCGGTCCAACCGCGTCGCCGGCTCAACGACACAGCAGGTACGGCACGGCAGGGGCATCGGCATGGCCCCCGCCCCCGGCCGCGTCTCCTCCGTCCCGTCCCGTCACCCCGGCCGGGGAAGGAGGGGAGCTCGGCCTCGCCGCGGCAGTTGACACAGATTGCCTAGGCGGCTAGGCTACAGTGGCCACCCCGCCCGGTTGCCATGCCAGCGTCCGTGGAATGAATGCTCAGCCCAGCAGCTTTCATTTTCGTGGAGGTTGCAGCACCCCTCGGATGCTGTAGCTGTACCTCTGCTGCTCCAGGTGGTGGTGCCGTGGAGGAGCCCGTGACCGCCAGTCCCTGCACTGCAGACCAGTCCAGCGGTCCAGCCAGCGGGGAAGCATGCGCTGACCACAGTGCCCCGGCTACTGCAATTGAAGTTGAACAACCCAGCCAGGGGTTCTTTCAAATATTTAAAAAAAACAAAAGGAAAAAAAATGTCAGATGCACTGCCAAGGTGTACATGTTTGTACGTATGCGCTGCGAGTGCGTGGTTTAGTGATGTGCTTCGCAGCATCCCTGGCTCCTCCCGAAATTTAGGATATGTCTGGAACAAATAAATTTTTTAGCGTGTAAACAGAGTGAAATTTGAATACAAATGATACGCTGAACTCCACCTTAATGATAAAAAAACGCATCATCATGTAGTGGAGCGGAACTCCTATGGCGTGTCCCGAGCAATGTACAAAACTAGAGGCTAAACCGAACTAAGACCGGAACATCCTTGAAGGGCCAAATCTGGTTAGTCGATCGAAACTTATCTAATCTGATCTCAAGGCCGAACCAGGACACGTGCCGTAACGTACAATGACACATGACATAACCACATGAACAAGCTGGGGCGCACGACTGTAACGCCCCAAAAATTCAACGAATAAAAATTACTAAATTAAAGCACCGTGAGTCTTACAAACCTATTTACAAAATCTAATTCAACAAATTTTCTGACTCCTCCACAATATCCATTCAAATATCCACACAAATTCCCCCCATTTCTCCTCTACAAATTTCTACCAAAATCCCTCTGCAAAAGTCCAAATAAAAAAACACGAAAAGAAAATAGGAAAAATCCCACCCTCTCCTCTCACTGTCCGGATCCGGGTGGCCTAACTGTCTTTTACTTGTGCGCATGTAGAAATATCTGTCCGGGTAGCCTAACTGTCTTGTACTTGTGCGCACGTAGAAATCGAACAAAGCTTCTGTCCAAGAAAACAAGGCATTTTAGAGATTCTCGGACAAGTTAATGTAGCAACAAAATTACCTTAGTGCCCCCTATTTATTTGGTTGTTTCGGTTGAGGATGGCAATGTTCAGCCACATGCAAATCTAATCCCATGATTCATGCATGGGAATGGAGAGCTTCGTGCCTTTTTTCCATGGATCCATTCGAGTAGGACGCCTTGTGTTATGGGACAAATTTTAAACCCCCGAATGCCTTGTTTCGGGATGGAGGGAGTAGCAACAAATCATAAAAAACAATGATAAATCTTCGAACTAGATCTAAACATGTAGATAATTAGCAAACCATGCCTAAAAACGCTTCAGTACAACGTATACCATGGATAAAGCAAACACCTATGCCGCCCTAATTGACCCATATGATTATATTTGGGCACCATGCTGCTTAGCTATTAAAACCCTAGAACAAGTGTGACGATGCGACGAGTTGTTGATGGATCATTGACTCCTCTCACATTACATGATACGTACAGATTTATGTCCATACAAGCTTGCTACCAAAGGAAACCAACTATCCTACTAGATCATGACTAGATACAATTTGATACAAAGTGGGCCTTTCCTAGCATACTGGTCTTGAAAACCATCTCTTTCTATCAATCGAGCTCTTACCGGGCAGCCTTCGTGTCCGCTTCCCTAGGTTCTATCTATCATATACAAGTATTTGGCGCCAAAAAATACTTTATTCCCAACTTTAGCTATGTATTTATTGTATCTATCATATACAAGTTCATTCAACATTTGAGCTATTTGAATAATTGATTTTTAGGGGTTCTTTATTTAAATTATCTTGCTTCTCAATACTAATAATAGAAATATTGAATACTATCTTTTTCGTTATTTTTGGTTCCAAAATTTAACCATTGTACTTTGGGCTAGTTTGAATGTTCTTGGATTGAAGTTGTTTGAGGGTGATTGGAGTGGATTTAAATCCACAATAGATCAAAAGCACCCTCAATCCCTCCCAATCCACTCCAATGCCTCTCAATTCATGTATTTTGCTTTGCAATTATGGGAGTCATAGCTAAATATATATAGGAATAAGTCCATATTTGGCGTCACTGTCTAATATTAACCCCCAACTCCAAAACCATCTACTTTTGGTATCTCATCTTTGGATACAATTTAGTTTTAGCCCTTGACCAGTTTAGAGCTAGTGTGGAGGTAGTATTTTTAATTTAGATGAGATAGAGTACATAAATAAAGGTGAAAAAAAAACTCAAACATCACCAAAATTTTAGGAAAAATCTTAGAGATGGTTTGAACCCAAAGAATCAAAAAAAAAAAAACAACCTTCGTTCTGCCTAAACCGCTTTGACTGACAATATTGAGGGCTGTTCTTTTCGGCATTTGTGCAGGAGCTTCTTTCTGCCATACAGGACACCGAAGGTTCATGACCATTCATTTCTTGATAGACGTCTCTAGAAGATTAGAATACAACTTGAGCACTGTGTGGCAGAACTATCATGCGCTGCTAATGCTGAAAGAAACTGAGCTGAAAGTCAGTGTACCCAAACTAAATACTATTGTAGTTTGTGGCTAAAACAAGACAAACCGAAGAGTTGGTGGCAAGATTACTTATCCTTATAAATGTTTTGTAATCTAAAATTAAGATATATGCATTAATGAGGCGGAGGGCGCACAGGGCAGAGTAGGAAGAGTTTGGAGCGCTGATCTGCATGTTGCTTTTTGGTACCGAGAGCGAGAGGGGCCGTGGTCACGTGGAAGTGGCGGATAGGCCTCTGTTTTTTGGGCCAACAAAACAGGCGAAATCCACTGTTGGGATGCTACCAGAAGCAGTGGTCGCAGCGCGTGTGCACGCAGCGAAATGGGTCGCACAACACGAGCAGCAGCAGGCAGAGCGGTGTGGACGTGTGGTGTAGGGCAGCGCGCTTTTTAGGCCAACTGCCCGCCCGGTGGCGTGGCCAGGTGGATGGGATAGGCTGTAAAAACTGACGCACATGCAAGCAGGTGGCAGCCATCCGCCCATCCCTCGTCGTCCCGTGCTGTACACTAGTAGGGACTAGTAGTAGGGAGTAGGGAAAAATACTAGTACCACTGTTCTCCTACCAGCATAGTATACTCCTCTTCTTTTAATTGACACAAAATATTAAATTAAAGAGCGACCACCCTGGCAATGTGGGGGCGGGACGGCACGGGTGGACGTACGAGAGAAACAAATGAAGAGCGGTTGCTCCGTTGTCTTCTCTTCGGTTGGAGGAGGCCGGGGAGGGGGGGAGGGAAGAAAAAAAAACCCAACGCGGTTCCGTTAGCGGTGGGCGTTCGTTTGGTGGAACGAACCCTGAACAGCCTCCCCTCGCGCACCGGGGGACGCGGCGGACGGGCTCCCTTCCCACGACAACCACCCGCCGCGGAGGGGAAAGCGAGCGAGGACGGCCACGGGGCGGGCGGCGGTACGAACCGTCCCCTCCAGCTCCACGGCGCCCGTGCCCGCGTACCCGCCGCCCGCCCGCTCGGGCCTTCCCTTTCCTCCCCAATCCCCACCCCCCCTGCGGCCCTTTTGCGGTCTGCGGGTTCTTTTTTTTCTTTCCCCACAACGCCCCCGCCTCGTTCGTCTTCGGTTGCTCCAACCTCCCACCCCAACTCCATCCCCAACAAATACTAACCACCCACCGCACCCACGTCTCCCCCACCGTCCCGTTCCGTCCCGTTTACTCCTCCCTCCCTCTCTCTCTCTCCGCCTCCCCCGCGGGCGGCGGCGCGCAGGCAGGCCCTCCCGCCGGGCACCGCCCGGGCGGGCCCCACCGCGCTCACCCTCACCCCCATTGCCTGGCCCTCCCTCCCTGTCCGGCGCCGCGCGGGAAACCAACCGACCCCGGACCCAGGGAGGAAGAGGAGGAGAGGCAAGGAAGGGAGGGGGAGGAGGCGGCGCCCTCGGATCCCCGGCCTTCTCCCGCTCGCCGGGGCCTCAGGAGGGGAATGTGGGACCCGCGCCGCCGGCGGTTCCCCTAGAGCCTTCTCCGCGACTCCGCCCCAGCGACGCGCGCCATGGTGAGTCCTCCCCCTCCCTCGCGCAGATCTGCGCCGGTTCCCGCCTCGCAGGCCTGCGCGCCTCTCGCTCTCGCCTCGCGCGCGCGCGCTTTTTTTTTTCTTCTGTTTTCCTGCCGTCGAGTCGACGCCGCCGCTAATTGCACGACAACGCCGCCGCCGCCCGCTCGTCTACGGCCTAATTGGCTACTGTTTGATCCGTCTTCCTCCGTTTCCTCTGTTCTCGCTCTGTTCCCGTTGCTCCGCACCGAACAAATCAAATGAAATCGTCTAATTCTCTCCCCTAGAGCGCAGCTCGTCGGTTAATTAAGGAAACCAGCGGATTCCGCCTCCAATTGCAGCAGTTGTTCGGGTTGGAAACTGTCTTAGCTAGGCCACGAGTTCGTGAATTGCTCCTCCTCGCGCCCGCCGCAGCCCCAATTCGGTAGTTCCGTTAGTTTGCCGCCTCCCGGTGAATTCCTCGGCCCCGTCAATGCGGGAAAAGTAGGCGCCCCCCCTTTGCCTTTCCCGGAAAACTCGTCAAATCCGGCCTGCGTGCGTAGGATTACATCAGATTCACACGCCGCAGGCGCGGAACAGGTCAACACAAGCCGTCCTAGTTTTCACCATCACCTGTCGTAACGTGGAATCGTCACGCGCTGCTCTCTCCCCGTAGTACGCCTATCGGCCTCGGCCCATCTCTTTCCTAGTTTCCGTTTCCTTTTCGTTTGGGTTATTGTATGAGGTTGGAGATACTACTCCTGCTGCCGAATTACCACCAGTACAAGCCAAGTTTACGGGGGCGTCTGTCCGATTCTTGCCGTGTGGGCCTTCCGTTCCGTCGGCTCGGCTTTGTGCGCCTGCCACCTCTCCTCTCCCGCCGCCGCTATTTCCACAGTTTCTTCTCTGCTCCTGCTCCACCATGGGCGTGCCGCATGTGCGTAATTGCTCGCTCCCCGTTTGACCGCGTCTGCTTGGAAGATTTCTCTTCTCTTCTCTATTCTTTTTCTTTCTTCGCAGAGGGGCCTACACGCCGTTTTTTTCCCCTGTGTTCTCATTATACTTGATGGATCTCTTATTGTTCTAGGTCTGTCAAAAATCAAGTTAGTGGCCTAATAATGTTTTATTTATGTGTTAACTGCCACTGTTATGAACAGTTGCTTATACAAACCAGACCGCCAGACCGGATAGGTAGCTGCAAAAATCCAGACCGCTGACTGATTGCGACTATGGTTGTGGTAGGGAAACAACCACGATGCTATCAGTACCTACAGCTTTCTTGACTTGTTGGTGCTCTTTTGGTACTACTACCTCAGACCAGATTGTGGTCGCGAGCTATTGTTGCTGACTCAGTCTTCCGTCTCTGTTGGTCAAAGCATATCAACCGCAGTAAATGACAAGACTGACGTGTTTACCTATGCCACAGGTGGAGGGCAGGAGCTGTCTCCCTGCAGAGGTCAGGAATGGGCTCGAGACCCTGAAGCGAAGGAGGCTCGAGAGGATGCGATTGAGTGCTCAGAACGAGGCGGGTGGTGACAACCCTGTGGTGGCCGCAAGAAGCGGTGGGGATGCCTTGCGGAGCCCCGCCCCCGCCAACTGTGGAGTCAGGCTGCATTCCAGTAACAGTGCTGGTTTACCTGGAAATGTCCAGGACAAGGATCCTTTTGCAAAGCGCAACGTGGAGAAGTTTGATATGTCCAACCTTGAATGGATAGACAAGATACCAGAGTGCCCCGTGTATTGCCCCACCAGGGAGGAGTTTGAGGATCCAATTGCTTATATACAGAAGATTTCACCCGAGGCTGCAAAATATGGTACTTAGCATCATCCGCATCGTAGTAATGCTTCACCCGTTGATCCAACGGCCTCGCTGGGCATTTTGAATGACAAATATGTTGCTTCTATTTCAGGTATTTGTAAAATCGTGTCTCCTGTAAGCGCTTCTGTTCCTGCTGGTGTTGTTCTGATGAAGGAACAGCCCAATTTTAAGTTCATGACTAGAGTTCAGCCCCTTCGTCTTGCTGAATGGGCTGAGGATGATACGGTCACTTTCTTCATGAGTGGAAGGTATGCCCGCTATTTGTCTGTTTTCATTATTACTGCTTTAGCTTATGTTCCGAGCATCATCATAACTGGCATGACTCTGCAGAAAGTACACCTTCCGGGACTATGAGAAAATGGCCAACAAAGTGTTCTCCAAGAAATATTCCAGCTCTAGTTGTCTCCCAGCTAGGTATGTTGAGGAGGAATTCTGGCGTGAGATTGCTTTTGGCAAAATGGATTTCGTAGAATATGCTTGTGATGTGGATGGGAGTGCCTTCTCTTCTTCACCTCATGATCAACTTGGGAAAAGCAACTGGAACCTCAAGGTGAATATTCGGTTTTCCATGCGTGTGGGGTTGTGTGCTATATCTGTTGCATGATCCTTATTGACTTTCTGTTTTCGCGCCTATAGAATTTTTCACGCCTCCCCAGTTCTGTTCTGAGACTTCTTCAGGCACCAATTCCAGTAAGTAATGTACTTATTGTATTAATGCTGTACATTCTTTACCACGGTACGTGTCATGATTGTAAACATTCTGATTCGAAAACAGGGAGTGACAGATCCAATGCTTTATATTGGGATGCTCTTCAGCATGTTTGCTTGGCATGTGGAAGATCATTATTTGTACAGGTAAAAAATCTAGAGTCTTGTCGAGAATGATTACTGATTAGCTACTTGTTTTAAAGGCTTGGAATCCTTACATTTTTTATCATTTGACCAGCATCAATTACCATCACTGTGGGGCATTTAAGACATGGTATGGAGTACCAGGCAATGCGGCTCCTGGGTTTGAAAGGGTTGCTAGCCAGTATGTATATAACAACGACATTTTGATTGGTGATGGTGAGGATGCAGCATTTGATGTTCTGCTGGGGAAGACAACAATGTTCCCTCCAAATGTCTTGCTAGATCACAATGTTCCTGTATATAAAGCTGTACAGAGACCTGGAGAGTTTGTTATTACTTTCCCTCGTTCCTACCATGCGGGCTTCAGCCACGGTATTCCTCATGTGTTTCTTGCAAAAAAAAAAAAGTATGACTGCATTATTGCATCTATATTATATATCCTAAGGAATTTTTGAATTACCCAGGCTTCAATTGTGGAGAGGCTGTTAATTTTGCTATTGGTGATTGGTTTCCTCTTGGTTCTCTGGCTAGCAAGCGCTACGCACTCTTGAACAGAACTCCATTGCTTGCACATGAGGAGCTACTTTGTCGTTCTGCTGTGCTTCTGTCTCAAAAGCTGTTGAACTGTGATCCAAGATCCTTGGCTAAGTCAGACCATCCATATTCCCAATATTGTGTGAAATCCTGCTTTGTGCGTTTGATGCGATTCCAGCGACGTGCACGTGACCTACTTGCTAAAATGGGTTCTCAAATCTGCTATAAGCCAAAGTCTTTCCCGAATCTATCCTGTAGCATGTGCCGGCGTGATTGCTACGTCACACACGTGTTGTGTGGATGTAACTTTGATCCTGTCTGCCTGCATCATGGTAATTTGTGCTAAAGATTGCTGCTTTTGTAGCTTTTAATTATTTTTTTGGCTAATTGTTTGTTTTAATTGGGGATGCAGAACAAGAACTGAGGAGCTGCCCTTGTGAGTCCAGCCGTGTTGTCTATCTTAGAGAGGACATGCTCGAGCTAGAGGCTCTATCAAGAAAATTTGAGCAGGATATCTCCTTGTATAATGAAAGGAGTTGCATTGACTCATATAAAGAGGAGGAAAGGAGTTGCATTGACTCATGTAAGGATGCTGAGGTATCTGATTTTAATGTTGAAAGTGTCCCAAATTTTGGGAGTACACTGGATTTGGGCAGCAATAAAGCTGGCAGTCCAGGCTTTGTGACTGCTGATGATTCAAAGAGTGCTCCTGCAGTATTAAGTTTGACATCTTCGTGTCATGGGTTTCCTAGGCATTCAGAAGCAAAGGTTGGTTTACTAGGCTTGTGTTGAAACATATTTCCATCTGATATCCAATTAATTAATATTCTTGCTCTTTTAGGTCCGAGCCGCACAAACTAACCAGATTTACTCCGCTGCCAAGCAGGCAATAAAAACATCAATTATCAAAGGGACGAACACAGTGGACGAGAGATTCATCCAGCATGGATGATGCTTGTAATGAACTGGGTTCATGTAATGCTTCAGCCATGGACTGCAGTGATAATTCTGATTCTGAATCTGAAATTTTCCGAGTCAAGCGCAGGTCCACCTCATTTGACAAACCTACTTCTGACACAAAGACATCGATCTTGTCTGAACAGCAGGTGTGTTTGCTTTTGTCCTGTGGACTCTAATTTGTATTGGAAGTGAGGAATCCAATTTGTCCACTCTTCACTTTAACCAACCATGTAGAGTTGCAATATTTCCTGTTAGTTTATGGGTTCACCTGGGAAAAGCATATGCATGATAGTGAAGTGTGGTGATACCTCATGTGTCGGGTCACATAAACATCCAGTTTTTAGCTAGTACTGCCTTTGTTCCAAAATGTCAGGTATTTTAGTTTTGTGATCAAGGTATATATATATATATATATTATTTCTCTCGAACACGCATGAGAGGAGGTGTGCATCGTTCTATATAAGAGAGGGAAAAAAGTGGTAATAAGACATTTCATGCTGGACTCTGAAACATATTTCATGTTGGCCTTCAATGAAACGTTGCATTTTTGGAGTAGGACAAAACTGAAACACCTTCACATTGTGGACGAAACTAAAACCCATCCTCATTATATATCATTTATTATCTGAGTTTCCAGTTGTATTCAACACCTAAATTCTTTAAAGCCCAAAGTTAGTAACCCAAGATAAGTTTGGAATTTGGACTGAGAAACTCGAATGGGACATTCTAACCAGTTTTCATAGTGTGGACGTGCTTCTCAAATAGTATTGACTTGCTGTCATTAGGTTCTGAGGCGGCTGAAGAAGGTGCATTCTGAAGTACATCGGGCCAGTATGCGTCCGGATGAAACTGATAATTCCTCAGTTCGTTCTGTCCGTATGAGCCAGAAGAACTCAAACCCTTCGTCTTCTGATGATGAAAGAGAAGATAGGGTTCCCATTTCTTGGAGGATAAAGCTGGCGGCAGTTGGAAACTCAGCATGATGTTACAGGTCATGGTGCCAAACTACAGTCTTATCCGTCTTCCAGCAGTTCTCAAGAACTTGTGGAAAGAACTAGAGATGCCTCAACAGAGTTCCGTCCCAAACGAGTGAAAATCCGACTACCTCCTAGTGCCAGTAGACAGATTGAGCAGCAGCGCAGTTCAGGGCAGAGATTTGTGAGGGACGACAAGTTGTTGCTTGGTTTTCCACGTACATTTTAGGGCAATCACAGGTGCTAACCTCTACTCAGCAGATGAATTGTTTGTTTAGGTGCATTTATAACTAAATTACGAGGTGGCAGAAGGGAGTGGGAAGAATCAGGTGGCGGTTGTGGCAGCTGATTTGATTAGCACAAGTGAAGACTGACTTTAGAATGGGCAGCAAAGGAAGTGGCTGGCTAATCGATTCTTTTGTGCAGCAGGGCCTCCAATTTGAGGCATCTGGGGGCACTCTTAGAAGACACGTGATAATATTCTTGTTGCTGGAGGTTCTCGGTCACTGCCGATGGCTCTTTGATGCTTATCAGTGACAGAAAGTAAAGAGAACCTCGCTACTTTGATTTCCGTGCAAGTGTTTAGAGCATGTAGCTAGCTTAACTGTATATCACTCTCTCACTGTACCTATGGCCTTTCCTTCTGTAATTTTCTGTAAACAAGCTTAGCTGCCACACTATGGCTAACTCTATTCTTTTGTTGCTTTAACTTGCTGCTGCTGCTTATCAATCAATTCAATAGTGATTCAGTTTCTTCTTCCAATCCTTGGTATCCTGCAATGTTTTGGTTCTGCTGCTCTTTGCTGTCGTCAATTGTACTCCCTCCGCAAGAGGTTTTGGCACAAGAGCCTCACTTCTGAGCTCTTGAAACCCTTTTTATGTTTAGAATAAATTGTGAAAAACATGATCCTTACAGGTATAGCTTTGGTGATAAATGACGATCATAATTGGTATGAAAGATCCATCTATAATAATCGTGTTCATTGGTGAGAAAAAGACTCTTTAACTTCAATTTATCCACAACGGCTTTGGATTGATCATCTAGGCAAGAATATGAAGGATTGCTAGCTCTTAGTGCTGAAAAAAAAAAGAATTGCTAGCTCCAAGTGCTGAAAAAAAAAGACAATTCTTTTCTAGTTCATAGACAATCGTACTATATCAATGCTATATTTAATCTCGACTTTATATTTTTCCTAAAGCCTATACACATAAAAAGTGTTAAAACTCACGAACACTTGTATGAACTAAATAAACTTCCTCGAAAAGAAATCATCACAATCCGAGTTAAATTCAGCGTAAACCTAATTTTTAGTACACACCAGACCATCCTGGTGCGTTCAACCCGCTACCGCCCAAGTCGTCTAGTGTCCTAGTGCTCTTTGTACCCACCAAACAGTCCGGTGGTGTGTTCAGCGGACGTTTCAGGCTGAGGGGGTGGCTAGATGGTTCACCGTCCGATGTGAACACCGGATGATCTGGCCAGATCAGCCAGAGGACGCACCTGAGCCTGATTTTCAGTCGTTTGAGTGCACCGACCGACTAGTGAGTTCAACAACTAATTGGCGCCAAAGGGGAATTCAAATCGTTGTACGCACCCGACCGCCTGGCTAGTTCAACCACTGAACCGTTCGGTGCTTGTTGCTTTTGCGCAGAGAGCGAGTAACGGCTAGTTTCTTAAGCTCTCTTGTATTTAAAGGCCCCGCTGCCCTCATCTGCTACCTTTGCCACCAGCAACAATTCATACACACAAAAGGTCACTTGAGCCCCAATATTTATATTTGAGCTTTGAGTCAAGAGACTTGAGAGAGTTAGCCTCTTGCGTGAGGTAGATCAATTGAAGACCAAGCCTTGTTACTCTCGATGATCGTGCTTGCGAGTCATGTCTCTTGCGAGCTTTCCGGAGGTTGTGGAAGAAGCAAGAGAAGGCACATGCGTGGGCATTGTTTGTGGTTTAGAGTTCACCACTCCGGAGCGAAAAAAGACATCCACGAAGAGAGCACTTGATCCTTGCACGGATCAAGAGGGAGTTTTGGCCTTGCGTGGCTGCTCCAACAAGAACTAAGAGGAGTCGCTGACTCCTTGATACCTTAGAAAAAATAGCTTTGCCTCTCTTCTTCAACTTTCAAGCAATTACATTCTACACTTTACTTTTCTAAAATTGCATGCTTGACTCTAGATTGCAGTTCTTTTGTCGTGTAGCAATCTAGACAAACTAATTAGGAGTTGAACGATAACAATATGATTTAATTGAAGTTTCAAAATTAGAAATTCAATTTATCTTTTTTTAGATATCTTGATCCTTTCGTAAACAGTTGGCTACCCGTCAGATTCCTCTGCACCATGGAGTGCCTAAACCAAAGAGCGCCAAAAATGAAGAAAAGAAAATCAACATTTGGTGCCAACACTCTAATGACCCCGAGACTATGCACCTATGCACAATCTTATCCACGATTCTATTTAAAATACACGAGTTTTATGGGAATCATGTAAGAGTCTTATAGAAAATTTTCTTTCAGATGCAGAAATACGGGATTCTACATGTTTTAAAGAGGAAGCACTTTTTTCTTTTTTCTGTCTTCTTATTCAGATGTGAATTTAGGTGAGTATGGAGTGTTATGTTGGGCATTAAGGCCTGCTTGATAGAGCTCTGCTCAATGTTTTTCGGCTCTATTCCAACAACTCCACCATGCACCATGGAACAGCTTCACCCCATAGTTGGAGTTGGCAGAAAGAACATTTGGCATGCAAAGAACTCCAGTTTCAATAATACGTTGACTTTACGAACAAATTAATGGGCTGCGGTGGAGATTGGGCTGGGTGCTTTCTGGGCTGCTCATGCATGCAGCGATGGACGTCCACCGCCAGGCGCCCTACGCGCCAGACGGGCCGAGCAGCCAGTGCGTGCCTGGCGGCGGCCTCTGGTTGGTTACGATGGTGGTTCGTGCGCTCGGATTCTATCCACAGGAGACGAAAGGGTACGAAGACGAAAGGATATGGAAACTATTCTGCAATTTTACGAGGAGGTACATAAATTGTGTTTTTAGGCCTAATTTGGCAGTCCGGGGGGGGGGGGGGGGGGGGGGGGGGGAAGGGGGGCAGCCCAGGGAGCGCACGCCTCCCCAGGGATTTTTGTGGCAACTTGTTTCCCCGGGTCAACCTCCCCCCTCCCCTGTCGTTTGTTTGGGAGCTCACTTCGCCCAGGGAGCTAACTTCCCCTGTCGTTGTTGCGCAGGCCGGCAGGCCAGGCCCATCCCTTCTCTTTGCCACTGCTGCCGCTGCAGGTATCAACTATGTATCAACGGTAGCACTAGCAGCCGTTTGCACACATTGTGAACAGAAAAAACAAGATATGTAGCGGCATTAAATAAAAAACAAGATAAACAGAAAAAAGAGGAATACAATAAACTATGTATCAACAACACAGGAACAAATTAATTCTGTCCAATGACAAGTACGCAAGGCTGTCAATGAGTTTACATAATCCGCATAAACACAACATAAATATAAATGCATACGATTATGTTCAAAATCCTTAAATTCGCCGCATCGAAAAGTCACCAAACTGCAAAAATGTAGTGTAGGTCTCATCCAAGTAATAACCTTTTTTACTTCAAACAGACATGCACATAAAGCAAAAATGACAAAAGTAAACAAATAGGGTTTGACCATCTCCTGCCATGAGAAGAAAGCTCAAATCTTTATTTGCTCCTGTCACCCGTACCGATTCATTGCTTCAGGATCAGTTGTTCTACAAATAAATAGAAGTTTGATTGGCACTAGCATTGAGTTTTTTCATCAAACCTAATTAAGATAACAAACAATAGGCCATGCACTCTCTGAATTGTATAAAAATACAGTGATCCATCAGCTCTCAAGATCAGGGAGAGGAGGAATTGAGGAAACGTTGGGCGGAGAAGGGCTAGAGGTTGTGGGTGCATCAGCTCAGTGTTGCAACTGCTACTTGATATTCAGCCTATGCATCAGCTATTTATATTGTAAAGAAAGAAATTCAACTCATCATCAGTTATGGCAGTTGTAGTACTGACTATCTAGAGCAGAACTGCCTAACCATAACAGATTAAGAAATCAATGTGTTGATGAATCCTTGCATACAAGAAAGGCTGAAAACTGTGCTACACATGATGTTATGATCTAATCTTAGCCCACACTAGTGTTGCAGGTCATGAGGGGAACTGTGAAATTAGAAAACTCATGCTGCTACCAGATTATCAGCAAATAGAAGAAAAGGGTGGAAGCTAAGGATAGTGAAAGAATAATAAAAAATACATCCATACCTCACATCATATTTTGAGGCCACGCATCACTGGTTCTAAGCAACCTACAATTAGCACGAAAGAAGACATCAGGTGTTTGTACTCCAAAGAACAACATTTACTGGATTAATAAGGTTAATGATATTAGAGTAGGGACATACCTAATTTTGTGCTTGAGCCAAATTTCTCTAACATTGTGCTCCGTTGTGGTTAAGAAAACCTCTCTATTTATCGCAGATTCGAAAACCTCCAAAGCATATGATTTCTCCTCGGCTGTTAATCCATCCATTACTTTCAATTTATCCTAACACTTGCTAATGGAAAATTGTTCCTCCTGCCTCTTCTTTTCTTTAAGAGCTTTAACTGTTTCTGCAGTTTGGATCTTTTTAAACTCCACATAACTTTCAAGAGCTGATCCAATATGGCTTTGCTTACGTTTTTTCCCACTTCCACCTTCTCTTTGGCTTGATTCTTGATTAGATGGGACAGATTGAGCTTCAGTGGGTTCATTAGTACTGACTGGGACAGATTGAGCATCAGTGGACAGAATGAGCACACTTGTGGTCTCTTGTCCATCCAAATCAAGTGAATTAGTACTCAAGGGATGGAGACTTTGTTCAGACGCACTCCTAGATGGAGTAGCAGAAGGGGGAGCAAGATCAGCAGCAGTTGATGTGAAACTTAAGGCTCCGGTAGCCACACTACCTATACAAAATGCAGCAGAAAAATACTAAGTTTACATATATAGTGCACACAAGCTAAATAGGAAGAAATAGTAAATGCAACACACACGCACCTTCATATAGCCCTTCTAAAATGTGAGAAAGAGGGAATGGCCTGTTGCGAAACTTTGCTGCCTTTGGGTGAGCCTATTAAATGCAACATGAAATGTAATTATTTATTAGCAGCAAAAGTTATCATATTAAATGCATAAAGATAGAATCATATAAAGAAAAATTACTTACACGAACCACAAGCGAATCTACCAAAATTATTCACAGCCATCACTATCTTGAATTAATCAAACTGCAAATCTAAGGCAGACAAACAAAGAAATAGCATGATGAAGAAATAATTAACTTAACTAAACAACGGTCTGCATGAAAATAATTTCACTCCATAGGAACCACATATTATTTGGGTAAGATTTGATCTTAGCACCTGAAAGATATTTGAGAAGCTCTGTCACAACTGCAGCCAAGTTCTAATTGATGTAGGTCTCTTCTCTCTGAGTCTTCCCTTGATGTCAACAAAGCATCACAACTGAACTGAAAATAGATGAATCTAATCTATCAAATATGCGCAGGTAGCACAAACTGTAACATGCACAGATAACTAATCTTTTACTAATTACTAGCACAGAACCAAGGTAAAAAAAAGCAGCAAGTTAACCAATCTTTATAGCTTAGCAACATTGAAATTGAAACAGAAAGAGCAAGGAACAAAGAGGCATAGGTAACTAACCATGCTAGTACAAACCAGATGGGCAACATAAGCAAAGCAGGCCCTTCTCGCTGGTGGTTAGTTGCCCTATCTAATTCATTGGCCTGCAACTGCAAATCTTAGTAGCTCACTAGTCGCCACTGCTTGCAAATCTCAGTAGCTCACTAGTCGCCACTGCTTGCCCGGTGCCCCCAGAACCAATCAATATACACTCCAAAAGCATTACTGCAGCTCTAACAGTTCCTACGGCATCATTACTCAAGTCACAGGATGATCTGCAAGTTCTGCAGGCAACATTTACGTTGCTACGACCAAGAAAAAGAAGGCATCTTTTTCCAGACTCGTTTCTTGACCAAGACTAGACCTGTCAACAACCAATGACAGTGTAAATTGTCCAAGATTAACCTACAGATTAGCACTTGTCATTAATCGGTGACAGAGAAACTCTCCAAGATTAACCAGCACCTTTTACTAGCACAGCACCAAAGCAAAAAAAGCAGCAAGTTAACCAGCTGGCAGCTAACAACCCAAGTCAAGCTCAAGCAAGCAGGCATCCACGGATCCACACCGAGTCTTTCTTGACCAAGATCTAGAAACCCTAGCTAACAGATGAGGATGACAAGGAAGGACCCAAGGACTTACTTGCGGTATGTGGAGGATGAGGGAAGGATGGTGTTGTGGCGGCGGCAAGCGACGTCGGCGACCGAGTGAGGATGGCGGAGGCGGCGCGGTCCAGCGGGGATGGCGGAGGAGGCGCGGTCCAACGGGGATGGCGGAGGAGGCGCAGCCGAGCGGGGACGACGAAGGGGAGGCGCAGCCGAGCGGGGACGAAGGTGACGGCGGCGGTCGCTCTCTAGCGTCACGTGGCCTCGCGTCAGCCGAGCTAGGACATGGAGGAGCGCGACCGAGCACGGATGGCAGAGGGAGGCATGGGCCTTGCGGTCGAGCGCGGATGAAGGTGGCGGCGGCTGGCGGCTAGGGTCACTCCGGAGCCGAGCCTCGCCTCGCGGCTAGGGTCGCGCTCGCGCCGGCGCCTCGGGGAAGAGACACCCGGACCCTAGCGTCAGGGCAGCGCTACCCCGGGGAAATGACGGGGGGCGGGGGCAGCTACCCCCTTGCGTGGGCTTCCAAACGGACCAAGATCTCGCCCCGGGGCCGAAATCCGCGCGGGCTGCGTGCCCCGGGAAAAGGCCGGGAATCCCAGGGGGTTTGGGCTTCCAAACTTGCCCTTAGAGTTTTTTTTCATGTGTTTCAAAAAGATATGGAGTTGGTCCAAAATTTCACTTTTTTTTAAACTGAATTTTACATAAGTGTATCTGTTTGGTCCGAAGAAATGAGAGCGGAGCTGAAAAATTTAGAGCAGAGCTCTTCCAAACATATCCTAATTAGGATCTCATTTCTTGGTACTAGGGACTATAGGCAGGGGTGGTGGTGGGTAATAATCTAAATATTTTTTCCAATCCAAATAAATCTTTGATAATTTTGTTTTTAGTTTAAAAATAAATAGAAATATGATTCAATCCATTTTTCTCTCTCTCCTCCTCAAAATTGTGTAGACGAAACTTGAGGCCTTTATGGCTTCATCACCCCTAACTATAGGGCTGTATTCGTTGCTAAGTAAAAAGGAAATGGCTAAAATATATCATTTCATTAACCAGCCAAACGGCAGTCTCTCCCGTCTTCCCTACCATGAGGATAGGGTCAGCAGCAGCAAACATGGCTGCTTGCTCCTCCGTTGCCTGCTCCTTCCCCACAAGGACGGGCCCTCAGCGGCGCGTCCCCAGCAGCCTCACTAGCTCCCGTCTCCCTCGCCTCCCAGCCGCGCAATTTCGTCAGTTGCGCTCACTCTTTGCCGACGCGTCGCCGCCGGTGAGTCGCCTCCGCCCACGAGCCTCAGTATCCGCGTCGGCCGCCCCGTCCAAGGACTACGAGGCAAGCTATCTGCAATCTCTCTTCTTTTTACCATTCTCGTGTTGGGGATTGCTTACTTGTCTGCCAGCTACCTTATTATCTGCTCATGCCCGTAACGATTGGGCAGGCACTCTGCAGTCTGACGCACCAAATCCTGTCAGTCTACTACTCTCCATTGCTCATTTATTCGTGCACTGCTTTCTTCTCATTACCATTGTTTACTTGTTAACTCTGCGTGATGTTATAATGTGGTGCCAAATGTCGCAATTAATCCAGCTCTTGGGAAAATGGTAACACGTCCTACTAGAGCAATTATCCATGTCAAAATCGAAACCACATATACTGATTGGGAATTGGCATAACCAGTAGCGACCAAAAGACAACGGGAGTGATAACCATGGAAGTTAACCATACTCTCCTATGGTTGATTACACCGTGACTCTGAAATAGATGCAGAGAAAGCTCTCGTATCGTCCTGCCGTTTCTTCCTTCGTACAGATAGTAAGACCAATGGGAACTCAAGTGCATGATACAATCAAATCAAATATAAGAATTATATTTGACCATTGCCATTGCTTACTTGTTAACTCTGCATAATATTATGTGTCGTAAATTAATGTCACAATTAATACAGCTCTTGAGAAAATGGTAACATAATTCCTACTAGTTCACCTGTCCATGACAAAATAAAATCAAATTCACATCTATTGGAATTGGTATAATCAGTAGTGACCAAAAACAATAGGGAATGGTAGCCTAATCATTGTCACTACGAAAATATACAAGTGAAACCGTACTCTCCTATGGTTGATTACATTGTCATTCTGAAATAGATTCAGAGAAATCTCTCGAACCATCCTGCTTTACTGTTTCTCCCCGTGTGTGCAGATAATAAGACCACAGGGAACACAAATGCAGGATACAATCAAATGAAATAGAAGGATTATAAGCATATGTATTGGTTAATGCGCTAGGCATAACTTACTGCTGTTCATTCATGTCCCCATGTAAAAGAAACTCTATTGGCATGGTTCTTTTCGGTGTCCTTATCCAAAATCCTGTGTAGTTCGCTGGATGGAAATGGAGAAGTGGAGCTGAGACTGGACATACAAAAGCTTGGCATAGAAAGCTCCAAAGATGTATTTGTTGATGTTGATGATACATCTCTATTGATCAGAGCCAAGTCTGATGGGACACTGAGGACTTTGATGAATGTCCAAACACTGTTTGATAGGATTAAGTCTTCTGAGACCATATGGTACACGCCAACCATTTAGTATTGCAATCTTACTTGTATGAACCTATTTATTTACTCATTCTACCTCGCAGGTTCATCGATGAGGATCAATTGGTGGTGAATCTGAAGAAAGTCGAGCACGAGTTGAAGTGGCCTGATATAGATGAATCCTGGGAATCCCTCACTTCTGGGATCACCCAGTTATTGACAGGGATCAGTGTCCACATTGTTGGTGATTCTACAGACATTAATGAGGCGGTTGCTAAAGAGATAGCTGAGGGCATTGGGTCTGTGCTGTTTCCCTATTTCTTTCTTTGATTCAACTGCTGTTCAATCTTCAGTTAGGTAACATGCTGTGCAGATTTGCATTCTAGGATGAACATTGTCAGCACACTTAAAATATGAATTAGCAAACTTGATGCCTGGTAATATACTCATAAATTTTCTGTCATGGTCTGAAATTTGTTGCCATGTTTCATGACATTGCAGGTATCTTCCAGTTTGCACAAGTGAGCTGCTAGAGAGTGCCACTCAAAAGTCGATTGATACAGTGTAAGGTTTTTCTCCCCAGTGGCTTTTCATTGATAAAAAAGATGTGATATCTGGGCTACCAGTCTTAACCAAAATCTAGTGTCAATCGAGTCATGAATGGTTGATGCTATTGCCACGAAACAACACAATGCTGCTCTTACTTTCAGGGGTGGCTTCGGAAGGTGTGGATTCTGTAGCTGAAGCGGAATCTGTTGTCCTGGAAAGCCTTAGCAGGTTGTTTTTTTAGCCATAGGCCATAGCTGAAGATTTCGCCATGATTCCAATAAAAATGGACATGTACCTGTTGCAGCCATGTCCGCACTGTAGTTGCGACACTTGGGGGCAAGCAAGGAGCAGCCAGCAGATTTGACAAATGGCAGTACCTTCATTCTGGGTTCACGGTTTGGCTGTCGGTTTCTGACGCAAGTGGTAAGGCACCCAACCCATCTGCCCCATTGGTCTGGAGATTTTGCTTCATTTACCTTGAGAGATCGAGTTGTGTGTGGTGTTATTATCCGTATAAATAGACGAAGCTACGGCGAGGGAAGAAGCCCGGAGAAGTGTGAGTAGTGGAAGCGTTGCTTACGCCAAGGCAGACGTGGTGGTGAAGCTGGGCGGATGGGACCCGGAGTACACACGAGCTGTTGCGCAGGGCTGCCTCGTCGCCCTCAAGCAGCTAACCTTAGCAGACAAGAAGCTGGCAGGTACGGTAATCCCTGGCTGCGAAAGATTATTATTACTGGTTAGCTGCATGGACATATACATACAATATAATCAACATCAAGACCAATATCAGAGTACTGATGGAATGCTGGTTTGTGTTATTGATTGGTGGGTGGACCAACAGGCAAGAAGAGCCTCTACATCCGGCTAGGGTGCAGAGGCGATTGGCCCAACATCGAGCCTCCAGGCTGGGACCCTGAATCTGACGCCCCACCTACCAATGTCTGAATCCTCACCATCCGCAACTGTATTCTGTACTAGTACTAGACTACTAGGGACGATGAACTTCAATTTCTTTGATTTGAATTAGCTATATTTAGAGCATGTTTTGATGCACTCAATTAATTAACTACTGAAAATTACAAGGAATTGGCTGATTTGGATCGAGATTCGAGCATGTCTTATTTAGCTGCAAATTATTAGCTGGTCCAAACATAGCTTTATTTCTCGGTCGGTGTGAACTCTGTTTTGTAACCGGTTGAATTCTTGGCGGCTACTACGGCTGCAGAGAACACACAGCACACGCAACAAGCTGCACACCAAACACAAAAAGATAGTGTTGTATATAATACCAACATTAATTAACAACGCCTAACTCTTCTCTCAAAAGGGTAAACGGGAAGGTAACAAGGAGCGTTTTTCGCTGAAAGAGAGCTGCATGCATAGTTTCCTTCTGCAACTGGTAAAAAAAACACCAGATACAAATTCCTCGCCAATGTAAATTCGAACAAGCAGCAGCCGTACACAAGCTAACGCAAGAGGATTTCATCGCTGCCGCCCTGGGGAGGTATTTATGTCAAGTCGGCGGTTTCTCCCTTCTCTCCCTCGCCAAAGACCCACTTCACGGTTTCGCCACCATCTCGGAAGCCGACGAGTTGGATGCCTCCCGCCTCTCCACTGGAGGCAACTGCAGCCAAATAGACAAAAAAACAAAGAAGGCTTTCCTGAGAAACAGTGTGAAAAGAAACAGATCATCAAACCACTGCTGTTCTGATGCTCTTGAAAAGTAGCTTGTGCGCTGCATAAGATAGAAGGCCTTCAAAGCGTGGCGGTCCATCCCGGAACCCCCACCAGCTGAAACACCTTCTGGCTAAAAGGGTTTCAGGCTTTCAGCAAGAATACAAGAGAACTGCACCACAAATACAAGCAGAGCGATTCACACCTTATCTTGGAGCCGCATTATCGTAGATATTAGTACTCTGTCACCAACTACATGCCTCAGCTTCTTTACCAATTCTGCACGGCTTATTTTCTTGCTCTGGCAAATACAATGTGCATGCAAATCAGTGACTTGGGACGCCGAAGAAAGGGAAGGCAACAATTCAAGAAGAAAATATATAAAGTATCAGACCTTGAATTCTTCATAGCAACCAATAACCGTGTCCATATTCTCAGGAGACACTTTGGTAGAAATTGCTGCAAACAGCATGGAGAAAGGCATCCAAGGTGAGCTTGGAGCCTTTTCCATTGAATCTCCTAGCATGGGGGCTGCGCTTCCACCTCCCAATGCTGGAGGTGCCTCAAGGTTCATCTCCTGTTTTTGTGCATAAAGGAAGGTGTTAACTTGTGCCTTAACAAACAACATAACAATCATAGCATGGTTTCACAAGGAAACTTATCATATTTGGAGGTTTCAATCAAAGATAATGAATATAGTCAGCTCCAAGTTATAATCTCAACAGTGCAATCACAAGTCAATTATTGAGTCAAGTCACACAATCTCAACACGCTCTTGCTGATCCAACAGTGGAACTTGTCTGTATGACAATAGAAGTAGACTCTATTGTGAAAGTACTATCTTGTCGATACCCCATGTAAAGCATCTTACCTCTGACATAAGGTCGGGCGAACTAGAATTCAACACCAGTGACACGTCAGATGAATTCTGACAATCTTCGTGTGTGACTAAGGAATCTGTCATAGAAAATGCTTATAATAAGGAAATTTGGATTGCCACAGATCAAGAACTAAATGAGCTAAACAAATTAAGACACAGTAGTCGCAATTAGTTACCTTTGGTTTTAGAAGGCAATTTGATGGTGACTACAAACTCAGAATAGACGTGCCTATTCAGATTCATATCCCACACAATGTAATGTTGTGGGTTTTTAAGGTCATCTACTCCACTATCAAAATAGTCACTACTAGGTCGGCACTGCTTAGATCCAGGGTGAACTATTTCTACGTTCCCCATAATAACACGGCACAACATCATATGGACTATGCCATTTTCATCAACATCAGAGTATTTCACACTGCAGAAAGTAACACAAAAAAAATACAGATATTGAATTTTGTAATGGTTAGGGAAAGGAGAAATAAATTGGTGAGGAACAAGGGAGAAAATGAAGCAATAGTGTGAACGACATGTCAGTAAAAAGGGTAATGAACTAAGGAATGCGTGAGCGGATGAAGAGATATAGATGCTGAGGTAACTGAATGTGTGAACAGTTAGAAAGCATAGATGAGGAGATAACAGAGTTAGGTAACAGGCTGCCAGAAATTATTTTGTTTAAAACAGGTAGACTAACAAATGTGTCGCTTATGCAATAATTCAGAAAATAAGAACATACCAGGCATCAGAACGGTTTGCTGGTGTAAGGAGGGTCCCCTCTCCATAGGCTGTGCACTTAATGGGCTTATGAACTTGCAAAACACCATTCAGCATCATTTCATGCACAGTGCTTTTGGAGCAAGCCAGCCATGCATAGCGGACATTTGCATTTCCACGATGACATCCAGTAACCTGCACTTGCTTCTGGTGAAGATGGTAACGGACTTGTCCACAATCATCCAATAGTGGAGTCCTGTAGATTCCGATGATGTCCTTGGATCCAATAACAGAACCCAGCCCCTGCAGCAACAATTTCTCCACGGCTTCAATAGTGCGCTGAGCACGTGATACCTCACCGGGCTTAGCTTGGTGTGGCAGCAGGTTACATGCTGTAGGCAACAAAGAGCATGGCTCATTTTCTCCAATAGCTTCTACCATATCACCATAATTTTTCCCTATGGAGCTCTTTTCAGCTCTAGCCCTCTTAGGACTGGAAACATCTTCAGTACTTGAATTGAAGTTTGAGCTTTCTGCAGAACTTTCTGATGTTCCAAGCTGGCCATTCATTTCTCGTGTCCCAGTTTGGCTCAACACTAACGTATTCATGATTTCCATTGCCAAAATCCTTCCTCATAAATATTTCCTGATCTTGCAGAAATGTTTCTGGGAAGTAGCTCCTTCCATTTTCATCGATCCAAGCTATCGGCCTCTGAAAACCGGTCTTCGAGTCTATGAATGTCATATGTGCAAAATCTAGCAAAAATAGCTGGTTCTGATATCCTGTTTCTGTGATTGTCTTTTTTACCCTGAAGTCAGCTTGGGCCAACTTGACGATCTTTTCTGGAAAGTCTTTCCAGTGAGCACCTTGGCGAAGCATAATACGCTTAGGTGGTGCGCTAGTCATGAAATTTTTATAGCTCTGCAAAATCTGCTTGTTGAAGTGGCACACAATCTTTGCCTTGCGGTCTTGATCAACATGAAACCTAACAGCAGCAGCATCGGCAGGACGCTGATGCAATTCGGAGGTGCGGTAGGCATCAGCATCATATGCAGCGGGGCTCTCCCGCTTTCTCTTGAGAGTACCCATGTTACTTTGACATTTACCCAATACCTTTCCGTTCATCGCAGCCATTATTGCTAGCAGAAATGAACACGAACCAGAGACTAATCCTTCCTAACGAAGTCAAGCCGAGAAAGTCTACTATTTACACTAATCTAATACAAAAGCTTCTGGGGAAGCTCAGCCTCATAACCAACAGTGCTAAAACGAAAGAGAGTCGGGACCAGAAACAATTAAAGACAGAATGATCCTGAAAAAGGAAGATTGAAAGATATTAGTAAGATATATTTTAATGTTGTCGCTGGTGGTTACATTAAGTATGGCCAAACAGATCATAGATGCACGTATCCCTTTTCTAGTGGTGCAACAATGCCATCCGATGTAAAATAAGTCAACGATTGATCAAGAACAGGGCATGCTGCAAGCATACACACAGTTCAGACAGATAGAGAGGTTGCCATTTCTCCTGCTATTAGTCATGAACATACAACATGGTTCATCAACTAATCTGTTGAATCATGAATTGAAGTACCTAATATTCTCTTCCATGCCCAAGTTAGTAGTTATATAATCATGGGTTTAACTGAACAGCGAGCAAGAGAACTTGAACCATATACCATACACACGCACAGCAGATGTTGGGGGCGGTAACTGTCTCACATAATAAATAATAAAAGTAAAAAAAAAAAAGCACAAGGTGCAAAGGGATTGTGCAAAAATCCTGTCAATTTCCCCACACGCATGTACGAGCAAGGATTTCAGCGAATCTAACAGGTAACAGGACCAAAAGCTGTAATTTTGACAAGTCAACAACACATGTATTCACACCTTGATCGCACATGAAATTCACATCAAACGTAACATGACTAACAGAAACAAAAATCAAAACTTAACAGATCGAACATACACGCATGTGCACAAGGGGATCCTCTTCGCCGAGCAATCAGACAAGCAGATCCGCCGATCGACGAGCCTTACCTAGGGTTAGTAGCAGCGTGGGAGTTAGCATGGACTACGGCGGACGAATAAATTGATTGCTTCATCTCTCCCGACCCGATCCCCTTTGCTCCCCCTAGGGCTCTCTCCTACCGACCCACTTTATCCCCGGCGATGGCCGGAGGCGGGGGTCGTCGCCGGACTTTCAGCTCTGCTGCTGCTTTTTTCCCCCCTCGCCGGCGATATTGGGCTGGTCAGAGGCGAGCGCAGAGCGAATCGACGGCGGCGGCGGCGGAGGGCGAAGGTGGGACGAAGGCAGGAGGCGTGCGGCGGTGGAATTATTGGGGGGAGGAGACGGGATGAGGGCGAGGTCCACGCACACGCCTTTGCCGTGCCTTCCCCCACTTGGTATTATTATTATTCGGCGCCACCCACCGCCCCTCTGCGCCTACACGCTCCCCGACACGTGGGCCCGAGCCCCACCGGGCCGCGGGTACGCGAGCGCACTAACTTGGATGCCAAGTCGCCCCGCCTGTTTCTTGCGCCGTAAGCAAAATGGCGACGCCGCTGATGCCGACGTCCGGCCATCGGACGGTTCACGGAGCCCGTCAACGGTCTCTCCCTCACATGGCAGTCGCATCGCCACCGTCCATACGTTGCAGATTTTTTTTTTAATGCGTGTTTGCGTGCGGTGCTGGTGGAGAGGCGACGTGGCGATGCCGGATTCTGAAAATGTTTCGCACAGTTCAGATTTGTCCTGGCATCCGATCAACCGGTTTTACTGTTGTTTATATACGGTGAATTACACATCATGTTTCACGAATCTATAGAGAAAATATGTTCCTGCCATCTTGACCCATCTAATTCTAAACTACACCTGCGTTTGCAGGTGGTTTCCTTCCCACTGCATGGCTAGGCACTGAATAAAGAACCAGTAAATTCGTTCCATGAAATTGTGTTGCGATTTTTCGTTCATTCTAAAAGCGACACCTAACTTTCTCATATTATATCTTCTAGCTACAAATACAGTAGCTATACGCAAATTCACAGATCGGACGGCCTTTCTTGGCAGACCTGTGGTCACTAAGATTTACTAATACTGCATTTGGGCTGAGATCTTGTCCAAGGCAGGTGTTGAGTACGAGTCTTAGTCATAGTTTACCTAACAATAGTTGATTTTGGGGATTGCAAGTCTTTTGAGTCTTGGTACTCCTAAAAAATCAAGTATGAAGACATAGAACATTCCATTAAATACTTGGGCGGGCCTTAAACTTACGATGTGTATTAGAGATAGCGATGAGAGTTTTATGTACACTACAAGAACTGCAGTAAAAATCATGGGCCATAAACCTATGCTTTTAGGCCTATACTACCCACGGAATTTAAGCTAAATTTATTCGTTGAATTTATTCTCACTGAAACTAACAGATTAAATTCGTCATCACCATGAATTTACGCTAATTTCATGGGCTTCAGCGCAAACCAACGAATTTATCCACGTGGGATAGGTTAATTCGTGGGCCATGTCAGCCCACAAATTTAACCAGCACTACTTGCACAAAAAATTACAGGCGAGCGGCCCCACACATACATTGGTAGCGAGGTGCCCGGCGGCGCGTTATGGGGACGAGATGGCCGTGGGGACGGTGGTGGAGAGGCCAGGGTGCAGCACCAGCGAGGGTTGTGGGGCAGTAGGGCGAGGTGGCCGCTGCGAACGGTGGAGCATGAAAGTGCATCCAGTCCCTTTAGTGGGTTTTGGTGATTGGATGACAAACACAATTAAAGGGTTAATGTCTTTGTTGAGTTTGAGTAGGTATTATTGGTAGACTATTTAAGTTAATCTTATATAGTGTGTCGATGAAAGAAATAGCAAGCATTTTATCAAGGAAAAAGAGAACACAAGAATGAATGGATATTATTTGGTCTTATATATGGCTTACTTGCATAAGCAAGAGAAGATTGATATTGTATTGTGTAAGTGCAATCAAGCTCCTATAAGGTTTTAGTGCATGCTGACAAGTAACTAAAAGTAACTAATGAGACATTTGAGAATGAATATAGTGATCAATGAAAGTGTTATACAAACTCATATCAAGCAAGTGAAAATGGCATACAACTTTATATCAAGCGAGAAAGTGCTAAATATGAGGTGCAAGCAAGAAAAGAGACCCCTCATTCATTTCAAAAAAAAATTTTTTTTTTGAAGTGGTTCATTCTCAAGATCGATCTTCATTAGTGTTGCTTATTTATATATTTAGTATAAGAACCGTCGTAATATAAGGGGTCACAAAATGCAGTGCTTTCTAGTGCCATTGAGCTCGCAAGGTCCTAGGTTCTTTCAACCAAATACAAGTCTCGGCCACCGAAATCTAAATTTGCCAAAGTCAGTGCCCACTGGTTGGACCCACTGATTCAACCGGTCTGTCCACCTAGAACTGGTGTTTGTTCTGCTATGCCCATCCGTTCAACCAATCAGTCATCCTTCAACTGGTTTGCCTAGTCTGCCTATTCCTATCGGTTGGATTGGATCACCGGTTGGATTAGCAATGGAGAAGAGCGAGTGGATGGCTTGGCACCGAGGGACTAAAGTAATGAATGGTTACGAGTTACTAAGCATAAATTATTGTTGAATCATTAAGAATCAATGTGCCTCGAGGATTTGAAGAATCTCAAGTCATTATCTCAAGGAGAATATGCTTAAGACGAAACATGATTAATATTGTTGCAAGCCCTCATTTAGTGAATTTGAAGACGTGTGGTAAGATTGAACATAAAAAGGTCAAGTGATTAGAATAGATTTTATCATCAACCTTGTGTATACGTATGCCACACTATAAGAGGGGATGCAATTGGATGTTTTGACAAGTCTCCGTGCTCAAACTAACCAAGCTCATGTGCTAACTTGAGAGAAACACATATCACAACACTTGCACTTGATGGTATTGGAGCTTGATCTTAGTTAGGTTGGATAGCCCTTTAAATAATCTTTGTAGATTGTCCAAGCTCATCAAAATTGGGCTTGGGAGTGAAAAGTTAGTGTATACCTCTCAGCCCATCGATCGGACCCACTAGTTCAACTAGTCGTCTATGTTTTAAACCCGTCTACCTCTTCTGAGTTGGTTTGGAGCCCATCGGTTGGACTGGCCGGTAACTGGTCATCTCTATTTCAATTGGTTTGCCTCTTCTAAGTTGAATTGTGCTACCTCGCTAAGCCTCACCAGTGGGCACTGCGTCAGCATAGTAACAACTAGTTGGTTGGTGGGGGTATTCATACCCCCTCTCCCCTCCTTCCTATAGCTTACTCTCAACAAAAAAATGAACTCTTAGCAGCCATTTGATCTCTCTCCTCTCCCCTCTTTGTAAGGCCCCTTGCCAAGTCTTGTAAGTTGTGTTGTAGCGATAGCTGTAGTGCTAGCAATGAGATGAGAGAGAAAGGAAAGAGGGAGGGAGCATCACGGGTGAGATAGTGATAGATGGTAAGAGGGAGAGTGAAATGATTTTGGGGGGCCACATGGCAAGAACATTTCCTAAAGTGGTATGGGCCTATTTGAAACTACCTAAAATGTTTATGGACCTAGAAAGTCATTTTTCTGAGTTGGTGGATCTAAGTGAAATACCATCATAAGTTAATGGACCTCCGATGCATTTATCTATTTACCTTATGACATTGGATCTAATTAGATGATTGATACCCTAGCTAGAGCTATGCTAGTTAGATGTTCTAGCTACATATTGAACTATCTATGTTCTCTGTCTTTGCTTCTCTCTCTTTATTTTATTTTAATTGTGTTTCCATCTAGCTATCGCACTAGCCCACATTTCTAAGCATGCTCTAATGATTGTTTCATTTTAATTACATTGGGGTGTTTGGATACCAGAGCAATAAAATTTAGCCCACGTCACATCGGATGTCTCTATGCTAGTTAGAAGTGATAAATATGGTTTAATTAGAAAACTAATTACATGGACAAGGAGTAAACGGCGAGATGAATTTATTATGCCTAATTAATTCATAATTAAAGAATGGTTACGATAGCATCGCATTTGCCAATCATAGATTAATCAGGCTTAATAAATTCTTCTCGCCATTTAGCTCTCATCTGTGTAATTAGTTTTATAATCAGATTATATTTAATACTTCTAACTAGCGTCAAACATCCGATCTGACATGAGCTAAATTTTAGCCAGGGGATCCAAACACCCTCAATTATGTTCCTATTGATTCATCATATGATTAGAATAGTTATTTGTCATATGCAATCTATATTTAATTATAGATTTGATTTATTAGATTAGAGAGAAAACACTAGTTAAATCATTGTTGATCCACAAATGTGATAAACCTTGAATACTTATCTCAGGGATAGGCTACAAATAGTATTGTTCATTTGCAGGTATAAGTTTCTGCTTCTAATTTCCGGCGAGGAGTTATTCTAAAGTGTATAGATAAAAATGATTCTCCAATTTATACTAAGAGCGAGCCTTTCTTAGCTCATATCCGTGTAATTAGTTTTATAATTAGACTATATTTAATACTTCTAACTAGCGTCAAACATCCGATGTGACATGGACTAAATTTTAGTAGGGGATCCAAACACCCCCATATGTTCCTATTGATTCATCCTATGATTAGAATAGTTATTTGTCATATGCAATCTATATTTAATTCTAGATTTGATTTATTAGATTAGAGAGAAAACTCTAGTTAAATCATTGTTGATCCACAAATGTGATAAACCTCGAATACTTATCTCGGGGATAGGCTACAAATAGTATTGTTCATTTGTAGTATAAGGGCATATTTAGAAGAGCTATTTCTGCTTCTAATTTCGGGCGAGAAGTTATTCTAAAGAAGTGTATGGATGAAAATGATTCTCTAATTTATACTAAGGGCGAGCCTTTCTAGTACCATTTTTCACATGAAGAAAACCTATACTCCTTGCATTGCCCCGCTGCACAGAGTCTGGAAAGGATTAGATATGGTCTAAAAACGATAGATGAAAATATTTTCATCCTTTAGTATTTTATTTTCTCATTTTGTCTTGTACCCATATCCACTCGGTATTTCTCCTGTCTTGAAATTAATAAAAAAGAAAGGTCATCAATCAAGTGGATCTTTCTCCTTTTAATTCCTTCTTTCAAATTTCCTTTCCTTTCTTCCTTGATTGCACGATCGGTCATGTTCTTTCTTTCCCTCGACGCCCTCGTTCTTCGCATGATCTTAGGCTCATCAAATATGTTGGCTGGTGCGAGGTTCACAATGTACGTGCCACATGTGTATCTACGCTAATGATTTTATAAGATAAACTTTACGTAGAAATGGACTCTATGTTGGCCGTGAAAAGTTATTTTTTCAACTCCTAGTCTCAATTTATTTCACACTCACACTTTATGGAATTCACTCAGGAAGTAATTTAAAAATTAGCTATTTGGTAAAGCTATATTAAAGGGGATCTAAACCAAGCAGAGATAGAGTGAATTGGGTCTCAATTGCTGTACTAAAACTTAAGACTCAAACTATTGTACAAAATAAAACTATCTCGGCCTACACCTGCTAGTTAACACCTAAAGTTCATCTAGTGTGATCCATCACGTACCCAAACGACTTAAAACCTATAGTCAAACCTAATCAACAAAGTGCATGTGGTAAGAGTAAATCCGAAAATATAAATATGACTGTGTAAAGGGATTAATGCAAGAGATGGAAACTCCTGAGAAGACATGAGGATTTTTCCTATGATTCAATTAGGGGCCTACTCGCCACTCTTACTCCACGTTGTCTCACCACCCGAGAATAGAGCTAAGTACTGAGTCTCTTCCAATCACTATTCTGCTCTGACCATCAAAGCACGTTGGCGAATAAAGGCTGTGCCATTAAGTCACCAAGTCAAGGCCACTGCCACCATCTCTCTCGGTCTCCATGGCATTGTCCTTGCTAGCTATGATGTTTTATCACTAGGATGGGGTTGCTCCTTGCCCCTGCATAAAATGTCATGCCACTCCACACCAAGTTGGAAGGTCCAACAACTAGCACAATTGCTTGCGATAGAAGAGTTGTCTTGTACATTCAACTATCACAGGAGCTAACGCTCTCTTACAAGTGTGCAAAGACCCAAGATTGGTCCTTTAGCATTCTATGTGGTTTATAGGTGTCCTTCAATTGTTCCAGCTATATGGATTCCAGCACAATTGATTCAATAGATGTGGTATAAATATCCTAAGCTACGAACTAACAGTTAGAACAAGGCTAGCGAAACTCATCAACATTAGACTGCCTAGTGTGCATATTGGACTATCAGGTGTCCGCTTTTTCCAAAGTAGTTGTTGGGCCGGCCATTGAACTAGACATTTGAGTGATGACATCAATTATTCAATGATGTACATTGGAGTGTTCGATGCGCATACTCGCCAAGCGCCCTCCAACCGTCTAATAAACACACCTTCGTGTAACGACTGCCGAGTGTGTTTATTTTTCTTTGGCTCGACTTCTTCTCCTATTTTTCTTTGCATTTTCTATCCAGTGCATGTTGCACCCAAACTTCATCGTCTGACTAAGCCTTCTAAACACTGGGAATTTGTTTTGTGAATGCTTACAAATCCTCTGCCATCAGACTTTTTGGTGTATAGGATTAGCTCTCGGTCTCTTCTATCCTAGCCGGAACGCCTGATGCACTTTGTTCAACTGACAATCCAGTGCCCTCATCCTTTGGACCTAAAAAAAAATCTAAGGATACCCATCTAGACAAGTTCATTAGTCTTAGTGACCTGTTATCACTCGATCGTTGATATAAAATATGACATAAGAGGCCTTTCACTATGTACATCAATAGATCACTATGCAGAAGGTATGAGCAGAGATTTGCAAACGAAGTCCAAGTATTGCATACTTGTGAGGCATCAACAATAATAGGGCAATCTTGAAACGACTATTTGTACCTATCATGTTTCCTCTAAAATAAAATATTGTGCCTAATTAGCGAAGTTTTACCAACAAATTCACAATTACCAAGTCTACCAAAGCTACTAAGCATGAGATATAAAAGCTAAATAAATAGTCTTCTATGTTATCATGCCCTCTCTCACTGAGAATGTGAGATTAGTGCAATGTGCCAGTAGGATTTTGGGAGACATATAGGATAGGCATAGACAAGGACGTGTGTGCAAAAAAAGCAAGGGCCATCCAATGGTCTCGCGCAACAAATCCCACCCACACACAACGGCATATAAAATATCATCATCGCCCTTTTCTTTTTTCTAGTAATTTTAATTTTCTGTGGAGAAAAAAACAAAACATAGTACACACACAAAGAAAAAACCAGCGGGGGGTGATCAGGCCGAGGCTTCACTCGTCTCGATGCCGCCTTCGCCCTCTCCGTCCGCCCTTCTTCGTCTCCTCCGCAGCTGGACTCGTACGCAAATCCCCAGGCCCGCCAGCGCCAGGCCACCGGTCCACTAGGGTTTTCGGATTAGGCTTCTAGAACCTTCCGCCGCCGCTTCCCCATGCAGGCGCCGCCGCTGGTCGCGCTCGCAGGGGGCGCCTGCCCGGCCACCGCCGCCTCCTCCTCGTCGCCGCACTGGCTCGCCTCGCCGCGGGCCGCCATCCTCGCCGCGCCGGCGAGGCTCCTGCGGTCCCGCCGCGGGGCGCTCCGGCTGGAAGCCAAGGCCGCGTGGAGGGCGGCCGGTGGGGGGCGGGGCCCGCGGGTCCCGGCCAAGGGCGCCGTGCTCGCCTCCTACATGGGCGCCGAGGAGGTGGTGGGACCCTCGCCACTGCTCGACGAGGAAGGTTTGTTTCGCTGCTGGCGCGGCCTCCCAATGCAGTGCGCGTTGCGCTTATATTGCCCACATTTGTTTTCATTGTTTCACATTCACACTAATAGATGCATTTGCGTCACTATCCACTGTTACTAGCCTGCTGAATTTACTCGAGTGAAGGCGCAGCTACCTAGTCGGAGTAGTGTGCGCCAAATTGCTTGAGTAGTCACATTTACACAGGACGAAAGAACCTATAAGTTCCACTTGTCCCATTAATATGGAATCATCAATTATGGAGAGAAACTGACAACTTCTTTTTTTCCCCATTCACACGGTCTGCAGAGCTCATTTCACACATCAGAAAGGAACTGGACAATGGAAAACTGCCTGCAGATGTTGCCAGTAGCCTCGAGGAGCTGTATTATAATTACAAGGATGCGGTAAAAACTACCGGGTTGATCTTTGCAGTATTGTTTATGTGCTATTGTCAGATTGTTATTATGGCGCACGTCTTTTGGATGTTTTGTTTTACCAGGTACTGCAAAATGGAGATCCTAATGCATACGAGATCATGCTTTCAAATATGATGGCTTTGTTTGATCGTGTTCTACTGGATGTTCAGGTTCCACCTTCTACTCTGATTTCCTTCACAATTCTCTCTGATAATTTTATTTATTTTCTATGATGGCCTACCATATCGAGCTTCATCCTTTTGCAGAATCCATTTACCTTTCCACCTTATCACAAAGCTGTGCGAGAACCATTCGACTACTACATGTTTGGTCAGAATTACATTAGGCCACTGGTAGATTTTAGGTAATACAAAATCTGACCTGATAACATCTCCATGGTTTAAGTTCAAATAATTCCCACAAAATTTACTGTTTCCCCTTATGGAGGTTATTTATTTTGACTGGGGTGGACAACATGCCTTATCATCTGCACTCACTGTCATTTTCATTTGGCGTGAATTAATTATCTAGAGCACAGTGTTTTGACTTTTGAGGCTCCTTTGTTTTCATGATGTGCAAACTTATCGATGCTTGTTGTGCAACTGCAGATTGGTAATTTTCATATAAAACAAATGTTATATGAAGATATTTCCACAATTATTTTTTGACTGTTGAAGGTTACGTTTTGTTGAGTCTGACATAGATGAAGGTGATAAATATCAGGTTAATCTATAGTGTAACCAGGGGGTAGTAGACATTTGGGTGTACTTGAAAAATCAGTTCTTGCAATCCGGGTTATATTTCGGATGCCTGAAATTTTTGGGTTCAGCTAATCCTGAATATACCATAGCCAATAGAACAAAAGGAAGAACAATTTATAACAAGAGTGACTCTGTACATAATCAATAAGAATAAACCAAAAGCAGCAAGGACTAAGGAGTCTTATTCCAAACTTCCAATTAACTGAATCTACAATAAGAACAAAGCCCTTTCTACAATCAGTACCCACTACTAGGATTTGGCAAGTGCACAAAGTTGACCTTGATGGGGAATTGATGATACTCGCTGCTTGCCAGGGATCTGGAGGGTGAGTCCATGATGCTTGGTTGTAGAGGATTTGGACAATGGGTGCCGGGTGGTAGCCTGAGGATGAGGACGACACAGGGTAGCTACTAGCTAGAGAAGAGAGGGTGGACGAAGGTCGACAGTGTGGCTACCATGGATGGGGCTGGCTCTAGGCACCTTGGCATCCTTGCAGATGGAGTGGCGTAAGGGATGTCGGTGGCTGTGGAGGCAGGGCGTTACATGAGCGGCGGCCAGGGAGGTGATGGTGTGAGTGACTCAGGATGCTCAATAGTCAGGAGAGTTGCAGTGGCTGGCACAGAACACAGGACAACAGCTAGGGTTTGGTAGGCAGGTGTAGTGTGCACACTGTTCGCCCAAACAGCCGTGTATAGTCCGTTTAAACACTATTTAAGCAATGCCCTGTTTAAATGACCGTTTAGTCTGAAAAAAGCTAAACAATAGGCGACCGACTTTTTAGCGTTTAGGTGAACATTGAGCGTGCAATGAATGCATTCATGGACTTGGCTGATTAATAGTGCGATTTATGATATGGGCCTTTTACTTAGTTTGGGTACTAGGATCCCAAACTCGAATATCTGTAATAATTCTAGGTACCCAGATTAGTTTGGGTACTAGGATCCCAAACTCGAACATCTGTAGTAATTCTAGGTACTTGGACTTGATACTCGATTTTTGCCCGGTTTTTCGTCTTTCGAGTCTGGATCAGGTACTTCCACTTTGGGTATTGGGTATTGGGTTTTGTGCCGAGCCCTAAGTGTAACCTTCATTTCCATCTCTGGAGGCCATGATCCATTTGTTGCCATTCTCTTGCTGCAAGCCCTTATTTACTTATTAACTATTATAGTTTGCTGAGAAAGAAATCTCTGTTCAACAAGAACATGCTCCAAGCACCTAGCGTGCTCCTGTGGACAAAATGCATCTCTAAAGCGATGTGATCATTTATGTGCATGCAGAATTTGAGCTTGAACAAAACATTGTGCAAGGAGAAACAGAAAAGAGAAATCGGCACGTAAACTGTTACGGGTGGAACTGTTTGTGCAATCCGCAACCCAAAAAATTCACAAGCTGATTTCTCTATATTGTTTCTGCTTGCACAAAGGTAGAATTTTGCATGTACATAGATGATTACATTATCTATTCATGCATATTTGGTTGGAACTTTTCATAAACTTTTAGGCGCATTGTCTTCCACAACACATAGATTAGGACTTTCTGCTAATGTATGTTGGATTACTTTATTACCAAGCCATGTCAGGAGACTTGATACGTTTATGTGTATTCTAAATGACATTGACTTAGTTTCCTTATCCTTTTCTAATCTCATTTCATATCCTTAGGAACTCCTATGTTGGCAACATTTCCCTTTTTCATGACATAGAAGAGAAGCTCCACCAGGTCAATTCATCTAATTGTCACTATAGTTCATGTTTCCTCTATTCAGTAACTATCACTCACTATAGATCAATCACGGCCCAAAATTTTCATGTTTTAGAGAAGGTATGCTGGCAGTTAGTACACATCATACTTCAGAAACCACATATACTTATGCATCTAGCTAGTTCTGTTACAACTTGAAGCACCAGGCATGAGGTTGTTGCAGTACCTTTTCAATCCATGGTTCTGAGAATCTTATACTGAAGTACATCATCGCAGGGCCACAATGTTGTTTTGATGTCTAACCATCAGACAGAAGCAGATCCAGCAATTATCGCCTTGCTGCTTGAAAAAACCAATCCGTGGATTAGTGAAAACATAGTAAGGCCATTCTTTGAACATACACTGTTTAAGATATTGCTGAACTATATTAACCAATCAAATCAGCTTAAATTTTCCACCTGCTGTAGGTTTATGTTGCTGGTGATAGGGTTGTCACAGATCCACTTTGCAAACCATTTAGCATGGGAAGGTCTTTTTCTCCACCCAGAATTTTTTGTGATATGTGATAATGTTGTTTCTGCTTTCTTCCATCAATTTGTCACTTAAGCATTTTCTCCCATCAGAAACCTCATTTGTGTGTACTCGAAAAAGCATATGAATGATTATCCTGAGCTAATTGAGATGAAGAGGAGATCAAATACTCGAAGTCTCAAGGAAATGGCCTTGCTTTTACGGTATCTTCCCTAACAACATGTTAGTTTTAACTTTTAATCCTTTTCCCCTATGAATATTAAATCTATTAGTCAGATGTTTACCTTGATGACTTATACCAGAAGCTGGTGCCTACTGACACAAATTTATCAAATAAAAGTTTAAAGAACTATGCGCTTGCCGCGATATTTCTGTGACCAATCATACTTACCATACAATGCTTCTTCGGTGAGGATTACTTATTAGGCTCAAACTATTATAGATTTAATATGACGTCAATAGATTTCATAAAGTTTTTTACACTATTAAACATTTGCTATGTTGTTACTTTTTCTCCAGTGAGGCAAAATATATTCTGTCTGAATCATTGTGTATGGAATTGTCTTTATCGTTTTCTTACTTGGGTTTGATGTCACCTGTCTTCTTACAACATGCGCAGTGGTGGTTCACAGTTAATTTGGATTGCACCTAGTGGTGGTAGAGACCGCCCTGATCCTTCAACAGGTGAATGGTACCCGGTATATTCTCTTGCCTGCTGGTATTGTTCTTCCATTTTGACTAGCGCGTCATGTTTTCATCTTTGGTATACATTATTGTGCATCTTTTATGTCAACGTAATAGCATTGTTAACCAGCAAAGGGAATGAGATGGTACAGTAGCAGTTGTAGACATGGCTGACAAGAATTATCTCTTTACCAAAGACAATGATTTGAAAACAAGGGCTTTGTATGTACATTCCCTTATGTTTAATTTGTCTGCTACTACTTGTAAAAACAAGGGCAGGCGCCATTCGATTCATCTGCAGTGGACAATATGAGGAGGCTTCTGGAGCATGCTGGTGTTCCTGGGCACATATATCCACTATCATTGCTGTGCTATGAGATTATGCCTCCACCGCAACAGGTGTAGTTACTACATTAGTGTTCATGATATCAGTTTATTTTTTTTGTGGCACCTATTTCAAAATTTCCTTGCTCTTGTAATTGAATAGGTTGAGAAAGAGATTGGTGAACAAAGGGTGATATCCTTCCATGGAGTAGGCTTGTCAGTTGCTGAAGAAATAAAGTATGGGGATGTTGCTGCTCATACCAAGAATGCCGATGAGGTTTGTTCACAATGATATTTATATACATTATCATTCCTCCTTGATAGCTGATGCTTCTGCCACTAGTTCTGTGTGGTAATTGGCTATTTGTTGCTGGAGCCATCATTCAAAATCTTGATGTGCTTATAAATAGCTAGCTTGCTTGTGAACTTGTGCTAGGCAATAAGCTGATTTACTCAATATTTTATAAGCTGGTTTGCTCAATATTGCTATGAAGATCTTAGCCATAGAATTAAAGCAGGGTGGATGAAATGGCGTCAAGTATCTGGCATTCTCTGTGACAGGAGGGTATTGCAGAAGCTAAAAGGCAAGTTCTGGGACGGCGTCTGACCTGCAATGTTGTATGCTGCAGAATGTTAGCATACTAAATGGTGGATCAATTAAGTGTAGCAGAGATGTGTATGTTATGTTGAATTTGTGGCCATACAAGAATGGATCGAGTCTGAAACAATGAGATACGTGACCGGCTAGGGGTAAGCTCCATTTGAAGAAAATCTTGCACAACATTGGTTGAGATGGTTTGGGAGCATACAAAGGAGACATCTAGAGGCACCTGTGCATAGTGGTGTTATGGACTCCTCCGCCAAGAAGTACCAGAGGAGGAAGAAGGTCCTGGCATCAGTTAGTGTCTAGGAGTCTTGCTTGGTCTGTTAGTCGATTTGTTTCAGGATTTGTTAGTGCTGGATAAGATTAGCTTGCCGGCCAGATTAGTAGGAGATTTTTTTTATCTCAGCCCACATGCTCTATGTGTATCATTCTTGGCAAATCTAAAGAAGTTAAGCAAGAACTATGTTATCAGAGCTTCCTTAGGGAGGGTGAGTCTGCTTTAAAGGTTGCTATCCATCTAATCTACTACACCAATCCAGCCATAACAAGTGTCATCTTAATATGCGCCAATAATGTGAAGAGAGGTAGGGCTGGCCAAACTTGACATGGGAGGAGTCAATCAAAAAGGACTTTAAGGGATGGAATATACCGATAGAGTTGTCTTTGGATAAAAGGTCTTGAAAAGCACCTATTAATATTCACGTGCCTAAACCTTGCTTAGCTTCTGGCCACCTATTAGTATCTTTTTAAGCCCTGCTCTTCTTCATCTTCTCGCTTTCCCCTTTTGTTGGTGGCTCTTATTGGGTTTCAACTCTAGCCTACCCCAACAAGCTTAGGACTAAAATGCTTTGTTGTTGGATTACTCAATGTTAATATACCTTTTAGATTGGGGTTGGGTGGTGGAATTTCATTTTGGGCAGTCAAGTGCTAAAATTAGTAGATTGGCCTGATACTGCATCTATCTTGGGTCCCTTTCGTGTATGACTTCTTAGGATGAATCAACTCTGATTCGTCGCTCTTTTCTCCATGCTACGAAAAACTAATAAGAAAATGACTCATTCTCATTTTAGTCTCTAGATGTCTTTTGATTTTATATGATCTTCACAAACCCTACTGCTCGTGCTTGGATTTGGTGGTTGAATTGCCCTGTTTCATTGTTAAGTTTCCCACTGCTGTAAATCTTTTACTCCCTTGGTCTTTGTGACTAAATGTTACTCATTTAGTTAAAAGTGTACATGATACTTTATATAGTGCCTATAACTTTTTCAAGGTATTATCAGCTTGTTGCTCACTGGGCTTGTCTTTAATTGTTGAATGTTGTACTGTTCCTGGAAGTTTGTTAGTGATTATGTCTGCCCTCTTTTCTTTTCTTTTTCATGCAGGGAAAGGAGCTATTCACAAATAATTTGTACAGCTCAGTTGTTAATCAGTACAATGTGCTCACATCAGCTATCTTTAGAGATCGTGGAGCAGCTGTATCAAATACTGTTATCTCACTGTCACAGCCATGGCGATGAAGGTTAGCTTTCTCAGTTTTGTTAGACACTGACCTCAACTTAAATTCCTTTTCCATCTACTATTTGCTTGACAAATACTAGTATGGTAGGGAAAGTATGATTTGAACTTTTGAATGCTTCAACAACAATCCCTTGTTTTAGTTATTGCCCTTTGGTTTTTTTATTTACCCCTACGGAACATTTCAACTGTCATTTATTATTAATTTGAGACTACTCATATTTGTTGAAAGTGATTAATGAGCCATGCTCCAGCCTGACAGTCACATTATTGAGCATGTAATCCCAGCTAGAATATTGTAGGTAGCTCTCATGTTCTTATGTTTATGTTAATTGACCCATTTATACAATAAGTAGTTTGACCATTGAACTTGAGGCATAGTACAGTGATGTTTGAGTGTCCTAACAAAAAAAAAAAATTATCACTATTTTCAGGTCAAGATTCGTTAATGAAGTTGCCTTACTTTTCAGAAGAGCAGGCAAATTGCCATTGTGCAATTTTGCTGGGAAAAATCCCTGAACTTTAAACTTTTTTTATATCACCACACTTGAATCATGGAGGAGCCTGCTACTGTCATGCAGATCCTGTAAGCCCTCTAATTTATGGAAAAGCACCATTTTGCTCCCTTCAGGACTGCCTTCGCCATACTGTATTTTTTGCTCGTGGGCTGTGCTTTTGTAGTGACAAAGAAGCCTGTGCGGTTGGTTGGTCAAGCGTGATTGGAGAAAGCAAATGTTGCATGTGGTCCTGACGCCCAAGTATACCGCTGCCTCAGGTTGCACGAGAATGTGCTGGTCCATCAGGTTGCATCCATTTTTGCCTAGTTGATGCAAGCATTCAAGCTTGTGGATCTGTGCGGTTAAAGTCATCAGCGTTTTTTTAAATTGGTTCATGTATATAGATCTGAGTCTTTTTGGCTCCACATTTGGAGATAAAAGTGGCGGGAGTTATGACATCCATATAGTCGGCTCTCTTTGTTTGCCCTTGTTCCTCTGGATGTAACCTGCCTTTTTTCTACTCACTGGAAGTCAGGATGAAGAAGGAAAAATATCCCGCTCTCCGTGATGCCACTGACCTGACGGCTCGTATAGGAATTTTGCTTTTGGGGATACACTATTATCTGTGGAGTGATTTGTTTTTGGTAGTTTTGAAAACCCTGTTGGCGTTGTGACGAAGATGTAGATTGCTAGGTCGAGCGGGGTAGACATGAGAAAAAAAAAGACAATCTGAATGGATTTGTCACAAACCTTACGAGTTCGATATGATAATAAAGTATTAATTAACGTGCATTTGCTTAGGAATGTGAATCCTGCGACTGAGAGTGAAGCTGATGTGGCACAGGTGCAGGTCAAACAAGGAACAATTGGCCCGGCCGTGTCTGTCGACAAGAGCACGCGGTCGATGCCTTTTGACAGAGAGGTATTTATGTTTATAGAAAAATACAGTAGAATTGGAGAAATATGAAGAGTAGACTTGACTTAGAGGAGGTGGTCCACATCAAACCAGGCTTATCAGTTCGTGTTCTTCTCTCCACCTTCAGAAAAACCATTCGTCGTGTTGCAGGTTTATTCCACAAGGGCAGCGGCGGTACATCGAAGGAGATGACTCCTTGGGAATCTCGTGCCTTCGCCCTTCGGCCCTGGATGATACCACCATACCAGCCTTTTCTTTCTCGAAAAATGAATGAGGCAAGATTGCTTTTTGCGAACGAAAAGAAAAAAGAAAGTTGGCAGAGCATAAAAATACGACATTGGCATAGTCAATGAGGCCATGTTTATTGTCCCTATCATTTTTCATTTTTACCTGCAATGTAAAAAGGGTAGGGCGGCTGTTTTAAACTCAAACTCCAGAGCATCGACAGAAGTTTGTTTGGTTTGACGGTTTGAAGCCAAAGGCCTTGCTTGGTTTTTGGCCAAAATGATTTTGACCGTGTTGAATCTATATTAAATTTTGGCTAAGCAATATACTTCTCGTTGATATAACTTGTTTGGGTCCTAAATAAACCATATGAATAAAAAATATGTTGGTTGGTCAAAATTGATGTAACTTCTCATTGATGCTTAAGTTTTAGCTTTGGCACATTTTGGCCAAGAACCAAGCATGTCCAAAGTTCATGGAGTTCACCCATAAACTAATTTGACTGATGGCTAAAATTTAGTCATGAATTTTGGTCTCCAATCAAACAGGCCTCTACTCCATTTGTGACTCCATCCCGTGATAATTTTTATTTTAGAATTTCTTTATATATAGATTTGTAGTATTGTGAAATGACTTTGGTTACTCTAATTTAAACCTAGCTGGTGCATATTAATAGACCTAATTTTTGGAAAAAAAAAATACAATCAAAAGCCTATATACTATGGAGAGAAAATGAGTGCATGCACCTTGAAGAGAAAAAAAATCATGCAATTACCTGCATATATCTTATGAGGGAAAATGTTTAAATAGTTGTCCAAAATCTATAATAAAATGCACTTCTTTTGACAAACCCTAAACGTTAAATGTACTGTTTTGGGTCCTAGATGACGTGAGGCGTCGAGATTCGCACGCGAGAGGCTAGGCAAGCGCGACGCGGAACGAATCCATTTTTCATTGCAGTACAGAGTCTACAGGCCACAGAGGGAGAAAGGGAAAGTAGAGGAAAGGAACGGAGCAGGGAGAAGGGAGAAATCCAGCGCGGGGGGGCCATCGGGTAGTACCTCAGGTGCGATCCATTCCTCATCTCCCACTCGCCACGATTAGGGGGGGTGAATTTTTCCCCAGGCCCCGCGAGGCAACCTGAGAAAGATTTTTTCTTTTCTTTTCTTTTCTCGCTATACTGCCGTTGCGGGTGCTTCGATCTAAAGACTAGTGCAAAGGGAGGGGATTATGCACCGCCAATACTCCTGGATTTGATCGTAGCATAGATTGACTACTGTTTCCTATATACTGTTGATGCAACCAATCCAGGTGCCCCTGGCCATGCCACTTTCTCCTGCTAATAGGAATATGATTTAGTCGAATAACCGTCCCTAGGGTTTTATTTCTCAAACATCATTACCTACCAAGACCAGAATTTAGCATCACGGACTCATTGTACAGGTGTACAGTGGCAGACAACTCTATATTACAAAGAACAGCTCTGGTTTCTAATATTCTGCCTGCATAAAGTAATACCTTGGGCTGACATAGGCATACTTGCTTCTTTATGTGCTTGCTTAAACTTGTCAGTTCATTTTTTCCCGTGTCTTGGGCTACAAACATATTCTGTTTATCGCCCGTTTTCACAGTTACTCAGTAGTTAATAATGTTCTTTCTGTTTCTCTATTCTAAGTTCCTAATACCACAAGTGACTTGCCTGCAGAACTACATCAGTCTGGAGTAGCAAAGCACTCTGAAAAGATGAGCGAAAATCTGATGGATAGAGTCAATGCCCTTGGTGAGCGGCTCAAGATAAGTGGGGCAGAAGTTAGCCGGAAGATGTCAGTTGGTGTCAGCAACATGAGTTTCAAGATGAAGGAGTTCTTCCAGGGCCAGAACATGGCGGACAAGATTGTCGATGAAGCCACATTGGAGACCATGGACACGCCCGATTGGGCTACCAACCTTGAGATTTGTGATATGGTCAACACCGAGGGGGTTAACAGTGTTGAAGTGATCCGTGCTGTCAAGAGAAGAATTATGTTGAAGAATCCACGGGTGCAAGTATCTATCTCTTGTCCTACTTGAGACCATTGTTAAGAACTGCGACAAAGCTTTCTCTGAGATTGCTGCGGAGCGGGTGCTTGATGAGATGGTAAAGCTCATTGATGATCCACAAACTATAGTTAACAACAGAAACAAGGCTCTTATGCTTATTGAAGCATGGGGAGAATCTGGAGATGACCTCCGCTACCTTCCGGTGTATGAAGAAACTTACAAGGTAAATACAGAGCAATGCTCTACTGTTTAATCAGCTTAATGGAATTTAACCTGAAATGGCGGTTTGCAACTTATTTGGAAAACTGCAGATAGAACTATTTTGTTATGAATGATCTTAGGTAGGTAATTCATAGGGAATTGCTTCTTTCTGTTACGTAAATGAACATTTGAGATTTTTTAATCAACATTACGTAATTAATTAATGGTTTAATATGCATTCATAACATGATGCCGTGTCTCATATAGCCAGTTCTTCGAACTCGTCCAGTCAAGCTTGTGGGTTTCTCTTACTTGAACTATGTCGTTGTTACCTTTTTGTGTTCTTTGCAGAGCTTAAGATCTAGGGGAATTCGCTTCCCTGGACGTGATGATGAGAGCCTAGCACCAATATTCACTCCTCCCCAGTTCAGTACCTGCAGCTGAACCCTAGTCTGAGGCAGCACATGAAGGGTATCAAGAAATTCCAGATGAGAATTTTGCTTCAGTTCGCACTGCTCCGGTTCACAGTGGTCCTGCTATGCAAGTTAATGAGGCTTTTGAGGTGGCTCGTAATAGTGTTGAGCTTCTTTCCACAGTGCTATCTTCCTCTCCACAAAAAGAGGTTTTACAGGTTAGTATGTTCTTAGTCCCGTTGATTAAATCCTTTGGCTTAGATGCCTTGGTTAAGCGCACATTCCTTCCAAAGCACTGTAGACGTTTGCTTGAATTTATCTAGGGTTATACATGTAGAATTCTCTTTATTTTCTGATTACTGTAGGCGCATACATAGCAATATCTGAAATTAATTGGCAGTAGGTGAAATAGGGACTTCTCCATCATTTCAATGCCCTGTCATCATATTTGTGTTGACTGTAAGACATACACATGCAGGATGACTTGACAACCACTCTTGTTCAACAATGCCAACAATGTCAGTACACGATCCAGAGAATTGTTGAGACGGCTGGTGATAACGAGGCTCAGCTCTTTGAGGCATTAAGCATTCATGAGGAACTGCAGAAGGTCCTGTCCAAGTATGAAGAACTCAAGGAACCTGCTCATGTCGAGCTAGATGCCAGAGCCAGAGCCAGCGATGATTCCAGTCACCGTGGAGCCTGAGGAATCCCCCCGCGCCGTGAGTAAAGACGATGGCCATGTCAAGAAACCAGGAAGCTCCGGAGACCAGCCTGGTGGGGATGACTTGCTCCAGGATCTGGATGACATGATATTTGGTAAGAAAGGTGGCACCTCGTCTCAGCAGGGAACTCCAAGGAAGGACCGGAAGGACGATTTCATCAGCTTCTGATGTCTAGATATAATAAGTAAATCCTGTAACCAGTTGTGAGGTTCTGCCTTTCCATATGTTAGTTGCTGCGGACGTGTGACATGTTATCAGTGTTTTTTTGGTTGGTTACCGGGACAATGGGAGTTGCTTTACCGTACATAAATGGACCTAAGCGGCCGCGTAATGTACTTGATTAGCAGATACTGGCATAAGAGTTCCCACACTAGATTCAGAAGACACTAGATTCAGAAGTCACGCTTTACAGATGTATCGTGGGTGTGCTTGGTTGATGGCCTGTATTTTGAAGCTGCTGCCATGGCCTTGCTCCCATAGCTGCTAGATATAGATACAGCCCGCATTGCTGAAATAGAGGGAAACAAAAGGCGCGCTGGTGCAAAGTTTTCTTGTGTGTAATATCTCAATTAGGAGCTGGAACCGTAGCAGCTGGGATATTTAATTTTTTGTTACTCTTATAGATGGCAACTCTCCATTTATTACTCTACCGGTCGTCTTTACATATTTGTCATTGGAGAGAGAAAGTTTTCTAATTATTTATCTTTTTTTGCAGATGTGGCGCGCCACCGTGGACAGTTTCGCTGATGTGGTACGCCACGTAGACACGCCAACGTGGCTGTTATTTGTCTCCTCCCACTCTGTTTCTCCACCTGGCATCCACAGACCGCAGCAGCTCGCCACGACGCCGCCGGCCGCATGCCTCCCGGGGCAGCACGCCAAGCGAGGCTTTGCGGCCTGCCCGCGGCAGCACGCCGGGCGCGGTTGCTCCCCCGTGGCAGCACCCCACACGCGTGGCTGTGCGCCTGCCCGCGGCAGCATGCTGGGTGTGGCTGCTCGCTCGCGGCGCTACCGGCCGTGCGCCCGCATGTGGCAGCACCCCACGCGTGGCTATGCACCCGCCGGCGTAAGCACGCCGGGCGCGGCTGTTCGCCCACACGCTGACCGCCCACCTGCCTGCCCGCGGCTGCCGGCCGCGTGCCCGCCAGCAGCTGCCCGCAGTGCCGCCGCCAGGTGGCAGCCGTGCGTCCGCCTGTCGCGCCGCCGCCTGCCGCGCACCCGGCTCGCGGAGGAGGAGGCCGACGCCATGGCCGGCACCGTGCACATGGCCGGCGGGGGCGGTGCACAATCGGCACCGTGCACATGGCCGGTGGGGGCAGCGCGCCGGAGCAGGCGCGACGCAACCTCGCGGGGCGGCGGCGCGGACTGGAGAGCGGGTCAGGCGCAGGGCAGCGAGCAAGGGACGGGCAGGGAAGAAGGCTGAGGTTGGTGATGATATGTGGACCCCACATATAAGTGGGACAACAGAGAAAGAGAGAGAGAGGGGGGAAATCAGGGGCAAATTTGTCGTTTAACGAGGCAGGCGTGTGCCTAGGCCACGTTGGCGTGCCTACGCGCCACGTCAGCGAACTAGCCACGGTGGTGCGCCACGTAAGAAAAATGGTAAATAATTAGAAAACGTTATCTCTCTAATGTCAAATATGTAAAGACGACCGGAAAAATGATAAATGGAAAGCTCTCCATAAAAATGACAAAAAATTAAATATCCCGCAGCTGCAGTACCCTGTATCTATCATCAACATTTTCAGCCAAGCAATAGCAAACCAGCTGCTGATGCTTGGACCTCACATTGGCCAGACGGAGGGCATTGTGAAATCTGTCAGCAAGGACAAGAGCCAGTGGGAACTGATAAGCGCTCACAACTGTGTGAAGGGGAAAAAATTGCCTAATTTGCTTAACTGAGCCCAAACACGGGAAGATCCGAGTCTTTCTTTTGAATATTTCCTCGTGTCATTTCACCACCCCATTCACCTGGCTCTTTTAGTCAGTTTGTACCGCCCAGGCTATCATTCACGGCTTGGACCTTGGAGTATATTTCTACGCTATAAAACATGAGTTTTAGAAAGAAAGAAACTTTTTTTTATCTACAATGGTCTCAGTGTATCCATCACGTTCTGCGCAGGTTGAAAAAAGTGCAAAAGTATTGGAAAAGATTTAAAACCGATAGAAGAAAATGTTTTCATCCTTTAATTTTTTATTTTCTTACATTATTTTGTACTAATACCTACCGGGTATTTCTTTGTCTTAGGGCCTGCTTGGTTGGATGCTGGTTTTTTCCATACTAAATTTTGGTCAAATTTGACCTATGTTTGAATTGATATCAAATTTTAACCAAACAACGTTTTTCTCATCTAGGAAGGGAGGATGTCAATGAAGCAAGTCTCTTTATTTTTAATTCATTCTTCTTTCCTCTTCTTTCTAGGTGTCCGGTCGGTCATCTTACCTATGTGTTGCGTGTTGCAGATACGTTTATGCGTTCTTAATGTAAAGTTTGTGTAGGTGTATTTGGTTGCTGGGCTATTGTATTAGGCCTTGGGCAAGTGCAGAGCCAACGCCCTCCTGCGTGGTGTGTATTCGCTAAAAAATGACGGCTATATGTCTTTTCTGCTGCGTATGCGTACCCTGTAGCTCGCATGCTTGCACGTTTCAGAATCCACCAATCGAACTCGGAAATCCTAAAAATAAAATAAAAGGCCAATGCATTTCAAGCGTGAGCTGGGAGCAGAATGGGTGCAGATCGTGTGCGCAACTCAATTCACACGAGGCGTGTGGAGCTGTGATGGCATCAGCAGGATAGAGATGGTCTGATAAGTGAGGCCCGCATAACAGAGTCCATGTCATCAATGAGTCGTGATGCCAAATCAACTATGACATATAGAAGTAGGTGACAAAGGCTGTCAGTGAACTAATCCGCATTAGCAACTATTAGCTGCATCATCATAAGATCCAAAATTTATGGCTTGTCCACCAACAAGGGCGCCAGCCCACGCGTCAAAGCGGGAGAACACCGAGACTGGTTCAAATGAGTGTTAGGATTATCGCTAAAGACTTATATCGAGAAAAAACTTATAAGAGATATAATATGAATAAGTGTAGCAACTCGCGTTAGCAAAAGGGAACAAATTCAGTTTAGCCCAATGTCTTAAATATCAATTGCAATTAGATATAATGAAAGATATTCCTTATGCTTCAGTTGTTAGAAGCCTTACGTATGTTTAAATCTACACATGTTGGGATTTGGCTTTTGTAATCAGAATGCTTGGCAGATACAAGCCTAACCCAGAAATGGAGAATCGGAAAAGTGAAAAAAAGCATTATACTATAGTCAAGGCACCAAAGAAATTATGCTCACATATAAGAAATCAGATAAGTTAAATTTATGGAATATTCTGATGCTGATTAGGGCGGGTGTGAAGATAGTAGAAAATCTACATCAGGCTATGTCTTCACTCTCGCCCTCAGCTAGAGGAGCAATATCATGGAAAATCTCTAAATAAATATTAGTAGCATCATCCATTATGCATGCATAATTTATGCCATGTTATGAAGCAACCGGTCAAGCATTATAGCTAAAAGAAAATCTGAAAATTAAAATTGTCGGCAGCATCTCAAGTCTAATAACTATGTATTGCTGTAATGAAGAAGCAATATCATTTGCGCTTCAATTGGTGGTGCCGAACACATTGATATTCATAAATGTATTGTGAAAAAGAGAACCCAGGATCAAACCATTATGTTAGAGTACTTAAGTACTAAGCTTTTGATAGCGACTCGCTCACTAAAGGCTTACCTCCTACCGTATTTAGGTAGCATGCCGAAAATATGGGTTTGGAAGATAATCTTAAACTAGACATTAGCGTTAGGGCTGCTAACTCCTAATAAGTAATAAACGTTATAACAAAATGTTTCAGTAAACTATGGTCAATGGGGTCCCAAGACTCTCAACAGCGAAAAATGAAAAATGACTGCTGACAACACATTGTTCTGCTATTACTATTATACCGAAGTGTGAACATAAGTTTAATTGAACATTATATCAAGTGGGAGAATGTTGGGTTGATGTCGGATATCAATCGAGAGAAACTCCAAAACCAAGAAAAAAACCTTCTTGTGCAAGGAAAATGAACACATCCGTTTTTTGTTATGTGAAAAGCGCTGTGAGTTATTTGTCGTCATCAGCGGGCACTCTTATCCAACCTAGACTCAATCTCAGACCCACAACGCTATATAACTAGGAAGAGTCAACCTCTTGCGGGAGACACTCTTATGCTTGGTCGGAAAATAAGATCACTGTCAAAGGAGTCATTAGGTTGGTCCCCGCGTCGCGTTGATGCTAAGTTGGGAGTTTCTTCTTTCTTAAACCTATATCGTGTCTTTTCTATCTCAAACTACTTGTATTTCCGTTATACTATAATGGAAACAGGGAGCTCCTGGACTCCTGGTTTTGGACAAAAAAATTACTCCAAACACATGGACGTGGTTGTCAAACGCGTTGTAGACTAGGTGGAAATGAAGGATGCAAATAGTTTAATTTCACATTACACATAGGTAACACATCCTCAGAGAGGTGCAAACCTGCAAAGCAATGCCCTCATCTGCTTATTATGTTCGTGAAGAATTTTCTTTCCAGCAGAAACGTGCCCTAGGTGCCGAGGTACAATTCGAATTAATGTACGATTTTATTCATATAACTCACAAGTAGTCAGGTGATTTTGAGCAGAAGAGTTAAGCACTGGAGCACAAGCTAACCAATGGCACGATTTGCTTCAAGAACCTCATTGACCAGACGCTTGACAGCATAGTCATCGGAGATGACGCCACCGTGACTCGTGTTGTGAATCAGAAGGGACCTGAAGCAATCCTGTGCCGGATCCGCTCCGATCAATCGCTATGTTGATGCGCCCATCACCATCGCCGCAAACTGCTTCAGGCTTCGCGCCAAAGTCGCCGTCCCAATGCATCAGCTTCTCCGCTGTTGGCACACCAACACCATTGATAACATGTCATCGGCACGGCCGGCGCACCGAAATTCAGCGTCACCGGCAGCACCCTGGTCACGTAGCGCGCCGCCTCGTCGTCGTCGGAGAAACCATTGGCCTTGAGGTACTCCGGGATGTCGTAGGCGGAATAGTTCTTGGCTCGTGTTATCACCAGCGGCGCTTGGCCGCCGAACACATTGGGAGGTGGCAGAGGGGAGAAGGCGCTCGCGAAGCTCCACCTAGTTCGTGTTGGCGAACAACAGGAGGGCGATCTTACTTTGTGGCAGGATCGCCGGTGCCGAAGCTGTGCGTGGTGCCGAACGACACGACGCGGGTCTCGACGCCGGCCAAACCTTGCGGTAGTCGCCGACGATAGGGTCATAGACCAGGCGCAGCAGCTCTGCGTAGCACGGCACCAGTGCAGGATCCATCCTGCAGCGCCGTGTGGTTCTGCCACAGCCGGAACCACCCCTTCTCCCTCCTGCGTGCACCGCCTCAGTTGAGAGCTCGAACTCTCGTCGGTGAGCCGCGCGTCGAGCTGTCTGCAGCTGTATCCGGGCAGCAGGACGACTGGGTGCCGGAAGGCCGCAGCTCCAGGCGCCATTGAGCCAGCGAAGAAGGGCCTGGCAAAAGCAAGCAGGAGGACGGGGAGCAATTGAGCTGGGCCTGCTTCTTGAGTCTTGACCGAATTTTCTAATCTAACAACGGATAGCTTTCGGACGCTATCAGACTTTAAACTATACTGCACTACACTATAAAAGTGCACGTGCAGTACTCTCTCTAACGTGACATGGTCACCACGACAAGAACAAACTATTTTTTCATGGTCGAAAAATCCACAAAAATAGCCAAAAGTTTACGAAAATAAGCTATTTTCGTGAACATGCCGACGAAATTTCCGTGGAACCAGATGAATTTATATTATTTTCATCGGCTAGCCGATAAATTTAAAGCTGCCGATGAAATTACATGCCATGTGGCCTTTAATCTTGTGGGCCAAGTGGCCGATGAAATTACTTGCCACCGTGGCGCCCAGTAATTTCGTCGGCCACGTGTCTGGCTGACAAAATTACATCCCCTGAAATCAAAACCACGCAGATCCAGATTCACATATTCATTCCATAGATTCACAGATCATTCCACAGTACAAGTTCATCCGTCAATTTATCCCAAACAAAAATTCATCCATCAAAGTTCACCATACAGTCCAAAAGAGAAATAAAATCCATATGACAGTCTATCCATTCACAATACACAAGTTCATAAATCAAAGTTCACAAGCATCCATCAGAGTTCACGAGTTCATATGGCAAACAAGTTCCATCACAACACAAGTTTATCCATGCATACACATCAAAGTTCATCACAGTTGCACACCTTACTCCTCCACCGGATGGTGAGAGTTGTGATCGCTCGCTCCTCCGGAACCCGCCAAGTACTCATTCCCGTCGGAACCTGCCTTACAGTGATCACCAATTATAATAGAACTATTACAGCTATTGGAATTTGTCAATATTACGTAAAATTTTCTGCCTAGAAAAAATAGCCATAATAGCACCCTTCAGAATATCCATAATAAAGCTGATCAGAACATGGAGTAGTGGACTAATTCAGTGCTCAACTTCAAACTAGTAGCAGTCAGGTTTTAATTTTTCAGTGAAATTTCACCGAAATTTCGGTAAAAAATTTGTTTTCGCTAGTATATGGGAAGTGAAATTTCGGATTTTTTCGCTATTTTTCGTTTTGAATTTTAAAAATTCAAAAAAAAATGTAAAAAATTCGGAAAAAAATATGATAAAAAACTAGATGTTTTTATGAGCCATTAGCACTAAAACAAGTTCAAATCTAAGTGGATTTGCTTCGTTAAAATGATGATTTGGGTTTGGACCCGTTAAAAACCCTTCAACCCTAGGTTTTTCCGAGCGGAAACCGCCGCTCCCGAGCGGAATCCGCCGCCACCAACTTGAAAACCTAAGGAAGGTAAGGGATTTTGGTGATTTTCATGCATTTTGACGTCGATCTATGGTACTTAGTGTTTATTTGTGAATAATACTCATATGTGCAGTAGGAAAACCTAGTCTTTGGACTGTTAATGCTTAGGGTTAGTTGAATGTTAGGGATTTCTTAGGTGATTTGTGAGTTCAAAAGCTTAGTGATGGAAATAATCGCTGATTGTATCATATTAGGTTTTGTGAGTTGAAATCCTAAGTTTAGTTCAATGTTCATGGCATATGCAATTTGGACTATGGCTTGGATTGTAATAAACTCATGATGGAAGATGAGTGTAATTGTGATGGAATTTTGGATCTTTTGAGGTTTAGTACCTCCAAGAACATACCTTTAGTTTGAGCTTGGGTTTTCATACTATTTTGATTACTTATCAAGCATCACGTGATAATGTGATATACATAGACATTGTTTATTAGATTGAACTCATGTTTTATGTGGACTATGCAATTTATGTACTATAAACTTGTATTATGATCTATGGATTGTAACTATGTACTTGTGTTATTGTAATAAATTTAGTTTTCATGCATTTTATTTGTGATTTCATATGACAACATATGTTTGTATAAATTTGTTATGAATAATTTACGTGGAATACAGTTAATATGCATTGTACATTGCAATATACAAAAGATAAAAACATGTTCTATCAATTTTTTTAATTGTTCATATTTTGGAAACATTTTCCAGTCGAAAAATGGCATTTTTCCGACCGAAAAACACTGAAATTTCGACCGAAAAAAACGGAATTTCATTTTTGAATTTGATTTGGCTTTTTGTTCGGAAATTTTGAAATTCGCGGAATTTTGGGTGAAATTCCGTTTCCACTCCTCACCGGGATTTTGTTTGGGAACGAAATTGTTAACCCTAGTAGCAGTACAATGAAAAATGAAGTTACAATATGAAATTAGCAGTCACCTGCTAATTAGTGTGATGAAGCTACAACTAATTAGCAGTATACAATTTTATCGTGGAATGGTCAGTGTGATGAAGCTAAAACAAATTAGCAGTATACAATTTTATCATGCATATATTGTTAATTTTAGCTAGATTCTACTCAGTTTAGCTAAATTTTGCTTAGTTTCGATAGATATTGCTAGGTTTCACTAACTATTGCTAAGTTTGCCTACTTTTGTATGTATACCTGTGATCCAAGGTGCTGCTGACGTGGCTGCGACCCCTGAGGTGGCAAGTTTACGTCTGGTCACTTCTTTATGCCACCTCATAAGCATAGCTATATCCTCGTAGTGGTACATCCATTTAAGCCATTCCTTTAGGTTTGGTCCATCCTTCCTCCTCACATCATACATTGCCATATAATCACCATTCATTTCAAAGGCTAAACAAAGGAAATACAAATATTTTCAGTACATAAAAAAGTCAGAATTCAATGAATTACAATTCACAAGAATAATGTCACTTTAGTAAATTAGCAAAAGCACATAGACCATCCAAGAAGCTTGATGTTTATATATGGTTGTTTGGACTGGACACCATATATTAAAATAGAAACATAACAGAAAGGATTTTGACTTGGTAGAATTTCTAGAGCATCGCCAATTTTATAACCGATGGCCTAACATGAATTTATACTCAAGTTATGATTCAAAGGCTAAACATACAAACAGTTAAATCAAGTTATGAATTCGAATACAAACATACAAGTTATGGAATTTTATACTCAAGTTATGATTCAAAGCTAAATATACAAACAGCTATGACCAAAGTTCAAACACTAGCACAATAGGTTTAGTTCTCCCATAGGTAGAAGTGAACAGAGAAAAAAAATACTCACATATGCATTCACATATGAGAATTCGAAGATCAACGTCAGTGTCAAAGTGTGAAGTTTCTACATCTCAAGGATTTGCTACTAAAGTGCCACTTGCCTAAAATCATTTTGTATTAGTGAAGTTTCTACATCGCAAGGAAAAAGTGTCATGATGAGGTCCAATGTTTTGGAAATTACCCGAATCAACTGATTACGGTGGTTATCAAGTTGCACAGCAAAGCAGAAAAAGAAAACACAAATAATTAGAAGTTGAATGGTTAGCACACACAAAACATGAAAAGTCATTAAGTGTGCAGCTCTAAAAATTTTAATAACTAATGGACTGCATGTCCTCTCATAAAACATGATTAGACTGATATAAAGAGCCTTGATATCTGATATGCATTGCAGGTCAAACTGAAAGCTACAGAATCTGTATTACTTATATGAATATTGAAGTCACGAGTCAATCTCAGTTTGCAATACAGATATTTGCATAGATAGCTCTGCCATCACATGGTTGCCTAACATGAATTATAACCGACGTTGGTAAAATTCCATATGCTCTAGGACTATTTAGCAGATAAATCTAACGGTTAAAATTTTGTTTAAGCATATAAGAATATGTATATGAAAGAGGTGCACCAGGGTGGGCTGAGGTCTGGCTTCGCCCTTGATCAAGCTCTACTCACTTCTCTATATCACAAAGACTTCAACTATGAAGACACACCCTCTCCATTCTACATCACATGGCACTATCACATATCACCACTACATCTTCTATTACATAGCAATCTCATACCCTATTGTTTACAACTCAAAATCAAACCCAATTTTGCTTCTACTTTTCCGTACATCATGCATGAAACATCCAGTGCTTTCATGCATGTAAAGCCTTGCTAACTAAACTCAATTTTTCTTCAACCTTATGACAAGATTAGTCCTAATAGTCTAAACTCTGGTTGTCACTATTTGCACATGAGCAGAAGCAAACAAGAGTCCACGGCAATCGATGTAGCAGCAAAGTAGATCTAATTTAGCCAAAAGCTCTCCAATTTTTTGAATTAGTAGTGTAACACATCCAAACCCTAAGAATGGTGCAAATCAGAGGAAGATAGGGAGAAGACGAGTACTTGGGTGGAGGAGGCGACCGGGTGACGGATCTGCTCCAGTTAGGAGAAGGGAGGCGGCGCAGGGACAGATTCGGAGCAGGAGAGGCGGCAGGCGGCACAGGGCCAAGCCAGGGACTCGACGGGGGGCGCTGGCGGCGATGCGGGGCTGAGCCGGGGAGTCGGCACGGCGGCGGGCGTAGATGGGTGTGGGGAAGGGCGGCAGGCGGCACGGGGTCAGATCCGGAGCAGGAGAGGCAGCTAGGGGCGATGCGGATGGGGGCGGGAAGGGCGCGGCGGCAGTAGTGTGTGTGCGTGTGTGTGTGGAGCGTGTTTGTGTGCGTGTGAAGAAAGAGAGGGGTCACGGGCCGCCCGCAGTTAGGGTTATGGGTCTTACATTTTTGTCGGCCGAGCATCGGGCCGATGAAAATGTCCACTAACTTCGTTGGCCGCATAGAGAACACACGAAATTATATGTATTTTCGTCGGTCTAACTGGCCCACGAAATTATTACGATTTTTTCAAATTCCCGCGTTCGTAGGTAAATTCGTTGGCCGATCTGCCTATATTTTTGTCGGTTTACATGTTTGGCCTACGAATTTATATTTGTTTTCATCGGTTCTAGAGCCGACAAAATTAGGCCATGAAATTAACTTGGCCCATGAAAAATACATTTTTCCTTTAGTGTTTTGACTATCACTTAATAACAATACATATATTCAAAATATATGAATAGTGTAATATTTGAAAACTACAATATATTGAAGACGAATCTAGCCATATCAATTTCAAAATGTTAATTGAAATATTTGAAAAGATATTGATGGTCAAAGCTAAATATATTCAATACACGTAAATCTAAGCGTTCACTATTTTAAAATTGTAGGTACTATACACATATAAGCGTGTTTTAGCAGGATTATTTGTGAGTTATTATTGTGCCTTTTTTCATAACAATAAGGCGAAATTTGACGTGACATGAGACATTCAGCTTGGTACTCAGCATGCTCATCCACAATCCACGAATAATAATTCAGATTCTATAGTATATCTGTATCTATATAACCTATATAAATGAGATCTACTAACAACCATTAACTCTAATTCTCTTGATTCTTAGTCCATCCACGTCACCTGCATTCTGTAGCCATCAGATCGTCTAAATGTCAGTATCATATGTCCATCCACATGCCCGTATCCCCTCTTAGACTCTGTTATAGCCACCAACAGGAGAACGGTAGTCCAATAATCATATCCGCTAATCTGGGCGTGATGAAGCATCAACTTCCACAATTGCTGCATCCAGAAACGGCAAAGGAGCTAAGCAGTCGTCTGATGGATTTATTAGGCCTAAACATGCGGCCCATAGAGCGCTAGCTTAGAATTTAGATCTCAAACCCCGTTGCAACAAGTAGGGGCAGAGATGGCGACCTCGGTGAAGGCGCTGGAGCCATCCTGCAATCGGTCGAGGAAGCGACTGTCACGGACAAGCCAATCATTGGCACACCGCCGGCTGGAAGGAGGTGAAGGAGAATTCAGCTGATCTAGCTAGCTAGCGCCCGGGCGTGGGCCGCCGAGCCGCCGAGGGACACGATGACAGTGCTGTGTGGAATTCGGAGGTAGCAGCAAAAGACACAGATTGAGCTGAGGCCGCGTGTGATCGGCACCGAACCGGCGGAGGAAATGCGGGAGGAAGCGACGCGATGCAAGCAGCAGCCAGCAGAGATGCATCTCTCACTGCCTGTTCCAATCTATTCTCTGCATGTTAAATTCCATTTGCTAGGTCGCTGTGGTCGTTCAATTGTTTGACGTTGTTTTCGTCCTCTTAGCAGCTTGCCCTGGTGGCGTTTGTGTGCGGCCATCAAGAGATCAGAGGTGTCACGTGTCGTTATAGTATTGGCTTCACCAAAAGTATTTACCAAGTTATTTAGTTGTACTACATAATTTGATTTCCCCTGCAATTTCTTCAATATTTCCATTGTAATATCGCACCATCACAACGCACGTCTAATCCATATATGTATGGCTGCGAGCTGTTTGCTGCGCCGTTCGCCTGCTTCGTGCTACATATTTAACAGGTTTGTTAGCATCTTTCGACGAATTTGATGAGCGCACGAACAATATTTCTGATTCCTGATGTCTTTGATGTAGGCAAAATATGAAAGTTGTGTATCCGACGACACAATCTGCGCTGGCAAAAAAAAAAAAAGTTTATCGTTAACGAATTCAGAGGAGCAAATCAATGTGCATAGCAAAATATTTCTTTTTACAAACGATTTATCTATTCTCAACCTTTTACTACATGTTAGTTGTGTTTTACAGTTCTCAAATTATACTGACCAAATGAAGTTCGTTGTTGCTTAAACTTTTCATTCTTGTTTAACTCATCCCTTTACATTTTGGCATCATATTTTCTCACATGTCATCGCCAAAATTCTTCAGTTATTCGTGTTGCATGTCGTTTCAACTTCACTTTATGTAATTAATGAAAATATAATTGTCAGAATTTGAGTCAAAGTCATTTTTATTTGTTTTCACAATTATGTTATGGGATCTAGGAAGAAGCTATCTAATGCCAGCAATATAATTTGCTTCAAATTTATAGTAAAATTCTTGAACATTTATCAGTGCCGCAGCAACGTGAGGGTGTCCACCTAGTTAGAAATAGATACATACCATTTTAATGTTTTAGAGGTATATTATTCAACATGTGGAATAGAATGGTTCCATCCTTGATTTATAGGATGGGACCTTCTCCCATCTAGCGTTTGGTTAGTGGTGACGGATTCATCCCTATTTTTTGTTTGTTTAAAGGAATTGGGGTCCATGGGATGGATGACGTTTTTTCACCGTTAGACACTATTGATATAGGACCCACTTGTCAGTTGTTTCTACCATCTTATTCCCCAACCTCGCGGCCTCCGCCACGCATCCACCACCGTCTGGATCCCCACTGCCCCTTCACGCCGGCAACGCCCTCCACCGCCACCCCTCCCTCCGCCGCCCCTTCCCCTCGCTCTACCGGTGCCTCGCGTCACCGACGCGGTCGCTCGTCGCCGTGCCTCCGCTCGTTTGGCCACCTCGCCCTGCGGTCACCTCGAGCTGCCGCTGCCATGGTCCCCGCCCCGGCGCAGCTCCTCCTCGTCGCGCGCGTAGTTGGCATCGCTCCTCATCGTTTCGCGGCCGCCTACGTCCCTTCTCGTCACGTCGCATGGTGGGCGGTGCAGCAGCTCCTCGTCGCACCGGCATGGATGCCGCTGATGCTCCTCGTCCCGGTGCCTCTCGCCGCTCACCTCACGGAGGGAGACTGGGGACGTCCCTGTCCGCCTGATTTGAGGGGACGGGGGCGCCCTTATTTTGGGCGAATATTTCCCGTTGGGAGTGGTCCTGTCCCCCCTTCCTTTCAATCAAACACCACCAAAAGAAGGTCCATTCTATCCCATCTCCCTTCGTCCCTAGAACCAAACACATGCTTAGTACCCTGCGTGCCTATAAATACACGGCCTACTCCAGTTGGTTCATTCACCTCAATTCAACTTCCCACATGACACATAGAGCACTAAAGCAGTACGTACTCCACCACTGAGATCTTGCGCCTCACTATTGTCACTGTCGCGCTGCTCCATCTTGGCGGGGCTTGTGGTGGCCGTGGACGGGCGGACCCAGCATAAATTTTGAGTGAGGGCATAAATTAAAAATAACTAAAATATAAAATATTAAACATGGTAAATTATTGTTATTTAACTTTAAGGTAAAATAATTGAGTGGTGGCATATGCCTCCACACACCCTAACCTTGGTCCGCCCTTAGTGGCCAAGACGACGACGACGTTCCAGCCGGCGGGGCAATGGGAGACGTCATTGACTAGATACAAGGACGCCGCCGCACTAATAGGTCCACAACTCTACCACCAATGTGCCTGTCGGCGAGGTGGAGACGGTGGCCACTACTGAAGAACGGGCAATCCCGTCCCTTAGATATGTCCCGGCGCCAATTCAAACCGATACTGATCCTCCTATCAGTATCGGTTCTAATGGCCAAGGGCTCAGGTGGAGGATCAGTACAGATTGGTAACCGATACCAAATCCTTGAGCTTTCATTTCTAATTGGTACCAAGACAGCCTAACTCTTTTATATATACGCATGTCGTTCAAATTTTCTGCTGAGCTGTCGTTTCGTCCGTCTCCAGAATTCGAAGGGTTTAATTATGCTAATTAATCTCTGTCGACGGATATATGTTGTACCTATTTCCGTAGGAAGAAAAGGTATTGATTGTTGAATTAAGAGTCGACGAACTATAGTAGGTGCTTGCTGACGTGCACTGCTTTTTTTTTTTTTTGCTGTCAGCCAGGCGTGGCTAGTACGGGCCCACTTGGCAGGGACAGTGGTCCGGCTGCAGTGCTGCAGCTGAGACCCACCCCAGATAGAGGCTGCCACCGTTCTGGGAGCAGGGGAGGGAAACACGTACTTAGATATAGTGTTTTCTATGTTTGTTTTAAGTTATAAACAATCTTAAGTTTAACCGAGTTTTTAGAAAAATATATTAACATCCACTGTACCGACGAAGTAAATTATAAAAATATAGTTCACGATGAATCTAATAGTGGTTATTTTACACTAAATTTGTTATTGTTCTTTTGTATAAACTTGGTCAAACTTTGAATAATTTGACTTAGGACACATCTAGGGAACAATGAGAATGGATGGAGTAGTATGTGTTGTGCAATACCTTTTTAGTTCACTGCACATATGTTTAATAGTGTAATAATCGAAAGAAATAAGAATCCCGTCCTTAGGCGCCAATGCCTCTGGAATGCACGGGCGACCTGGATAAGAATCACGGTCACGAACGAGGGAGACCGTGTCGTCTTGTTCATGCACTCCGACAATTAATACATTTCTAGCACGGGAGACTTGTCGTCCGCCTTCAATGGCGAAGCCATAAACTTGTTTTTTTCCATTGTTAAGGGAGCCTATTGCAATAATTTTAATAATTTTTTAAAATCTATTTGAATTTGAAAATTTTTGGTGCAAAAATTTCAAACTTGTTTTTTTCCATTATTAAGGGAGCCTATAGTAATAATTTTTTGAATTTTACTTGAATTTGAAAATTTTTGGTGCAAAATTTACAACCTTAGGGGGCCTAGGCCCCTGCCCGCACCTCCCTGTCTCTGCCCCTGCCCACCTTCAAGGTCGAGGGCGGGCAGTACAACCTCCCCGGCAGCCCCATCCGGTCCGGTTCACTTAAAAGACCGCATCAGTGACTGAATCGCTATAAACCGTTTGAACACGTAGTTTTTTTTACATAAACCGTTGAAAATTGGAGTCTCTAGACTGGGTTGGACCGTGAGGTGGGTGCATGCGCACTATACAGCTGGTCCCGTTCAAAAAGACGGCATTAGCAACTGAACCGCTGTAAACCGTTTGAACCGGCAGTTTTTTCACATAAACCGGTGAAAACCGGAGTCTCCAGACCGGATTGGACAACGGTGTGGGTGCGCGCATGCTGTACAGCAGGAGCGGCTGCACGGGAAAAGGCTGAAAACCGCTAAAAAGTGGCATGGTCGGGGTCCAACCCTTGACCTGGCGGTGGAGATAGTGCTTTCATACCACTGCGCTGTGTGTTACTTTGGTTGGCTAGAGAAATCTTTCATCCTTTCAAACCGTTTCAAACCAGCGGTCTAACCAGTTGAACCATGAACCAAGAGCTCCACCGGTTCGATGTCTAGTCCGGTGCTAGTAACTATCCTTGGACTTGTTCGCTGACGACGGCGCCCCTACGTGGCTTGGCCAATGTACCAATAAGCAAAGATGTGGTGAAGCAACACCTACCTTGACGGCGCTCGCAAACTACCAAGCCAGCCGGAGGACTCGACGGAGTACTCAACAAGTTGCCAATGGCCTTCTTCGATCGTGCTGGCCATCGCGGAAGCGGAGAGGTTCCAGTGGATCCGGAACGCCGTGTCCCTTTGCTGGGATGACGCGGCGCCGCGTCCCATTGCCAGCGTCGTCAACCCAGGCGTGCTCCTCATTGATCTCGTGGTAAAACAATACAGCAGGATCAACCCATGCATGCTCCTCGACGCCAACACCGTGTCCCCGCTCCATGATCTAGTAACAAAACTTGCATTTGACTTATCCAATAACACCCAATAAAACGATTCATTTTATACCTACCAAGTATAATAGAGGAAGGGGAAGTCGGCAGCATCAACCGTCATACTTATCCACAATATTTCCCTTCAGAATATGAAGCCGTATAGTAGCACTCACATATGCACTTAACCAGGGGATTATTCCTTTTCTCTTGACATTTCTCACTAGCATCAGGATCTATAGCTACGTTTCTAGGCATTAGCATCAGCATGTCATGGAGCGGCAGCCAGAGGCCCGAAGGGCCATAGGGATAGGATTATAGATAATATTAGTTTGATAAGAGTTAGATTATATAAGATAGAGTTAGTTAGTTTCTTAAGGGTCAAGTCCCTTCATCTACATAAGTAATATAAGGGTGATAAGGATGGGAGTGTATCAGTTGAAGGAAATCATGCAAAGAAGAAATAGCCCCCCTCCAAGCCGACTCTGCATAGCTATCTTCCCAACACTATTTACCCTAGCTTTTTGGAAGAAAGTTGTTTACCCTAATGAACTATTGTTCATAACATCTAGTATCATGAGTCGGTGATTCTGTCCCATGGTTTTTGCTATTAACGATTTCTGCATTCTACATGAGGGAAGCAGGGGCAAAGCCAAGATGTAATTATAGGAGGGACAAATACACTAAATATAAACTAAATTAGTATTAAATTAGAAAAGTCATTAGATGGTGCTTTAGAAAATCAAGAGCATTAGGGGGGCATTGCCCCTTGTGCCCCTCCCTAGAATCGCCACTAGAGGGAAGTTGACAAATCTATGAGGGGCTTGATCATGTCTGTACGGAGATTGCGGAGCTTCATCATGTCCGTGCAGTTGTACTCCAGCTCCGCGATCTTCTCGATGCGCAGCTGGTGACAGTATGATGAGTGGCGGCTTCCTGGTGCAAGCGACGTGTCTTGCTGTTGCGTGAAGAGAAACAAGCGATGCAAACTGCTCTTCAACTTCAGACTGTGGCATGCGGGTTTCTTAGAGAGGCAATTGGTGAGGTTGATGCGCACTGAGGTGCTCCATCAGCACCTACCGGTCCAATCTTCATCAGCCCGTGCCTTCTCGAATGAGTCCTACTGCGTTGACAAGGACCAACGACACAGCACATAGCGTCCATGCCACATGTGTGTCTCTACTGCGTACCTCGCTACTGTGTGCAGGATGGCAGGGCATGCAAAGCCACCTCCACATCTTCCACGCAAGACACACGAGTGGGGCAGCACCCTTGCACTGCAGTGCCCATCAGCAAGGCTGACCCGGCGTTGCACATCACGTCCCTGAACAACAGCCATGCAGACAACACAGCCGCATATGGCTGCTGGCCGCCATTGGCCCACCTCTCCGCATTGCAGTGGCCACTAGTTCCAAGCTAGGGTTCCAAACGGCAGCACTATCGATCTTCACCAAGATTTGCAGTGATTATTGCTGATCCCATCTCATCCAAGCTGCCAAACATGGGAAGCGGAGGTGAGGCGGACAACATAAGAGGGCAAGTCGTAGGACTGATGAGCTGTCATGCCCTAGCCTTTGCAGCCTGGACAAGACAGTTCCCATGAGATCCAGGAAGGACAAACGGGCTACTGGGATCCCCAGCATACATGGTTTTAGCCCAATCACAATCGAACAGGAAGCATCCATGCCTAGTGAGGCTCAGGCTATGGGGGCTGAGGTGTTGCTGGATTTCGACATCTCTAGAGAAGTCGGTTAAGGTGGTTGTTGCTGCATTGGTTGACTTTACACGGTAATGGTGTGGCCTCAAGTGGAGCCTATTGTAAGCTCCAAGGCTCCTTGGTAAGTGGTTTTGGTGATTGGATGGCATACTCTTAAGTTACTAATGACCTCATGAAGTGTAGGGATTTAGGTTTTAATAAATATCCATTGGTTTTAGTAGAGACAAATGAAATAGGGGGTATTGTATATCTCTAAGGCCCCCAATTGGCCCCTAAATTCGAATTGCAAGAATTGTGGTGGACTTCATTCAAATCTTGAATGCTAAGGACCCTTCTAGAGTCATGAATCACAAGGTGATGCAGGACTCATGCTTAGATAGGTTTTACAACTTTCTAGTGCCCGTATTATTAAGAGGGGGTCAAAGGCTAGTAGTTTGATCACTTGGTTTCCTAAAAGATGCACACACACACACATAAGCCTATCACATCAAGATCAGCTCAGAGGATTCATTGAAGAAGCATAGCTCAAGTGGTTTCAAGTTTGGAAGAAAAAGATAGAAGAAAACAACAAAAGTCAGTTCTGGTGAAGTGACTGTACGGTATGGTCCGTAGGACTGGACCGTCAAGTCAATACAAGTTGCCTCTAGTTCAACTCGGATAAGTTCAAAGCCGGTTTGAACCAATCGTATAGTACGGTCCGTTTAGAAATGAACTAACCGTATGGTCAATGCTGAAATTGCATTAGCACTGACAAAACTTTTTCATTTGCACATATTACTGGAAAGATCAATTACTCTATATACCAAAGGATGAAACGGTATACACATAATGTATCATATATGGAGGAACCAGGGCTTGAGTTTCGATCTCATCTAACAACGCAATGCCTGAATTAGCTGAAGGACTCAAGCATGAAGGCATCTGTACACCAGGCAGGGAGACTGGTTGAAACTGATATTGCACTGCTCAAAAGCGGCAAATCAAAACCTAACAAGGATGCGACGTGGGTCTCTTTGCCATGCGTGGTGGGTGGGGTGGGGAAAGCGGAGCAATGACACGGGGAGAGGTGTGGGAAGGACCTCATGTGGTAAAAATCATCACGAGAGAACCTCCTGTTGTAAAAAGAAAAGGCTCTGACTGCTCCACGTAAAACTAACGTCAACGCTATTGGAAAAGAGCGGTAGAGGGGCTCGGAGGCCACCAATCCTCCCGTGCATATTGGCAGAGTTCCCATACTAGATTCAGAAGTCATGCATCAGAGATGTATCTTGGATAATATGCTTGGTTGCAGGGGTGGACCTACGTTGAGCCCAGTGAGGGCACAGGCCCTCACTCATAGTTTGGATTTTCAGTGGAAATAAGTATTTTTCACTGTAGCATTTTCACCGCAGCTCGTAGCATCCCCCCCCCTCGTTTGGAGATAGGTCCGCCTCTGCTTTGTTGATGATTTGTCTGAAGCTGCTTCCATGACCATGTATTAGATTTGTAGCTGCTAGATATGGGATACGGCCGATATAGGATACAGCCCGCGTACCTGGTATTACTGAGAGAGAGAGAGACGAAACGGCACCCTAGTGCAAAGTCCACGATATATACTATCATTTTGTTTGTGTGTAATGTCTCAACTTTAGCAGCAAGGCCCTAGTAAATCAGCTGCTGATGTTTGAGGCTGGACCTCGTGAAATCTGTTGCAAGGACAAGAAACAGTGAGCCCAAACACCGGGAGGGAGAGAGAGAGATCTTTTTTAATAGTATTTTTATGTCATTTCACTTTTCCCACTCCGTTCTCCTGACTGCTTCGGTAAGTTTGTACCGCTCACTGCCGTTTGGATTCGAACCAGAACGGGGATAGAAATAGGACGTGGGATAGAAATACAGAGATGTTTGATCCCAGGTTAAAATTTTAAGCTCTCATCAAATCAGATGTTTGGATCTAGATAGAAGTATTAAATATAGTCTAATTATAAAATTAATTACACAGATGAGGAGTAAACGTCGAGACAAATTTATTAAGTCTAATTAACCTATGATTAGCAAATGTGATGCTACAGTAATCATTCATTAATTATGAATTAATTAGGCTTAATAAATTCGTCTCACCGTTTACTCTTCGTCCTTGTAATTATATTTTCTAATTAAAATATATTTAATATTTCTAAATAGCATTCAAACATTTGATGTGACGTGGGCTAGATTTTAGTCTCCGGATCCAAACACCCCCTAAATAGAACGAATGATAGTAACATGTACTCACGTATATTTCTCTACCTTTTTAATACTCCCTCCGTCCACGAAAGAATGAAATCATGGTTTTGTCCTAAGTCAAACTATTTTAAGTTAACCAAATTTATATAGAAATGTAACAACAATTATGATATCAAATATATATGATATGAAAATATATGTCAGAAAAACCTAATGATGCTAATTTGGAAATTTAAGTTTTAATATATTTTGATATGAATTTAGTCAAAGTTACAATTGTTTGACTTAGAATAAAGTCAAGATTTCATTCTTTTGTAGACGGAGGGAGTATATTTTTTTATCCCTCCAATCCAAACATGAGGCACGATTTATCTCACTTTTATTTTTCTATTCCATCCTTTATCCTTCTGTATCTTAACACTACCTTCAGGTATGATGGCTTGGAGTATACGTGCTGTTATTTGGATGCCAGGCTGCGAAGCCATATGCACGCGAGTGCAGAGCCAACGCCCTCGTGCAGTCGTGCGTGATGTACTGCTAGAAAAAGTAATTCTCGATGACGGTTAGGCTAGTACTATTATCATGTAGTTCTCATGCTTTGCACTTATGTATTAACGTAAATCATAACAACATAAATGAGAATATATAATTTTATTAATAAGACTCTGATTATTTTTAAAAAAAATCAATCTCATCATATATTTACAAACGAATATAGCGTGCATTTTCTGCTGCGTATGTGTATCCCACTATCCCATAGCTCTCATGCTTGCACGTTTCAGAATCCATCAATCAAATTCGAATCCTAAAAGCGTGAGTTGGGGGCAGAGTCGGTACAAGGGATTATCATGGATCGTGTGCGCAACTCAACTCACACGAGGCATGTGTGGAGTTGTGATGCATGCATGAACGATGTATATATGGCGCCTTAAATTTTTTCCCTGTGTGTTTGTGGACTGAAAACCTGCGCGTCGTTGACCTCTGCGAGGCACGGAATGGAAGGCCGTTTTTTTTATAATGGGAAGGCCGGTTGAAAGTTGCACCCTGTTGCCGGTGTTGGATTGTTGTCTCGTCCATGTCATTGAACTAGTCTTTTTAGCGCGTTTATTCGTAGCACGACAGATGAGAGTGACAAATTCAACGAAAGCAGTAGGGTTGGAAGAGTAACCACTAGTACATGGTACATGCAAATATTAAAATATAATATTTAATCTATCTGGGTTTGCATCAGAATCATGTAGATGAAATTACACTTGGCAGACGTAAGCAAGAACGTAATCACAAAAGACTACTGATGTTAGCATATGTATTGGCCGGACATTTGGACTGCGATCGTGTTGCATTCGTGGTGTCCTGTATTGGCAGCCTGCAGCTGCCGGTGTCAGGAGAGGGGAGGAAGGAGGTCTCTCACCATCTCCAACGGATTGTATATCCACATTTTTTATCACTATTTTAATCATCTCCCTCTATGTTTACAGTAGTAGTTATAATGTCGTTTTAGTACTATAAACAGTCCATATATACGATCTGCTGGAAACAGTTTCAGAGCAGCTGCAGGCACGATCCCTCTGCCTGCTGTTTTCGGTATCTGACCTCACTGATGCTTCTCGGCGTTTAATATGATTTGCTCTCTTCTTCTTCCTCCTCTCCCTCTCTTGTGATGGGTACCAACACACCCTAGCGTTTGACTTTGGGCCATTGCTTTGATCATCATGGCACAGCACAACTAATCAGTCCAGGTATATAAATAAAGCCCAACAAGAGGATAAAAGAATATGTTGATTTCAGAATTGCTCGTTGTCTCTCTTCGACACATTAGCATGCCGATGTAACTGGCTGCATACTACTACCGTGGACGACCAAAGGCCGGGTGAAAGTGTGAAGACAGACCGTGAAGCTTACCCACACACACACAAAAAGATGCATGTCACTGGAGACGTTTGATCTTACTACGAACGTGGCAAATCGAGGAGCTTTTGAAGCCTGAAGAACCAACGCGCGAAGCAGCACGTTCAGACTGGGTAGGACCCCACATGGCAGTGAAATGGGCACGGTCGTTGCTGCTTTGGCGCGAGTCGCGTTCCCTTCGTGCGCCCCCACCCCGCCTCCTCTTCTCCTCCCCTCCTCGGCGTGGCCTAATCCGCCCATTGGAATCCAGCTCCAAAGCATTCAAATAACCATGCCGGGGCAGCTGGCGTGCCATGCCATGGCCGCCATTACCAGCTGTTGTGCCTCGCTGATGGTTTGAGGCGACCCACTGCGTACTTGCAGAGCATTGCCTTGGTTGGACAGGTTCAGGCTCCGGCGGCGTTCTTGCCCAGGTCTACCTTTGCTTCCTTACGCTTCGAGTCTTCTCTTGGACTTGGCCTCTCTCTGTGCAAGATCGGACTGCTCTCACCAGGTCGTCAGATGATGAACAAAAGGTAACTAAATGTCTAAATGTGAACGAATCCACTCTGCATTCCTCCCTCCCTCCTGCAAACAGATTCAGAAACAGAGTTACCATTTGATGACAAGATTCATCATATATTCAGCGATACCATATGCTACCTACTTGATCTGCTGCATGCTGCAGCACTCAGTGCTTTTCATCTCACAGCATACCCTTGGCCACTTTCCTTTCCTTTTTTTTTCTCTAAATTCCATCATATTATTACATGCCTATTTTGCTTTGCTCATGCCAAAAAAGCTTCCATCCTTCGCTTCGGCAGCAACAGATCCCGCGGATCGCCATCGCCATAGCAGCAGCGGAGAGCCGGTTTTGAAGTTTCAACGACACCAGAGAGTGAGACCAAGGCGACGAGCCGAGTGTTGACGGACGGCATGGCGTCCAAGGGGATCCTCAAGAACAGCGGCTCCAGCCGGATGCAGGGCGCAGGCGGCAAGCCGCCCACGGCGCCCACCGCGGCGCCCACGGTGGTCTTCGGCCGCCGCACCGACTCGGGCCGCTTCATCAGCTACTCGCGCGACGACCTCGACTCGGAGATCAGCAGCGTCGACTTCCAGGACTACCACGTCCACATCCCCATGACGCCCGACAACCAGCCCATGGACGACGACGACGCCGGCGCCGGCGCGGGGGCCGGCGCCGAGGAGCGATACGTCTCCGGCTCGCTCTTCACCGGCGGCTTCAACAGCGTCACCCGCGCGCACATCATGGACAGCAGCAGCAAGCCCGACGGCGCCGCCGCCGCTGCCGGCGGCCGGGGCCGCGCCAAGGGCGCCAGCGCCTGCATGGTCGAGGGGTGCGACGCCAGGGCCATGCGCGATGCCCGCGGCGACGACGTCCTTCCCTGCGAGTGCGACTTCAGGATCTGCGCCGACTGCTTCACGGACGCCGTCAAGGCCGGCGGCGGCGCCTGCCCCGGGTGCAAGGAGCCGTACAAGAACACCGACTGGGAGGACCTCGCCGGCGGGGCCGAGGTCACCAGGGCGCTCTCGCTGCCGCGCGGGCCCGCCGGCGCCAACGGCCACAAGATGGACAGGCGCCTGTCGCTTGTCAAGCAGGACGCCGTCAGCCAGTCCGGCGAGTTCGACCATAACCGCTGGCTCTTCGAGACCAAGGGCACCTACGGCTACGGCAACGCCATCTGGCCCCAGGACGACGGGGCGGACGACGACGGCGACGCCCCAGCTGGGCCAGGGCACCCCAAGGAGCTATTGGCCAAACCATGGCGGCCCCTCACCCGCAAGCTCAGGATTCCAGCGGCCGTCATCAGCCCGTACAGGTGCCGCCGTCTTTAGCATCGTGCATTCTTATTATCTTACTCGCACGAGCCAACTGTTTTGTTTGCCTCAAAGAATACATCGTATAAACTGTACATTATACATATGCGTGATTTGATTACCAATGAGTTCTTAACGACGAATAGAACAATGCAAGGACACAATGTCACTGCCTTTACGTTCTCGTTGCACTCCAAATAAAAAAGAACATGCTAGTTATCCATATAACTTACACTATAAATGAAACCACTAACCATAATTAGCTCTATTCCTCTCAACATACAAACTATCCACGTTATATACGAGTCCACCAAATTAGAAGTCACGTCATCATCCACTAGAACCATGTATTGGTGTTTTCCATCGACCAATTACATACAAGCATGCAACTATTCCTGCAGAACAAACACACAGAGAATCAATCATTTAAGAGTGATCTCTCTCAACCAAAATGAACATACTATCGAGTATAATGTCTTTTCTAAAAATATTCTTTGCAATCACATCAATGTTTTCACCTTAAAATTGTGCTATAAAATTAGTTTAAAAATCCCTGCAACAATGCACATGATATCACCTAGTTTCATTATATATATGCACCTGTGATTATAACGAAATACTAGCTTCGAGAAAAAGATTGTAAAAAATTCAACAATTGCGGTGTACTTTCTATTGAATTGTAAAAAAAATTCAACAATCGTGGTTTCTGCTGCTACATTGCTATCTATTGTGCCATCTTTGTCTTGCTGCTCACACCGGTCCTCCCATGCAGGCTCCTAGTCCTGATTCGATTGGTCACACTGGCCTTTTTCCTCATGTGGCGTATCAAACACCAAAATGACGACGCCATCTGGCTCTGGGGAATGTCAATTGTCTGTGAGCTCTGGTTTGCGTTTTCATGGGTACTAGACCAGCTCCCAAAGCTGTGCCCTATCAACCGTGCAACAGACCTCTCTGTGCTGAAGGAGAAGTTTGAGACGCCCACGCCTAACAATCCAACAGGCAAATCTGATCTCCCTGGAATTGACATATTTGTGTCAACTGCTGATCCAGAGAAGGAGCCAGTTCTTGTCACTGCAAACACAATCCTCTCCATCCTCGCGGCTGACTACCCTGTTGAGAAACTTGCATGTTACCTATCAGATGATGGAGGGGCGCTGCTCACCTTCGAAGCGATGGCTGAGGCGGCGAGTTTTGCCAATCTCTGGGTGCCATTCTGCAGGAAGCATGACATCGAACCCAGGAACCCCGACAGCTACTTCAACCTGAAGAGAGATCCCTTCAAGAACAAGGTGAAGCCAGACTTTGTCAAGGACAGAAGGCGGATCAAGCGTGAATATGACGAGTTCAAGGTCCGTGTTAATGGCTTGCCAGATGCCATCCGCCGCCGCTCTGATGCATACCATGCCCGTGAAGAAATCCAGGCAATGAACCTTCAGAGGGAAAAGATGAAGGTTGGAGGTGATGAACCGTTTGAGCCAGTGAAGATCCCCAAGGCAACATGGATGGCTGATGGCACTCACTGGCCCGGTACCTGGCTCCAACCCTCACAGGATCATGCTCGAGGTGATCATGCAGGAATCATACAGGTGACACTTCCATCACAATCACGTATCACCTCCATATGGCCTAGAACTGTACTAACACATGCATTCTTCTGTACCTCAGGTTATGCTGAAACCACCACGTGACATGCCGATGTACGCGAACATCAATGAAAAGTCACCTCTTGACTTTGCAGGAGTCGATACACGGCTTCCGATGCTGGTGTATGTGTCAAGAGAGAAGCGCCCAGGATATGATCACAATAAGAAAGCAGGTGCTATGAATGCATTGGTCCGTGCATCGGCTATCATGTCCAATGGTCCATTCATTCTTAATCTGGACTGTGATCACTATGTATACAACTCAAAGGCCTTAAGGGAGGGCATGTGCTTCATGATGGATCGTGGTGGTGACCGCCTCTGCTATGTGCAGTTCCCTCAACGATTTGAAGGTATCGACCCTTCTGATCGTTATGCCAACCACAACACAGTTTTCTTTGACGTCAACATGCGTGCACTTGATGGTCTGCAAGGACCAGTGTATGTCGGTACTGGATGCCTCTTCCGTCGAATTGCTCTTTATGGCTTTGACCCGCCTCGTTCCAAGGATCACAGCCCAGGATTCTGTAGTTGCTGTCTCCCACGGCGCCGTAAGGCATCAGCTTCCAATGCTAACCCCGAGGAGACAATGGCTCTTCGCATGGGTGATTTTGAAGGGGACAGCATGAACCTCGCAACGTTCCCAAAAAAGTTTGGAAATTCAAGCTTTCTGATTGACTCCATTCCAATAGCAGAGTTCCAGGGAAGACCCTTGGCTGACCACCCATCGGTCAAGAATGGGCGTCCACCTGGTGCTCTAACAATCCCTCGTGAAATGCTAGATGCATCCATCGTAGCAGAAGCAATCAGTGTAATCTCATGTTGGTATGAGGAGAAGACAGAATGGGGTATACGGGTGGGGTGGATCTATGGGTCTGTGACTGAGGATGTTGTGACAGGGTACCGCATGCACAATCGTGGATGGAAGTCAGTGTACTGTGTAACACAGCGTGACGCCTTCCGTGGAACTGCTCCTATCAACCTTACTGACCGCCTTCACCAGGTGCTTCGATGGGCTACTGGTTCAGTTGAAATCTTCTTCTCCCGTAACAATGCATTGTTTGCCAGCTCCAAGATGAAGGTTTGCCCTTTATGCTCCTCAAGCATTGTTATTCCCAACTAATGTAATTTGGATTCTTCATTCAAAAGATTGACCAGCTTTCTCTATGTCAACAGGTGCTCCAAAGGATTGCATACCTTAATGTTGGTATCTATCCCTTCACATCCGTCTTCCTCATTGTCTACTGTTTCCTTCCAGCACTCTCCCTCTTCTCAGGACAGTTCATTGTGCAAACGCTCAACGTTACCTTCCTCACATACCTACTTATCATCACCATCACTCTTTGCCTCTTGGCCATGTTGGAGATCAAGTGGTCTGGCATTGCACTTGAGGAGTGGTGGAGAAATGAACAATTCTGGCTCATTGGTGGAACTAGTGCCCACCTGGCTGCTGTGATGCAAGGTCTTCTAAAAGTGGTTGCAGGGATTGAGATCTCATTTACTCTTACTTCAAAGCAAGTGGGTGATGATGTAGAGGATGAATTTGCAGAACTCTACATAGTGAAGTGGACATCATTAATGATACCACCCCTCACCATCATCATGATCAACCTTGTTGCCATTGCTGTTGGCTTCAGCCGAACAATTTACAGCACAATCCCACAATGGAGCAAGCTTCTTGGGGGAGTGTTTTTCAGCTTCTGGGTGCTTGCTCATTTATATCCATTTGCAAAGGGGCTCATGGGCAGGAGAGGAAGGACACCCACTATTGTGTATGTCTGGTCCGGACTTGTCTCAATCACCATCTCGTTGCTCTGGATTGCGATCAAGCCTCCATCACAAGCTGCCAACTCGCAGTTTGGTGGGTCATTTTCTTTCCCTTGACCAACAATGTGTCGAAACCAGCTCTTACTGGATGGATGCAGGAAATCAGTGGAAGCCACGAACAACACTCAGATTTCACAGAAGGCCTAAAGAATACCCAGTTGTGTACACAATGGGTTATTTTGCAGCTCAATCTCAAGTGGAGGACATAGGATATATCTATTATAGCGCATCAAAAGATGGAACCACTATTTTGATTCTTTCTGATTTTTTATTTCTTTAGAGCTCACTATCATTTGAATCATGTGCCTGAAAAAGGTGTAATATGCTGTAAGCATGTTAATAATCTTCTACAAAGTTTTCCCAGTTGAGATGGGTTTCATTATTTGAGCTCTTTTAATCAGGACAACAATTTAGAGTGCATAACAAGCACAATTAACTAGCAGTAGCAGACACATAGAACGCTGATCTTTATTCTCCAGGGAAAAATGAAAGCCAGAAATGGGGGGCAGGGGGGGGGGGTAATCGCAGCTTTAATAAAAGCCAGAAATGCGGGAAAATCGCAAGTTTCTAAAGATAACCACTTCAAAGTTGACAGTGCTTCAGTGAAAGATGCGAAATATCTGAAGCATACCTGCATATTCGCTCAGATCAAGTGAAAGACCAGTTGAAAAATCATTTGAACTGTATTAACCTCTTAATTTAGACTGCAATTCCACAGAAAGATTCAATAATTAATTGTTTATAGCACATGGCTCTGTTTCACCGCAGCATGTCCACCAACCTGTATCAAAGTGAAACCAGAGGATCAGAACAGCTAGATCCAAATTGCCTCGATTTGTGATGCCATGTGATTCGCTAGAAACATGTGAAGTGTATGGCTAACCCGATAAGAAAAGTTTCGTAAAGGGACTGGAACAGGCTTACAGTCTCTCCAGCGCATAAATGTTTGAGTTTATGTTTTCATCATCTTTGTTAAAATCAAGTCCACCACGTAGACATCATAACATGCTCTCCCAAAATCTTTTGCAGGTAATCATTTTAGCTTAATAGTAATACATCCCAATAAAGGACGACCATACTTGTTCACTTATCCCTTTCAATTTAGATACCGGCATTGAGATTGAAAAGAAACCAATGGCGAAACACTCTGCTGGCCAGACACTAAAATTGAGAGACGAAAGGTAGTGGAGCAAATCGGATTAGAAACCCCAGTAGTCCTAGCCAGCTAGCCGCAAACGAACTGTGCAGTGTTGTAGCTAGCGTGTTAAGAATCCCGAAATCATAAGCTAGCGGAGCAAATGGGATTAGAGTCCAGTAGTCATAGCCGCAAATGACCTGTGCAGTGCAGTAGTTAATGCGTTAAGAATCCCGAATCATGAAACTAGAAACCAGAAACAAAATACTATAGAAAAGATAAGAGAACACAGGCTTTGAATCGGTAGGGGTCTTGGGTTTTCTAGTTGTTTTTTTCTTAGGTGGTGAGGCTGTAGTTGAAATCCCTGGTGTGCGTGGGTAGGGTGTGTTGGGGAGGGGATGTTTTAGCCTCTCATTTGTACTATTTTCTATCTTAATGAAATGACACAGCTCTTCTGTGTTGTTCAAGAAAAGAAAAGGAGAACACAGGCTCATCACTTCAGTATTACACAGACAAGTGTTTCAGCAAGAATCAACCAAACAGTAAAAGGAGTTCTTGACATGTGAGTACAGAAATAAACTGCAGTTCTTGAGTTATTGTTTATTAAAAGTAGGCATACATGTAGATAGAAGCACAAATACACCAGAATGTTGTATCAATTGCCACAGGCACTTCACCTAGTAGCTGCTCTTCCAAAAAGGACACCCATGATTAGTGTAAGATGGATTGTCAGATAAGTACGCACTGCAAAATTGAAAATGAAACAAGAATTAGCTTCAGAAATAAGCATGGGAGAATACACCACCTTGGTGAGGCCCAGGTGCCTGAACTAAGCTAGCAATTAATTATGGATTCGTTCTACATATAGGAGGGCATGCTATGGAGAACATAACCACACTTTAGACAGGTTTACTTACGGAGTTATTTTCTTCTGAAGCACCAAAACACAAAAGTAATGGCCAGATTACCATTTATTATGAAATTGAATTGAGAAACAATCCAAACAATCGATTAATCAGTATAAAGTAAAAAAACAGGATTTAGCTGTATGTTTTCTTCATGGATTGGCTTGGCTTGGCTTGGCAAGTACAAGAATATATATCATAATCAACTACTTAGTTTATATGTTTTCCTTCATATTTTTGGTTTCCAAGAAACAGCTATCGTTATCATTATGACCATAGCATGAATTCATCTTCTGGCCATAAAGACACAAGACACTAGAGCCTAGAGCTGCTTTGTGCATGGTGTCAAGTATTTTATCATGCCATTGTTGGATATATTACCATGTTTGACACCAACATGCCTAAGGTTTTGTTCTGCATCTGCTGCTAGAAGTTAATCAGATTATGTACCTATACATTAAAGTAAATAGTTAGTGCTAGATTAAAGAAAAAGCATGAGAAAAGTGACATAACAGCAGAACATTTAAGAAACTCCATCTATGAGGTAAACAACTATCCAAGAATTATGGTACTTGCTGTTGGACACCAAAAGAAAAATGGTGCACACCTTTGTTTAGGGCAGCATAGCACCAACTGAAGGCAGAGAGTCCTTAAGGATTCATCATCCTTGAACTGTATAATTTTATCACTTTATGCAGCTGTGCATGACCAACTGTGTTGGAGAGAAACAATATGTTTGTTCAGTTGACACAATATGGCCTATGAAGCTGAGCACACAAGGAGATCACTGGATGAGTCTGACCCATCACTATCAACACTGGGAGTGGTATTATCCTCCAGAACAAATCTATACCCAGCAGACTGAGAAAGTAAAGAACAGGTTATGGTACTAGGTTTCATGCCCAGACTAAGCATGTCACTGATCCATGCGGCAGCTGATCCAAAATGCCGTGATTTAACTAGGAGCACAGCTACTGTGTTGAATGATATACTGTCCATTTTAACATCAGAAAATTCCATTTCTGTTAGCAACTGCTTGACAGCGTTCAGATCCCTGGTCCTACAAAGTCCACGAAGCATTACATTGTATGTACAAGTGTTGGGTGCTATTCCTGATTGTTTCATCTGGTCAAACAACCCGCAAGCCTCTTCCACCAGGCGACCGCAGAAAAGACCATGTAAAACAATAGTGTAGCACACAGAATCAAGAGCATAATTTTCACGGACAGCTTCTCTTAAAATTCTTAAGGCCGCAAGGCTCTGGCCCTGTCTAACAAGACCACGGAGGATTGCTGCATGAACATAGGTGTTTGATTCAGGATCACTCGCAATGATATTGTGGTATACATTGATTGCACGCCTTACCCTTCCCAACTGGCACAAACTATCCAGTAACCCAACATATGTGTAGCTGTCTGGGCTGATGCATGTATCAATCCTATCAATGTAGAACTGAATGGCTTTCGATGGAAAACCTGACTTGCACAGTGCACTCAGCACAGAATTGCAGGCCACAAGATCAAAAGAGATATCTGAGCGTAGAATCAACCTGTGAAGGAGACCCATGTTCTGTGAACACTGTAATACCCGAGCTAAAGTAGATAAAGTGTATGCATCAGGCTTTATCTGGCTGCCATGAATATGCATGTAAATATCTAGGGCCTCATCATATTTGCTCTCCTTTGACATACTGTCCATCATAACATTATACAGAACAATGTCTGGACTGCAGCAGGCAGACTCCATGGATCCCAAAAGCTCACTAACCTTTTCATGCCTACCAGCTCGCAAGAATCCTCTGACAAGTGGAGTGTAAGTGACCACCGAAGGAGAAGAACCTGAATCCACCATCTTGGCCAGCATGCTACAAGCCTCCTCTAGTCTCCCTTCATGGCACAGACGAGCGATCAAACATGTCCACATGGACGAGGTGAGCTTGCAACCCGAGACAAGTGTGAAAGAAAGCAGCTGCAGAAGCTCGGACATAGTTCCAGCCTTGCTGCAGCAAGCAAAAACTGCCGTGAGAGAAGCTGTGCTGGGGAAAAACCCCAGCTGCAGCATTTCTATAAAACAGCTCCGCACGCCTGACCAGCTCCCAGCCTTGCAGAGATGAGTGAGCACGATGGCGTAGGTGAGATAATTGCGAGCCGGGTAGTGCTGCAAGGCGCGCCGAGCGGCATCGAAATGGCCTGTCCTGAGTAGGACGTCAACGACGACGTTGCAGGCGAAGGCATTGGGTTGGAATCCCCAGAGGCTCATTTGATCGAACAGGTCGAGCACGGTAGGGTAGAGGCCCCCACGCCAGTATAGCCTGAGCAGGAGGAGGAAAGTCTGGGGCTTGATGGGGCAGCCGAGACCCTGGAGCTCGAGGAGTAGAGCGTGGGCAGTGCCGAGGCGGGAGGCGAGGCGGCTGGCGGCCGGGAGGAGGTGGTCGAAGGAGGAGGGCGGGTGGAAGTACCCGGGGCGGCGGGCGCACCACAGAAAGAAGGAGAGCGCGAGGCCGTCTGAGGGGCAGCGAGAGACGACGGCTTCTACGAGCTTCGGGGTTGGAAGCTGCGGCGGAGTCTGAGGCTGGGGCTTGGAGGCAAAGAAGGCGGCTGCGAGCGCGGCAGGGAGCGACGGCGTCCGCCTGCGGCGCGCGGCGTGGAGCATGGAAGCAAGTGGACGGGTACGGAGGCGTCTTCGCTGGCATTGCAAGCGCGGACAATACGCGGGAGGGAAGGAGGGAACAAGCGACGGTGACGGCGCGGCGCTCAAACGCCGCCGGTTGGCTGCCTCACAGCGGCGTTCCTTTGGTGAGCGGCGGTGGCGGCGGCCGGCGGGTCGGCTAGGCTGGAGCACAAGAGAATTGGGTATTGGCTTCAGTCGGCGGTAGCCCATGAACTCCGGCCCAGCCTGAGCCCACGTCCTCTCCACTCGAGTGTGGAGCCGTGGATTGGGTAGATCCGTTGCCATTTGTGATTTGTTCCCAAGTTTAAAGAAATACGCCAATTAAAAAAGTTAACAAACACGCATGCAAATATGAATCTAGGGCAATAAGGCCGGTGATATTTTAAAACAGAGGGAGTATGCCACACTAATAACCTATAGCAAATAGCCTATAGAAAAAGTTTACATAGGTCTTGAGTATGTGAGATGAATACATCACTCACAATCTCAATCTTTACAGACTAGTTTTTATGTGCACTAAAGTATTGAAATGATGCTGAAAAGTGTTTTAGCCACGTCGTACTCCCCGCTAGTTGCGCAGGCCTCCATTGGAACGAAGGAAAAACAAATGAATTTTGAAGGATTCAATTTCTTGGAAAGTTTTATATAAAGAGACTTTAGAATAAGGGATTGAATCCTACCCATTCTTTTGAAATTCCTATGGAATGATATCCTATATATTAGTTTGGATGAAAATAAGCATGAGGTCTAACCTCATGTTTTTCTTTCCTTTGCGTATTGCATTCATGTGTTTCTTTCTGTGCATGACCTAAATACATGTTTTGTGACTTTTCTTTGTTATATTATTGTAGAAATTCAATTGCATGGACATTCTAATTTTTTATTATTCCTATTTCTACGTTTTGATAATCTTGCGCTTATCCATGGGCCATGGCCACTAGCCCCCCTATGACTCCTCTCCTATGGCACCATTCTATGCTACTCCTGCACCTTGACTAAGCTTCATGCCCACGACTCTATAGGCCACTCGTGTTGTCCACCAAGCTTGGCCTTACTCCACCAAAGCTGTGGTCGGCTCCCATGGAGTTGTTGCTCCCTGGCATCTAGGCCACCTCCAACGCACAACTCGTGTTGGTCCCCCAATGTTCCCCATCCTAGCCCCACCGTACACCTGCCCTATGGTCGGCCACTCATCTCTCCACTCTAAGAGCAAGTATAATAAGATGATGTAGGGCGGGCTCCAAAAGATACCACATCAGATTTATGGTGACGTGGAAGAAAGAGAAATTGAGAGAGAAGGAAATTGGGCTTCTCACTTGTAGCCAAGCTCAAAGTGGGCTGCTCACGAACTCCAAGACAGTCTGTGAGAGGAAGAGGTTGGCTAGATATTAAATGTACAGCTTACACCAAGATAGCTCTATCGTATGAGTGGACTTTTAGTTAGCTACATGTGACATGGCAACATCATATAGTCCATAGTGGGTTCTATTATTAACTTTTCTCTAACCCCTCCATGCTACGGGCAGCACCTAATGGGGCATACCCACACAAACTCGAAACGCTTGGCAGCAATGGTGGTATATATTGGTGTTGTTGCAGAGGACGGGCTACCGCAGCTTGGACAATAGAGTAATGACATGGCATGGGGATACTAGACATTGGGGGACAAGAGCACCGATGGTAGCTCTACGTGGGTGAACCATCAGCATTCCCTTAGGGCCAACCATGGAGATGGAGAGTTAATCCAAGACGAGGGAGGTGCCTTTGGCATGGTGGATGGGTAGGCAACACTGGTGGCCTACAGAAGCGGCGCGGTCAAGTGAAGGCGACATAAGACCCCAAGCAACAATAGCCTTGGAGGAACACAGAGAGGGGCATCCTACGGGTGGCTAACATATGGGCGCTGACAACCATCATGGCAGCCATAGGTTAGAGTAGAGCACGATTACCATGTGGCTAGTAAATCACTCTCTAATACCATTCTACAGAGTACTTCCTCCATCCCACAATTTTAGTCCAAAAAAATCATGTACCTAGACAACCGTTTGACCAGATACACGTCCTTTTGTCCTAGAACCAGGACAGGAGTACATTCTAAGGAGTAAATCTGACTAGTTCCTGATACTTCAGGTGCACAAAATCCGATTTAAAAAGTCAAGGTAATATGTCCAACCCTACAAACCCAAGAGGTTTGCAGACGTTTCTCATAGCCTACCAATCAATCAAACCCTTTATGAGTTGCCACACTATCTAGGGATGAACGTAGGCTCACCAAGCACACTAATATATTTTTTTTCTGCGGGTTTACGAAACCTGTGAAAAACTGAACTTTTATGGGTACGCAAGAGTCAACTTTCATCCCTAACTACAGATAGTGTGAGCCCAAACAGTCACACTGCCATCCGAACCTACAACTGTTGCTTCAGGAAAGGAAACCACCCAGTTTATCACAATGGAACATGCAAACAAGCACAACTCCAAAGACCTTAGTTCAGCAAGATTCTCCTGCATCCACGTCCAACTGACGACTATAAACTCAGTTACAAATTAAATTGAACTGAAAACTACAGTAACACCCTGCTAGTATGAAATTCTCAATCCATTGGCACCGTCTCCGTGACACTGCGTGAAGTTCTAACCATCCATGTCCAGAGGACAACAAAAAAGGAAATTACAGGCCCTGATCAGGACGGAGTCGGACAATCGCTCAGGGCAGCAGGTTTCATTATCCAGAAGATGACTACAAGCATCACACACAGGGCATCTCTCATCTTGCAATGAAACCTTGCTGACCAAGCCTCTCGCAGAAGTAGAACATCTGCAAAATTACGCAGCAACAAGATCGGGGGTTTCTGCCTCAACAGAAAGCAATGTGCTATGCACCTTTCCAACCCATGCATCCAGCCGCTCGCGCAAAGCCTTCACCTGTGAAATTCCCAGTACTCTAGGCTGGACCCACGAGACGTAAACCGTACTGTCCACTTCATCAATTATTCCCTCAATAAGATGAACCTGCATTGGAAAACAAAGTCAGAAATACAAATGGATTGTCAATCACATGGCAGTCAAATGAGAGAATGGATATACAACACCTAAGACTCCAGTGATACTTTAACAACTAAATAAAAGGCATCAAAAGGTTCCACTTCTGCAAGAACAATCTGAGAGCAGTGCCTCTAATAAAAGCTAATCTTACAAAAGAAGGCTACAAAGACAAACTAGTATTGAATATTGCTAGTGTCAAGGCTTTGAAGACAAAGTCTAGTTGATGCATCGGACAAATAAACACTGCCGACAGCATATCTGTTAAGTATAAGCATGTGGGGATCACCAAACATTACAGTAAAAAAACATTCATAAACATGTGTGTAACTTGTGAAACGAGATAACTCAAACAATTAAGTTTCAGAAAATCACCAATTGAAAATATAATGGCAACAAAAACAGCACAAGTGAAAAGGGAGGACAAGATAGTGATTTGTATCACATCTTATCTTGCTGTTTCAGAACCACCCACCCTGCAAACATGCATTGAGTTTCCAATGACCAAGTAAAACAAAAACAGAGGGTAAAGCCAGTGGGGGTACTGACATTCAACAAAAACCATGGTCCATCACAAAATATTTCATGAAAAACAAAAGGAATATCCAATCTAATGCTTAAAAGAATGTAGCGAATGAAGTTACCGAGAGGCTCTTCATAAGAAGATATTCCACATCACTGATAGAAAGCTTAGTCTGCTCAGCAATAACACTCAATGGGATAGTTCTATCTTCTGATGGCCGGCTGCAAATGAAAACAATATCATGTCAAAAGAAAATAAAATGGATGTGATGTTAGAAAATTATATTCCAGAGAACGTTACCTAAAGATTATCTCCATCAGACAAAGAATATTGATTTTCTCGAGCAGCTTCCGTTCATTCTGCACCAAAGCTGGTTGCGCAGTAAGAGCAGCATTGTGAACCCTGCAAAGCTCTTGGTAGAGAGCAAGGTTGCCGGTGTTGAACGCTTGTAACATATGATAGACCCACTCCACCTTGGTTCCAGTAAGACTATTGATCTAAGGCATATACAGATAAAAATAAATTTCAGATCAAAGAAGTACCAAATCAAATAGGTAATTCGCAAAAAATCTCTAGCTACCATTTAATGATTTTCGTATTACACTAGTCAGCTCATCTTACACTGAAATAGGATAAGTCTATATATACAAATTAATGTCCAGATGATTTGCTGTATCATATCCAATGTGGGCCCAAAAAATGTAAATAAATTAATCTGTGATGACAAATACCTTGCATGCGGCTGTAGTATGTCCATCAGAACAATGCACTTTATATTCAAAATTTTAAATTATGTGATACATTTCCAGCTTGAATTTTTATTGTCCAACCAATAACTGTGCAGATAAACTTATGCACTTGACAATGTGAATCTATTAATTATGCGTCTAGTATTTGTGTACAACAGGAATGGATACTGTCAAAAGAACACTACAATTACATAAAAAGTATGGATGAGAATAGAAGGCATGCACAAGCAAAGTGTTACTTACAATGGGGTGAGCTAACAACTCCCCAAAGTTGTAAATATTATCACCCAGCAAGGCTGCTAGAGAAAGATCAAAAGCCAAGTCCTGACATAATTGAAAACAGTCAATAAATTAGATGAACCTTGAAAGCATACAATTAACAATGTTATCAGTGATGAGACATACCAGCTTGAATGACTCTGAGAGAGACTCCACAGTTGTGTATGCCAGATAGAGAAGAGCGTTCTTATAGAACTCTGCGAATTCTTGGCGGGCCTTGTGGTATTGAGATGATATCCAGTAAAAGCTTGCATGAACTGTGGGATCCACATCAGTCATACTATCCAGAGTGGTTTTCCCTTCCTCCAACAAATTCTTGCACTCTTTTTGGTTTCCTTTCTCAAGATTAATTGCTGCAATTTGCATCTTCACATAGAGAATTGGTTCATTAATTCGCGACTCCCTTGTCTCACGCAACTTTGTGATCACCCCCTCTAAAAAAGTAATTGCAGCATCCTTATCAGGATACTGGCGAGAAGCTATCACCGCAAAATGGGCTAGCTTCAGCAGATTAATCTTGGTCTCAAAGTCTGTGATGAAATTGTCGTAGAGCTGAATGATAGTGTCTCCGGTCTGTAGAAGAAGCGGTGGCATTAGAATCATAAAAGACAACTAGTCAAAAATCGCAGCAGATGAAATAATGTGGAACAATTTATAATTGACGAAACTTTCAATCATTATAGATAATCAAACCACCAACAAGAGCTTATAGCCTACAAAAAACGATCAACATATCCACTAAGCAACAAAGAACCTCTTGACAGAGCACACATGTACATGAGGCAAGGAACAAGTGAAGAGGCACCTCAGCCCTCCTCTGATTTTCCTGTGACATCATTATTCTTCAGCAGTTGGCGTGTAACCAGCTCCTAATATCCTAAGTTTAGTTCAGTGGCAATTCATGTAATATGTCTGATAAATATGAAATCCACAATTCAACTGAGGATCCTGTATATTGACGACAAATGAGAAGCTGAACAACATGCATACCGCCGTTTTATTTCGATTTTGTTTGATTAAAAGCAAACTGGAGCTGCAGAAGGATACTTGAACAACATGCATGCAGTTTTATTGGACCAAGATGCAAGCTGGTAAAGCTGGCAGTATGAATTGAGAACCATGAGCAACAGAGAATTGAACAAGCACTGCATATTCGTATTCAACTTCCTCCAACATATAAGTAACTCAAAACGATTATGTTAGCAACAATTATTCAGACACAACTCTAAATCTTATCAAAGCAAGGAGCACCTGGGAGGTGGGGCTGGGGTTGCGGCGAGATCCGCCTTATGAACTAACGCATCTGTAATCAATCGGCAAAACCTTACCAAACCCTAAGAGAAGGAAGGCGGATGGGTGAGGAGGAGGAGGAGGAGGAACCGAACCTGTGCGGCCTGCAGCTGCAGGAATTGGTCGAGCTTGAGGGTGAGCTGGTGCCACAGCTTCCGCTGGTAGAGGTCGGCGAGGGAGGTGTACCATTCGGCGAGGTCCGGGCGCGCCTGCCGCTGCGCCTCCACATACTGCAGCGCCATCGCAACGCCAACTCCGGGTTCCGGGCCCGAGCAAGCAGCTGCTGGTCGCTAGGTAGGGCCCGAGGGAGATCTGCCGCGGCGACGGCGGCTGCGAGGGAGACGGCGAGAGAGGAGGGTAAGTAACAACCACCGGCAACAGCAATGCCAAAATAATAAAAAAAAAAGCCCTAGCGCTGGCGGAGGCGAGGCAGGAGACGGGGGCGGAGAGGGGGAGATACTTGCCGTGAGACGGAAGGGAAGGATCCGGATCGGTCGATTAGATCTATCTGGAGTTCTGGACTCCGCTCCGCTACAAGTGCTAGGGAGAAACCCCACGGCGGCTGCAACGGGGAGAGAACACGAAGACGACTCGGAGACGACGGCTACGTGCGTGCGGACTGCCCAGTGCCAGCCCGCCTGCGTGAGCCCGCCGGCCCGTCCACACGACTAAACTCGGCCCATGGGCCTGGTAGCATCCCAGAAATCACAGAGAAATTTACTTCCTTGGCTAAAAAAATGGCTGCTTATCTCCTTGGCCTAAAAATTTCACGGTTTTTCTATATGGTCCAAAATTTTTAACCCATTACCTGGTTGGCCTTTTCGTTAGTTTGGAGACCTAACGGTGTTAAGTTAAGGGTAAAAAGACGAATTTGCCCTTGCCCAAACCAGTGTCCAGAGCCGATGCCCATCAACAACGCCCAAAGCGTGCCCTCGCCCGGGGCGACCGCGCTCCTGCCTGCGGCGGCGTTGGCAGAGCCGAGCACCCACCAGGGCTGCCGCTCTTCTTCCCCTGCCTCGCCGCCGTGCTGCTATTCCCCCATGAACAATGGACTGGACCATCCAACTTCCCAACGGCAATACGGTCACTACCGCCACGACGCGGGCTTCGCCGCCGGCGCGCGCGCTCAGCTCAACCGACGGGCGCCGAGCAGCGAGGCGATGGGGCAAGACGGGCAGCTACTGCCCCTCGGGCATGCTGCGCGCCGCCGCCGCGCGGTCACTGCCGCCGCGACACGGGCTCCACGGCCGGCGCGTGCGGTCACGGGTGGCGCGGATGCGGGCTCCACCGCCGGCGCGCGCGGTCAGCTCACCCAACGAGTGCCAAGCAGCGAGGCGATGGGACAAGACGGGCGGCGGCAGCCCCTCGGGCATGCGGCACTGCCGGCGCGCGGTCACTGCCACCACGGACGCGGGCTCCGCGGCCGGCGCGCGCGGTCCCCGCCGGCACGAACTAGGGCTCCGCCGCCGGCGTGTGCCGTCACGGCCTCTGCGGACGCAGGCTCCGCCGCCGGCAAGCGGTCGCGGCCGCTGCGCGGGCATGACGCACAAGCGAGGAAGGGAGAGATGGGCGTGGCAGTGTCCTGGACTCGGGGAAAAATGGTGTGTCTAGCGTATGTCTAACGGGAAAGCCCGACGGCGTGGACAAAAAGGCCAAACAGGTAATGAGTCAAATTTTTTGTGCCATATAGGAAAGCTGTGAAATTTTTAGGCTAAAGAAGTAAGCAGCCATTTTTTTCAGGCCAAGGAAGTAAATTTATCAAAATCATACGGTACAACTTCCTGAAGACGGGCAGCTTGGAAGCCTAAGGATCCGTTTGGTTGGTAGGATCTGGTGGGATGGTACCGTTCCATCCAAGTTTAGTGGATGTTTGGTTTGTGAACACGGAAATGGAGCCATCTCAAGGTGGGAATATTCCACGAAGATTCGGGGTGAGCGTGTCCCAAAAAAATCGGCCGGACACGTTGGTCCCAGACGCCGTCTCCTCTAGAGGCAGAGCCGTGGCCGGCGCGGAGGCCGGGCAGCCGGCGCCTGCGCCCGCGAGAGAAGGAGGACCCGGCGACCAAAGTGGAGGAGGACGAGCCGGCATCCAGCGCCCGCGGGTAAAGGACCCGGGGCGGGGACGGCCATGCCGCGGCGTAGAGGGTGCAGGAGCTGCAGCTTGGGTGTCGTCGCGCCAGCGGGGAGCACGTGAGGGAGACGGCGAGCAGCCCCTCGCCGGCGAGGCCGTGCATGGTGTGGGGGTGGGTCGTGAGCGGCGGCCCGTTGCCATGGAAGGGAAAGGGATGGGATATTATTTGTATGATAGGCAGGTCCCATGGTTAACTGTGCTAAATGGAGTTGGATTTGTTGCATTCTCATCCCTTCAACCAAACACAAAAATCGAACCATTCCATCCATTCAACCAAACATAGAATGGAACCGTTCCATCTTGAAATCGAGGAATGGAACCATTCCACCCCATGATGTCTACCAACCAAACGCCACATAAACATGCCTAAGCGGCCATCTGCCTAAGCATGAACGCTATTTGAAAACAGCAAGTTTGATAATACAAATATGTGATCAGAATGATTAGATAATTATATTAGTTAATATTAGTTAGTTGTGGTATTGGCTGCCTAACTACGTCTAGCTTTTAAGATAACACGGGTGTGTTTAGAAGCCACTAGTGCAGGTGCTGCAGGCACGCTCGGCAGTGGGCTTATGCGACATAATCGGAATATGTTGTTGTCTTTCGCCACTAGTGCAGGTGCTGCAGGCACGCTGGGCAGTGGGCTTATGCAACATAATCGGAATATGTTGTCTTTCTTTTTAACAATTTTCAATATTATGAACATCCTATTCAACATCTTTGACATATTGTCTCAACATTTTACATATAGTACTATTTTAGCGCTATAGATGTGTTATTTTAACATGTTGATCTTATTTGAATGCTGGGTTCGTTGAAATGGAAAATTTGTAGCCCAATAAACATGAGGGCCTATTGTGCTGGAAGATATAATTGTTACAAACTTCCATAAAGATGGATAGAAGGCCCCTGCACATTCAGAGTTGAAACCAAATACCCGTGGAAAATTCAAAGAGAAGTAAACTGAATAATTTCTCAAAGTGGATTGTTGTTGGTTGTACAGTAGTAGTATGAGGCCAGGACATTCTCAATGGGAGCTTTATTCTCATTTAATAGTATGTGGCACAAACAAATTTGATGACATGGTAAAGTTTTAAAGGGAGAGACTGAAGAGAGTTTTATTTTAGATACACCATATCACAAGTCAAAATATGTTATAGAATTAAATGTAAAGACGACGTAAGAAACAACAAAAATGGAACTGTGTGTTCCATGATTTCCTTTCAACCATTAGTCATCTATTATTTGTTGATGACAACTACTTTTGAAAATAATAATATGGAACACTGCATTGCCGCTTGCCTAATATTCTGCCTTTCACATGCATGTATAACACAACCCACGTAGTAGCTTCTATTAGTTGTTAAAATGTTTCCTCGCAATGCCAAGATGGCTAGTTAGGGTGTAGTTAGATCTACATATATGGGTATCCCTCGAAGTGATAAATCGCACCCATGGGTCTTACATGCTCGAAGCCCAAGAGCCAAGATGAATATGGATTGGAGGCGACCTAAAATAGAAAGGTTGACTATATGCTAGGATGATTTGTATATTATTTAAGAGATTATTTAAACATGCTGTGAAAAGCAACGTGCTACTTAATTTCACATGTTTGTGGATTTTGGTAGTGTATAAAACTTTGTGGGATAGGTATTGCTAATTTGGCATGTCTATATTCTTTTTTGTGTATTGTGAAGTTGTCAGTATGGGATGCTGAGATGTTTGCTCGGTTCCTTCCTGACATTGTATGAAGTATGATTTTTTATATGACTTGTTTAGTTAGTTTATCAGAAGCCAATTTGGCTATAATTTTTCCGTATATGGCCTTCATGATATATTACATAGTGTGCTATTGGAATCCCCATTAATGACCACCCGTCCGTACTAATGCGAGTGCAGCATTTTGTGTTGTGACTTGTGGTCTCAGTGGACAGGTGCAATAAGACGGCGTATTTTCTCCCTCTATCTCACCCAACCAAATGCAGTACATAGGATTTTATTGTCGATGATTCTGTAGATCTTGTTTGGATTATAAGGTTCCCAAGTGAACTTTGGAGGAATCAGTTACTATAGTTTATCTAATGTAGCGGTGTTTTGGAATGGATGATCTTCCATCCATTCCTTTCTGCAGGAAAGGTTCATGCGGTTGACTAGTTTGTTCACGTTTGAATAGAGGATCCATTCAATTCTTTCCACGGGAAAGACTCATGTAGTTGTACATTTTCGAGGAAAAAAAGAACCCACTGCTATCTCTTTGTTTATATTCCTTTACAAAGTCCCAGAAAGCATTGACTCGTATCGCTTCATTAGTGTGCTCTTAAGAGGAGCTTCTAATCACATGATCACAAAGAAGTGGGGTTTTGTTTAAGGTTTCCTTTGCAACAAAGGAAAAAATAGGAACTTTCAGGGGTTAAAATTCTATAGCAAATTTTTTTAGGCAGCATTTTGGAATAAAGGAATGGGTTTTTACAAATTTTATGAAACTTTATCAAATGGCTCAACACATAGACATTTTGGAGAAAAAACTAACATAGAGTCCAACCTTTTAAAACGTCAATTTGTGTGTTTTTCTATGTTGCATCCAAACACCTTTTTTTTTGTTTTTAGTTCCTGTCGGATAACAAGTGACTGACAACTTGTTTGGTGCTTACATTTATGTGCTACAAACATGTGTTTTTTCATATTCCAGTGTTTTAGAAATCCTACGTTCCAAAAGGGCTAAGCAATTTGTTTGGTGCTTATATTTCTGTGCTCCAAACATGTGTTCCAATCAAATTCCAATGTTTTCTCCTCTTTTACACCCTTTATTCCCTTTCCAATTCTCATGTTTTCTCCAAATCTTGTTTTGTATTCCTATGTTCTAAGCCTCGTGGTTTAATGGAAGTTAAATTCCTATCGAACAATATTTTCCCAGCATCCATTAAAAAAACAGAACAATTTCCCAACATATCATGCTCTGTCCACATGGTAATTTGCATATTTATGGGCAAAGTTTTCCCTTACTCAGCACGAATTGTGTTGGCTGTATTTTGTCTGTCCGATTTGATAGTTACACCTAACTAAAAGAATTTGTGCCATCGGTTGCAGGCTGCAGCTTATAAATATCCTTGACGAGCCACTAAAATGGAGAACTTCTTGAGAGGAATGGCGATTAATCATGGAAGTAATCCCATTTACAATGAATTTTGCCAAGGTATAGATTGCCCATCACCATCAGTTCTACTACTTGCACAGACGGCTGCAGAAACTGCACTGCCTCATTTCTCGCAATTGCTTCGCTTCGCTTCAGTCTTCACTCTCCAGCGAAGAAGATACTCGATTGATCGATGGACTCCCCGTGTGTCCTTCTCCCCATGCCTAACTGAAGGGCTTCTGCAGCAACGCGGTGAGGTAGACCTCGTCCTTGCCACTGTTGCCGCCGGCCGCGACGCTCTTGTCGGCGACGGCCCACTTGATGGTCTTGTAGCCAAGCCTCCGAAGCATGGCGGCGTACACGCCCTCGAGGTCGCTCCTCCTGCACCAGAAGTGGTCCACCCAGAGCAGCCCGCCCGGGCGCAGCGCACGGTCGGCGTCGTACCACAGGAACTCCAGCGCGGCCTCCGGGATCCAGCGGTTCACGGCGTGCCCCGCCCGCACCACGTCCATGGTCCCGTCCCCCACCGGGAACCGCTGCTGCAGGGGCGCGTGCAGCGGCACCACCCCGCGCGCCGCCGCCGCCTCCGAGTAGGGCGCGCCCAGGTTCATGGTGGTCGTGAGCACCGTGGCGTTGGCGAGCTTCTTGAGCCGCGCCGCCAGCGTGCCCGTGCCGCCCCCGATGTCGAGCCCCAGCCGGATGGGCCCCGCGCGGCTCAGCGAGGCCAGCCGCAGCAGCTGCGTCGCCGTCAGGTCGAGGGGCCCCCGCGCGCGGAGGAACCGGGCGGCCTCCGTCCGCGCCACGTCGAAGCCCAGCGACGGCGGCAGGCAGGAGAAAGACCGGCACTTGCCGTCCTTGGGCCAGCGGACGGCGGCGTCGGGGAGCGGAGAGAAGGGGTCGGTGGGGAGGAGCTTGGATGCGGATGAGGCTGCGGTGGGGGAGAAGCACCTGCGGCGCGGGAGCGGGTGGCATCCGCGGTGGAGGAGGGGCTCGGCGAGGGAGTGGGCGTCGTCGGGGCAGGGCGCGAAGGGGGTGTAGGACATGTAGCGGTGGAGGAGGTCCGGGTGCGCGGAGCAGGCGGAGGCGACGGGGGCCAGGCGGGAGTAGAGGAGCAGCTCCGGCGGGGGAGGCGGCGGCGGAGGGGACGAGGAGCGGAGGTGGTTCAGCTGCGACACGCCCGCGCGGATGGCGTCCAGCTGCCGGATCAGGACCAGCTCCTGGTCGCCGCCCTGCTGCTGGAGGAGCTGCGGCACGGTGGCGGCGCGGAGGGACAGGTGGTAGAGGGACACCAGGTTGGTGGCCACCACCGACAGCAGCAGCAGCACGTTGAGCTTCACGCCCAGATTGAGGCCACCGCTGCAAGGCCAACCTGCTCCTCCTATGGCCGTGCCTGTGGAGGCGGCGTTTACCCCCGCCTTCCTCGTCGCCGGCATGATTGGTTAGGAGGACGTCTGCGGGATCTGGGGCAGATTGCTACTGCATTGCCCGTAGTGGAGCGTAGATTGCATAAATGTTGGGCCAAGACACCGCTGTTACCTGTTGACCCACTTGACCCCTGTCTTCTCGATTTGGTACCTTGTTCATTAAAAAATAGAGGAAAACTTAGCGTTGGAATATGCTGTATTATTGAATTGGGTTCGATCTATTGCTTGACTTAGGAATCGCTAGCTGGAATCCAATTTCACCCAACAGTGAGGTGTCAGGCCCTTGAACTGCGAGAAACAACTTTTAATTATAGCCCAATACTAAGGAAAATAGGTTTTAATTCTAACTTTGAATTCTAGAGTCAACCAAACTAACAGAATTCAAGAAACCTATATTTCATTTCTAGACTCAAGATTACAATATCTCCGTCCAAACAGGGTGTTAAGAATGGAGCATATGAATAATGTAGGAAAATTTCCTTTGCGTTCCATTTGAGAGGAACATCGTAGAAAACATCCATTTCGAATGTAGGATTATCAAAACGCATTAATAGAAAAAACTTAAAATTAAAATACCCATACAATTGAAATCCTAAATGAATTTATAATTCATAACAAAGGAAAGTCATAGAACATATATTTGGATCATACACAGAAAAAACACAAAAATGTGAGATGCAAAGGAAAGAAAACATGATGTTGTACATCATATTTATCTTTCTCCAAAATTGTTATGGAGAATACCAGTTCCATAGGATTCTACAGGGTTTCTAAGAAATTAGTAGATTGAATCCTTTGTGTCCAAAGGGTACTGAAAGTTCACACGATGCAAAACTTTGAGCCGATGTCCTAAGATTGAATTGGGATTCTAAAAGCTAAGACTCTAGAAACAACTTATCAAAACCTATGCAGGATAAATAAGATATGCGTACTAAGGTTCTCTTTAGTGTTGTTAACTCTATTGAGGATAAGTCGTGAAACATAGTTCCACCTAGGAACTAACCTGTCTAGTTTGGGAAAATAAGCACATAATTGCAAGAATGTAAATGTGAAAACTAAAGGGTTGAGTAGATATATACAAACTCCTAATGACGATGGCGATGGCGGCACAAGTTGAAGATGCGAAGATTTTTTTTTCCCTGAGGTATCGAGAAGGCACACAATCTTTTCCTTGGTCCTTCTTTGGAGCCCGTCGCAAGGATTAACTCTTGCTTAGTCCGTACAAAGACTAAAGCCTTGATCCACGCAAGGATTTTAGGCAAGGTGACCTTGCACAAGGGTCCGTTTCCGACCGGGCAACTTCGGATATTCCTGATATGCATCCTACTCTTAAGTGGGATCTTCCACGGGCCTCTCTCAGGCGCTCACCATCGTCTCCACTAAGGTGACATTTGGCCAAAACGTTGAGGGCCTCCCTCCCTCTCACAAGCAAGGAGACGCCTACTCCTCAACTTCGGAGGGCCTCACAAGACTACAAGCACCTGCACTTATAGGTCTTGGTGTGTGCAAGCACAGATGCTAAGGGATTTACAAATCTCGCTACAATACTTGGTCACAACCAAAGGCTATGCGCTAAGCTAGGCCTAAGAAGGGCTCACAAGCACTGGCTATGTCTATGTATGCACTATATGCTCTATTGGTGAATTTGACTCTCAAGAATGTGTCTCTATACTACAATAAACTCAAGAGTCACCAATCGTACAAAGGAGGCCGAACAAGAGGGTATAAATAGCCCAAACATCAAAACTAGCCACTGGGAAAAGGCCACAGTTCGCAGATTGTTCTCATCAATTGGTTCGATGTACGCACCATACCAGTCTGATGTGTACACCATTGGACCAGTCCGGGTGCGTACACTCAAACTACTAGTTGGAGTCGACTGTTGGACCTTCTCTTGACCGTTGATGATCATTCGAACCAGTCCGATGTGTTATCACCCTAGGTCTTGGATTGTTGGATGTCTCGGCCTATAATGTTCGAATGTTCGATGCTTCATTGCACCGTCTGGTGCGTGCTATTTGCACTGAGGTCTACTCCTTCTACCGCTTCCGTCCGATGGTGGACTATTGAACCATCCGGTGCGGGGAATTTGCACTGGGTCTTGATCTTCATTTTGCGGCGATTTTCTTCTCACTAGACCGTCCGATGTGTGAAATTTTTTTTGGATGGCTTTGATCGTTGATGCCTTAGATCTTCTCTTATGTGCCTCCAAAATCACATTAGGCAAGTATGTACGAGGCTTAGGATACATTTTCCTTATAGATACCATAGAAAACTTTTTACACAGGAATTGAGTTCTTTAAATTTTCTTTGCTTTCCTTCGTTCCAAAGAAGCCTTAGCATACACTCGTTTTTCTGGCTGGGATCGTACTGATCGAGGTAAACCTCTATGTCCATCCGTTCCTATGCCAATGCTAGCCAACCATCTAAGAATAATACGTATCAATTAAAGCTAATGTAATCAACACTCATATGAATTTTTTTTATCATTCTTGCAACTCTTCCCAAAGGGCCACCTCTATAACTTTTCTGTAATTTCCGAATTCCTCTATTTTTATATGCATTCATATCCTATTTCTATGGTTTTTTATTTCTATGTTTTTTTAATCCTGCATTTCAAAGAGTCCTACACTGCAGCCTGGTGGCCAGTGACTATCTATCTAGCCTCATCGTTCCCTCTCCAGCGATCCATCCAGCAGAAAGACGTGATATCTCAAATGGTCAAGTGTCAAACAGCATAATAGACTAAAGTTGCTCTAGTATGGCTACCGGATAATTGTGATGTTGGAGTAAGCATTTGCAAGTGCTCCAATGGTGTAGGTTTTTTTTTTCTCACAAAGAAGTGTATGGAGTAGTATTTTTGATAAAATCCTGACTACCGAATTGTTCACTTTTTTCAAGCCTCTATACATGATAGACTCTGACCCAGAAATTTGGGGCGTTGATTTTTGTCATCTTACGAACATGACTCCTTGTAATCTGAACAATCGAATCCCTCGAATTCAGATCATAACCAGAGATGCTCGGTTAACCACAATGGCGTGCCTGAACTCATTGGATCTGTTTGGAGGGCGACTCACGGACGCGCGTTGGGTGAGAGGATGTTTGGATCGCCGTTGATGAAAATTTCGCCAACATCAGCCCAAAAACAAAGGTCGTCGACGTTATCACAAAGCCCGATGGACACGAGAGACATGAGGGGGTAGGGGGTTTAGAGAGGTTCGGGTCACCAGATCGGTGTAACACCCTACGTCCTCTGTATGAATATATTTCGGGAAGAAGATGAATGTGATGCATGTTACCCTTCGAGCTGATCTACCCGAGGAACACGAAGAATCTGTATGTGTGAGAGTGTGTATATTCCAGTGAGATGGAGAGGATGTGTCCGTCCAGAGAGCTTCCCTCCCTTTTATAAACCAAGAAAGATAAGATACATGTCTTGGCTTGACTATTAAAAAGGGGAGCCTACGTGCAAGTGGGAGATTAGGTAGGTGCATGCATGTAGGTGGTGCACGCCATGCACCATGCTCTCCACTATTCGATGTGACATGTAATTTTGATTTCTTTGTCTCTACTTCTTTTAAACGCGTCCAACTATTCTGTACTGTGGTCACTTTTTTAGCACTCGGTGTTATGAACCCTAGGAGATTCTGTTTTCTAGGATCCCTGGTTTTAGGCAGTCTGCGCGTGCACGTTCCGAGGATACCCCATCCCTAGAACGCTAACAGAGGCCCCTGGGTCCACCGCGGGCTTAGTATATTGCCGGCGAGTGGAGCCAAACTGTTCTGCACGCGCTCGAAGGAGGCGCGTGGCCGGGGCTTCGTCGCGGTGCGGAGATGGCCGCCGGGGGTTCGTCCCGACGCGGAGATAGCCGCCGGGGGTTATCCCGGCGCAAGCGGGGGGTTCGTCCCGGCGCGGAGATGGCCGCCGGGGGTTGTCCTAGCGTGGAACACATTGGGCGCTAGGCTGGAGGAGCGAGGCCGGTGGAGCAGAGTTGGTCCGAGATGATGCTCAGGAGGCCCCGACCACGCGGGGTTGTTGTAAACTCACGGTGATGGCGCATGCGTACAAGGGAATAAATGTCAAAATAATTATTCATAGATATTATTTTTTATCTTTAGACAAGTGCAAAGGGAGATCATGTCTCATCATTAGAGTTATACATTTTTTAAGTAATTGATGTGACTGGAGTGGACATGCTAGGCCGACGCATGCACAACCCACCGCAGTGGGCTATGTGGACTATCCGGAGGGCCACACAACGACATACCGCAGTTGAGCCATGTCTCAGGACGCTGTTAGTGTCAGACCAGATCACGACCACCTGCTGCACTGAGCTGGATGAGATGACCATGCATCGAGACACATACTGCAGCTTAGCCGTGCCTGGGACATTTCCCCAGTTGACATGCAAAAGTTTTTGGTATTGAATCTTCTGGTTTTACTAGGATTAAAATCACCAGAGAGATGTGCTTCACTGGGAACTGTCCCATCGTACCTTTCCTGTTACATTTATCTAAGAGCCTCGTGGGTCTACTCCTGGGCTTGGCTCGAACGACCAAAGCTAGAAGGTTCAGGAACAGGAAGAAACCATAGCCGAGAAGTGAATAAACGGGTGAAGACGGACCAGACCGAGACACAGTGACCCATTGTGGATGCCACGACTTAGCTGTACTCAGGGTGCTGCTTCGTACCAGGATACCGAGACTGACTCAACTAGGGCTCCCAGTGCTGGCTTCTAACTCTGACCCTTGCCACAGACACCGTCCTCTCCCCCGGATTTAGATTAGCAGCAGTTTCAAGTATTCACAGACAAAAACCCGCAAGGAAATCATAACTAATACATATATAAATGAAACTTTGTTGAGCCTTCCAGTTTTACCGGGCTTAAAATCATCCGAGGCACCGGAAAAAAAAACATCCGGAACACCGGGCTAAATAATTAATGAGAGGTGTGAGTTTGAGAAAGTTTACGCACCTTTCTTGGGGTTGGCCCGCTGCTTGCGGGAGCGAGGCAAGGAGGAGGTAGAGGTCCCGAGAACGCCTTTCTCGGGGGCAAGGAAGAAGCAGAGGTGTCTTTCCCGAGCCTCCAACACTCTGCCGTGGACGAGGCCCACGTCGCGGGGCCACGTCGCGGTCCTTGGAGTTGGTGATCGGGTGAGAGGCCCCTGCCGGTACGCCGCCATTGGGGTTAGTGATCAGAGCGCCCGGCCCTTACCTGCCGCGCCAATGTTGACGAAAATTTCGCCAACACCAGGGTACGCAGAGTACCCCAAAAACAAGGGTCGTGGACACTATCACAAAGCCCGATAGACACGAGAGACATGAGGGGGGTTTTTATAGAGGTTCGGGTCATCTCGGTGTAACACCCTGCGTCCTCTATATGAATATATTTCGGAAAGAAGATGAATGTGATGCATGTTGCATTTCGAGCCAATCTGCCCGAGGAACATGAATGGTCTGTATATGTGAGAGTGTGCGTATTCAGTGAGATGGAGATGATGTGTCCATCCAGGGAGCTTTTCTCCCTTTTATAAACCAAAAGAGAAGATACGGGAGCTTCCCTCCCTTTTATGAACCAAGAGAGAATATATATGTCTTGTCTTTTCTATTAAAAAGGAGAGTCTATGTGCAAGTGGAAGAGCAAGTAGGTGCATGCATGCAGGTGGTGCACGCCACGCACCATGTTCTCCACTATTCGATGTGACATGTACTTTTGACTTCTTTGTCTCTGTTTGCTTTTAAACACATCCAACCATTCTGTACTGTGGCCACTTTTTCATTACCCGGTGTTATGAATCCCAGGACATCATGTTTGGACGCTAATTATAAGTATTAAATATAGTCTAATTATAAAATTAGACGAATTTGTTGAACCTAATTAATTTATGATTAACAAATGTGGTGCTACAGTAATCACTCATTAATCATAGATTAATTAGACTTAATAAATTCGTTTCGCCGTTTAGTTCTCGTCTGTATAATTAGTTTTATAATTAGATCATATTTTATATTTCTAACTATCAAAATATCCGATGTGAGCTAAGTTTAGTTCTCGAGATCCAAACACCCCTCGAGTCCAGTGACAAGCACAATCGTGATTTTGTTCGCGATTTGCGATTCCCGCTTCGTAGTTCAAAATGGCGATGTGTCCTCAAGCGGCGACCCACAGAAGCGTCCGAGAAGCAAAGTGTTTGACGAGATTATTTTCGCTTCTCGCATTCATCCATCCATGAGTGTCTTATAATCGAAAACAAACAGGCGAGCTGCTCTTAACCAGCTATGGATATCAAGCTTAGCCTGACTGCTGGAACCGAGCAAATCAGCGAGCCAAATATTCCCGTGAGACCGTATGCGATGGCGCAGAAAGGGAGCGCTTCAGGTTCCTTGGCTGACAACGCTGCTGTTCCCAGTCCATGAGCACTGCAGCCATCAGCGAAACAAGATTCCATTCCATTCAGGGCTTGATCGCGGCATCACGCTCACAAAACAAAGAATGACGACACATTTCGAGCAAATTACCTGGAAGCTGTCCCTAATCCTCTGGCGATGGGGTCGTTCAGACCAAGTTTATCCATAGCTGCTTGGACAAAATTCGCGCCAATGAGCCCGGTAAGGACAACCACGGCAGCAGTCAGTGAAGAGTTTACACCTGAACCACAAGAAAAGTCGTGAACCATCAGTGAAGGAGCAAATTACTACAAGGACACATGGTGGGAAGATTTAACTATAAGGAATCGAGTCAATCACTACATGTTTAGGTGAAGTAATTGGCCTACGGTTAACTTGTCTGTGAATACAAGCTAGGGGGCTCATCATAATAACCCACTTTCCTCATCGTCTCTACTATAGGAACACAAACAAGTTCGCAAGAGGATGGACCCAAGGTTTACCTTCAAAGAAAGATACTATGCTCAGAGCCAGCGCCACAGTAATACACCTTGGCAAGATGGATATGGTCAACGATGGCTCTAGACCAACCAGGCGCCCTATGACAGCAGTTGAGTACAAAGAGAATGTCGATGCAATGGCAATTGATGTGAAAATCTCTGCTGCATGCCTCTTCACAAGCTGCTTGTGAAGTCAGGATCATGAACAAGGTGGTGATCAGATAAAAGGCCCTTGCAGAGAAATAGAGCTTAACCCAAGTGATGTACCTTTCTCTGTTTGAACATTGAGAACGCAAATGATAGGATCACAGACCCAAGGAAACCCATTAACACATCGCCGGCTCCAGGATTTGAGGGCACCTTTGTGAGGTAATCACCTGGACAGCACTTTTTTCTCTGAGAGTACTATGATATTATGTGTATGTCGCTCCAGCACTAATGCTTTCAAGGAAAATCTTCTGAAACTAAAGAATTTGTGATTTAATGTGGAGTATTAGGGTTTATAGCTTATGAACCTAGCACGGCATCAAGTCCACACCCGGAGAGGTACCCATACGCTACTGCTGCCAAATCTGCAGCAAGTGCGCAGGAGATGATTGGATGTAACACCTTTTTGACACCGGACGGTAACCTGAAAATATCAAGATCGTCAGGCAAGAAAGAATAAAACTGTGTGCATACTTTGGATCCTATTGATCGAGTTTATATAAGCATATTTACCCAGAACCAACCATGTATCCTAGCACAGTGGCAGCGAGCAGGAAAGGAAGGCATGTTCTTGCTGTGGTACCAAGTGCAGTGGGATTGAAACATGCAACACCGAATGATGCAACGAATATAGCAGCACATGCCCAGATTTCCAATGTTGAAAAAGGCGATGGCTTGCCCATGGGCTCTGCTGGTATAAGCTGTGTCTTCACAAGTTTTCTCACAGCTAACGCTGTATATCCTGCAACCGCGAGTGAAGCAAACCAGCCACCAACTGAAAAATGAAGCAAAATGAAAAAAACAGTATACATGTAGATATTCTAATTTTATTTTTTTAAATGAAAATGTAGACAGCAAGGAAAATTTATATAAGCAAGTCTTGCATGGACCTAATCAAATCTAACTCCTCCTTCTGTAGTATCTGTTTCAGTGAAATCATCCCACATAACTAGCTAAACATAACACAAAAGATCAAGATTGTATCAATGACTATTGACTGGTAAGGTACTTCATGATTTTCAAATTTTTGTTTACTAAGGCTGCAGGTTGCTGAACTGAATCCTGAAATAATGCAGTGTCATAGAACATGAGATGCAGCGGAGGGAATGCTGCATAGCACCAGGATGCATTTTTCTGGTTGCAGTTCTACAGATATACTGTCGTAAGTGAGGAGGAGAACCTCCTGTGCCTTTTGCAGACATGAACGGGTTAGTTTTGGGAAGGCTGCAGTATGCTGTCATAATTCAAGATTACGTTGATCCATCATATTACAAGATAAATAGAAAGTAGACAAATTAAATTAGTAGTAAAGAGAAAGAATGAGAGAAGGTTATGATCGAGAAGGATGCATACAGGTGATGGCAAAAATCTTGAGGCCTGAAGCCGCTGGTACATCCCTCACGGCAAGCGGCAGCACGACCAGCGACGGGACGTAGAACAAGGGTAGCCACCTCTGGATGAACAGTGTGGCGGGCTCAAAGAAGTCCATGAACGCCTTTGCGAGAGCAGGCACGAAGGTGTCGAAGACGACTAGCACGGAGAAGATGCAGAACATGCCAAAGAGGGCGCTCGGGAACTTGATGGACGCGGAGACAAATGCCTGCTTGAGGTACTTATCGGTGGCGAGCACAATGCCCAGCGACACGAGCAGGTGCGCGACGCCAAGAATCTGCACACACGCATCGGATTCAATTCCAGGATAGAGGAAAAAGATGCGACGTTTAGCGTGTATGCAGTATATAAGAGCGTGACAAAGGAGAAAGGTGAAAAGAAGCATCTTCTCACGGTGGGCAGCAGTCCGGATGAAGTGCTGGCGTCTCCGGTGCCGGCGGTGGAGCTGGGGACGATCAGGCGTCGGCGGAGGTCGGACGCCGATGACGATCGGTGAAGTGTAGTGCCGCCATTGTTGGCTGGACCCATGAATCTGGGGCTGCCGGCAGGGACGCGCTTCAATGCTGCTGTTGCGCGGCCACGGGGAGGAGAAACGGAGCAACAAGAAGCAGCAGAATGGCGGCATGGAGGAGGAAGCGTACACGAGCAGGCGGCCGACGTGGCGAGGGGGAGGGAGTTGATCGGGTGGTGGCGGCAACGTAAAGTGGTAAGCCCAATCATGGCGGTCGCCGCCATGGGTCGGGAACCGTTGTTCGTGGACTACCGAGAGAACAGGAGGCGGATGGAGTTGCCGTCCCTCTCGCTGACGGACGAGTTGCTCTTGCTCCTCCCTCGCAGGGGTGCCCGGAGCAGGCAAGCTAGGGGCAGGTGGTAACCGGGATTTGTTGGGGGCGGGATGGAAGCTAGTGAGCTAGCCAGCGATGGAAGTGTGGCCAGAAATTATCGGCTTGGAAGCGAGCGAGGATGAGGTTGGGACTTTGGGAAGGCTGCGTTCACATGGATTAAAAGACGACAAATGATGGAATCTAAATTGTACAATTGTATTTAGGATGGAGTTTAAATTTAGAGAGTGAGATTATCGCCCCACTCAGCTGAGATACCACCTCACTCACCTCATGGATCAATTGATTCTCTCGCCCCCTCCAACGAAAGCGATGGCAAGAGCTCAGTTCCAAGCAAGGAGATGGGCGCAGGGGCGAAGCCGGCACTCAACATTGGGAAGAACAAATTCCTTCTTGTGTTAACAAAATTACTAAAATTTCTTAGATCATTATAGGTTTTCTTCACAAAATCACCTTCACCGGAAGGGAGCTTGCCCCCGGGTGCCCCCCTCTTCTGTCGCCTGGCGGATAGCTAAACCGTGCCGCCGCGGTTACGCCCTCTCAATAACGCTGCCTATAGATGGCCAAAATGGGCGTGCCCAACATGCCGGCAGGAGGCACGACCCCGGTTAATAGTGTCTAGGCACGGCCGGACACGACCGGCCGGCCCGGCACGACATTTTTTATTTTTCTTGTACCAATATATGTATACGATAATATATTATGTCATCACAAACACAAAAGAAAGCAAGCTTGAGTGCTAGTGCAGTGGGAGTGGGCACCTTCTTATGAAGGTCTAGGGTTTGAATTCCATACAGCCCCCTTTTTTTTGCGATATTCCCTGATTTACCTCCTCTTGCTGGGCCTTCATGCCGGCAGGCCGGCCCGGCACAACAGGTCGGCGTGCCGTGCCTGGGCCGCGGCTGAGGCCCGTAGGGCGGCATGATATGGCACGTTTAACGGGCTGTGCCCTAATCAGTCGTGCCACATTGAGCCGGTGCCGTGTCGGGCTGTGTCGTCCGTTTGGCCATCTATAACACTGCCCCACCCTTCCCCTTGCCACTTGCGGCCGTGCGCCACAAGCCCTTCTAAGTTTCAAGTGAAACCAGGCCAGTAACGCTCAGCTTTGCTGCAGCCATGCGGCCCAGGACCCTCCCAGTCACCCACAAACTCGGTGCATAAAAAGTAAGCATGCCATACTTCCTTTTATATATAGCAGACGGTAGGCGTGAAACAGAAATTCTTAAACTATTTACGTATAAAGTTTAAATATGCTAATATTGATATAATTGAAAGAAATATTTTCTTTCAAAGATATTATAATTGATAGCTGTTCATTTTGTTTGAGAAGTCGATTATTAAATGATTCATAGTGTTTTTTATTTAGGAATTTTATAGGATGGTACTCGCATTAACTAATAGTTGCATGTATAGATATTATTAATTATAAAAAACAACGTAAAACAATAATAGAAGTTTCTATGGATAATGGTATGTCTTCTAATTTAGTGAACTTGTATATGACATGGACAATTTGCATGTTAATAGAAATACAGTTAATGATGATTAGTATGGTTTACTTATATAGGTTATGTAGATGGGGAAGATTGTTTCTACGGTAACATTCTCTTCTATCCAAGTTTTTTTATACCTATTTCAATAAAAAACGAATAAATCTATCAATAATAACTAATAAAAAATAGGAGGTTCTTTTCTACCATGCGAGCCGCTTATCCGAACTATAGATGCAAGTGAAGCACTGCACGAACCGAAGCTAATCGTACTCGTGACGGCCCAGTCTGATCGTAGTGACCACAACAGCAACACGGAATGCTGACCTGATTGGTACAGTTATTTTTATTATTATTTTATTAAATTGATAATACATACATATTAACTCAATCTATATAATCTACTAATTACAAGTGAAAGCTTATTGGACTGGATAAAGGAGGTGGGCTGTGGGCAAGGGGTGCCTAACAAACAAGGGTTTGAATCCCCTAACATAAAACAAAGCTTATTGCATCTCGCGGAATATTCTTTACGAGGGATGACTCCGTCCCTCCCATCCCAAACCAAACACTCCAAAAAGTGGGATCATCCCATCCCGTTCTCTCTGGTTCCACCAACCAAATTGCACTTTAGGTTATTCTCAATAAACATGTTGTTGACGTGGTTTTGCGCCACACACCACAAGAAACCCTAAGTTGTCTCAAAGGATTGTTGACATACGCCAGACAGTCCGGTGATGGTCGCTGAATAATCCGGTAATGTCGGATAGTCCAGCGATGTGCGCCGGACAGTCCGGTGAGCTCAGAGAGCTTGGGTAGACCTAGCACCGCCCTCCCGGGAGCGACCCCGTCAGGAAGGACGGTGGATAGAGTTGCTCTAGGATTGGCAAGCTACCTAGAACGTCTTCATGTCGCCGTCGAGACACTAAGAGAACAACATAACAGATTGGAAAAATAGGGTAAAGAGATAAAAGATAAAAACGATAAAATAGATGTATTTGGTTCGATTGTGGTTGTCTCAATATGCAGTGGCCTTTGAGAGATGGTCTTACCATTTTACAACTAAGAATCACTTTGTTTTTTGCATCTAGCGGGAAGCTCTCCACACTTCGGCTTTTGCTTTTGATGTGTTTTCACTACAATAATCTCGAAAAGTTTTGGCGGCCTAAATTATTTTCGGCGGCTACATGGAGCGTCGAAAATAACGGCACTATTTTCGGCGGTTCAGTTTGGCCGTTCGGCGGCCACCAAAACCGCCGAAAATTACCAACTAGTTTCGACGACCAGACGAGCCGCCGAAAATAATACCACTATTTTCGACGGTTTCGCGCGGCCGCCGAAAATAGAACCACTAGTTTCGGTGGCTACCTGTAGGCCGTCGAAAATAGTGCCTACCCTATCCCGGTCAGCCCGCCCCCAACCCCGCAACCACACACGCACACACGCACGCAACACACACACACCGCGCGCCGCCGCCTGCCGCGCCGGCCCCCGCGCGGCACCCCTCCCCGTCCCACTCCCTCCACCACCCACGTTTGCCCGCCGCCCACGCTTTAAATTAGTTCTCAGAATATATTTACATATAGCTAACTTGTAAAGTTGGTTTGTACTTGCAGGAGAAATATGGGAAGGAGGTGGTATGACTTCATGGTGAAGGATTTAATTGGAGGAATGCACGCATTGACGCTCAGACTGTGTACGATAGTGGTGGCCGCAAGACACATGGACGGTAAGATGTCGATAACGACGGTGTTGTATAGTTGTGTTCAATATAACACAGTCCCAATGTCAACACAATGTTTGAATTTTGAAGGTACTCCATGTTCAACGGCATGATCGACTCAAGACAAGTCCAAAGGGGGTCTTCCTCACAAAGTTCGAGTGGTAGTAGCAACCGCCAGCGTCACACCACATCTGACATGGAGATAGAGAGGCTGGAGCAAAAGATTCAGAAGTGTGATGCATTTCTTAAAGCCCAAGAGCAGTACCTGAGGCATCACCAAGCTCATCACGAACACCTTCACGCACAATAGATGGCGGCGATTCAAGTAAGTATGAAAGTTAACGATTACTATTTCTATCATTATCAAAACACGTTACTAACGTGTTGCATTCTGTAGGCAATGTACCAGATGCAGGGGCTGATATTTGTGATGCCAGAAGTTAGACCACCACCAGTACCGTCACACAGTGGAGAATGTTTGCTTAGATGTCTTTTTTTCCAGCGGCTTAGGTGAAAGTTGCTCAACTGTAACTAAATTCGAGTGATTATAGCCTTTTCAATTTCAGCAAACATCGTAAAACTGTAGCTTAACTTAATTAGTTTATTATAGGGATCGGAAGTGCAAGCGTGCAATCCTCACTGAACTCCTCCATCAGGGTCCGGACAACATGGAGATGAAGTTCGTTTCATCACTAGTGCCATTAAGCTATACTAATTGTCTCTATGTGTTGTCACATATCTAAAATCATTAGCTAATTGTGTCATTTGTTCTCTTTGCTAGCATCTGATTAGCACATCGACTTTGTAAACAACCTCTTCGACTCCAAAGGTAGCGGCTACAACTCCAACAAGTCAGGTGACATGTGAGTTGGATGAGCGAGAGATGGAATTATGTGTATGGACTTATCATCGTTCGTATGGACTTAACACTTGTGTATGTATGGACTTCTAGTGTGGATTTCGAATTTGAGACTCGTATGGACATGGTTGATTTATATGCACTTGTGAGATGTCATTTCTGAATACACTTGAAAATGTGGATGTCGTTTGTGAATGCCCTTAGGAATGTGAATGTGTTGTGAATATATATCTGAAATTTGTATGTCAAAATCTGGGAAATAAAAGAATATTGGGTCTGTTTTAGCTCCTGGACAGGCTAAGTTTCGGCTGCTGGACCGTGGCCGCCGAAAATAAACCATCACTACTTTCAATGGCCATTAGCTAGCCGCCGAAAATAAACTAGCACTATTTTCGGCGGCTGGCTGTGGCCACCGAAAATTTTCGGCAGCTGGCGTAGGCCGCTAAAAATAGTCTTACGTTATTTTCGGCGGCCACCCCAAACTGCTGAAAATCAGGTGACCCAGGCTAAATTTCGGCGGCCGCGTCTGCGCGGCGGTCAGCCGACGAAAATAGATTTATTTTCGGCAAAACCCTTTCGGCAGAGCAATACTGCTGAAAATAAGCTTTTTGCCACTGAAAATTGCTACTTTCGGCAGGAATGGCCCTATTTTCGGCAGTTTTTGGACCGCCCAAAATGTCCGTGATTCCTGCGGTGTTTACAACCTTTGGGCTTTATTGATTTTCCAAACACCAACTTCAGAATTCTTTAGTTTAATCATCTTTGGTTTAGATATACCTTCAGAACTTTTAGAGGAATAGGCTTTTCTAGTTTCTAGAGCCGAACTGCCTAATCTAGATTGATCACAAATATGATTTGAAACTTCTAGCTTTTGCCTCCCGAGCGTACAAGTGCTAGATTTAGTTTCTATGCTCTTCTCAGAGGATATTGGATCTTTATTTAATTCGTCTTGTGGCTGCCGAATTAGACTTTGGCCAATCACATTAGCAACTGGCCTCTTCTCATAAGATTCGGTAGTGGATTTAATATTTGCATGCGTAACAGGAACTAAATTATCACTATCCTTTCTATCAATAGCCCTATTGATAAAAGTACGAAAATCATCCACATGACCGAATTGCAAAAAGAATAAAGTGTTTTAAAATTGTACCTTCTCATCCATCAAGTATGCAAGAAATTCTTTAGAGGTTTTGGATAAAATATCAGACATAAAACTTGAAGATTGCATCTCCTTCAATATATCGACAGCCGACGGGGGTTGCCACTCATCTATCTTTGTGATGCCCTGCTTCGACTTCTAGATAATATAGTACGAATGATCTCTCGCTTGCTAGATTGAATTCATGCTTGTATTCATTGATTGTTCCTCTAACTATCTTTAGAGGAGGTACCATACTAAACTTTAATTTCAGCTATCAAAAGCCAAAACTAATCTAGCACCGATCGTCCCGGCAAAGACGATTTACAACCGGCCTTAATCACCCGATAGCAGAGGTAAAGGCGAACAAATAATTATATATTGGTTATAAATATTAGATGTGAATAGTCAAATCTGATGGTCCTCGGCGGAGTCGACAAAAAGTGCTGTTGACTACGGTTTTACGCCAAACACCACGAGAAGCCCTAAGTCGCCTCAAGGGTTGCTGGCAGACATCGGACAGTCCTAACGTCGGATAGTCCGGTGACGTGTGCCGGACAGTCCTGGTGAGCTCAGAGAACTCAGGTAAACCTAGAACCGACCTCCCAGGAGGGAGGAGAACGCTTCTATGTTGCCGTCGAGAAGTTAAGCTAACAACATAATAGATTAAAAAAATAGGGTAAAGAAATAAAGAAATAAAAACGATAAAGTAGATATATTTGGTTTCATTGTGATTGCCTCAATCCACTGTAGGCCTTTCTATAAATTTATAGAGAAAGGATAGTATTACCCTTTTTACAATTTAATCCGCAGATTCTGTTCGGATTACCGAACTATGCGGTACGAACCTATCGGACTGTCCAGTCCCATCAGTCTGTCCAGTACCCTACGCCGAAACCGTCCGGATGCAATCATGTGCCCAATTTGATGCTCAACACTATACACAAATATATTTTAGTTTCATTAAAACTAAAATCACATTACTATTATGCCAATTATAGAGCATGCATATACATGTATAACACAATAGCACTGAAGTAATAAACTTTAAAACTATAGATAATTGGATACACAATCTAATAAACTTTAAAATTATAGATAACAGGATAAAGGTAACCTCAGCCCAAGTCCCAAGTCTAGGATTTCATTTTGACTTAAGTCTCTGTACCACGTAAATACATTAGGGTTGGAAATGATATATATAGCACGAAGAAACATGAATCCCAATAAAAAAGGTTAATCTAATCCCTTACAGATACAAAGAAAACACGATCATAACGGATACCCAAAACACCAAACGCCTCTCCTATAGACATTTGTATACGGGAAGACTCCACATGCTTCACAATACTAAAAACGCCTAAGCAACTGCGTTGCACTCCTACAAGCATCGCATTCCAAACACACCACACACACCAAGGGAGGATGAGCTGATAAGCATCGGTCCGTTTCTCCCTAGACTGACAGCAGGCCCAGAAGGGTTCATCTGCACGGCAGCAACACTTTGTTAGGCTGCCACCACTTCCTGCACAAGACCAGTGCTTATTCCTTTGCTCAGCTGTCTTCCCAGCCTCTCTTGTATCCGGTCCTTGATGGCAGTTTCCTGAGTGCAGTAATTGCAATGTATGAATTTGAGCTGAAGGCCAGTAAATTTACCGCAATTGTTATGAGTACTGACTTTCTGATATGTTTTTTTTCAATAATGCAACTAGTATAAAATTTCATTTAGCTAGCTTTGGCAAGATTACATTCTTAGAAAAGTAAACTACCATGTTGTGGCAGTGTTGCTCAAACTTCTCCAGGAAACCGGCAACCCAGCGATCCGCATTGGCAAGCCATTCTTCATGATTTATACCAGCAGTCTTCGCCACTGTTTGCAACTGCAAGGCATCATTAGCACAAAACTAGATATCAGTAAAATTGATCACCATAGTCTTCTATGTGGACATAAGTAGTATACCAAAGCAACACCAATACCTTTTCCTGATGAGCCTTCACAGTCTCTCGCAGTTTATTAATCTTCATATTTACTTGCAGTTGCTTCTCCTGATGAGAACAATAAGAGAAAAATATGTTACCACTACCAAAACCACAAAAAAAGAATTTCTGTCCCTTCAGTGTGTGCCATCAGAGAAGTGTCTAACCTTGACATAGCTCACACCCAGATCCTTCCTCGAGTAGCCCCGTGCTAAATTCCTCATGACATACTGATTGTAGTCCTTCAAGATCCTCATTATAAGGTCCGAAGTGGAAACCCCGTCTGTCCTTTTTGTCTCCTTGAACTTTCCTACCTTTTTAACCTAATATATAGACCAACAATGCTTTCAGTATTAACTGTAAAAGGAAGATACACATAACCTTTTTAACTTTTTCACTAGCAGCAACAAACAAGACTTACAAATTCATAGACGTCATTTGCTGCTCCACTAGCATCAGCATAACTGTAGAAACATGAAAGATGTTGTAGTTAGTTAGCTGATTAGAGGAAGAAAAAGGAGATATCTGAAATACTAGGTCTTTTGCAGATCACACTTACGGCAGCGCATCATGAGCAACATAGTCAATCTGATGCGTATCCATGAACTCCTGTGTGAGAACCCATGGAGCATCAGGAATGACCTCATCGACCCACCTAAAGGCAGGCAGTAGATAGATGGTCAGACGAATATTCATCTATGTATAGTCATGTAGGTCTAACATCTTTAGCTAAACAAGAAGAGGCTCAACACACCTTTCACAAATAATGTCAGGTGCTTAAAACAATACAAACAAGCTGTGATAAAAAAGGTCCACGACAAGGCACAAAACAAGCCAGGAGCCACAAACTTTACAGTGCCTTCAATTCATGGGGTTAAACAGGAATCTTTTGAAATCTAGGATGTAATGAGATACTACTATGTGACATCCTATTGTAGTACACAATGGGTTGCATCCCATTCTGCTGGGAGATCTTGACAGGTAGTATTGTTCAGAGTCTATGATGCAAAAGGAACATAAATTTCAGAGCAATAATGCCCTGACTTGATTAGCACGTATTATGTACAGAGAATACGATTACAATTGACATCATAGAAAAAAAAGAATATCAGTCCCGTCGTCTGAACTGAATGAGGTAGCCATGGTAGTGGTAAACAAAATGTTGGATTTTACTGACTTGCAGTGGCGCAGGGACTCGTAGCGCTCTTCCTGGGTCATGACGGTCTTGCCCTTGTAGCGGTAGGTGAGCTCGTCGTTGCAGCATCCGACGAGCAGGTACGTGTTGGGAAACCTGCGAGTATTGGAAGCGATTACAGCTGCCAGTAGATAACAGTAGATCATTATTGTTATGTATGTAGCAAAAAAGATTGATAGGCACGCATAGAAGGGCAGATTAAGCAGGGCGCGCATGTACAGAGTAAATGGCATGCATGGAATCGAAGCAATCGAATCCAGATCCAATTGAGGGGAGGAGGAGGCCAGAGGCGTGAGGTCCCGGCGGCGGGGGCCCGGGAGGCGTGCGTTGACGGGCACGCCCCAAACTACGCGCGACAGGAAACGAGGTGCGCAGAGGGAGAAGCGGCGTCGATCATGCAGCCCCGGCGTCCAGATCTAAGCGGTGGGATGCGGCGGCTGTGGCCAGTGCAGAGGAGACGGATCTAGGCACGCATCGCGCCGGCGCCGTCCGGGGAGGCGAGGAAAGACGAGACGTACAGCATCTTGGCCTGCTCGAGGGCGCGGGCGTGGCCGAAGTGGAAGAGGTCGAAGATGCCGTCGGCGTAGACGCGCACGGGGCGGTCGCCCTCCGCCTGCTTCCTCTTGCCGGTGGCTGGTGCCGGTGGCGGAGGACGGCGGCGAGGCCGCGGCGGGCTTGGGCCCCTGCCGCTTCTTGGCATTGGACACGCGCGCCATCGCTCCCTGCACTCGGTCTCCCTGGTCCCTCGTCCACCCCAGACGAACCGCTTCCCCTGGTGTTTTTTGCCCTCCTCCCAGTCCTGGGAGGGAGGGCGAGGCCGCGCGCGGGCGCGTCAATAAAAAGGAGCGCGAGGGCGGCCGGGGGACGAGTGCGACGGCGATCCGAGCTCGGCTGGGACTGGGAGCGTCTCCGTATCCGTCCGTATTCGTACGTGGCGATTCGGTTTTTTTAGTATTTATTTTTGGGTTCCCCTTTTCCTCTTCCTCGGCGCGCGCCGTATTCGACCGCGGGGAACGGGACGGGTGGCCGGCCGTGGCCGCCGGAGGAGCATTTTTTTTCATTTTAACCCTGACTAAAAAATTTGCAAAAATAACCTCTCGCCGAAATTATGCACAGCGTGATCCTTTCTGTGGCGCCAGCGGCGGCGCCGCAAAGTCGGCCACGTAACAACTCGTTCAGGTGTTGTACAGTGGTCTGTCAAGTCATTTTTTCACCTAAAAATCTTGCGGCGCCACCGTTTATGTGCTGCGGCGCCACGCAGACTGGCGCCGCAGGCTTCTTCTCTTTGAAAAATCGTACTCCATCCATTTCAATTTATAGGTCGTTTGACTTCTTTGGCAACCAGTTTGACCGGTTCATCTTATTAAAAAAATCTCACAATTATCATTTATTTTCATTAGTGATTTAGTGTAGCATATAATATACTTCAACTATGAATTGAAATTTTCTATTTTTTCGTAAATATTTTGAATAAGACGAAGACAGTCTTTAGTGTAAAAAAATCAAACGACCTATAAATTGGGACCGAAAGAGTATCTTTTTCATACGACGTCGGATTGAGATGATTATAGCTCTCGACGAGATCTACAACTTTGTAGTTTTTAGATTTTTTATTTGAGGTCGTTTAGATAGTCAAATAATTCATTTTAATTTTAACCGTGTTCTGTGCAGGTGTGTCTTATAAAAAAAATCATTCGAGGTCGTTTAGGAAAATCATATCTTTCATAAATAACATTGGATTGAGATCATCTTTATATGAAAATTGTAACCCTCGACGAAATCTATAACCTTGTAGTTTAGGGTTTTTTCATTTGAGATAGTTTAGATACTCGAATAGTATACACACGTACGGACTGTGTTAGGAAAGCAAAATGAGAAAATATTTCATAACACAAAAAATAGATTATTTTCCATCCTCTCATCAAAAATATTGTTTTGCATCATTATGGGATATTAGTTCACTTGGGTGTTTGTGAAAAATATGTCGCCTACAATTTTTTTGCATAGTACACTTGTATAGATTGAACGAGAAGCTTTATCCGATGAGTCTACTTTTTCTAGAGCCTAGAACATCTTTTATGTGGCATTATTTCAAGTTCCATAAAATCTATAGTTAAGTACAAATTGACTAGTTAAATGCATTGGTTTCTTGTGTTGAATGATAAAAACTAGAATTTTTGATAGAGATGGTGTTACCATTTTATTTGTTTGATTGTATGAAAAACTCATTAAAAATGACCTCATACAGATTCACAGAGAAATTTTAGTACGGTTGGTATTATACTAGCTGCCATATCAAGGGATAAAAAAACTTTATAATGTAGCTTCGCTCCTGGATAGGGAAATCATTTCTTGTGGTGATCTGTTAAAAGCAGCAACAGCAAAGAAATAATTATAAATGCAAATCTAAACTCACACCCTGAGATCCAGTGGTCGTCGGCTGCACCTTAGGATGATCTTTATATATATAAATGCGAAGAAGAAACAAAATAATCAATTTTTGTGTTATGAAATATTTTCTCATTTTGCTTTACTAACACAGTCCACGGCATGTGTATACTATTTGAGTATCTAAACTATCTCAAATGAAAAAAACTCTAAACTACAAGAATTGTAGATTTCGTTCGAGGGTTACAATTTTTATAAAAAGATCATCTCAATCCGACGTCATTTATGAAAGATATGATTTTATTAAACGACCTCCAATGATTTTTTTTATAAGACCCTGCACACTGAACACTGGTTAAAATTAAAATAAATTATTTGACTATCTAAGCGATTTTAAATGAAAAAACTCAAAACTATAAAGTTGTAGATCTCTTCGAGTGCTACAATTTTTATATAAAGATCATCTCAATCCAACGTCGTGTAAAAAAGATACGATTTTTCAAAGAGGAGAAACCTTGCGGCGCCAGTCTGCGGTGCTGCGGTGTCATGAACAGTGGCGCCGCAAGATTTTAGGTGAAAAATGACGTGGCAGACCACTGTATAACATCCGGACGAGTTGGTACGTGGCCGACCTGTTTTACCGCGGCGCAACGAGGGGTGGCGCTGAAAAAAAAAATCATGCTGTGCAAATAATTTCGCTGAAAGGTCATTCTTGCAATTTTTTAGTCAGGGGTTAAAATGAAAAAAGTGCCCGGAGGAAGAGAGAGAGCGCGCTAGGTTCCGAACTCCGAGTCGTCCACAGCACACAGGCCACGCGAGCTGCGCGGACGCCGAGGCGCCGGCGATCTAGCCTGCAGTCCAAGTCCGGCACTGCGAACCCCAGCCAAGTCAAAGCCGGATGGCACAGACAGACGGCCACCTGATCGCTGCCGCTTCCACAGCTCCATCCAGATCCAGGCCCCAGCCAACGTCTCTAGTACTTGACTCTGCACGCCAGGTGAACGCTTCAAAGTTCAGGCGCGCAGACGCACCTCACCGCAACGTCTGTCCGATCACGCCGCGCGACGGCCTGTGCTGCTCCCGACGACCATCGGCGACAGCGAGGGAGGCAGTGCCTGCCGACACGTAGTATGGTAGCAGTATCTGGACTTGGCAGCTAGCGCCCGTGCAAGACGCGGACGTATCGTACGTGGCGGCATGCCGCGGCGCAGCTTATCCGCGTAGTGCTCAAAGCCACTCGCTCACCTTTCCACATTGGGCCTACAGGTCTTTTTTTTTTCCCACCGGTTTTCAGGGCAATCGATTTAATACGTAGACGATGTAGATATTGATAATCGACAAAGGATGCACGACAAACTACTAGCCGCTGAATAATACTCTGATTTTTATGGACCATGCATAGTTTTGTTCTCCTCATTTGCTTTCTTCACACATGGAAAAATTTGTGAATGGTGTCCATTCAGGAATAGCCGGTCCTTGCACCTTGAGCTTAGCGAATCTCCCAAGATTTGGTAAAGGTTCGTGCTTTTTTTTAAAAAAAAATGGAGTAAATCTTCCGGACTTAAGAAGGCTGAATAAACTGCCGCGCAATTTGTGCATAATCACAGTTCGCGATCGAAGTGAAGCAAGTTAAAAGTTTCCATAGAGCATGGCATCGAGGGTCCACCCCCAACAAGTGACCCACGCAAATGGAAAATGTCGCATACACTTATAATTTCTCTTTTGGTTTGCACACCCTCTCGTCTTCCTCTTCTTCGGTAGCCATGGTATTGCCGATTAAGACATTGTTTTCTCCTCTTCTTATAAAATCGTAGACATCTAAAACCTTGCTTGTTTTTTCAGCTATAAATATGAGTATGGTATAAGTTTAAAATCTTAGTGGTTCGGGAGTTTATCCATCTATCCGTAGATTCACTGTAGTTCAACCTCTTTTACGAGAACACGCTAGTTGCTACTAAATTTGTTAACTTCGTAATAAGTTTGTAAAGTGCGGTATGAACAAAAAGTGCGGCTCCATTCTTTTCAGAGCTTGCTTTGGTGCAGTAAAATTTTATATGACGCTGAACGAATCAAAATTGAGTCTACCCCAAAAAAAAAAAAGAAGGGAGTTGTATAGTATGGCCGCTGGAGTCCACTCATCTTGGGAATCGGAGGGGTGGATGTCATAGCAACAATGCGGAACACAACTCTGTTGCTTCGGCAAGCTCAAACCAACACTCAAACCATGTTTGGAATCATTATTTCTCATGATTTAAAATATTATATAGTATATACTTCGTACGTGGCGGCACGACGCGACGCAGCTTATCCGCGTGGGGACCCTGTTGCATGGCGCGCGCGCTCAAAGCCACTCGCGCACCTTTCCGCATTAGGCCTAGGGTCTTTTTTTTCATCGGTATGCAGGGCGATCGATTTGTAATACGTATGTGATGTTGATATTGATAATCGACAAAGGATGCACGACAGAGGGTGAACAACCAGCCGGTGAATAATACTCTGATTTTTATGGACCGTGCGTGATTTTTCCTCAATCGCCTACCTGTGATGATCTATATGAAGCAGACACATGGGTCAAGTGTCGCAATTTTGTCCGTCACGTGAGGTTAAAATGCAGGCAGAACACCACTTGTGCATGCTTGGTTTCACATTGAAACATAAAAACATATGGTACCAATATAGCAAATTTTGTCGATAGAAACAGAGCATATAATATTTTTTTTTGAGCCAACAGAGCATATAATTATAGAAAGGGAGAGATTGACGTCGTACCGTAGCGGTGGAGGAAAGCGCCATGGAAAATTTGGTCTTTTGCTACGTGTCACGCCTTCTATCAATTTTTTTTTATGCTCGATCACTACATCAAAATTCTAAGATCTTTTATTTGATCTGTCAAACTCAATTTGTGAATGGTGTTCATTTAGGAATAGCTGGTCCTTGCTTAATAAACTTCCGCGCATTTCGCATAATCTATGTAAATGGGGATTCGAACCGGCCTAGCCAACCGGTCTAGAACCCATGCCTTACAAGCAACAGTCTAGTGAGGGAGCTTATCGATCGAACCATAGATTCAATGCTAGTTCGACCTTTTTTTTCGAGAACACCCTAGTTACTACTAAATTCGTTAACTTTGAAACAAGTTTGTAAAGTGCAGCATGAACGAAAAGTGTGGCCCCATTTTTTTCAGAGCTTGCTTTGGTGCAACAAAACATAATACTATCTCAAAAAAATTTATATGGCGTTGAACAAGTCAAAATTGAGTCTACCCCCCAAAACAAGGTAAGTATTATGGCCGTTGGAGCCATTCAGCTTGGGAATCGGAGGGGCGGATGCCAGAGCAGCAATGCGGAACACAGCTCTATTGTATCGGCACGCTCAAACGACACTCAAAGCATGTTTGGAATCATTATTTCTCAAAACCATGATTTTTAAAATATTATACTTTGCATAGTACCATGATTTTATCTATTTGTATTGAAACTGCTTAATGTCTCGATACAATAACATAAACTGTGGTATTTAGACAAGACGCAGCTTACTCATAAAAACTTTAGGTTGAAGTAGAATTTTCAATACTCCAAAAATACTACGGTATTTCTAATCCTGAAAGCATAGCTTTTCATAATATCCTGAAAATATAGTTTTTCATAATACACCTAAACACATCATGGGTTTAAAGTACTATAGTATTCTTATGAACCATTAGTATTAGCTAGAAATCATGGTTCATGGACCACGTGACTTATAATGATTGATCCAAATAGGGAGATTGAGTTCATGAAATCTTAGTGTGTTTTTGTTTTATATATGAAGAGTTAAGGAGCACTGGAGCAGAGCAAATGCGCGTTGCTCGGTGTTAGATGAGCTGCCACCTCCTGCCCCTTTCATTGCTCATGGGCGGCAGGTCGGCTGCTTGATCCAGCATGCTGCCGGCCAAACAAACAAAATTATACTACGACCATACATATACATACGGGACCGTCGATCGATCTGCAACGACCAAGCAACACCTGCCGCCTGCCCACACGGCTTCCTTTCAGGTTTGAGCACATTCCCACCGGCGACCGCATATTCCTTCAGTGCCTCTCGCATCGCTTGCATGTCCTCTCTCTTGAAAACTAGTTTCCACGCTAGTACTAGCTTGAGATTCATATATGCGTGACTTGCATCAGCGAATTAACCATGAAAGTACCGTCCCTTCGTAGTGGACTAGTGCACCGGTCATGTTTTATGTTGACCCAATCTTTGAGAGTTTGTAGGCTTTATTTAACCGTTGTTTTCCTAAAACATGTATCGGTTAAGGCCTTAGAACCAACCAAGTGTGAAGTCGTTTTTGAATACAAATTATACCACTCCCTCCGATTTTATATGCTATTTGAAACTCGACAATACAAAATACACCTGTCTGACGTTAAATATTAAAAACACGGAGGAAGTAAGTCCTTTTGAAACTTAATTAGTAGACGTAGTACGTTTTGGCTTAACAAAATTTTGACCAGCAATAACTTTATTAAGATGTTATTTATGTGTGAAAAAGCCACTATATCATGAGAAACTATTTTTCTATACAATGTAATTGCATCAATTTTGCATTAAAAATAATCGTATATTAGTAAGAGATGTATTGGTCAAAGGCTCATTCTAACGCGACAATACGCTTATATAGTATCTTAAAACGATAGGAGTAATTTGGCTACATTCTTGTCGAATCTTACTGCAAAACTTCACCTTTGTTTGGTATTCCTGAACAGACAGGAAAGAAGAAGAAAAAAATGTCACCCTCGCAGTTGGACTTCAACTAATTCGCAACTTGGCGAATCGAATGGGCATCATTCTCTGCCCTGACGGTCCATCAAATACAGCTGAAAACGCTGGCGCAGTCTGACCGAGATCCTCTGCCAGCCTGCCTGCGGTTACAGCCTCGAATAGCGCTTGGAATTGGACTCGGAATAACTTGTTGGATCAGCAACAGTGGTAGCAGCCAGAGACCCCTTGAGGAGCCTCCTGAGAACCTTTCCAGCCGGTGACCTGGGGATGGACTCCACGAACACCACCTTCCGCACCTTCTTATACGGGGACACCTGCACCATGATCGCAAACTTCAGTAAAACAAAAACCAATCACATTACGTTAGGCATCTGGGTATATCTGAATGACTGAATGTGTGACACCATCAACTACAGTGTACAGGCTTACAGTATATGAAATTCATTCATGGTGATATTAGTTAGACAGAGTCAGGAACAAACAGATTCCTTGACGCCAACTAGTTTTCCTCTGCGACTCTCCCTGTGAAAGAAAAGGTCGCCAAGCAAGGAACGGCCAGTGATTTTTCTTTATCGTCTACCACAGAATTTTGCGCGCTAGCGTATCATCATCATTCTCAAAAAGGAAACGATCTGAGAGTCAACAATGGGAGGAGTACATGCCAGCCTGACCTGCTAGCATAGCACTTACTAGATGACGTGTTAATCGCAAAGTTCTTTGGAATATAAGAAAGTTAGCCCAGGATCGATTCTTTCAGGGACGTGACGATATGATACTACTATGAGGCTACGCAGCCTGCTGCTGCCAAACCACCTGACCTCACTAGCGCTACCAGTCAGTTATACATTGCCATCCCTACAGGTGTGCTGGTGCCTAGAGAGTGATTGAGAGCGCACACACGATGCATGCCCATGTCTGTATCTAGATTCTAGAAAGAGCAGGGACAGCAACGCTGTACAGGTGGGGAGCATGCATGGGGCATGGCAACCACAAACCATCAGTCTCAAATTTTCAAATTTGTTAATATGCCAGCCTTATTAGTCACTAGACCTTTTGGGGGGCCAAAGCAACACGTAGCTGTATGTATGCAGATCTGCTACAACGCTTTGCCTGATTGCCTGAGCCTTGATTGTAGGAGAGGGACGTCGTGCTATACTGTGACAGCATGGCAAGCTGAAGAAGAAAGAGCAGAGTGTAGTGCGTGGTTTAGTATTTGCCTTACCTGCTTGGCCACATACTCCATCACTTGCGTACATGAAAGGCTGCTTCCAGATCTCCTCACCACGAAGGCTACTGGTACCTCTCCAGCTTCTTCATCCTTGGTACTATAAATCCACATACATTTTTCAAAGAATTAGGTTCACGTGCATGGCACAAGATGAAGTTGCATCAATAACTCGATAGGTCAAAACTCACGATGTCACAGCCACATCAACGATTTCAGGGTGCTCGATCAAAACTGCTTCCAAGTCAGCTGGAGCTATCTGATGCTCAGAAGAACAGAAAAAACAATTTGTACTTTTTTTTTGAACGTAAAAAAACAATTTGTACTAAATTAACACCTTTTTTCCTGCACAATATACACAAGAACAATGGCAAATTTAGTGCACTTCAGCTGGGCCGGCATACCTGAAACCCTTTGTACTTGATCACCTCTTTCCAGCGGCCCACTATGTACAAGTATCCATCTGAATCAAAGTACGCAATATCACCGGTTCGCAGCCAGCCATCGTTTATTGTGCATGCATCATCATCACTCAAGTAACCTGTGAAGAAACTTTTTTTTTTCAGAATCCAAATACAAATAAGCAGAAAGAAGAGGCACCCAACATTATAAAACCTAATTCTTGTGGAGTACTAGGACAACATAATGCAACAGGCTGGACCTCGTCCAAGGAGGAAACTATTGAAGTACAGAAGCTAACCAAACAGTCCAATTGATCTGAGATTCATCAATAACTGGATATACTTTGAAGTTAGCGCCTCAAAGTTGAATCGTGTGTCTATAGATCGACATCAGTTCAAGGAAATAAATACACGTAGCCTAAAGCAGAGACAGTCAGATCAGTAGCAGCAAACAAGGTCGATTCTGTTATCTTGATGAGCTAAACACAATGGCATGCAATATGTTTGAAGTCTCATTAGGATTTTCAGCGACCAGCTCAAAGAAGATGTAAGCAATATCAGGCATGTTAGCTTTGTAACAGACTCCATACTAGCAACATGCCTACTTATATATTTTAAAGATTCCCAAGCATTTGAATGCTATAATTTATGATGACGCATCATTTTGACAACAGAGTGTATAACAAACAAGTGATGAACTACTACACTTAAGCTCATGAGACTGTACCTTTCATTATAGCTGGCCCATGCAGATACAGCTCCCCACAAGAGCCTGGAGGCAGACAACAACCAGTTTCCAGATCAACAATTCTGGCATGCATGTTTGGAGCCAAAAGTCCTACCGAGGCATACTTCTTCTGCTTTGAAGTATTGAAGCCTCGTGTTCCTACAGCAGCAGATTCTGTCATGCCGTAACCCTGTGCGCATGAGAATAAGCATTGGACGGAAACACATTTGTTCAATACATAGTTTCCCCATATTTTTCCATTAAGAATAAGAACAAGCAGCAAAACAAAATGGAATACCAGTGAGAAAATCTCCAAGGACAGCAACAAAGTAAAAAAAAAATCTTACTCCAACAATGTTTATGTACAGAAAATGAGAACAGGTTCAAGCAAGATATTTCAGTTCGAATTTAAACGCCATGGTAAGATGGCTGCATGTTCAAAACACCTATACGCAGTGACTTGAAGATTTTATGTCAGACTTGCATTGTATCAGAGCAAAACGACCAGTTGCCTTGTCTTCACCTATGCCACCTAACGGAACCAGTGTTACACGGAGAGTTGGAGACTGCTGAAGTTATAAGTTTTTTGGGGGCATGTCCAAATACCAATTAGGGCATGGATGTGCAGGTAACACTGTGTGGAGCTCTAAGAGTTGCATGGCTGCCTACTCTTGACTAATGGAGTAAAATTGAAAATTCTGTCGCATAAAAATTTAATTTTAGAGAAATATGTATTTATATTCCAGACATATAGTTGAACTATATTTTCCCCATGTAGTTAGGACTGATTAAAAATTAAAAAAGATCTCCTCCAGAAATGAACCCCTGGTTCTATACAATGGTACCAAAACAGAGTCCCCAGCATCCAGCAGTAGTAGACTATGGACGAATGAACTGACTGTTGGTGGGGTAGGCAGGCACCTGAATAAGATCGACGCGGGGGAAAGCCTTGATGAAGTCGTTGATGAGCCTGCCGCTGGTCGGTGCTGCACCGGTGGACACCTGCACCAAGGATTTTAACCTGACAGCCGCTGGCTTGGCAGCGTGCACCAGAGCCGCCATGATGGGCGGCACGAGCGGGAAGTGCGTGACCTTAAATCTGTCGATGGCCTTGATGGCCTCGTCCAAGTCGAACCTCTTCATTACCACCACTGTTGAGCCGAGCGACAGCAGGCCCACGGCGAAGAGCGAGAGTCCGTAGACGTGGAACATGGGCAGCGCCGCCAGGTAGACATTGTCGCAAGCAGGTTTTGCGTACTGCGAGGCCTCGAAGCGCACGAAGAGCTCGACCGTGGCGATGAGATTGCGGTGCGTGAGCACGACGCCCTTGCTCCGGCCGCCCGTCCCCGACGAGTAGAGGATGGCGGCCGTGTCGTCCTGGCCCACCGGCGGGGCCGCCGCCGTGTCGGAATCGAGCAGCAGCAGCGCGCGGAATGGCGCGAACTCGGGGGCGCCGTCGTCCGCAAGACGGAAGCTTTCGGGCACGAGGACGACTGGTACGGGCAACTGCGGGATCTTCCCGGCGTTCTCGGTCCCCGCGAGCACGAGGGCAGGGCTGGTGTCCCGCACCCTGGCGGCGATCTCGGCGGGGGCGCTGTAGGGGTTCATGGTGGCGGCGACGCCTCCCGCGGCGAGGACGGCGAGGAACGCGACGGGGAAGGCGATGGCGTTGGGTAGGGCGAGGAGCACGACGTCTCCCGTTCGGAGGCCGAGGCGGCGGCGGAGGCCCGCGGCGAGGGCGGAGACGAGGCGGCGGAGGTCGGCGCGGGAGAGCGCCTCTGTGGTGGCGGCGTCGAGGAGGGCCGGGCCGTCGGGGCGGGCGGCGGGCATGCGGGCGAAGATGTGCCGGACGAGGGAGAGGGAAGGGGTCGCTGGGGAGGGCCACCGGAGGGTGAGTGCTCGCGTACACGCCGGCGGCGGCGCAGTAGAACTTGGCGGCGGCATTGGCGGTGGTGTTGTTGGGGCCCTGGGCCGCCACGGCGTCCTGCATTGTCACTGTTGCTGCTGATCTCTAGGATTCCCCTGTTCTGCAGTTCTGCACTGCTCGTGTCAGTCTTGGACTATTGCTACACCATCTGCACTGCACGGGTATAAATCGCAACCGGCGGCTAATGCGATGCTGATTTTCGGTGCACTGCAGCAAGGCGACGGCTTCAAGCGTCAGAAAGGAACCAGCGAGGAATCTTATGCTTCATGCAACAGGTGCCACATGCCAGCCAGCGAGGCAGAAAGGCAAATGCTACCCATTCACCTCAGCATCCAGCAATTCTGCATGCGCGTAAAAGAAACTGATTGAGGACGGGTGATGGGTTGTAGAGGACGGCTGGTGGGTTGAGGCTGAGGAGGCCACTGGGCGTTGAGCTTCGCATGATTCGTGTTGGCAGTAGAGCAAGGTGGCCGCAGACACGGCAACACGTCGCTGGAGCCGAAGGGGAATGCAGGGGCGATGGGGCATCACACACCACATAAGTTGGTGGAAGCACGACAATGGGTGGCGACGATGGAGGGAGGAGTGATTCCGGTGTGAGCTTTGAGGTGCTAGGAAATTATCGACCAAGCATCATTGTGTGAGTTTTGAGGCACTAAGGAATTATCAAGCGAGCGTCATTAGCTTGTTATCCTGGACAAGTGGTTGTTGTTCTCCATCTAGTTCTTCAAAGTAGGTTGTGAAGAGGACGCGGTGGTGGTGATTGTAAGAGGCATTGTGCTTGCCTCATCGGGGTGGTGAAAAGCAATTTTAGAGGAATCGAGATTTGTGAGATTCATCGACCAAGCCGACTCATAGATCATGCGAAAGTCTTGATAAAGGAACAATTGGATGCTTTGAATCCATCTCAATATGGATTAGAGATGTCTTATAAGATCGAAGCGCAATTCTGATAGAGGAGCAGTTGGATGCTTTGAATCCACCTCAACGTGGATTAGGAAAGTCACTGAGATCAGTGGAAAAAAAATCGGTCTCTTGTGTGGTGATCGCTTGACTCAATTTATATTCTTGCATTTACTTTGAGCAAGTTTTACTTTTCCTAGAAATTATTAAGTTGCTTGTTCGTGCTATGTTGCAAACCCACTTTAGCTCAACATAAGCTAAAAAAATTAACCTCTTATGGTGTTCTAATTAAATTTAGTCTAGTGTTTTTTATTTTAGATGAAATTGTCTATTCACCTTCTCTAGCCGGTAATTTTGATTCTATAATCTCAAAACTAATGGCTACAAATAGCGAAAGAGAGAAAAGCAATATTTTAGGTTGCTTGAAAATGACACACCTTAAAACAAAAGGTGGTAACAATTAGTGTCTCAGCTCAGCAACAAGCATATTACACTCATTTTTTTGGACCACTTCGGCTCCACTAATTTCAGCTCTATTCTAAAAGACCCACCGAATAGCAACTTCACTATGGAGTTGAGAGTTTCTACTTGTAGATTAGCTGAAATAAGATATTTTACTAGAAATTGTTTTGTTCTTAGAGAATGATACATGAAATATTGTCATTGAAACATGTTGAGTGATTTGGAATAGTTACAACTCATCTTCCTTAACCAAGAATAATAAAAGCGACGCGAAGTAGGTGAGTAAGGAAAAGAGAGCGCGTATGGAATAGAAATGTGTTGAGCCTGAGGCTGATAGTGGTAGGTTGATCATGTGAACGAACACATTAGGAAAAAAAAATTACCCACCACCGACGCAACACTATGTATGAGGCATGCATGCCACCCATTGTAGCCCAGTCAAACCCTTAGCAATGAACTGATATTTTTAGATTACCCAGCATTTTCATTATAATGTATAATGTGATGTAACCTCTTAAATTCATTCTAAATTACCGGCCTATATCGTTATCTTACTATTATAATTTTAAATTACAAAAGAAGTACTAAAACCCTAGTTTAGATAAGTTAATATCAGCTACACATGAGCTGCTAAAATCAATGAGTGCTAATAGATTGTACACATATTATCTGATTTATTAGCTAGACCTGGATAGATCTAAAACAGCTAATTCTTAGCAATTAATAATTAGTTAGTTGCATCAGAACAGGCCTTTAATAGCTAACTTTTAGCTAATTCAAACAGCATAACTGAGGAGCAGGATTTAGCGGCTGCGATGCTACCCCTGGGTCCATGTCTCATGGTTGTTTGGTTTGGACTATGGAACCGAAATTTCCCACCCCCACAAAGTTTGGCACTGCCAAATTTGCTCACCATTTTTGCCACAAATGCTTTGCAATAATTGGTCAATTCTGCCAAATTTTGGTAAGCCAAACAATGGCAAGGATTGGGTAGAGAACCAAACATAAAGATTGCAGCTGAAGTAATGCCAGCCAGTCAGAAAGGCAAATATAACCCATGCTGTGCTAGTGTGAAGCAGAGCAGAATGCATGTCGTTCTATTTCTTCTTTGGCTCACCATCAGGTTGAATCACAAATTCAGCGTGAGGCACTCATCGAATGCGCAAACACTATTGCTGATTCCCCATCATTTTGCTGCAGGGAATCATTGTTCAGGGTAACACAGAATTTTTACAGTCACTACCACGCTAGGCACTACGCTCGCATGTACATCGAACAGTTCAACAATTATCAGCAATTCAGCAACCTCTGGGGGGGCGCAGGGCAACTAATATAAGCATTCACAAGACAACCAGAACAATAGTTAGATACGACTGCCTCTTGGCACCATCAGGACTCGATGTCATAGTGATAGACGAAGTGCGGCGGCGATGGCGAATCAGTGTCGCTCCTAACGTGGATCCCCTCGTGATACTGGGTGCTCCTGCTGACATGGCTTGCCTCGTGGTGGTAATATGTCTCGTGTGTGCTCCTGAAGTGGGTTTCTTCTTGGTGCTGCAATGAGCTGCTCACTTGAATCTCCTCCTGACGGCGATTCTGCTGCCTCTGAGCTTTGTCGATCCTCACCTCCACCGTCTCCTCCTCTTTTGCCGCCTCCTCTTTGGCTGCCTCCTCGAAAAGACGGAAGACGGGGTGCAGGTAAGCGGTAGCCAGGAAGGATTTCAGGTTCAGGTTAGGCTCCGATGCATGCTCCATATTATCCTTCTCCATTGCTTCCTGGAAAAAGAAAACAGCATAGGAATATCAGAACATGTCAGAGGTGGCTCTTCTTGTCTTGTAGCAGAGACTGGCCCACTGCTCACCTCTAGAGGATACTTCCTGAAAGCAGGCTCAAACCGGCTCTTGCAGTACTTGTGGAACCAGATCGTCAGCAGTGGCAGGAAGATGAGCAGAGGGGTGGAGTATGCAGCTTTCTTTGTGCTCATCAACCCAAACAGAAGAACATGAGAGATGAGCATGCTCGCTATTATCCGGGAATGCACCTGAGGCCAAAATGCAGCAGCACTCTCGTACTCCTGATTGTACACATTGATGATCTGAAACCAACAACAAACCAAAAAGGTAAGAAATAAGGAGTTTAGTGAAATTTAATCCTAGGGTCATCACAAGGTGAAAGTATCACCTATTATTATTAGAGTAACCAACCTGGTGTCTGTAGACGAGGAAAGCAAATGCAAAGAATATGATTATGAATGGCAGGAGAAGTGGGGTGACCACAGCGTATACGAGACCCAGGAGGAAATACAGCTGCAGGGATGGAAGGTTTTCTCCAAGTCCAATGCTGCCGGGATCCATGGCCCTCTCCCTGTCCCTCTCCGTTTTCACGATAAACATGTTCTTCAGATGGTATATCACCAGAGGCTTCACTCGAAGGATCTCGTTAGCAATACCAGCCCAGCCATCAACCATTATGAACGTCATGAAAAATGTGGCCTTCATTGGTATAGCTACTCCGATGGTCTTTGGTATTCTGTATAAAGGATACACCTTCTTAGTTTCTTATAGGTTACGACTATGCATTCCAATGTAAAATCTTTATTAAATAGCATTGAAAAGTTAACAAGCAGAATTACTGTGAAGGAGGCTGGTGCAGAAACGCATATAGCTGTTCAAATGCTGTGCCAGCTATTACACTTCCGAGGAATACATTCACCAGCATGAAGTAATAATATTTCGAAGCAGTCCTCCTTTCCAGCGATGATAAAGAGACATAGCCTTCAACTTTTGACATGATCAGCAAAACTGTAGGGAGGATGTAGAGAAAGATCTTCAGAGCCAGACCAGGAAGAAACCCCTGCAGGAAGGATTTCACCACATTTCTGCAAACCAAATGAGCATATGAAAAGGAAGGGAATAGACCCAGTAAGTAGCAGTTAAGAGTTGTCATCAGGCAAGAGAAATGATTTACAGAGAAAGAAGCCTTACGTTTCTATTACTGGCTTCAAAAAGGGAGCAACTTTTTCAAGACCCTCAAGATTGGCAAGTGATTGCACAAACGCGATGGGTATCATGTAGAAAAACACTAAAGCAAAGACCGCAATGGATATCAGAAACCTGCGGATACTGAGAGAGAAAAATGGGATGGCAAGATTCTGCCAATAAACATCCCGTGGTTCAGGAGCCCAATCAGTCAGCCACTGTGTTGGGTTCTTCGACTGTTGTGTCTGTGCACAAACAGCAGCACCCCATCTCGAGTCAAACGTCACAAAAGAAACTGGCATGATAGCTTTTGGGTCATTGAGAACTTTCTGGCGCTCGGATGCCATCTGAAAAATACCAAGACAATACACAGACTGCGTTAAAATTGTGCATGCAACGGATTTGATTGTGCTCCATGTAAGAATACAAATATACTGCGAACTGTAGATGATCTGGATTGTCATGGGCTGCTTATAATGTACATGGTGGCTCAGATCTCAATCAATTCGAGAGACAAAACAACCCTGATCCTTCTGGATCCTTTTCATATGCACCAGATCCATAATTTGGTCCACGGATTCAGAAAACTGCGCAGGTCATTGCTGAAGAATCATATCATCAAGAACTGCAGACTTACCCTCCTCTCAATCTCGCTGATTCTAGCCCGGTAGTATTCTATTTGATCCACTTCACTTCCACAGAAACCAAAGCATCCTGTCTGAAACACAGGAAAAATCAACATCTTGAGGCATTTCTTGTAAACAGAACACTGGGCACGGTTGAAGAACTAGGTACGCCAGAAAAATCAAAGAACAGAATAAATGTTGGAAACATTACCCGCCCAGTTGGTCTTTTTCCAGGATGCCTTTCAAACTTCAGCTCATAGTAATCCAACCAGTTTTGAAGCCTCTCCTTTTGCTTCACAAGTTTAGCGTACCGGTTTGCATTGTAGACAGGCTGACCATAAAAAGTAAGGTTTACTTTGCAATCACCACATATCTCAATGGCCATAATTTGTGATTGGTTGAAAACTGGGTAGGAAGTACGGAAATAAAGCCTGAACAAATGCAAGGCAAATGATTTTTAAGAAAAAGCAAAGGGTTTGTACCTGCTGACCAAGATAATGGTCTGGATGATTTCGTCGGAAGAATTCGTCCACAGTTTCAGAAGTTGAGTGGCTCGAGACACGAGGAATGTTTCTAACAATCACCTGGAATTGAAAAAAAAAAAGTTACAGGAGTACTGAGGATCTCAGTTCAAAATGTGAATATTTTAAGTTATAGCACAATTGTGGTACATGTTCTGCCCAGGAAATCTGCACTAGGGCATGTTTTCAACTCCCTTTTCCTAGCTATCGACCACAAATGCAGTGGAGCAGGGTTCAAATCTATATGGTTCGTATATCATCACGTTTTGTCAATGCACTTACAGTGAACTGATCGGCGCAACGCCTCTGGTTAGCCAGGAAATGCAATCTCATAAATGCCACATTGCTGTATTCTTTGTACAGCATAAAGCACACCCAGAGTGTGAACACATATGCCATCAAGAGATGAAAAAAGAATCTGAAATAAATTGGAATGACAATGGTAAGATAGTTTTCAAATAGTCACAACTTACAAGCAGAGAACAGCATAACAGGCATAGAAATCTGGCCATATGATTATAAAGGGGGGAAAATAAAAGGCTAAGAGTTTATAAGATCCTTACCTGTTGGATCCAGGGCTAACATTTGATATTGAAAGCTTGTCGATATCACTGAAAGCGATATCTTTTCCTAGACCACGTAATGTGCCGCCATAAACATTGACTGGAACAAGAACCAGCAGCGCAAGAGTTGCAATGGGTAAAAATATCTTGAGGCTGCCCAGGAGACAAAAGAAGAAAATGTGTTAGCAGGTTGCATTGAGACCATTTATTGAGTTGCCTTGAACAAAAAAAGTCAGAATCTCTCTTTTTTTTTGCGAGAACAATTGCAAGTATTCCTTCCGACAGGGGAAATGGGGGTCAAATGCCACAAGATTTCATCCTTAAGAACTGCAGTCAAAATCACCCACACGAATTGTTAGTAGATGCAAAGCATTGCCCATGTCTCAGGTCCAAACGTGAAGGAGAAGCAGCTGAGAGTTAAATAATCCAAGAACGGGTGGTGGTCCCGGGGTGGCATTACTCTCTGTTCCGTCCACAACAGTAGCAGTAGAGACGAGACGACGACACCCGTCGAAACGAAATTTGGACCCATGCCATGCCGTCTTTGTCATGGTTGCACCTCGAACAGAATAGGGAAACCTTTTGAGTGAATTTTCATCCCAAGTTTACCAAACTGGTAGTGGTACTACAAGAAAAGCATCTCCAGTTGTAAGAACTGGTCCCCGCAGATTGCGAGAATACGAATCGGTTGGTGCCGCTATCATCACATTGACAACAAGGACAAAAGTCAGCCGGGGCCCTAGAACGCGAAACCGTTGGTCTGTAGTCGTGGGCGAGCACTGCCTAGGAAATAAATAAATTAACCACAGAACTTTGTGCCGCCCCGGAAGAAAGCCAGGAATCGTGCGGACACCATTTTCAACGCCGCGACTGAACGGGATAATAAAAGGACAACGACGCAGCCGAAACGTGCTAAGGACGTACATTATCACACCAACCCGCTGTCATCAAGCACATAGCAATACCGTCAAATAAAAAGGAGCAGTAGCAACTCTGTCATCACATGGATAAGGAATATTAGTAGGAATGCGTCGAACCGACAAGTTATTGCAATGTGACTAAACAAATCGACCGCAATAATTATCATTCAGAGGACTACTCCGAAATAAAATGGTACTACTAATTACATTTTGTTCTTTATTTTTACAAGGAAAAACCGGTGCTCTTTTTTTTTTACACTAAAAAGGGTGCTCTTTTTGGAAGGAAAAGATCTTGCAATTCTTTTTGAAAGGAAAAGAAATGATGTCCTCCTTGGAAGGAAAAAAAGATCTTGCGGTTATTTTTGGAAGGAAAAAAATATACGCCGTACGTTCCTGTTTGCTTCCGCACGCAATCCGCAGAGAGCGGCTTGTTCGTGAGACGACGAAACAAGCACGAGTGCGGCCGAAAGGTGTCATTTATAAAAACGCGGATGGAGCGGAGCAAGTTGCAGAGGAGAGGAATGCAGCATCCAGACGCAAACCCTCATGTGCTGGCTGATCCAACCAGGCAGGCACACCGCGGCCGTTTGCAACTTTGCATTGCAGGAATTCAGCAAAATTAATAGCAACAAGATGCGTTTTTTTTTACTGGCACGCACTCCAATCCTTGATGAAATGATCGCGGTAGCGGCAGCGGTAGCACACACACAAAAGACAGCAGAATTGCAATTGTAGCAACGAAGGGCAAGGAGTAAAAATTATTACGGACCCGAGCGTGTAGATTCGCAGGTAGACGGCGGAGTCGAGGCCGGCGTGCGCGACGAGCTCCGTCTCGGACATGCGGAGCGCGCCGGGCACCCAGCTGAGGAAGGCGATGTAGGTGCAGGGGTTGAGGTTGACGAAGCGCGTGACGGCGGAGCGCGAGGAGTGGTCGTGGGCGCGGCGCTTGCGCGCGATGTAGAGCTTGGGGAAGTAGACGCGGTCGTTGACGGGCTGGATGCGGAGGACGGCGAAGAGGAGGAGGAAGACGAAGGAGCTGAGGATGTTGATGAAGGCGGAGACGCCCAGGTCCTCCAGCGTCGCCATTCTTGGCGACTGGCGACTGGCGAGGAAGGATTAGGGATGCAGATGGACGAAGAAGGGGAGGGGGGCGAGGGAGACGAGAAGCCCCGCGCGCGGCGCCGGCAGCGGAGCGGAGCGGAGCACGCGGTGGCTGGCTGGCTGGCTGGCTCTGTAGTAGACTAGTGCAGTCCAGTTGGGTTCGGTTGGGCCGTGGTGGCACCAGTATGTAGTTCTGTTTTCTTGTTGGCTTCTCTGCTCTGCTGATGTCTGTCTTGTTTTGTTCTCACTGTCACCGGGGAGATCTTCTGTGTGAAAGCGGCCGATAATCACGGATTAGTTTACAGCCCGCGAGAGGCAAGGAATTAATGATGATTGACGGCGAGGAGAAGAAGAAGACGAGGGGTCGTGACTCGTGAGGGAGAGAGAGAGAGAGAGAGCCAACAGACGGCGCAACGAAGCGCGTGTTGCCTTCCCTCTCCGCCGAGGAAACGCAAGATGCGGGCATGCATGCCATGCCATGGCTGCTTCAACCAACTCCAGGAACTCGACGCGACGCCAAGCGCTGCACAGGTAACGACCAAATGAACTGCTCTTTCTTTCTTTTTTCCCCTTCTCATAACCATCTGGGTTTTAGAATCGCCGTCCATCCGACAACTCAAGTTTGCCAACTTTCAGAGGCCCTTTAGTAGGATATAAAAAAAATCCGTAGAAAACAATTCAACTTAACACATGAAAAAAACACACGAGATTAATAGAAAAACCCTGGGTTCTAAAAGGGTCAGCGTATATATAGACAATGAATTTCATTACGGGCAGGGGCTTGTCTTGCCCCCAACCAAAATCGTTGGCAACGTACTCCTGGCAATTCCGTGTCTTTTGTACTAACTGATAGCAGCTCGTCACTTGGTGTCCTTTTGCGTGTGTAGTGTTGTGTCAATATATGACAAATGTGACGCTTCACATGGCGAGGGGATCCCATGTGGATGTGATAATGCCGGTGCTCTCGTCTCGTCTCATCCCGTGTGCCGTGTACACCGACCCACGGGAGAGCCAACGCACTGACGCACGTCGACGTGAAAGGCAGAGCGCGCAGAACAGAACCACCACCATGCCACCGCGCATTCTCCACAGCTCTGCGGCGCCGTCTCATCCGTTTCGTTCGTTATCCAACAACAATGCTCGATGCTAGGAAACCAATGGCCGTGCTAACATGTATGCAACGTCAGCCATAAAAAGCTGGAGACAACATGTGCAGTCGACGATTCTACTACACGTGCAATAGGCGATTGTCTGCCCAACTTGCTTCCCGACAGCTAAGGACGTTTTTTTTTTTTTTGAAATGCAGGATTTCTAAAGTAAAAATCAAACAGAAATTTCACGGAAGATTTAGCAGTCCTACTTCCCAACACGCAATGACTAAAATTTAGCCGTCCACTAAAGACCCTCTAGAGCGCACAAATTTTGAGGAATCAAACATGATTTCATAGGAAACATTTTACTTTTACATAAAAAAAAGTTAAAAATGCATGATTCAGAAAAATTTTCCGCGTTCCGAAGGGACCTAACCCTCGTCAGCTACTCTTGGTTATCTGATGGACTAGTGGCTCGAATATGTGTGTTTAGCCATTGATAACTTTACCTCTGGTGAAATACAAATTTGCTAACTTTTGTGTTTCAAACGCCTTCTAATTCTTTCTCGTACTTTTGCTTTGAACAAAAAAAAAATCAACCTATTCTCCTGGCTCGTGATAAACTTTTTTAATGATATCATTAATTAACCATGCACCTTTTTGAATAAACCAAACATATGAAACAGAAAAAAAAAGAGACTTGAGATGTGCACCATCTTCAAAGGGAGAAAACCATAGTCCATAGATTCATGAACCTACATATCTCATAAAAAACTAAACTATTTTTCAGGATAAGTTTTGAAAACAAAAAAAAAAGCTTATTATGGAACAGGAGGATGATGTGACTTGACACGATCTTCCAAAGTTAAACATCATAACTTTATTTACTATATACCTCTTTACTACCTAATTATATTTTCATAGTATATATATTTGGTTTTATACATATTGCTAGTCTTATCAATAATTTTGGACGAACTTAAAATAGCAAAACGAGAACTGCAATTGTTTTAAGACAAGAGTAGTACTATAACTTACTATTACGTTTTGTTGTTTTTATCGAGCGTGAAATGATAAGGCAATTGCATAGATGGGCATACATTAGCCATCCACAGGCCTTGTGGTTGTAGCCCACTGAAATTACTATATATCTTCCGAAAGATTCATACTACTCCGTACACGATTGAACGAAATTTTAGCTTTATTCTAAGTTAAATTATTGTAAGTTTGATTGGGTTTATATAGAAATGTAACAAAATTTACGATAATGCGCTGAGTATTAAAATATATTGCAATACAAATCTAATGACAATAATTTGATAACATAAATTTTAATATATTTTTATATAAATTTGGTCAAAATTACGATGGGTGCTAGAATTGTTTTGTGTAGGGAGGAAATGTTTCCTAAAGAGTGAAGTCAATTTTATCCCCCTGAACTTGTCTTCGAGTTTGGAAAACCTCCCTAAACTCAAATACTGAACATTATGGACTCTTGAACTCTATAAACCAGACAAATTATCTCTTTGACTTGTTCAAAGTGGTTTTGTAGGGTGTTTTCTTACTGATGTGTGGTCTCACTTTTACCCCTCCCTCATTGGCATGTGGACCCCACCTTTTCCTTCTCTCACTCCATTACCTAGGGCACCGCCATGCTCTACCACACTTAGGAGTAGGGTGCGGCGCACAACAGTTGACGATGGAGGAGAGCGTGGCCCGGTCCGTCGGCGGAGAAGGAGGAGCGCGACAGCCGATGGGCGGTGGCGCGGTTGGACGGAGAGGTAGGTGACAATGACAACGCAGTGGGAGGGGGACCAAGGGGACAACACAACAGGAGGGAGAGGAAGACGACGACGACGGTGCAGCAGGACAGAGAGGCAGGCAACGGCGACGGACCGGTATAAATGTTTGAAAAGGCTCGATTCAGCATTTTAAAAGTTACACATTCAACATTTCCTATAATCAACATCGTTAAATAACACATTCAACATTTGGAAGATACAAATAAAAAATATCTTCCGGAGGATGGATAGTAACTCCTATGGGGCCGTTCTCTTCGGTGGAGCTGATCTGCGCCGTGAAGAGATGTTCCGCACCGCGCGAGGATAATAAATATCCTCCGTCCATCTAGAATAATCTAAGACCTAGGACAGCGTGACACACTGTGTAGTGGAGATTTTCCGCTCCACGCCACGGAGTGGAACACAGCCTGTATCACACACACAGTAGCCCGGTCACTGCTGATTTCTGCCCAAGGAAACACACGAAAGCGAGAGCAGCAGCGGTCACTGCTGATTTCTGCCCAAGGAAGCACACGAAAGCGAGAGCCCGGCAGCGATCAAGTCCATCCGAGAACCAAGTCAAGGTGGCTAAAAGTGCGCTAGCACAGCAGCGATGCAAAGCTACCATGACGAATACAACTCATGAATTAATTTTGAGGCAACCTTAGTAAGTATTGCTACGGCAGCTTGTAGCATATTTATGCGAATAACCTAGCTAAAACAGCAGACTGACTACAACAAGAAGATACCAGAGTCCCTTCAGCACAGCTAAACAAGGACCAACCAACATGGCATCTGATCAGTCAACTATAGACTCGCTTCAATCTCTTCCAGGGTGAGTCCTTTCGTCTCCGGGACGATCCAGAATATGAAAGCAAGAGAAGCCACTGCAATCACCCCAAATCCAGAGAAGAGCATTCCCGTTCCAATCAAATCCTACAAGACCATGATTACATACTGTTATCATCAACAAACAGCTGATTCCACATATATAGCAACATCTTGCATATGAGATGATTACACAGCAACACTATTTGGCCAAAAAAGCATCAAACAAAACCAAAAGGACGGTGCAGGTTAACATTCATACCTCCAGCGGGGAGAAAGCAAAGGTGACCAGCGCGTTGGATGTGAAATTCACAAGAACAGCAATGCTCAATCCACGGCCTCGCAGCCTCAATGGGAACACCTCAGATATCATAAGCCAGCCAATAGGACCAAATGACAGCTGCAGAGCAAGTTCTCTTCATCAGACTCATTGCCACAAATAAACTCAGAGATACAAAGGACAAGTCAACTATTCAAACATTGGCCCAAAGCAAAGCCATTTCAACTACTATTTTGTGAAGCATACTGCTTCAGCCGAGAATCCTTATTGGAGTTCTCAAGTAAGCTAAGATGGCTATTCGTGCAGTGTACAAGGAGGAGAAAGTACCTGGTAACAGCCAACATATATTAGAAGTGCTATTACAGCCACAAAGGATGCATCCTTCAGTAATGTATAGTAGGAGGACAGCAAAAATAATGAAACAGCCTGCACATTGTAGAATCAGCAGGTAATTTCAGTAACTGTAGGAACACCCTCCATAGGATATTTGTAATACACTAAAAGTTTAAACAGATTGCCAATTTGTTGATAATCTACTTGAAAGCACACTTACAATTCCGCTGACACCTCCAATAAGTAATGGCCTTCTGCCAAGTCTGTCGACCACAAGGACTGCTACTCCAGTCATGATCAACTGCAGCATGGAAACCATAAAATCACTATGCTGTAGTGAATAGGAATGCTTGTAATTGGACTAAGATTAAAAACACTATATATGCTTCCTTTCTAACATAACGATGTAATTGCAGATATTGCTAACAGCCTGTTCAGGGGCGTTAATTAATTAGATTGAAGTAGCAAAATACCAGCGCAGGTCAAATTTCAGGAAAGCATGTGAAAAGTATTGGCATGTACCTTCAGCAAGCCAAGAAGAATTGACACACCAGTGGCATCAGATGCGCCAGAGAACCCAGCACTCTGCTCACAACCAATGGTCGATATGAGTAATGAAGGAATAAAAGAGGAGTTGCTCATGGAGGAATACTGGGATTCAAAAAAGGTCCTAACGGTGCAAGTCCCCACACCCCCCCCCCCCCCCCCCCCGCGCGCCCCCAAAAAAAATAAATTGACAAGTTTTGAAGCCTTCTGCTATACCCACTAATGGAGCTCATCGTAGCAAGTCCTAACATGAATGGGATGGGCTTCCAAAACATTTAATTGGATACTTCCATATAGGAAAGCAACAATACATCAGTACCTGAAAGATTGTAGCAGCATAATATAGCACGCTTGGTTGACCAGTGACCTGACATATGTATATGGAACGATCAGATGAAATACAATAATAGTTTCTTTTCCAGTAAAGAATGCCCTTGTTAGCAAAAGCACAGAAAATATATGCCAAATGGAATATAAAAGAGATCACCTGCTGAAAGAACACCAAACCACATCCAATTATCATTGCTTTAAGACATTTTCCTTGAAAGATCTCACTGAAGCCAGCTTGCTTCTCTTGATCAATATATGACAGTTCGTCCAGAATCAAGTTAACCTGCTCTGAGACCAAATCAGGTGAAGCCTGACCCCTCAATCGACATAAGCACTGGGCTACATATTCTTTTGTCTCCAGCAGATTTCCCTTCCCTTGTATGGCACATAACAGGAGCCACCTAGGCGATGAGGGTAACCAGCACATTCCAGCTCCCATTATGAGACATAAGGGTGTACTGGTGGCATACATGTAACGCCAACCAGAAACCACTTCAACATAGAGATTGCCTGCAATATAGCCAAGCTACAGAAGTACAAGTAAATAAGAAGACTAAAAGATTACTGAATGAACGATAGAGGAAAAAAAAACTATTATACACTTACAAGCATCCCAAGAACAATAAAGAACTCTTTCAGAGAAATGAGCATGCCTCTTATATGGCTTGGTGCAGTCTCTGCAATATACATTGGAGCAGCATGCATAGCCTGATGAAGCAGCTTACATTAGGCACATATCTTTTTTTTTTCTCAAAAGCAAAATATTAGGCCTCACAAAGCAATGTGTGTGGCCATGTCTTTTGCAACGTCAACTATGACAAAAAGGATTCCATTACCAATCCAATTCCTATGCCATATACAAAGCGGCCAACCACCATGATAGCAAAGTTCGGTGCTGCTGCTGTCAGAAGGGCTCCAATCAAATATGAGACAGAAGCAAGGATAAGCTCTTTTCGTCGCCCTGTGAAAGGTAATTATAATAAATAATAATGAGAAAACCAAAATAAATAGGGTCATAGATCAGCAGTAGCATGGAAAATGAAGAGGTATGATAGACCTAAGAAGTCTGCAATAGTATATGCCAAGATGGAGCCGATCAAAGCACCATACAGCGAGCCACTGACCTGCATCACGCATAACATAGATCCTTTAGCAACTGGATGGTAGTTACTAGTTAGTCAAGTTATCTTTGACGAAGCCAGAATATTTTCTACATGATGCAGAATAAAGGATTACCACAAGGCCAGTTTGCACAGATGATAAATTGTACCAGGTTGTACCACTGAAAGTTGATGACTGCAAAATAGATTTAAAGACTAATAAGTTAGCAATATACACCCGAGGTACAAAAAATTCAGGCAAGAAAACCAAAATTTTGTGCTTATCGGTCGGGCCTGATAAATATTATTTACCAAAATTGTTATATATTATCTCATTGAATCTATCTAATGTGTGCATAGCGCAGTGGTAGGTGCACAGAAGTGCAACCTACAGGTCTGGAGTTTGACTCCCCATTCTCACCAAAAAAGGCCACTTGTTGTGCTATTTCCAGTGAATGTGTGATCCATTGGTGCTTGCAGCGTGATACGCGGCCGCAGGCGCGTGCTCGCCATCAATGGCATGTCCTGGATAGCAGGGGTTCGTGGCCTTTTCTCGACCCTGCGGAAGAGAAATTTTTACCTTTCCATCAATGCCTCGGGGGAGGTCTTACCCCCAGGGGCTGAGTTTTGGTTTTCATATGCAATTGTGACATAGATGGGTTAGGCTATCTCCAACGGGACACCATACAACTTTCCCTAAAGCTGTATATGTAGAATACATTCCCTATAGCTTCCAATGGCGATCCCTATAGCTTTCAATGTGTAGAGAGTTTCTCTTTCTTCTCCCTACCCTCGTTCCTTCATTTAATCAATTAATTCAGAAATTTATAAATGTGAATGATACATTTAAGGGTATCACAAATATGTATTATCTAAAAATGCGTTCTGAGTATGAAAGTGTAGGGAAAGCTGTTGGAGAGGAGTGATATGGGGAAGGGATCTCTGTAGGGGTTAAGGAAAGTAGTAAAGAAATAACATAGGGAAAGATGTATAACGAAAATGGTTGGAGACAGCCTTTGGGGTCCAATAAATTTTCACTTGCATTTCTGAGAAATAATGAGGCACGCACAATGTTACCTTGAGTGATATGGTGGCGCCGGATGTGGCCCCAATGTCATAGCCATAGAGAAGGCCTCCCAAAGCTGGAAAGAAGAACCTGTAGCAGATTGACAAAAATGGAAGACTTTGATAAGGTAAATTGTTTTTTTTTTTTTGAATCCTTGATAAGGTAGATTGTACAAGTGTGCTGTAACACTGAAAGCTTTGTCTGGCATTGAATCTGTAAGTAAATGATATGTAAAGAAAGAGCGAGGTTATAAAACACATGCTCCCTATGTCATTTGATTTTTTGGATGTCAACTTTGACCACCACTGATCTTATTCAAAATTTCTATATTACTATCTATTTTTGTTATGATTTAATTTACCCTATAACATACTTTAAGCATGACTCTTTTTCATACTTTTACAAAATTTTTAAAGGGAGAATGGTGTTCATACACCTTCTAGCAACACTAATAGTGTTTTTACCCTCATTTCTAAAACTGTGATTTTACCCCTACATTTTCAAAATAAAGACTCCGTTTACCCCTATTTCTAACCCTGTTAGATGTAGCTAGACTAAATCATTTAAAATAAATAGAAAACCCTTTCGAAATAGGGAGAGTACACTAGAATGTCCCTTATCCTTTCATCCACAACCACTAGAGTCCCACTGGTGAAAACCTAGGTTCAGCATGGCCTGGGCGTGGCGCGACATGGGAGACCTGGCGGCAGCGGTACGATTGCATGGGTGCGACCCGCCACCGGTGGCACAGATAGTGGTATTGTCACAATCCATTACTAAAAATAGGGGCAAAATCGTAATCGTACGTGCGTGATGGTCTTTTGGCACCGGAATTGATATGGTTAAGAAACGTTAACTAAACAAAGGTAAACTTTATTTTCGATTTGAAAACGTAAGGGTAAATTCACAAAGTTAAAAAATGAGGGAAAAATCACTATTAGACTATAAATTAAGGGTATAAACGCCGGAGACCCAATTTTAAAAAAGACGGTCAAAGTTAGTGCCAAACCACCTACAATTTGGAACAGGTGGGGGTATGTATGTGCAACAACAGGCAAAGTAAAAAAAAATTTTTTTTTTGATTGAGAGCCTGTCGAGCAATCTGAAAATCCATTCCGTGGAGAGGTATGGTACAAATTGAAGAGCAAGGCTTGGGTACTGGTTGATCGACGCTGGGCACACGGCATGAACCAGAGAGGCAGGACAGGTAAAAGAGAAGACTGAAAGGGAGAGGGAGTTTACGGGAAGACGGCGGCGGAGACGGAGTAGGACTCGGCGGACGCGGCAGTCGTGAGCAGCAAGGGGCGCCTGCTCTCGCAGTCCTCGTCGTCGGTGTAAGCCTGGACGCCGCCGGAGGAGACGTGGATCTCCTCGTGCTCGCCAAGCCCCTGCTGGCCCGAAGTCCAATCGAAGACGAAGCGGCCGCGAACCAATTAGTAGGAAGACGAGGGAAAGACGCAATTACCAAGAAAGAAAGCAACTAATCGAGCCAATTGTGGGCGGGAGGGCGTGCAATCAAATCCATACCTTGTCTGCGTTGGAAGAAGGCTCGGGAGGATGGGAGGCCATTGCAGCAAGAGCAGGAGCGAGAGCTGGGCTTGGTCTGGTCTTTGGAGGCGTTAGCGTACACGGCGAGGCCTTTCTACGTACTACTTGTACGTCTCGTCTCCAGTTGTCTGGGTCTCAGGGATTTGAGCCTTTGTGGATGGAGAGGGGCGCTGCTGCGTGTGCGTGCGCGTGCGCGTGCGCGAGTCGCGTCTCGCGTGGATGGGTAGGTAGCTGAGGGAGGGGGATCGGTGATGCAAGAGGGCACGTTTGCCTTGCCGCCGCCGCCAGCAGCTGCAGGCTCCAATTCCAGGCACGTTTATCAGTGAATCATCCGGTGCCGGCTGGGCACACGAGCAATCGGTCAGATTGGCAGAACCTGCGGTCACCATACCAATCAGGCAAACCTACCAGGGCGCTGCACTGCAATGCAGCCGAACAGCAGATTGATTCCTTCTGCTCATGAGCCCGGGTGCAACCGTTCATGCTGATGGTTGTGCATGTACACTTTGAACCTCCTGCAGGTTAGATCATGCATATCCACATTATGAGAGTGCAGAAATTGATGTAGAAGCTGTGCAAAATGGATGAGTGGATGCATAAGCTGCTAGATTCATGCCGTTCACCTGGTATCATCACTCTGATCACATGAACACTTCTGCCGTTCACCCGCTATCATCACTCTGATCACATGAACACTTCTGCATCATCACTCATTCACTCTAATCACAAGGCAACAACCAAGATCCACACGATAACACCCCCAAGCACCCCAAAACAAATGGACACCGAGATGCCTCGTACATTTCAGAGATAAAAGGTAACCAAGAAAGTAAGCTAGTAAACAAGCGCATGAGATATTTCACAAAGCTGCTATCAAAGCAGTAAACAACAACATTTCAAAGTCAAACAAAGATGTTCGAATTATACAGTATTGGTATCCAGAACAACATTATTCAGGCTCAGTACAAGCAAGAACCCAAAGGGCAGTCAGAGCCGATGATTGATGGATTATTCAGATCGACAATACCTGACCCAACCCAACACAATGCAAGAGGACATAAACACAATGCAGTTTCCTGGACATGTATACTCAGGAGCTAGGCCTGCTCTTTCTTTGGCTCCCAGGGCTGGTACCTCGTCCAATCCCTTTGCCCTGGGTTCAGAGCATGACCTTTGGAGTGGTAGATCAGCTCCTCACCCTCACCGGAGTAGTTCTGCTTGTGTTCCACAAGGTACCTAGCAGTCTTCTGGGCTAGCAGCTGTCGCACAATAAAAGGAAAGGAAACAATATCAGCTTAACCAGATTCACCTTTCAAATACCCTGTAAGATCACAATCTTCAACCTCATTGCAAATACAGTAGCTCAAAAAATGGGTGCCAGAGAGAAAGCATGAATATGTTTTTAAAAGCCCTGGAATTTTAGTACTAGGTCAAACAAAATCCGATATCATCACTACAGGTGGTTGATGGTTAAGTCACTTCGCATAATGAAGGCAAAGAAACAAGATGTCAAGCGCTTTTGCAAGCATGTACAGAAGGCTGAGGCATGAACACTATCCAGGAATTAACGCAATTAACATGCAGAGGGGGAACTTACCTGATCCCCAGTGTTATCTGTGATGTGGTGCAGCCATCCATGCCATTCAGGAGGCACTTGGGACGCATTGTAACGACCTTTCTCTGCATATTCTACCCACCTATGCCTTCCTGCAAAATTTAACGATGCTTAGTGTTCTAGTGTGCTATCTGGGGGGGGGGGGGGGGGGGGCGCTACCAGCAACACGGTAACTATTTTGCTCCTACAAATACATAGTACACATCATCGAGCAAAGCTCAAGTGACCATTAAACAGGTAGGGTAAATATCTCATAAGCTGGAGAAGACAAAAACAAAACAATCGGAATGCTAACCGCAGTCAGTGACAGGCTATCTCCTTCAGGATCTAAATATTTGAATACAAGAACGCATAAGAATTCCACAGCTAAAACAACGATGGCAGATCAAAATAGCAAAAGAGAGTATTACTCACCATACTGAGTGTCATGTAGTTTCTCATAGTACTTGTTTCCAAACTTGTCAACCCCTACAAGTGTTGCGCCGATATTGTGAATTTTTGTTTGCCTGAAAAAGAAAACAAAGAGATTAGCTGTGCTGAGACACACAACCGCATCCATTCCTTGAAAATGGAGGAAGAGAGAGGCAGGAAGCCACTTACAAAAGGTTCCCATCCAGAAGGCAGTTGCTGCGATGAATAGCAAGATGTTAGAATATATGGCAACAACTCATTTAGAAATGCAGTAAATGTACAGTTTAGCTCGTATGGCTCTACAGAACTGGAGAGCTCACAGGCACGAAACAATAACAACAAATCCTGAGAGACAGGTAGGCAATGAATGTTATATATATGCTGCACACGAGCAAAGGGACATTTTAGACGATTTATCTCAGCAGTCAGGACTGAATCCACGCTTGTATATCAATGTATCGTACCAGCACTAGGGATTGCGGTGATGTGTGAGACAAAACCGAGTTATAGTAGACATTAGCTGTGGAACAAATATAGACAGAGATTGGAAGGTAGGAGGCGAGGAACCCTAATTGTAATTTCCCCTCGCCCCAGCGCGCACACCGCAGAAATGGGCGAAGCGAATTAAACGTCGGGAGCGAAGCAGGTTTATGCACAAAAAGGAGCCCGTCAGATGAGGAGGAGAGGAGGGATCTGGATCGCAATCGCAATGGGGGGCGCCACATATCTGATCTGCGCAGGAGGAAGAATGCATCCGATAGGAATGGAGGGGGGTCACTTACAGGTATCCTTCGTCGCGGGCTTCGCGGAGGAAGTTGGCGAGCCCCTTATCCTTGATGCCCCTCAAGACGCCGCGCACCACCGCCGCCATGGATGCCGGCGACACGACGACTCGCTCGCCGGACCGGAGGAGCCAAAGCCAGGAGGTGTGCGTCTGGTGGAAACTGGTCTGGTCTGGTCGGTTCGCAGTTTTTTTTTTTTTTTTTTGAGAGGGTACACTCTCGAATGAACTGTGGGCCGGCCCATCGAGGAGCCGCCGAGACTAGAAAATGGTGATGGGCTGTTTTGGGCTTCGTCCGTCCTCCCTGCCCGTCGACGCGGACGCTGGTTCAGCCCAGGAGCTCATCAAAATGTCTCTGTCTCGTCCTTGGTGGACGTCGTCGTCCTCCTCTCCTCCTGCAGGCAGCAGCTGCTCCCGCTGGGGATTCCATCCATCCACCCCCATTCGAAAAGAAAACGAAAGAAAGACTGATGATAGTACTGTACTGCCCATCGAGAAGCATGACATGAAATGAATGGAATGTAGACGCGCGCAGTCGTCGCTGGCTGTCCATCGATCGATCAACCTACTAGTCCTTTCTAGTAGCAGTTGCATCGTCATCAGATTCTGAAACTGATTAGCGAGCGTGCGCACTCGATCGCCGACGGGGAGATAGATGATCGATGTGGATCGTTCGATCCGGCCTATCAGGCGAAGCCGGCCGGCTGGGTGGCGCAGTAATTTTCAAGCTGCAACTAATTGTGCGCATATCATGCATGCATGTGCTCCGACCTCCGATCCTCGATCAACTATGACGTGGACTTGTGGAGTTCGTTGAGTGGTAAAGCTTTTTTTAGATAATGAGTTGAGTGGTAAAGCTAAAGCGGGAAAGAAGAAGAAATGCGCTCGCGCGCGGCTACCGGCCGGCCTAGGTGGGGGCATGTCACCCAATCCGCCAATCGATCCTTTTTCTTCACTCCATCTGTCTAATCAAATCCATCCTAGCTATCTAGCTCCCTGTCGCTGATCGGGTGTTTGAATTTCAGAGAATATTAAATATGATTTAATTAGATAACTAATTACACTGACGACGAATAAACAGCGGGACGAATTTATCAAGTCTAATTAATCCATAATTAACGAATTATTATTGTAGCACCACATTTGCTAATCATAGATTAATTAGGCTTAATAAATTAGTCTTGCTGTTTAGTTCTCATCTGTAATTAGTTTTATAATTAAACTATATTTATACTTTTAACTAGCATTCGAACATCTGATGTAACGGGAACTAAATTTTAGTCAAGAGATCTAAACACCCCCTTACACAGAGAGCTTCTATTTCACTCATTTCACGCATTACATTACACATCCGCCTATCTCACTGCATGTCTTCTCACCAATCACCGTGTCATTGTTGATCGGGGGCACTTATTAACTTTCCTACTGGGACTTGTTAGGTTGCCTTGGTCTTAAAGACATTGAAGAGGATTTAATCGCTTGCTATCAAATTTGAACAGCTCCTTCAATCCTCTTCAAAACCACGTAGCAGCCTTTGCCTCCTACTAGACCAGGACTCATACCCGGACGGCCGGACCTGCTGTACCAGTACATCATTCCGTCAAACCACGCACCCGTCTTATCACTGCTGTGTATATACACAACGCCTAACTTAATTGCCAGTTTCTCAAGTTCATCAATATATCATTATTAGTTTACACACTTTATTATGAATATACTAACCCACATATTCTCTACTTTTGAATACATGAAAAACTCAAACAACAGTGATGGGTAAAAAGTCACATAAAGTCTATCACTGTTCACAAACACAGTGATGGACAATTTGAGAGGCCGTAATTTTTTTAGGATTCAATTTAAGTCTGGAAACTCAGCTGCCACTCATTGGCGTTTGATATTACACGCCACCTTTTGTTGGGCTGGCCTTCCCGAGCCCTCACTGTGCTGTGTCAAAAGGATTTCGCGCCAACACCTTTTTACACGGTTATTTGTGACGGGGTGGCGGGTGGAAATGATGAGCTACATTGATGCCGTTAGTTTTTCCTCTATAGTTACCAATGTGTCTTTGTTGTAATTTGTCTTTTTTTTTATTGCGCTCACTTGTTACATCTCACCAATTGATGTGTGTTCAATAATTTTGATGAGGTCCTATTTTTTCCAAGTTTATCCAAAATCTTGGTAAAATGTACATTGGTGTTGGATTTCGTACTATTTTTTGTCCTATCTACCACAAGATCTAATTGTATTAAAAACTAATCACATGCTTATGACACAATTAAGGTTGTTAATTGTTAATAAAAATGGTTTAATTCACAATATATAGACAACAGGTAGTAGTTGGGTGTACCTTGAGATCCGTTCAGATCCAGATTTCTTGAGCTAGAGTGAAGTATTTCATGGATACATGCCGCAAAACACGAATATGATATAGTAGGAAGCTAGGCGCGCTTAGCCGCGCGACCCAGGACAAACCCATTCAATGATGAAATGCATTTGTCCTGTGTAGAAGACCTATGTTTGTGTTGAGGTTCTCATTTTAATGCCTGGCCGGCCCTCCTCTTGCTATTAATGCGGAGATGGGATGCCCCGCCTCCCCGTAAAACGTAATGATGGTGGGCGCCCTTGCAGCGGCCTATCACATCGTCAGACGGCACGCGCCAGCGCACCAAGCGCCGGCATCGAGGGGCTGGCGCCTCATTAATGCGCCTGTCATGCGCACTACTCTCCTTTCCTATTGGCTGCATCTGATGTGGTGCCCTTACCGACTGGGTGGAGTCTTTAGACCTCATCGGTCGGGGGTCGGCCCATGCCAGTTACCTTCACGGCTAAGCTCGGTTGGTTGTGGGGTGATCAGGGTGTATCTTTCCTCTTGAAGACTGACAGGACAGGACGTGCCAGGCTGTCTTGTCCCTCGGCTCTAGCGCAGCGGTAGTGGGTGCCGTGCGGCGCTCCGCCGTTCTGGTCAGACGACGCGCATCAGCGTTTCAGGCGCTAGCTCAGTGGGGTAGGCCCTCGTCATTGCGCCTGACACAGCGCGACTTCATCAGGCGCCATCCCGGCATGCAACTCGCCATCTGTACGCGGGGTCCTCTTCGGGCCCCTTCCTTGGTTGAAGGGCATCCCGTGGCGACGTCGCACCCCTCTGGTCAGTCGAGGGGCCTTCTTTGCCCCGACCATCGAGACCCTACCTGCTTGTAGGTCATGCGAAGGATGGTCGGACCTGAGGCTTGGGTGCTCACTTATGTGGGCGTCGCCGCCCTAGGACTTTCCCATTTATAAAAAACTCGGCCCATCTTGTTAGTTGGGCCGTTGGGGGTACCCCTGGTATAGGTACATGTCAGTAGCCCCTAAGCCATCGAGGGATTTGGGAAATCACTCGAGGGGAGGGGGTCTCTCACGTTCAGGTTGGTCGAGACGCCTTGGATTCCCGGAGGCGTTCTGACTTCTGTTGCTTCCTTGAAGTCTGCCAGACAGAGTGGTGTAACCACCCCTGGTATCCGTGGGGTAATGTGGTGTAACTGCACACGTCTCCGGTGCGCGCGGTTGGCCTGTGATTGTTCCAGCGCGGGTCTCCTCGCCTTCCTCCTCTCTTCTTGCGGTTATAAATAATGGGGGGAGGCTGTTTCTGAGAGCCAATGGACCGGCTCCATTGCCTCTGGAGTGATGAGTCAACAGAAGCCAAAGACCCAGAAGGACCGGGCACAAGACCTCCGATGGACAGGAGGCCCTCCGATGGATGGGAGGTAGATGGAAGCCCTCCGAAGGACTGGAGGCATGGTCGACGTCGGCACACGGAGGAGCAGCATGGCGACGGCAGGAGTAAGACCTCCGAAGGACTGCGAGGCGACCCCGATGGATAGGGTGTGATGCCCTAGGTATCTCCAGAGCATATCATGTGCATCATTTGCTTAATCACATCTCATAAGCATTATTTCATCTCATGATAACGTGCATTTGACTCGCATGAACAAACATGGTAGAAATAGCTAAGTGATGCACTCAGTTTTTGCATAAATGACATTATGAATGTGAGCTTAACTTTAATCCTAATGGGTTTTAGGTGAAACTTTTTATACCAAACTTGTAGGTAATCTCATGAGGAACAACTTTGGTAATTAGAGTTTTTACATGTACAAAGTTTTGCTAGGGGATTTGGGGCTTTTACTATCAGCATACAAACACAGTCAAAATCTGAATTTTTCAGAGATCCCACTTTTTCCATGATTTACAATCATTTTCATGCAAAGCTCCAATTGACAGAGTTGTAGATCTTGAAATTTTGAACAAAGTTGGTAAAAGGCATTTCAGGTGATCTTGGCCACAAATAGGACTTTTAAAATTCTCTTTAAAATGGTTGGGTAGGGCAAATCTAAAAACCTGGGGCAAATTCGAATTTAAATCATATTTAGACTCAAAATTTGAACTTGAGCCTTTCGACAAACTTGTATAAAACAAAGAGAGCAACATTTCATCCAATTAGGTCCCTTCAAATTCGGCTTGGAAGTAGGTCAAAACAGTGATTTACAGAGGCTAAACAAAAACAGAAAAATTGGACTTTCCATTTTCGAAATCTCCTCTCACTGACAGCGGGCCCGCGAGTCCGGGAGCGCGGCCGGTGCCGAGCCGGCGCCCGCCGCGTGGACGCCGGCGTACGGGCGGCTCCGCACGCCCACGGATCGACCTCCCCGACCGGCCATTAAGCGGAGGACGAGCTCCTCTATCCGTTTCCTTCGCCCACCCACACTCCCGAGCCCTCTCCCTCGCTGTCCCTGCCCTCCCAGTCCGTCGTCGCCATTGACGGGGCGAGCTCGAGATCGAGCTCGCGCCCTCCCCTCCGCCGCTCCCCGCGCCTCCACACCCCGCCGCTGCCTCCCTCGCGACCTCGCGCGTCCAGCGCACAAGGCAGTGTCGCCCTTCCCCTCGCCGTCTTGCAGATCGAAGCCTCCGCCCGCCGACCGCGCTCCCGAGCTCACCGCCGGTTCACCGCCCCGCGCGCGCTCGTCCGCTCCACCACCTTCGTCGCCACCACCCCCAGCAGGTGCGTCGGGTCCGGGAACACCTTCCCAGACCCTCGTCGCGGCCTCTGAGGGTCCCACATCGCCGGCGTGAGAACGCCTCCCCGCGCGGCTGACGTCGACCGAAGGTTGAAAATGACCGGCCACATGTTAGATCTAGCCCTTACACATTTTCGATTTTCGTTTCAGTCCTTGTTACTGTTGAATGTGCCTTGAGAAACTTACGTCCTAGACCCTAGAGTCTTCGGTTAATCGTGTCTAGGCCCCAGATCTACGGCTTTTTCTTTAAATGGATTTTTAATTCGGCAGAAACTTCGGAAAATCACCAAAAATCACACAAAAATCCAAAAATAGCAAACTAAGTTGCATTCTAATCCTTGTTACTAGATCTAACTGTTGGGCATGATGGTTGAGTAGTAAAAAATATTTTTGCCCCTGATTTTTGTACATGCATGTAAAACCCTAATAAAATAGGAAATGTGGGTTAAATGAGCTCCAAAAATTATGAAGTTTGGCCAAAAGCATTGTTAGCATATCTAGGCACTGTATAAATTTCGATAGACCTAATACTTTCTGTTTAATTACTGTTTTACCCTTGCCTAGTATTTAAGCATATAATTAACATAAGAAATGATTACTATATGAAAGTGAGCTCTAGATGACTTCGTGATTTTATATGGATTCTAGCTTATGTAATTAGCTCACTGCTGAGACTTGAGGCTGTGCGTATAGGATTTTGTCAATGATTTGAAAATGGCAAAAGCACCGCATATTTACATAAGTAATAGGAAAAATGGAACTAGCATGTATAGTAAGTGCTATGAAAAAATCAAGTTGAATCATAGGCGTGCTTGGGTCATTGCTACTATCCTAAATTGCATGATAAATATATTGAATTGGCTATATGGAAAATAGATGTCTAAGTAAGCTTCGGTCGCTTTACATGAATGGATGCTAAATCACTACACACCCCCACGTTGATATATGTGATATGCTCAGTTAACTTTCGGTGATGGTTTGTACGATTTATTAGTACTAAACAAGTTTCATCACAAAAGTGCATAATTCTATTCCATAAATCACGATTCATCGCATCGCATCTGCATCTCCTTCGCCGCGAACCAGCCTTCGCCGCGTCTCCTCGCCGCCCGCCGGCGGAATAACGGGGGACGCTGCCACCGGCCTCTTGCCCTTGTCGGCGGGAGTAGTGCCTCTGGCACCAGAACCCCCAACCGGGGCATCGTCAATATGGACCCCCCGGTTGAGGTCGCCCCCAAGCTGCTGCGCCGCAAGGCCGCCGTCGTCGAGCGTGGGCATCACTCGGAGCACCGCCGTCCGCAAGGCCTGGTCGCAACAGAGCGGCACGATGGCGGATGGCAGGCGCAGCTGCTCGAGGGAGAAGCTTTCGTCCGTGACGCACTGCACCCATTCCTCCAGCAGGAGCTGCGACAGATCGTGGTCTTCGCCGCGCACCACCCGACTGCAGTTGTTGGGGCCGGTGTAGCTCCAGCCAGCCTTGGCCGCATCTGCAGGGGGGCGAGCCTCCGCCTGAGGAAGTCCGCGAGAATGTGCATCGAGGTCAGCCCACTGTTGACGAGCTCGGTGATCCTGGCCAGCACGGGGGAGAACTCGGGTGGCAGATCCGTTGAAGCACCCCACTCCGGGAGGGATGCGTCGGGACTGCTATCAGGGAGAGCCAGCCGGTCATTCGGCTCCGCCCTGACGATCACCCAGTCGTTGCGCCAGTGCTCCCACTTGGCGCTGGCGAAGGTGGGGAGGTAGGTCGACCTTCCCTTGGACCCCTTCAGCAGGAAGTAGTAGCGACCAATCTCGGTCGAGCTTCTCCCGGAACACCTCACCGAGAAGAAGTGGCGGAAGAGCGTCACGCAGGGAGGAACCCCCACGAACATCTTGCAAAAGTGGGCAAAGATTGCCGCATGGAGGATGGAGTGGGGGGTAAGATGCTGGAGCTGCAGCCCATGCGCCTCCAGCAGCAGCATGAAGAAAGAAGAAATTGGCACCCCCAGGCCGCAGTAGAGGTAGGGAACAAAGAGGACAAACTCCCCCGGCTGCAGGTTGCGGTGGGGGAGGGAGCCCGCGCGAACGCTGTCGCGGCGGTCCGCGTCCGTCCAGCCGAGCAGGCGGCGCACGCGGTTGAGGTTCTCCTCGGACTGCCGGGAAGGTTGGTGGCCGGAACCCATCGTTACGAAATCCGGCGGTAGGAGGAGAAGGAGTGCACCGCCGGCGAGGAGCGAGAACTCTGCTGCGAGGGAAACGAAGCGCGGCGGCGGATGCGTGGGATGCAAAGGCAAATGGCTGGAAGGGTGTGCTTGACCAAGGGTTAAGGACCCTATTTGACGGTCGCTCCCAATCCTCCGCGAGCCGCGGGACTAAGGCGTGCACGCGCACGGACGCACCTGCGGACCCCCAGGTCTATGACAGTAGGGGCCCGGGGACGCGAATCACGACAGGCGGGTAAAATAGCGAGTGGAGCTGGGAGGCGAACCGGCGGCCGCCCACGGACGCGCGCCTCGGCGCAACGCGTGGGGCCCCTGCCTCTCGGCTTTACACACAGCTGCCCACGTAACCGTCTGCCCCCGCCTTAATTGCAGAAAGAAGGGGAGGCGAACCGCCGCTGCGGTTCCCGGCGCGGGCCTGCCCCCTCGTTCCCCGAGAGATTCCCACGATCAGGCGCTCCCAGATCGTGAGGGGCCTGTTGGGCCAACTCGCGGGGTCGGGCGAGCCGGGCTCCCGCGGGGTCGGGCGAACTGGGCCCCCTCCAAGGTCGGGCGAGGCGGACTTCTGGAGAGGTCGGGCGCGCCAGACTCTCATCAGAGTCGGGCGAGGCGTATTCCCTCGGAAAGATCGGGCGCGCCGAGCCCTCAGCAGGGTCAGGCGAGTCAAGTCTCGGCCTAGGATCAAGTGGGTGGCCCTGCCCAACTACGTGCTTAACAGCCAGGGGCCGGAAACCGCACATGGCTCCCTGTGGCTTGAGTAATAAGCGCTGATGGGCTCACCTCAGGTTCGAAAATTCACCAGAGGTGGGCCCAGGGGCCACTGTCGGTACCCAGCTAACCGGGTACCCACTTATACTAGGCAAAGTCTAGTAAACAGTCCTTAGTAAGGCTCCACGCAGCCTGACAAGCTGGGTTTATTCCCTTGGGCAGCACAAGGGCTGACTTACCTATACTCGGCAGGGTCTTCAATATCGGCAAGTGTCGCGGTAAAGGAAGGGCCCAAGGCCACGTACAGGCGGATCTGGCCTACCCCTTATAAGAACTAGGCCGCGCGCTCGGCCCACAGGGGAGATCCCGGACCTCCTTCGGCGAGGGCCGAGCCTCCCCCAACCGCGCGAGATGTCCCTCAAGGGAAGGCCAGGTCCGGACCACTCGGAGGTCCGGAGCGGCCAGGTCCGAAGCGGCCAGGTCCGGACCGCTCGGAGGTCCGGAGCTAGCGCACTCGGGGGGTGGAACCGTAAGCTACCACGTACACCTACCCCCGGTGCGGGATGGTCCGGGGCCGCCACGTGCCCACAGGACGCGCGGCGGAGTCTTCGGCCAGGGGCCTCGCCCGCCTGCTGCATTAATTGCGGGCGGGCGAGCGTGCCCCGTTGCCCGCTGACACCGCCGCTGTCAAGCGGGCGTGCCCAGTTACCCGCTGACGGACGGGCGTGCCCTGACACCCGCTGACACCCCGCGGGCAGGCGACGGCGACTAAGCAAAGGGGCGCGCCTTACCGAGGCGCGACGGCAGTGACAGGGCATACAGTCAACTTCCCCGCCGGACGTTGGGGTTTAAACCGAATAAACAAGTACGCTGTGCTCATCATGAGCTGCGCCACGCGCGGCGGGCGCGCTCAGCCTAGTACTGGGTAGCAGCACTGTAGCACCGCTGTGAGCCCTCCGTAATGTCACGTCGGCACGCCGCCTGCCTCCTCTACCACTGAAGCCCTCCGCCGGGTTCAGCGGCTGATGGAACAGGACGGCATAAACCAGGATGGCGTGGCGCACTTTCCGGGCCACGCCGGGCCGCGTCAGTTGTGCAGGTACAAGACGTGGGAGTCAACAGTTGCCGCTACGAGGAGCACGCGACATGACAACAGAGAGTCCGCTGGAGAGACCTGACCTTCGCCAGAAGGAGCGTAGGGTACCAAGTCAGCGCAGGATAGAGCTGTAGCATAGAGGAAGTAGGACGGGACCACCTGTCGGGGCCCGGCCACCATGTGCATGCCCCCCTTGGGCTATAAAAGGGGAGGCATACGAGACTCTCAGGGGAGGAAGAAAGGGAGAAGGAAAAGGACGAACACAGACACAAGCACAAGCTCACAATCACCTCCGTCTTCTCCTACAGACCGCAATACAAGAAAACACACCCACAGTGGACGTAGGGTATTACGCTCCGGCGGCCCGAACCACTCTAAATCCTCGTGTCCCCATCGTGCCACCACAGACCTAGCTAATAACGATCGCTCCCCCTAACTACTCTTAGTACTTCGGATTCGGGCGGGTGCATTCCGCCACCCGACCGGAGCACACACGCTCCGACAGGCTCGATCTCAGCGGGACCGACCATTGTGCAACCGGTGGGTCATCGAGAGACTTGAGGTTGTTTGTAGGCATCATTTGTTAGCACGTCCAAGCTAGGTAGATTTATTGCTTGTTCCCCCATCTATATATGGCTCGTCATCTGGACGGGGTGCAAAATCTGACACCTACCATCACTGGTGTTGACGACATATCTGTCAGGCTACTAACGGGTAATCTGAGCGAAACCTAGGGACCCAGCCGGTACGGGGTCAACCCTAGTAGACAGTCCCATTCGATGGGCCTCTAGCTCACTGGAGGCATTTCGTGAGAACCCTTCCTTACTCGACTTAGATCGGACTCTTTTGGTCGATGCTTGTCTGGCTCGGTCACTTGACGACCATTGTTTTGGCAATTTCGGCCATGCTAAGTGGGCCAGACTCATTCCGAGCAGTTCTAAAAATCCTCCTGCGCTCGCTAAAGGGAGGTTAGACCGAGTGGTGATATTTCTGAGGGTTTGGGGCGCTCGAGTACCTTGCTAGCTACAATGTCATGTCATGACTAGGGATCAAGGCATCGTGACTGTCATGGCCTGTGGTTTCCTCAGGCATTGTGTGTCATGAGAGGAGAAGGGCTGACCCTTGGCCATATAAATTCAGCCCTAGCAGTGGGAGGTGCTTTGCCCTTGCGGTTCCTCGCGCTTCCCTTCTCTGCCGCTGCTCTTCCTCCTAGCTTTCGCCCTTTGTCTTCCTGCAAGAGAGAAGAGGGAAAAGAAAGGGGATTCTTGCCTTGATAGCATAATTTGATGGCGGTGCTCCTCTGTCCACTGCAAATGTTGTGCAAGCAGTCGTTCCTAATCCTAGAGAGGTGATGGCGGACGTTGACATGGGCGTTGTTGTTGCCGGGGGGCTAGCGGCCGAGAAGCTTGCAGAGGAAGCCCCCAGGGCTATCGCTCCTTCGGCGGGCGCACTTGTGTTGGTGCTATTCCCCCGCTGATCCCTGATCCCTGCGTAGGCGCAGGCACTCGTTGACCGAGGGTATCTACCCTCGACAGGGTGGTGGGTCACTCATGGCGCAGAGGTGGAGGCACCGGCGGAGAATGAAGTGGTCGTTCATGCCTTCTTTTTGGAGCACGGACTAGGTCTGCCACTGCATTCGTTCATGCGAGGGATGCTACTTTACTATGGGTGTGACATTCATCATCTGAACCCCAACTCTATTCTCTTCTTGCCATCTTCAACACCTTCTACAAGGCATTCATGGGGATCGAGCCCTATGGGGACCTATGGAGGTACCTCTACTCCACATGTTACCTTGACTCGTGGTACTCTAGCATCGGCAGCGTCTCCGTGCAGCTCCGCATCTCCCACTTGGGGGACTACCTTAGTGTGTCAGTTCCTTCATCCTCAGGTAGCTGGCATGGGGATTGGTTGTACATGGAACGGCACAACGCACCGCCGTTTACCGAGCATACCTTCTCAGGTAAGGCCCTCGTTTCACTTCCGAATCAGGGCAGATGCCTCGATGAAGAAGGTAAAGTGCATACTCGAGGGCGTGGCCACGATGAAGATCCGCGGTGTTTCTAGGGTCGCGGTGGTCTGGACCTTTCTAAACTATTGAGTTCAGCCTCTGAAGGCTCAGGCCCATCCCATGTTCCTTTACCAGGGCTGTCGGGCCCTATGAGGGAGCGGGCGGAGGCTCTCTTAGGCGACAAGGTCTGCCGAGGCATGGGGGTCCATCACCAGTAGAGTAACAGCAGCAGTGAATCACACCCTACCCTTTGGACTCTCGAGCACACGTTTGACTTGGTAAGCGTTAACTCCTCTTTTCCATAAGTTGTTCGCCTATCCTACAGCTTTTGCTGATTGTGTGCCCTTCATCTCATAGTGCTTGGGGGGGCGCAAAGAGCCTACTGAGGTTACCGGAGGACCACGAGCTCTGAGCCTAGAGGCGAGCGGCGGAGAAGACCACAGTTGCTAAGAGGAAGGCAAAAGAGGCGACACAGAAGCAGAAGAAGCCTGAGCGCAGCGCACAGGGCACGTGGCGAGAGTGTCATCAATGAGACGCCTTCTAGGTACATGACCTCGGAGGCTGGCTCAACCACTGGGACCAGCACCGGTGAGGTGGAGATGCCCTTGTATTCTAAGGCTTCTCAAATCTCCGCGGCACCGAGTGCGGGCATGATGCTGCGAATCCGCTCTATGAGGTATTGTTGAATCTTCGGTCATTATTTTGCTATCGCACCCGTATTGCTAACCGTCGCTGGCAGGCCTCACATCCATGTCGGTGTCAGGGCACTCGCTCATTGTGGTGATGAGGCTACCTCTGAGCCTCTGGGCGCTGATCAGTCTTCGCTTGCGGAGGGGGATGTGAACTCATCGTGGATCATCGAGGTGGTGATGGAGATGGCAATGGAGGTATCGCCCCCGTTGTGGCCAAACGCTTCTCAAGCTGAGGAGGCAACACCCTCGAGCGTTGTCCTGAGTTCCACGCTTCGCCTAGCGGCTAAAGAGCCATCGCAGATAGAGGGAGTCCCCTCTTATCCTGCTGCAATGGCGCTGGGAATGCCGTCCATGAATGTCGCGATGACTGTTCCTTTCTCCATCATGCCAGAAGTGATAGAGCGTCGTGTGGAGGAGCCTAGGCTAGTCTAGGAAGTTCCATCTTCTGATGGTACGTCAGCCGGAGACCTGGCTGCTGGTGCTGCGTTGGGGTTTGTGCTGGCCCTGGCATGGCCAGTGCCGGCGCGAAGTCGAGCGGGGTGCCGCCCATGGGTGTGCCAAGGTTGAATGTTGTTGGCGGGTTTGATCTCTCCCTATTCCTTCCTCCAGCTGGCCTAGTCCCCGCCACGGCGATTCGGTTGCTTGTTCCAGCTTGGCACGGGGATGACGAACCGTCATGGTTCACCGTGCGCGTCCCGAATGCTGATGGTTGGATCATGGTGTTCGACAATCAGCCAGAACGGGATAGCTGGCAAGCTATGTAGGATGGTGTCTAGGAGGTCCGCGGCCACCTGTGCGGCCTTCGGCAAACGTTCGGTGAGGAGGTGGTCGACGCCTTCAATCAGTTGGCCCAAATGAATTCGATGACACTCGGCGAGGCAGACGCAGTGGCTCAAGCCGTTGAGTGGGTCTATGTAGCTGGGTAGGTTTATCCTCTTCATTGGCTTTTGTTTGTGGTTATCGCTTGCGTCATCGTGTAAGGTCTCCTTCCTTCCCAGTTAGTTCTCCGGGCCCCGCTCTTCTGAGCGAGCCTTGGCCTTGCATGAGGCTGAGGGCGATCTGCACAGGACTCGGGAGGATCTCATCCTCGTGCAGTAGGAGCTGGCCCAAACTGAGGGGTCCCTGGCCTGGAGCAGGAGAGGTCCCAGCAGTTGAAGAGCTGGGTCTTGCTCGCGTTGGAGGTCACCTGAGCAAATGCTATGCTTAAAGGTGCGCTATCATGGTATTTTTCAATCTTGTTATGCGGCCTTCTCCTCGTGCCACCGAGGTGGTTCTTTTGCAAAGGTCTATCTCCAACTCGAGGAGACAGCGTGCGACTGGGATGTCCTTGAGGGAGACTGCCTTTCCACACTGGAGGCCAAGGACACGGCAGAGCGGGAGCGCGATGCGGCTGTCGCCACCTAGGGTGGCAGGGAATACCGCCGAATGGGAGCATGATGGAGCCGCTGAATGGGTGGCAGCGCTGAAGAGCCTAGTAGAAGTGATGTCTTCCAGGGAGACCACCGAGCGCTAGCTTGCTGAGGCGATGGCACGTGTGGCCGACCTCTCTGAGTCGGCCGCAGAGCTAGTGTAGCTTCGTGCCATCGTCAACAGGCTATTGCCTGCCATGTGTGGGTCAATTTTGCTTGCGACCCATCTTGCCGCTGTCCTAGGGCGGATGGTGTCAGTGCTTCGTCGGGCCGTCACTGCCGGTGCGGGCACTTGTAAGCATCTAGGCCCCTAGTTGTTGTTTTGGTAATTAATGACAACATGTGTGGACTAACAATTTCTTTGAGAAGATTGAGAATGTAGGTTGGTCCATACAAAGAAGAGCTACATCTAAAGCTTTGGAAGCTAGAAGTGATTCTTGGTGATGGATAGCTCAAGGCAAAGTTATTTGATAGGTTTTTATTTGACCGGTCAAGAGGTGCTTAGAGAAGTAAATTGACGGGGTTAATAGGCTAGATAGACGTACTATCAAGAGCTGTCAATGTCTTTTACTTGACGGTCCTGTAGTGCCTCATGGCTCATATTGTCGATGCATTTGCATGAGGGCTAACTGCGCTTCGGTTTGCGAAAGAAAAATCCAATTCAAAAGCTGTCTTTGAATGGGCTGAATTTCAGCGTGGCCGAATGTCCGGCCCGATGAGGCAGACTATCCACAGTTGTGAGGCAGAAAATCACCAGAGCGGTCTGCTCCCTTTCGAGTTTTTGTGCTTCAACGATGGACTGTCTGGCCTTGGAGGGCGGACTGTCCGTAGTACTAACTGGAGTTTGGGTCAAGGAGCTAGAGGTTTCTGTCGGGGGTTTTCTTATGAACGGCGGACTATCCGGGCACCCTAGGGTGAACTGTCCGCAAGTCATTTTGTCTCGGCACTTCCAGAGCAGTAGAGTCCCTGTGTTTCAAAACATATGGACGACGAACTGCCCGGGTTCTGTGAGGCGGACAGTCCACAATTCATCTTTGAGTGACTCTGATGGGCATTATATGCAAAACTAGCCATTGGGTTTCAAGTGTGGACCGTCCGAGGTTTGTACTACGGACAGTTCGGAATTTCCCTGTTTTCGCGAGTGTCTCTCACAACGGCTAATAGAGGAACGGGTGTGTGTATATATATCATGTTCCTGGGGGCTAGGTACATCTCTTGGCCATTTGGAACACTTGTTGAGCATTCTTGAGCCTTGCTTCTCCTCTTTCTCACTCATTGCTTGGGATTGCATTCTAGTGAGATTGAGAGCTTCCTAGTGCATTGCATCAATTGTGTGAGCTTTGAGGCACTAAGAGTCCATCAAGCAAGCGTCATTGGCTTGTTACTCTTGGAGGTTGCCGCCTCCTAGACAGCTTGGTGGAGGTTCCCCATGGAGCTCTTCAAGGAAGATTCTGAAAGTGACGCGGTGGTGATTACGAGAGGCTTTGTGTTGCGGAACCGCCAATTTAATCTGGGCTAAGCACACCTGCCACCTTTGGCTCGCAGTGCACTTAGACCAAACTCAAGCCGGTCGTCCGTCGAGAGTCATTTGACCCCCGATATCACCATTTCCCTGAAGAATTGACATCATACACATCCGACCCACGATGGAGCCACAATAGAATACATCATCACAAGCAGTTGAAATAGAGTATTAATAGAGTTAGTTACAAACCAATTTCAAATAAGTACAGTTCCAACATAGAGTTATATAAATAGCAAGTTCAGAAGTATCTCGCAGCGGAATGTTCAAGTTCAGAGGTCATCATACCATCACAAAAGACTTGCATTTAAAAGAAACAACATCGAGCCCACCGATGTTGCTCTTGTGCCACTCATGCAGATTCATCCCAAATGGGGGCATGCACCGCCTCCAACACAGGTGCAGACCATGAACTCCATACCTGCGCTCAAAATATGGGGGCAAACCCTGAGTACTAATTACTCAGTAGGTCTTAATGGATTGGCTTACGGCTGACGCGAAGCTGCTTACTAGCAAGTGGATCCTTAGCCATTGATTTTAAACAGTATCATGATCAACATAAGGTAATAAGTCTTCATCATTTGCATATTCATCAATATAATAGTAAATTGCAGTAAGATAACCAATTCAATACAAACATGTGATATTTCAAAATCATGAGCATTAAACACAGAGTGTTTAAGTAGTTACTACGTTGCCCGTGTGCATTATCAGCATTCCCACACTTGGTAGGCATCAGCGATTCGAATCGATTTTAATTTCCGGGAATAACTATCATGATAGGGTATATGCTTACTAGCCACCGCGTTCCCACATATAGTCCCAATCTTAACATGTCTCGTTCCAAGTTCGATTCACTCCCGCCTAGGCCCCGGGTTGTGCCCCCATAGCGAGCCTGTCGACATCTCGGTCTCCCCGCAATGAGTACAAAGCTCTCCCGGGCCACCTTCCTCTCAACCAGCGGGTAGGAACGTGTCTCTGTGCTTCGGACGAGCCCAGGAAAGACTTTTCCGGTCCCATATCCCAGATAAGCACTCTAGCAATGTTATGCCGAACAGCAGGCGAACAGCAGACGGGCCTTATACGACTCGGGCGGAGTCCAAGGTGCGACATCATGAAAAGTAAATACTGAAATAAAATCTCCGTCCGGCCTCCATTTGAATCATAAGCAGAAGTTATATTTGACATAATAGTAAGATCTTTGTAACTTTGAAAGCACCTATGTGACGAGTCCACACACTCATGTCTACTTGTACCTAGCAACTCCTAGCCTACTCATCCTGTGGATTCTAAGTATAGGTGCTAGGGCTAGGGCGGCCAAGGAGTCTGATGCAATTGGTTTCAAGCAACTCCTAATGCATATGCGTAAATCATCATATATAAGTTATTTGCTGGGATAAGTATGGTCCTGCCTACCTTCCTCGCTAGGGTCAGTAGCTTCTTCTGGAGCGTAGTCGGTCCCCTGCTGCTGGTCTTCCGTCTCCCGGTGCAGCTCCTCCTCGGACTCCTTTACGATCGGCTGGTCCGGCGGGTGTCCTTCGCTCGCGGGATCTATATGCATGACATAGTGCAATTTGAGCATGTATAAGTGCAATGTTTGCTTATGATGCAGATGCGATGCGATGAATTGTTATTTATGGAATAGAGTTATGCATTTTTTTGTGATGAAACTTGTTTAGTACTAAGAAATCGTACAAACCATCACCGAAAGTTAACTTAGCATATCACATCTATCAACATGGGGGTGTGTAGTGATTTAGCATCCACTCATGTAAAGCGACACAAGCTTACTTCGACATCTATTTTCCATATAGCCAATTCAATATATTTATCATGCAATCTGGATAGTAGCAATGACCCGAGCACGCCTATGATTCAACTTGATTTTTCTTAGCACTCACTACACATGCTAGTTCCATTTTTCCTATTACTTATGTAAATATGCATTACTTTTGCTATTTTCAAATCAGTGACAAAATCCTATATGCATAGCCTCAAGTTTCAGCAGTGAGCTACTTACATCAGCTAGAACCATATAAATACCACGAAGTCATCTAGAGCTCATTTTCATATAGAAATCATTTCTTTTGTTAATTATGTGCTTAATCAGTAGGCAAGGGTAAAACAGTAAGTATTAAGGTTACCAAAATTTATACAAAGCCTAAATTTGCTAGCAAAGCCTCTGCACAAATTTCAGAATTTTTGGAGCTCATTTAACCTATATTTCCTATTTATTAGGGTTTTAATTACATGCACAAAATCAGAGGCAAAAATATCTTTTCCTACTCAACCATTATACTCAGTGGATAGATCTATTTGGAAGGGTTACAATGCAACTTAGTTTGCTATTTTTGGATTTTTCTTTGATTTACTATGATTTTTTAAAGTTTACTCCCGATTTTTAAAAGAATAAAAAGGAAAATCGTAGACCCAAGGACTTTAACGCAATTAACCTTAGATCCGAGGGACTAGAACGCGAGATCTACAAGACTATTACAATAGTACGGTGGACTGATTCATAAAAACGAAGAACAACAGGGGCTAGATTGAGAAATAGTCATCTCCCTCCCTAGGTCTTCTTCTACCTCGCGCTAGGGAGGGGGATGGTGGGAAACGGTGGAGTGGAGGACGGGGAAGGCTGGCGTGGAGTCGGTTGGGTGCGGGGGCAACCGGAGCAGCGTCGGCACGAGCTCCTCTGAGCTTCGGCAATGGCGGCCGGGCGGAAGCGAGCGGAAAGGGCGCGTGGGCGAGATGAGCGTTTAGAGGGGAAAGAGCGAGAAGGAGGGGGTGCGGCGCGGCTTAAGGGCGAGGATGGGGCTCGATCCGCGCCGGGGCCATCCCGGCCATACGCCGGCGGCCACACGGCAGCGGCCGGCTCGGCATCTCGGCCCAACCGGATCCACGGGCCCACCGGTCAGCGACTCACGTGTCCAAAAATGGAAAAACCAATTATTCTGTTTTTGTTTAGGCTCTGAAAATCGATATTTTGATGCATTCACATGCCAAATTTGAAAAGGACACAATTGGATGAAATTTTGATCTCTTTGTGATATACAATATTGTCAAAATGATCAAGTTCAAATGCTGAGTCTAAATATGATTTAAATTCGAATTTGCCTCAGGTTTTTAGATTTGCCCTACCCAGCCATTTTAAAGAGAATTTTAAAAGTCCTATTTGTGGCCAAAATATGCTGAAAAGTTTTATACCATATTTTCTCAAAATTTCAAGATCTACAACTTTCCCAATTGGAGCTTTGCATCAAAATGATTGTAGACCATAGAAAAAGTGGGGTTTCTGAAAAATTCAGATTTTGACTGTGTTTGTATGCTGACAGTAAAAGCCCCAAATCCCCTAGCAAACCTTTGTGCATGTCAAAACTCTAATTACCAAAGTTGTTCCTAATTAGATCACCTACAAGTTTGGTATAAAAAGTTCCACCTAAAACTCAATAGGATTAAAGTTATGCTGACATTTATAGTGTCATTCATGCAAAAACTGAGTGCATCACATAGCCATTTCCACCATGCTTGTTCATGTGAGTCAAATGCACATTATCATGAGATGAGATGATGCTTATGAGAGGTGATTAAGGAAATGATGCACATAATATGCACTGGAGATGCCTAGGGCATCACACTTTGTGCTTGCCTCACCGGTGCAGTGAAAAGCAACTCTAGTGGAATCGAGGTTTGAGAGGTTCGTTGACCAATCTGGCTCAAAGATTAGGTGGAGTTTTGATAGAGGAGCGGTTGGATTCTTTGAATCCACCTCAATGTGGATTAGGGGTGACCGGCAAGTCATCGATACCACGGGAAAAATTTGGTCTCTTGAGTGGTGATTTCTTTGCTCACTTTACTCTCATGTATTTACTTTGAGCATTTACATTACTAGAGATTGAATTGTCATCTTGTCACCCTAGGTTGCAAACCCACTTAGCTTAACATAGGCTAGAAGATTTATTTTTCTTGTGGTTCTAATTAAAATTGCCTAGTGTCTTTGATTTTAGTTAAAACCGTCTATTCACCCCTCTGGCCAGTAATCTCTATCCTACAAGTGGTATCAGAGTGGGTTACTCCTTAATTTGTGGATTTAATCATCCCGAAGTGTAGTTATGGCTAGTGGAAGCAATGTTCATGTGGGGAAACCACCACACTTTGATGGGAACAATTATGGTTATTGGAAAACTAGGATGACGGTTCATCTTAGAGCTATGGGAGGAAAGATTTGGAAAATTGTGAATGAGGGTTATGTCATTCTCAAGAAAGATGAACTCACTCCCACCTATGAGGAAAACATCCATGTCAATGGTCAAGCTATGAATCTGTTGTATGATGCACTAGATGTGAGTGAGTTCAACTGAATAAAAAATCTCAAGACTGCATATGAGATTTGGACTAAGCTCATGGAAATTCATGAGGGCACTTCCATGGTCAAGAGTGCTAAGATCTATGTGTATAAGGGCAAGTTTGATCAATTTGTGATGAAGAAGGATGAAAGTGTGTCCGAAATGTTCAACCGCTTGAATGAGCTCAAGGGTCTTGGTTTTGATGTACCGGATGAAGACTTCTCCCATGAGTTTCTTAGGTCCCTTCCGGGCCGATATGACACAATTGTCACTCTACTTGTGAGATCAAACTTGAAGAGCACCTCTCCAACCGAAGTGTTGGGTGAAGTACTCACTCATGACATATTCAAGAGGTCACAAGAAGAAGCTCATGGTGAAGTGGTTGATGAGAAGAAGAAGTGTATTGCTCTCAAGGCTAAGTCCTCAAAGTCATTGAAAAAGATGATAGTGATGATGAAGCTAGTAAAAGTGGAGGTGATGAAGATATGTCTCTCTTTGTGAGAAGATTCCACAAGTTCATGAAGAAAAAGAAAGGATTTTCTTGAAGGAATCAATCATCAAAGAAGAACCCAATCAATGAAAAAAAGTGCTTTGAGTGTGGTGAATCGGGTCACATCGCCATGTATTGTCCAAACAAGAAAAAGAGAGACAAGTATGTGGAAGAGAAGAAAAAGAAGAAGTACATAAAGAAGAAGAAGAATGGACAAGCATACCTCGTTGAGTGGGATTCCGACACAAGTTCGGATTCGGATGATGAAGGTGAAGCTTCCAAGCTTATTGCCGGCATTGCCATCAAGAAGGCTCCATCACTCTTCTCTACTCCATATTGCCTCATGGCAAAAGGTGGCTCTAAGGTATATGATGATGAATATTCATATGATGATATTGTTAAAATGCTTAGTGAGGCCAATGACTACATGTACAAAGAGAAAGAAAAGTTTAAGGCATTGAAGAAATTGTACAAATCTCTTCAAATGTCTTTTGAGGAGCTAAAGATTTCTCATGAAAATCTTAAAGTGGATCATGAGAAGCTTGAGGAAGCTCAAAACTCTCCCCTTGTACATGAAGCCACTACGATCAAGGTGGACATGGGTGTTACTTGTGACTTACTTGATAGTCCAACAAGTGCACCAAGTCCCACTAACTCTTCTTGTAGCACTTGCAATGGGTCTTATATGAAGGATGACTTCTCTTGCGATGCTACTCTCATTGTTGAGAATGAGATGCTAAAGAAGAAAGTTGAAACTCTTACTCATGATTTGGAGAGAGCTTATGGTGGCACGGTAAAGTTGAACTTGATCTTGGGAAGTCAAAGGTGCTCAGTTAACCATGAAGGCCTTGGGTATGTTCCCAAGAAGAGTAAGGATGCTTTTGCTCCACAAAAGATCACTTTTACTAAGGAGTGTGGTAAAACTTGCCACAAGTGTCACAAAGTGGGTCATGTGAAGAAAGAATGCACAAGCAACATGAATTTATCCTTTGATCCTTTGATTCATGTTATGTTCTTACTAAAAATGCAAAAGGTGTTTATGCAAAATTTGTTGGCACTCCTATAATGGTGCTAAAAAGAATGCCATTTGGGTGTCTAAAGCCTTGGTAAGTAACATCCAAGGACCCAAACAAATTTGGGTACTTAAAAGAAATTATTCTCCTTTTTGTAGGTAAACTACAAAACTAGAGGCAAACATTGGGTACTTGATAGTGGGTGCACCCAACACATGACCGATGATATGAGGATGTTCTCTTCAATAAATGATGATGACTGCACCGGTTATGATAATATCACTTTTGGGGACAATAGCAAAGGAGAAGTGAAAGGATTGGGTAAAATTGCTATCTCAAATTATCTTTCCATATCGAATGTGCTATTGATCGAGTCCCTCAATTTCAATTTGTTGTCTATTGCTCAATTATGTAATCTTGGTTTCAAATGCGACTTTTCCATTGATGATGTGGTTATCACTAGTGTGGATGGCAGCAATCTTGTCTTTAAAGGTTTTCGTCATGAAAATCTCTATCTTGTGGATTTCTCATCTAGTGAAGCCAATCTCACAACTTGTTTGTTCTCCAAGTTATCAATTGGTTGGTTATGGTATAGGAGACTTACTTATGTTGGAATGACTCAACATAATAGATTGTTGAAACATGATCTTGTCCGAGCTTTGAAAGATGTAAAATTTGAGAAAGATAAGTTATGTAGTGGTTGTCAAGCCGGGAAGCAAGTGGCTAATACTCATCCTAGCAAGAGTCAAATGTCTACTTATAGGCCATTAGAATTGTTGCTTATGGATCTTTTTGCGCCTACAACTTATGAAAGCATTGGTAGTAATAGTTATTGTCTTGTGATAGTGGATGATTTCTCAAGGTCCATTTAGGTGTTTTTTCTTCGTGATAAATCAAGTGCCTTTGATACCTTCAAGTCTTTTGCAATCTTGGCTCAAAATCAATTTGAGAATGATATCAAGAAAGTGAGGAATGATAATGGATCAGAGTTCAAAGAAGCAAGAGTTGATGAATATTGTGATGGCAAGGGTATGAAGCATGAATTCTCCTCCAAGTACACACCAGAACAAAATGGTCTTGTTGAAAGGAAAAATAGAACTCTAATTGAGATGGCTAGGTCTATGCTCTTGGAATATAATGTTTTGGATTAGTTTTGGGCCAAAGCTATAAATATAACTTGCCATGCTTCAAATAGATTGTATTGCCATAGATTGTTGAATAAGACTCCATATGAGTTGCTTATTGGGAGAAAGCCACATATCTCATACTTTCAGGTGTTTGGGTGCAAATGTTATATTTTGAGGAAAGGAAGTTGTCTCTCCAAGTTTGAAAGGAAGTGTGATGAATGATTTCTTCTTGGATATTCATCAAATAGTAAAGGTTATAGTGTAACATGACTCATGGTATTGTGGAGGAAGTATATGATGTTGAATTTGATGAAACAAATGGTTCTCAAGAGGAAAGTGAAAACTTGAATGATGTGAGAGGAATTGAGTTGAGTAAGGCAATGAAGACTATGGCTATTGGTGATGTGAAACCCAAAGAAGTTGAAGATGATGATGACACCATGATTGTTATTCCGTCTACTTTGACTACAAACGAGCAAGATCACCAAAGTCAACAAGATGGCCATATTGATGACTCTCAAGATCACCCTCCTCCAAGTCCCTCGGCTATTCCCTCAACATCGACACATGATTCTCGTGCTCAACCTAGAATTCATCATGCGGTTGTAGAGGATCATTCTGTTGATCAAATTGTTGGTGACATTAGTAAGGGTGTTCAAACTCATTCTCGTATTGCTTCTTTTTGTGTACACTACTCTTTTGTATCTTGTATTGAGCCTAACCATGTATATGAAGCATTACAAGATCCAGATTGGGTGAATGCCATACATGAAGAACTAAATAACTTCATCCAGAGTGAAGTTTGGGAGTTGGTGGAAAGACCTAAGGATTATAATGTTATTGGCACTAAATGGGTTTTCCGCAACAAGCACAATGAATATGGTATAGTGATTAGAAATAAAGCATGATTGGTGGCACAAGGATATACTTAAGTTGAAGGATTGGATTTTGGTGAAACTTTTGCTCCGGTTGCTAGATTGGAAGCTATTCGTATCCATCTTGCATTTGCTTGTGCTCACAACATCAAGTTATTTCAAATGGATGTGAAAAGTGCCTTCTTAAATGGTAAGATTAGTAAACTTGTGTATGTAGAGCAGCCTCCCGGTTTTGAGGACCTTAAATGGCCAAACCATGCGTACGAGCTTTCCAAAGCTCTTTATGGGCTAAAGCAAGCTCCACACGGATGGTATGTATGGCTTAGGGATTTCTTACTATCTTAGGATTTCAAAATTGGAAAGGTTGACACCACCTTATTCACTAAGAAAATTGGTAAGGACTTTTTTGTTTGTCAAGTTTATGTTGATGATATCATTTTTGGATCTACTAATACCTCATTTTGCGAGGAGTTTGGTGAGATGATGTCAAAGGAGTTTGAAATGTCAATGATTGGTGAATTAAGTTTCTTTCTTGGACTCCAAATCAAACAATTACAAGATGGAATTTTTGTAAGTCAATCTAAGTATTTGAAGGACATGTTGAAGAAGTTTGGTTTGGAGGATGCAAAACCAATCAAAACACCTATGGGAACAGATTGTCATCTTGATCTTGATAAGGGAGGTAAATTGGTTGATCAAAAGTTATATCGGTCCATGATTGGTAGTTTGCTCTACTTCACCGCATCTAGGCTCGATGTTAAGTTTAGTGTTTGCATGTGTGCTCGATTTCAAGCCTCTCTGAAAGAAGCTCATTTAATGGTCGCTAAGAGAATTTGAGGTACTTGAAGCATACTCCTAACATTGGGCTATGGTATCCTAAGGGTGCTCAATTTGAATTGATTGGTTATTCAGATTCCGATTATGCAGGGTGCAAAGTTGATAGAAAGAGCACTTTAGGAAGTTGTCAATTCCATAGAAGATCTCTTGTTTCTTGGTCTTCAAAGAAACAATATTCAGTTTCTCTCTCAACCACCAAAGTGGAATATATTGCGGTGGGAAGTTGTTGCACACAATTGCTGTGGATAAAGCAAACTCTTTTGGACTATGGTGTCAATTTCAACAAAGTGCCTCTCATGTGTGACAATGAAAGTGCCATGAAATTGGCCACATATCCAGTTCAACACTCAAGAACCAAGCATGTGATATTAGGCATCACTTCTTGAGAGATCATGTTAGAAAAGGAGATATCACTATTTGTGCAATTGGCACGGAAGATCAATTGGCCGATATTTTTAGAAAGCCTTTGGATGAATCAAGGTTTTACAAATTGAGAAATGAGTTAAATGTGATTGATTTCTAAAATGTGGCTTGAGGTTGGGTATTCACTCAAGGACATAGTTATATGGTCTTTCTTGTGTCCTTCATAATCATTTATTTGGGCTTTTTCAATCTTTTTTTTGGCTTAGTCTCAATTCTTGCTTGTTTTTTCTGTATCTTGTGTGCTAGTATGCTTTGTGCATAATTGTGTTTGCATACTAACTCTTGTTGCAACCTTAAAATCCATATTTGAGCAATGATCCCTTGTTAAAACTCACTTAGTGCAAAGTATGGCAGTTTCTTGGGCATTACATTCTTGCTACCGTGGACTGTCAGCGACCTAGATGCGGATTCGTCCATAGTTTCAGATGGAAATATGGGTAGTATTAGCTAGGTTTTTGAGGGATTTGAATTGCCCAACGGTGGACCGTCCGCTACCTGTATCTGGACCATCTACAATATTAACGGTCAATCCACAGAAAGGAATACAAGGCTCTGGTGGGGGTGCTCAGTATTGATAGGCGGACCATCCGCCCATGGACTGTGGACCATTGAAAGGAAACGTGCCGTGGTATTCGACCCAAGAGGGGGAGGGGGTGAATTGGGTCGCTAATCGCTCTTTTAAAACCTAGGGCCATCTAGTGCATAAGATAAACCTATTTCGCCCGACACATGCTAGTTAGGTCTAAGGTTTATCTATGCGCTCTCTAACTTACCCAAAAGACTAACCTAGAGCCAAACCTAATCAAACTAACTAGGAAAGCTAAAGGCGCACAAGAGAGTAAATGCGGAAATGTAAATGTGGTAAGTAAAGAGGTAAGGGCTAGGGGACGCAAACTCCCGAGGAGACACAAAGATTTAAGGTGGTTAACCACTAAGGGCTACGTCCACGGGCTCGCCACCAAAGGCAATATCCGAGCCGGGCACCAAGACTCTTCCGATCACGTCTTGCGCTCGCCACACAAGGCTCACGACAAGCAAAGGCTAAGTGCCACCAAGGCCTAGCCACCGCCACCGCCTCTCTCGGTCACAAGGTGCTGGATGCTTCACTATGGAGTTTGTAGGGTCTCCTCGTATGGCAGAACCGCCCTAGCTTAACCTAGTTTAAGCACATAACACAAGTTTTGCGCCTAAACCAGATTAAGCCCAGTAGTCCGTCAGGTCCCCAATGGGTCCTGACTATGCCAGACAGGATCAGATATACACTAGGTGACTCATAAAGTGTCCTTGGATCTCTTCAATATCAGAAGTTTGATTACTAAACTTTAATAAAGACAAAACAGGTAATGGTAAGAACAAGAAATTCTTTACAATTGGAATAACAAAAAATAAGAAACTTACAGTGGAGGTGAGAACCAGTTAGTGGAACTCGTTCATCTAAGAAGAAATACTAAGTGATATCAACATCGAGCCCACCAATGCTATTTCACATCAAACAACTTCACGAAAGGAAAGGAAGCTTTAACATCTTGTTCTTTATTTCTTCAACTTTAAGAGGTATAAAGAAACCATCAAGAACATCCAGCTTTGACGCCATCTTGATGAAAAAGGAGAGAGCTCAAAACTTTATGCCTAAAAAGGGGTTAAAGCCACAACCATGAGTATTAAATACTCAGCAAGACTTATCCGACCACTAGGTCTAAACCCGACTTTGTAACCTATGGCCGATCTGGTTAGGTCAACTCACACTGCAGCTACCTAGAAATAGATCCATTAGGTTTTAAGTTTATATTCTTTTAGTTATTTCCTACAAATACTAGGTTATATCTATTCTACCAGCAATCAAGGGCAAACACTTTGCGAAATCATTCTTATCAAAATCATTATTCTTCTTAACTACGTGTTTGTGATTATTCGGCTCTTACACCTGGTAAGCCCAGCGATTCGAATCGATTTTATACTCCCGGGAATAACACTCAATCAGCCGTCATATGCGTGTACGACGACCCCACATATGTCAACCTAACATCCGGTGCCACCTAGTCGGAACCATCCTTACCGAACCTGGGTGTACAATCCATCGACACCCACCTGTCTCCTACCTTCCAGTTAGTCTTGTATAGTTCCAACTCTTAGGTACGAAGAATCAGAGGTTTATCGGAGCCCGTTAAGGACGACAAGTGAAAGAGACGCGTTCGAAAAGCGAAAGCATGGCCAACATCGAGACGGCCTTATGTCACATAGGCAGGAATACAAACCACCATTTTTGAAATACCAAACCATTCCTGCCCAATGTCTCCATTTCAACATCTTAGGAAACTTTCTTATCCAGTTTCAAGTTTTGTTGAAAGTAAAAACGGCCTAGAATTAAGCTTGGCTAAGCATTCTAATCTACTGCGTATAGGATCAATAATGCTAGATTTAGAAGCAAATCATGCACTAGGGTTTCAATCAATTATTGACTCTAATGCACATACATAACTCATTGATTAAGACTCAAATGAAAAGGAAAAATGCATCGGGGCTTGCTTGGATTATTCCAAGAGTTGTGGTATAGGAAGTTAGTATCTTGATCAGCAATGTCCTTTCTGGTACTGTTATTAGGTTGCAGAGCTTGGCACCTAGATTCCTCTTTGAATCCTTTCATTGATGAACTACCCGACTTATCGAATCAATATGCATAACATGAGTGATGTCTAAGTATGAGGATGATCAACCTGTATTAAAAAGAAGGATAAAAGTTCCTAAAAAGAGAAGGTGGCGCACTGAAATCATTATCCAAGCCTCATTCTAGACTTAGAGAGTTTCTCTAGGGTTTTAAAATAATTTTCTAGCATTTGAAAAATTATAAAAGCCAAAAATGAATTATTAGGAATTAATAAGTATTTCTAAAATAATAAAATATTTATCAAGCTATTCTTATTATTGATTTAGAAATAAAATAAAACTTTAAGGATTTAGAACTAATTAAAAAGATTAACTTATAAGAACAAAAAATAACTAGTTTTTCAAAATAAAGATTTATTGAATTATCTTGACAAGAAATAGAATTTGAAAGATTAAAACTAATTCACAAAATAAAATTACAAATGTTTAAAGAAAAACATAGTTCTTTTTAGAAATTAAAATCTAAATTATAGTAATTGAAATAAGAAAAAAGCATAAATTTAGAAAATTAGAATTTAGAAAGAAGCCCAAGGCCTACAAAAGTTCTTTCCACTAAAGTTCTATTTTGCTCCTTGAACTACCCTTTTGGTCTAATTTTTCTCCTTCTCTCTTTTTAGCTCGGCCTAGCCTGAAGGCTAGGCTGGCCCATCTCCTCCCTTTCTCTCTTTTTTGCCCAAAGAGCAGGCCGACGGCCTGCTTCCCTTTCTATCCCTCTTTAGGCCCATTGGCTCGGCCCATAGGCTCGGCCCACTTGGCTCCGGCCAGGTCGAGCAGGGCACACATGACGCGCGCTCACGGCGGCGACGGGGGTCTCCCTGCACGGCGAAGCGGCACACTCATCACCGGCAGGGACCAAACAGCGCGGCGGCCTACGGTTCCCTTTCTTCTCCTTTCCCCCAAACTCTCTTCTTCTCTCCGTTTTCTCTTTCCTCTCGCAGCGGCCGTGGTGGACACTTCGTGCCGTGCACACGGCGGCGCGCAGCATGTTCGGCGGTGATAGGCCATGCCGGTGCCAGATAATACCCGCGCAATGCGCGTGGAGGTTCCAGGCATCATGTGCGCGTGTTGTGTTACCTGATTAGGGCTTGTGTTGGTGAGGAACTGAGGCGTCATGGTGGAGGAGTCCACAAACGCCATGGATGGGCACTGGCTCAATTCGAGCTAGGACTGGCTTAATCCTCGACTAGGATAAGTGCAGGAGCAAGAGGGAGGTAAAGAACAGGGTATCTCACCCTCCGACGGTGAGCAGAGGCGAAGAATGCGGCGGTAGATGGTGGACAGCGGCAGTGGATGAGGGCGCGCGGTGTGGGGTTTGTGAGGAGACAGAGCGGCGGTGAGGGTTGAAGGCTCTGGTTGAGGTTGATGAGGAGGAGCTTGGTGGGAGCTTAAATAGACCAGAGAGGGCGGTGGAGGACGGCGAGGACGAGATAAGGACGGCGGTAGTGGTTGAGTTCGGCTTCGCCTCTCCCTCGGCCGGATGAGGAAGAAGGCGAGGCGGGCCCCGCTTGTCAGCCCGTGAAGCGGCGGGCCGAGGGAAAATCAGGGGCTGGGCCGCCACGGCTTTGGGCCGCCGTGGCTTTGGGCCGTCGGCTCCCCCTGTTTCTCTTCTTTTTCTTTCCTCTTTTTTTTTAAATATCTAATACCATTTTTCATTTTTAACCCTTTATGAAATAAAATTACTCCAAAGTCCAAATACAAAAGTGGAAGGGTATAATTCATACTACCACCTTGTACTTTTGCCCTTGGATAAGAATAGATTTTGAAAGGGTTCGAATCCAATTCAATTTAAAGAAATTAAAATCTTAACTCCAAAATTTTGAAGAATTTTGATTTCAAATTAAATTAGAAGAAGTTTAAATAATAATTATAAAGGTTTCAATTTACGCATATAATGACATACTTAAATGCACTTAGAAAAATAGGGTATCACACCTCGTCCCCGCACAAGTTGCTACTGCCACTCCACACCAAGAAGGAGGGTCTAGCAATGAGTATAAGTGGCTTGACCACAACCAAAGCTTGTCCCTAGCTCACGCAGGAGCTACACTCAAGAAGAGCTCGCAAGCTCACTCTCTCTATCTCTCTAAGCTCTAATATAGCTTGGATATGCACTAACCTCTCATATGGTGGTTGGAGTGATGGATATGCTTGGAATACACCTCTACACATGCTCTCAACTTCAATGGCTCCAACTTCCTTCAAATGGCTGGGTGGGAGGCCTATATAGCCCCCAAACATAAACTAGCCATTGCAAACAAGGGTTGCTAACGCAGTGTACATCGGATTGTCCGGTCTATTCATTTTCCCAACTTCGGACAATCTGGTCCATTTACTTTACCAACGGTCACTGAAACATGGTGTCACTATACTTTTGTCCTATCATTTGTCCAGTCTTCAAGAGCAGACTGTCTAGTCCATGTAACTGCCAACTAGCCATTGCATTGGCCATTAAACTAGCCGTTGTAATGTCTGGAGGTTTGTACGGTCTTCACACATCGGACTGTCCGGTCTACTGTAACTCCTCGGCTGCTCAAACTGCGCACCCTCGGGTTTCTTTGTCTGGACCTTTGTTTGGTCCTCTAGAGCGGATCATCCAATCTGTTGTTTTCTTGGTCGCTTCAACCACCATTTGCTGGAATTGTCTGATATCAGTAGCCTGTCTGATCTTCTCATGTAGCATGGCTTTTAGTTCTTCTGTAGCCTCAGGAAACTTGGTCCGAAGGTATGTCCGATCATGCAGATCAGACTATCCAGTCCTCACAAGTCTGTGAGGTTTCAGGGTGCTGCCGTGAGACCCGCAAGGAGCGAAACCCCCGTTGGGGCGACCCTTCGGGCCTTGCCTTTGGCTTTTCTTCTTCTTCATCCCTTGGACCTAAATACTTAAGAATATACATCTAGACAAAATCATTAGTCCAAGTGTTGGTTGTCAATCAATCACCAAAATACAACTATGGAAATATCGCATAAGAGGCCATTTTCCTTATAACCGTCCATGCTCCGCGTTCAAGAACATAGAGATATATCAGAAAGGCATATGACACAATGACTTCCCATACCCTTTCACTCGAGCGAACTGCTTCTCTTTCCTGCTCCTCTCTCCCAAGGAGAAAAAGGTCCACATCAAAGTGAGGGAGATTTGGAGGCTTCCGCGGACCGTCCAGAGATCACCACGGACTCTTAGATCAACATCTACACCATGTCCTCTTGGTATTTGGTTGAATCATTTCTTTCTCTCTCATGGTTTATCTTGAGGAAGTCCATGGCTGGGGTTTGATTTGTCATCTAATTTTGAACCATGAAATCCATGATGTGAGTAGGGGATCTAGTTGAGAAAGGTCTAGTAATGTTGTGGTATTAATTCAGAATGGAAAAATTGAATATATTGGAAGGATTCGAGGTCACATTGGATGAACAGCACTGTTCACTATCGAGTTTAAACAGTGAACTGTGGACCCTTGAGGGACTCAAGTGTACCGAGTACGGTCTTTCATCTTGGCTGTGATGAGCCCTTGTCAACACCGAAGACTTGCTGAAGGATGAGCGAGCACCTCCGAAGCATGACCTGGAGGAGAGTACACCTAAGCGTGACCTAGTGGCGGCACCCAAGTGCTACATTGGCATGACAAAATCCCTACCGAGCGGATTGGCAAGTAGCTTAGGTTACGGTCCAAGTTAGGCTCAGCCCATAGGAGTGACCTTGGGTGCGGGGCGGTGTCGTGAGCCGTAAAATCACTCAAGACTAGAGGCCCATCAAGCATTTACTAGTTTGAGCGTCAGCCCAACTATCGTTTTTTGGTTCGAGCGTCAATACCAGGGGCCAAAATAGTTTCCTCGTTCCACCGACAAAACCAGGGGCAGGTTGCCATTATTCCACAACCGAAGTTATCCTCGAGGGATGAACTACTGGACACGTGGAGGACATCAAGCGAAGGCAGAGAAACCGAAGAAGTTGAGGACTCCATCGTGGCCATTCATCCGAGTTATTGCGGTCTTTTCTAGCCTCTACAGGACTTGTTAGTGTAGGCCTTGTTAGTGTATGAGTCTTTAAAATAGGAGGTTAAGTGCAAAATTGCCTTAGGGCAATAGAGGTGTAGTATAAATAAGGAGATGGCAGCCATAAGCCATCTCACTTGGCTAGTTTAGGGTTTGCCTAGGGCAAGGTTAGACTCTAATTTCATCACCAAGCAAGAGCAACATGATTAGTAAGGTTTGAGAGATCTTGCCTCCACTTTTAGTTTAGAGGGTAGGAAGTGGGTGGCTGCTCGGGTGATCGAATCCCCATCTTGTAATCCGAATTTGAGACTACTTTGGGCCATTAATAGATGGATTTTGTGCAGCTCCTTGTGTGTTCTTGCTTCTCCCACTCTTGGTTCCTTGGTCTTTTGGTGTGTTTTTGCTTGACCAAGCCTGAGATCTTTCTTTTGACGGTGTTTTGGACTGCTAGGATGTGGAGAGATTATGGTTTTGGTGTGCCAAATCTCTGATCCACGAGCAGGGCCCCACGGTTTTCGTTCTTTCTATGTGAACTTCACTTTGGGGACAAGTCAAATCCATGGAGAAAATCTTAGGGCTTTGCCTTGATCTATTGGGAATAGCTTCTCCATGGCCTAGACGAAGTCCTTGTGAATTATGGTAAATTTTGAAGTCCATTTAGTCATGATTTGGATTGGTTCCTGAGGATCCGCGGGCTGTTTTCTCTTCTTGGGCTACCCTATTTCATACCATCGGACCGTCCGGTGGTGTGGCACCAGACGGGTTTTGCCTGGGCGGAGTTAACGAGGTTCGGCCTCACCGGTCTTTTTGCAAGCACCGGACCGTCCGGTGGTGGTGCACCGGACCGTCCGGTGGTGCTCGAGCAAGGGGTATAACCCTTGGCCTAGAACGTCTAGTGCCTCACTAGAACGTCCGGTGGGTTGCCATCGGAACATCCGGTGCCTTTGCGTCGAACTGTTCGGTGGCTCTTGATCCGACTATTCTTGACTCGTTTTGCGTCGTTTTTTATCGGCGTTTGAGTGAGTGTTCTCATGTGCTTCTGCGTGGCTTTCCTCTGAGTGTCCTAGGGTTGGTAGCTTGCCTTTGCAATGCAACCTTGCAGAAAGAAGAAGAGAGGTTTTGGGGGTCAAAAGTTTTAGGCATCAACCTATTCACCCCCCCTCTAGATCGCTCTTTCGGTCCTCAACTGCTGCAGACCGTCCGCCATTCGCTGGCCAGTAGCATCTCATTTTATTCCACATGATCTATTCAGTTATATTCAAATGGTTATTGCCAATAAATCAGCAACTCTCAGAAGTGACATGTTTAGTTGCAAAACAACTTTGTTTGATACAAAGTAAAAATTCTTAAAGGGGTCTTGGAGGAAGGATTAAGAAGCTAACTAGCAGAAAGCAGACCAAAATGAATGATGATTCAGATTATGATCCCGATCTTGATTCAGAGGTGTAGTCTTCTGTTGGAAGAGATGTATCCATGGAACGTGAGTACCATGATGCAGTTGATGAACCTATTGATATCACTGGATGGAACTATATAAAAAGAACGTTCTCCATGACTGGTTACTCCTCTTTGAGGTCACAAACTCAATATGAGCTCCCTAATGATACAGATTTCTTGTATTTCCACACTCAGTTGTAGTTTAATGTTTTCTGGGGGCACATTCTTGACACTAACTTTCACAAGAATCAAACTATTGATTGGGGATACATGCAAGCTGAACTAGTGATGATTGAATTGGTTCCAAAATTTCAAGCAGTTGGGTTATTCCATTTCATGGAAAATCGGTGTGACTACAATGAAATGGTAGAAAGACTGTTTCTTGGCACTACTCAGATTAATTTGGATGAAAAATTCATTGTTTAGATGACAGGCAAGAGAAGGTATGAGGCCACTTTTGCTGAATTTGCTGCAGCAAATCACCTCAATTATGAGCTGATTTCAAATGGTGTGAATTTGGAGGAAGAGATTGTCTTTGACGACATCTGCCAATTCTATGAACTAGAGAGATTGGGCATACAAGTAAGATTAGGTACTACTATTGGACTAAGGCGCCACCCTGCAGTGATCAATAAGATTGCAAGGGTCACTATTCTTCCAAAGAGTGGTGACAAAGGCAAAGTCAGGGACAAGTTATGGAACATAATCAATCATGTGATGCACGGTCAGGTGATGGATATTGTTACTTTCATGATGACTCATCTTTGTGATCTTAAAGTTGACAAAACCCTAAACCTTACCTATGCTCCATACATCATGGCCTTGATAAAGGCCAAGACAAGGATTCAGGGCAGATGTGAAGTTGTTGACACTCCTTTCAGGCTATTTAAGAATGACACGGCTTTTCTACAAAGGGAAGTGACACCTTTTCCAGATGCTGAGCCAGATAGTGATAATGAGGGAGAAGGTGCTCAGGCATCTAATGGTAATCAACAGATGCCTCCTCTACCTCCACCTCAGCAGCTGAAGTATTGGGTGCCTCCTCCTAGATACTTTGATCCTTATTTTGCCAATATGCAACAAGGTATTCACCAAGCCTTTACTCCTCAGTTTTAGGACATGAGGGATTATATGTCCAGGCAGTTCAGGGATATCGACATTCGCTTCGATGCTGAAAATGAAAGGCTTGATGATGTGGTCAATGGTATTCATAATCTTGAAGAAAACATGCAAAATAATATGTATTAGACTATCATGAATAGGTTGGACAGCATGCATCAGATATCTTTGGGTGCAAGTATGTAGGCCCTAAATGATCAATTCAACACATTGTCCATGCATGAGCAGGTTGAGCAGCTAAGTCAGCAGCAGCAGAATCTTCAGGGATAGTTCAACACTTTGTCCATGACCTTTGATGAGTTTTCTAGTTACTTCTACTCCATCTGCCCCAGGACGATTCCTCCACCTGAGTTTCATCCTTATGAACCATACTTTGCGCCTCCTCCTCCGCCAAAAGGTGGTGATGCTCAGTGATTGTGTATTTTTGGCTTAGTTGATGCCAAAGGGGGAGAAGTGACAAAAGAAGTTGAAGCAAAGATCAAGGGGGAGCTCATGGATGGATGGACTTGTTTAGTTATGTTATTGCATTGCACAAAATTGAACTTTGCATGTGTGTTGCATGAACCATAAATTTGGCTTGTATTACCTTAAGTACTCTTGTGTGTGCTAGAACTTGGTACCATGTGTTTATCTAATTCTTGTTGTTCTAGATCTCTTGTGGTGGACCGAGTTATTTCTTTTTATTACTTTGTGGCTAACCATTACTATCTTGATATTATCTCTATTGCCTCGGTCACCATTTTGTAGAGGAGTCTCCGCCAATTTTTTCTATCAAATTATATGTGCACAAGTTGTTTCTCTATCTCCATGCACATATTTAGGGGGAGCTACCTCAACAGCCTCGAGTTTTGATATGGCTTATTCCTTCTTATTGGGACTTCAAAACTATGGATAAGTTCATCAAAATTCACTCTCAAATCCTTCCTATGCCTTAGGTATATGAATGATTTGATTCTTTATATTCAACTTCTTCAGACAGGTTGTCATCAACTACCAAAAAGGGGGAGCTTTTAAGCATCTAGGCCCCTAGTTGGTGTTTTGGTAATTAATGACAACATGTGTGGACTAACGATTTCTTTGAGAATGTAGGTTGGTCCATACAAAGAAGAACTACATCGGAAGCTTTGGAAGATAGAAGTGATTCTTGGTGATGGATAGCACAAGGCAAAGGTATTTGATAGGTTTTTATTTCACCGGCCAAGAGGTGCTTAGAGAAGTAAATTGACCGGATTAATAGGCTAGGTAGTCGTACTATCAAGAGGGGTCAATGTCTTTTACTTGATGGTCTTGTAATGCCTCATTGCACATATTGTCGATGCATTTGCATGAGGGCTAACTGCGCTTCGGTTTGCGAAAGAAAAAAACCAATTCAAAAGATGTCTTTGAATGGGCTGAATTTCAATGTGGCGGACTGTCTGGCCCAGTGAGGCGGACTGTCCGCAGTTGTGAGGTAAAAAATCACCAAAGTGGTCTGCTCCCTGTCGAGTTTTTGTGCTTCAATGGCGGACTGTTCGGCCTTGGAGGGCGGGCTGTCTGTAGTACTAACTAGATTTTGGGTTAGGGAGCTGGAGGTTTCTGTTGGGGGTTTTCTTGTGAACGGCGGACTTTCTAGGCCCCCTAGGGTGGACTGTTTGCCGGACATTTTCTCCCGACACTTCCAGAGTAGCAGAGTCCCTGTGTTTCAAAACGTATGGACGGTGGATTGTCCGGGCTCTGTGAGGCGGACTGTCCACAGTTCATTTTTGAGTGACTCTGACAGGCATTAAATGCAAAACTAGCTATTGGGTTTCAAGTGCAGACCGTCCGAGGTTTGTACTGCGTACGGTCTGGAATTTCCCTGTTTTCACGAGTGTCTCTCATAACGGCTAGTAGAGGAGAGGGAGTGTATATATATAGTGTGCTCGGACGCTGGGCACATCTCTTGGCCATTTGGAACACTTGTTGAGCATTCTTGAGCCTTCCTTCTCCTCTCTCTCACTCATATTGCTTGGGATTGCATTCTAGTGAGATTGAGAGCTTCCTAGTGCATTGCATCAATTGTGTGAGCTTTGAACCACTAGGAGTCCATCAAGCAAGCGTCATTGGCTTGTTACTATTGGAGGTTGCCGCCTCCTAGACGGTTTGGTGGAGGTTTCCGTCGAGCTCTTCAAGGAAGATTGTGAAAGAGCCGTAATGGTGATTGTGAGAGGCTTTGTGCTTGCCTCACCGGAGTAGTGAGAGCAAATCTAGTGAAATCGAGGTTTGAGGGGTTCATTGACCAATCTGGCTCAAAGATCAAATGGAGTCTTGATAGAGGAGCGGTTGGATGCTTTGAATCCACCTCAAAGTGGATTTGGGGTAACCGGCAAGTCCATGGGAAAACTTCGGTCTCTTGCGTGGTGATTTCTTTGCTCACTTTACTTTCATGTATTTACTTTGAGCATTTACATTACTAGAGATTGAATTGTGATCTTGTCACCCTAGTTTGCAAACCCACTTAGCTCAACATAGGTAGAAGATTTATTTCTCTTATGGTTCTAATTAAATTTGCCTAGTGTCTTTGATTTTAGTTAAAATCGTGTATTCATCCCCCTCTAGTCTGTAATCTCGATCCTACAGCACTGCCCTGGTGTATGCCATCAACCACTATCCTCAGATCGACATGGAGGCCATCGTGGCCGGGTTTCCTGTCGATGCCCCGGATGAGGAGATTGAAGGGCTGGAGGGAAGAGACATGCCCCGCGGTCGCGATGTGGCGGCGGACGTCGACCTCTAGCACCTCCTTAACCAAGAGTAGAATTTGGTTATTTTCTACTTTGGTGAACCCTTTTGGTTCATGAACACTTTGAATTTTTGGCCGTAGTCGGCTCGTTATGTTTTATTCGTGCTGGTGTTGACTATCCGATCACATTATGAGTAATAGCCTTTCGGGGCCGTCGAGGCCGAGCATATACCTTGCGAGGATTATGAGTCATGAACCGCCATGTCCGATCTGTAACAACCATACGTCGCCGATCGAGACGCTCAAGTTGTCGTGTGAGGCACAGATTTACATATATATGAGGGGAAAGTTCGAACACAAGTTAGGGGTAGAATTTCCTTAACTTTTAGATGTTACACGCGTTGGCCACGATCTTACCATTCGTGTCTTGCAGTTTGTAGGACCCTAGGCGCAGTACTTGCACGATCATGTACGGTCCCTCCCATGTCAGGGAGAGCTTGTGTCCCTCCTTGGTTGACTGAACCTGTCTTAAAACAAGATCACCAACATTAAAAGAGCGGGGCCTTATGTGCCACTTGTGGCTACGCCGCAAGGCTTGCTGGTATTTAGATGATTTATAAAGGGTTGTCTCCCTAGCTTCATTGATCTAGTCGACAGCGTCCTGGTGTGACTCCTGGGCGTAGCTCTCCTGGTAGCTAATGACGCGAGGTGCGTCATATTCGACGTCAGTCGGCAGTATGGCCTCTGCGCCGTAGACCAGGAAGAACAACGTGAGCCTAGTCAAACATGACAGGGTTGTGCGCAGGCTCCATAGGACGGATAGTAGCTCCTCCGTCCATCGCCCTGCGAACTTGTTGAGCTTGTCGAAGATGCTGAGTGTGAGCCCTTGCAGCACCATTCCATTGGCTGGCTCGGCTTGGCCGTTTGACCATGGAGGGGCCACCGCTGCCCAATCGATGCGGATGATAAAGTCATCCTAGAACTCTAGGAACACACTCCCCGTGAAGTTGCTATCATTGTCCGTGATGATCGGGTTCGGGACCCCAAAACGGAAAACAATCTTTCAGAAGAAGTTGGCCGCTTGGACCGCCGTGGCGTTGACAACTGGCTTGGCCTTGATCCATTTGGTGAACTTGTCTACGGCAATAAGCAGGGATGTATATCCGCACGACACCCTTTTGAAGGGCCCGACCATGTCTAGCCCCCACGACGACGAAGGGCCAGGTAATGGGTATAGTCTGGAGGGCCTGCACAGGCAGATAGGTCCATCGCACGTAATACTGGCACCCTTCACATCTGCGGACAATGAGCTCTGTGTCCGCCACTGCAGTGGGGCGGTAGAATCCCTGTTGGAAGGCCTTTCTAACAAGGGATCACAACATGGCGTGATGTCCGCATGTCTCCTCGTGGATGTCCTACAAGAGCCATCTGCCCTCATCGCTAGGCACACACTTCTGCCCTCAAGGTCGTCAGCGCGTCTTGGAGTCGGTAAGTACTTCGCTGACGAAATACACCGGCCACTAGACCTTGAGGGCGTGGCCCTCTTTCACTCGTTCTACGACGAGGACTGCGCCGACGACCTGTGTGGTCACTGCGACATAGAGGAGCAATGGCTCGACGGGTGCCAGGGCAACCAAGGTCGGCAACGACATAAGAAAGGTTTTCTTCAACCAACTAGTTCAAAGGGCTTCAATTTGTTACAAATAGTCTTCAAATCCCAGGTTATTGTCTTCTGCACAACGGCTATGGTGACTGAATTTATGTACATCATGCTTCGAGATTTGAAGCTAAATGTCAGGGAAATCCACTCAAGAAAACTCCAGCTTTATAGAACTCGCATATCTGAAGAGTTTCAGGACTCTAATCGCTTAATTCTTGTAACGTCACATGTTTCAACTCGTGGGGTGAATTATCCAGATGTTACCCTTGTGATTCAGGTGAAATTCCCTTCATGGTTGAAGTGGTTGAAGAAAATTTAGGACCATGTTTTTTATTTCCCTAAGAAACTGCAGAATTGTTGTCTTTTTTTTATTGCTGCAGAATTGTTGTCTAACCCTTGAATACACTTGTCTGGCATGACTACTCACTCTTTTACTCTTTCAGTACTGACACATGGTTCTCGGATTAGGTTGGTGTTCCTCCTGATAGAGCGCATTACATCCATCACCTTGGAAGGACCGGAAGGGAAGGTAAATCTGGCAAAGGAATTATTTTGCTTACACCATGGGAAGATTATTTCTTGAATGAGATAGGTGATCTCCCGATTGAGAAGTATCCATCTCCTGACATTGATCAGGAAATGAAACAAAAGGTCTGAGTTACTAACTTAGCTTGTTGTGTTCTTGTTATCTTCTAACTAGCGTATTGTGTCCTGCAATCATCGATTGTGCACTTTTCTGAGATAACCTTTTTATCGCTTTTTGTCATCAAACTATTTGTTTCGCTGTTTAATCAATTCGCCATTATATTGTACTAGTGATTAAATAGTTGCAGATCCACTTATTCAGCCAGTGACATAATTTGTTCATGTTCTGCATTGCAGGTTGACGATTCAATGAAAACCGTTGACATGAGCATCAAAGAAGCAGCGTACGATGCTTGGCTTGGGTACTTAACTCTATACCTGACGTTGGTAGAGATAAAACCACGCTTTGCTATACCTGACGTTGGTAGAGATAAAACCATGCTTGCTGACCTAGCAAAACGGTTTGGTGTTTCGATTGGTTTGGAGAAACCTCCAGCGTTATACCGGAAAACCACCCTGAAAATGGGGCTGAAGGATGTCCCTGGGATTCGAGTAAGGAAATAACTTGTTCCTCTGTGGAACACAACTATTTTAGTAGTCCCATGGGCTTAGTTACCCTTGTACAAAGTTCCTAATGGCTGTGTGTTATGATTTTTTTCACCTGAGATCTGTACACTGGTAATTCTATTGAGCAGCTTCCCGACGCTGTACTGTTGAATAACACGGGCTTCAAAGCTAATGTTTGTAGTCAAACGTGTTGATATATGTAACTTTTGAACTGTCAACCGTGCTTTTTAACTCGTATCACAACCGAAAATGGTCACAGAAGAAATATGTTCAAGTTTCTGAAGAAAAATATTTGATGTTTCAAAGAAAAATATTTCAGCTTCGCAAGGGAAATATTAATGGCATGCAAAATAAAAAAGAATAAAAGGGTAAGTAAATAGTTTAAGGAAAAAACGAACAAACTAATCCTCAAGACCTCAACCTGCCAATAGCTGATAGCTCAAACCCAAGAACAAAACAGCCTATGCAGAACGCTAGAACCCCATAGAAACGCAAATCAAACAACTCACGGAGTTAATCGTCCCCAAAAGCGAAATAGAAACACAAATCAAATGTAGTTTGCCTTCTTTCCCTTATCTGCCACTAGCAAGAAACGTCTATTATAGGTCAAAGGAATATAAGGTTGAGACTGCTCATCTGTTAAGCTTGATGTCCAGGCCAGGAAGCAGGAGCAGCCACAGAATCAGGAAGGCGAGATGTGCATATGCCGCGTACAAAGTACAGTACTGTGTTGGTATTGGAACGAATATATCCTTTACAAATTCTTACAAATAAAAAGATCATAAGTGACTGGATCTCACTCCAATACAAAGCATGTCAATACACCTTTATTTTCACAATGGTGATAGGTTCAATAACATAGCTGAAACATAAAATGGACAAGGCACATGAAGGCGCCTGACTTTTTATCGCCTATCTGACGCCACCGATTCAGCAGAAAATAGATACTTCACGCGAGAAAGAACTGAGTCATGTGCTGGATCATATGGATGGTCCTTGGATGGGATCTCCAGTATAGCAGGAACAGGTTTGTTGTAGCCATCTACCAAGAACCTTATCATGTTTGCAACCTGACAGACACAGGTTAACCATTTCAGAGAAAATGTTGCAATAATTCCTTTACAGCATTTCAATTTCAACATTTACAGAAATATGCACACCCCAAAAGCTTAAAACATATTATGTTGCATTTTTTTAGTTGCTATGTATCTTATTAAATATTAGGGTCCTAAATTCTTCAGGCTGAGCACTTGGCTAGAACTAAGCCCAAAGGGTAGTTCAAGTGGCTTGACCGATTACACATGCAGGGACATAAGCAAGAAGGTCATGATGAAATACCGCAGGTTTAAAAAATTTAGCTTTAAAGGAAGCAGATTAAGATGTTAGGAGTTGATTACAAATTCCCCAGAATTAAATAATTTTCTAAGCATTTTGAGGCACAAAAAATTAGCTCTTTTCATGGCCCCTCATGACACTAAGGAATAAGCAGCTGGAAAATAATATTGTATTAAACCAGACTACTTACATATTGGCTGATGAGTACAATCGCAATGTCCTCTCTTGTGGTGAACTCCTTAAATGCATCTTCAATCTGTTTAACTGTTGTTTCTGTAGCATAAAGAGATAACTTGGTATGAAATCCAAGGGTTACTTGAATACTCATCAGTAGGCACAAAGGTTGCTATCATCAACATACTAAAGAGGTGAGAACAATACAAAATAAAACTAAAGAAGTAAAAAAAAATGCTATTAGAGCAACATATTCACTAAATACAGGAATCGATCGAAAAATGGTGAGTTCACAAATAAAATTCAGTTGTCAGAAAGCTACAGCTTTCGCCATTCAAAAAAGTATAGGAAAACAGAAACGTGTCCACTGATCTATTATCCAAGCAAGTAAATGTCACAACTTTAGACCCTCAGGAACAAATTTTGAGTACCCTCAAGAACAAAATTCCAGTGCAATAAAGTAACTTCAGGTCCAACAAATTAGGTCAACAGCTCTTGGAATTCACACAACGATTGTGTAGTATGTACTGTTCTATTATCATTTACTGCACAGAAACCAACATATAAAACTGTAAGAACTATGGTCTGCTGAAGCACATGTACCAGCACACTAGTATTGCAATAAATTGAGCGACACACAAAGACAAGATGCCATTTTTTTCGTGGGTGCACTACATCTTAGAGCTTTCAAAAGATTCATCAAGTCGAACATTTTTAACCCTATAATATGGATCATGGATATGGTACATATGACCTTTGTATCAGAGTTAAAAGCATTATCATGTGAAGCCAAAAGTGAGGCACCGCTAGATATTGATGGATAACTTAATCGGCTGTGCTGTGCATAATAAAAGGTTCAAGGAATTACTGTTATCGACGATAAGATAGTTTGTTTTCTTCCTCAGGTCAACATTACCGACTCCAGCCAACAAAAAGCCAGTCACTGTGTCCTGCAAACAAGGTGGAAACAATAAAATCAATAATAATATATATTTTTTTGGTTTAAATCTTGTCATTCATGTTTTTAGGCTGCGTTCGTTGTGGGGGATGGGAGTGAGGGATTTTTCCACCTAGATCAGTGGAACCTTCTAGCGCCATTGGCTGTGTCAAATCGACGGCAACAAAGCAAATAATGTGACTGTTGGGAGAGCGCTGGGGAAAATTCTCTCCTGAAACGAACGGAGCCTTAGTTGTTGGTACAGAACAGCCCAACACCAAAATGGCAGTATATTCATGTTTTACGCTTCAGCTGCGAAGCATTTTTTTTAACTGTCGCTGCAAAGCAATTATGCGTGGATAATAATGAGTTGAGGAATCGATTGACAGATCCAGCGCTGACGATGAAAATTGGAATAAGCAGACATCCCGACTAAACAAATCAGGCGAAAAGGGAAGCTGGGATGGCAGTGGTCTACCTCATCGGCGATCATGGCGATTAGCGCAGAGCTCTTGGTCGGGATGCTGGCCCTCCCTGCCATTTAGTGCCTCCTTCCTTCCTTGCTGCGCAGCTGCAGCAAACCAACCGCAAATAAGGACAAGGTCAGAGACTCAGAGGTTGGCTGGTAGGCGGAACCCGTGATTTTTTTTTATAATACACGCATATATTCAGATGTAAGGAGAACGTACAAGTACGCGTACAAAGACCGAGGTGAATACAAAGGATACGGAGGGATGACAAGCACCACCAAACACCACACAGCCCCTTGCAAAAAAAAAAGAAAATAACAAGGACCCTAGGGGACTCTGTGGCTATCAGACGAGCCATCTTTCGCTGGACACCGCCGCCGCACGAAGCACCAGCCGCCGCCGAGGAAGAAAGCTTTCCACCACAGATCAGGAACAGCGCCATCGCCCCAAGGCTTTTAAACGAACCGCAATAGAAACCCACCACGAAGAGCGGGAACAAGACCACCGCTGAAGAACGGGGACGCACCCCACGCCGTCCTGACCCAGGAGCTGGATTCGGCACCTCTGAAAGGCACGACGAAGAGAATCCAGATCCACAAACCTCTGATCCGCCGCCCGCTTGCCAGCCACTCTGCATCCCGAGCACCACGCCATCTTGACCTTCTCCACCGACCGGAGTGCCAAGCAGAACAAAACTCCTGTACATAGGCTTACGCAAGCCACCTGCCTCACAAGCTCGTCGCTGGTGCCGGAGTACGCACCGACGAGGTAGAGAGAGAGAGCTGGAGGACATTATTCCACCTTGCAAGCGACGCCGCCTCCACCATGCAAGCGCCGCCGGGAAACTCACCCCTACGAAGAACCCTCACGAGCTTGGTACTGTCGCCGGCGCCGGAGGAAGCTCGGAGGAGGACCCTCACGCTTCCATCGCCGGGGAGGATGAAGGAGCCCGCCGCGTCAGAGCCGCCACCACCTTCGCCGGAGACGGAGCGGAGACAGCAAAATACGCCCTGAACCTCCGCCGCCACGGACAGAGGACCAGCCTACTACCTAAGCCGGACACCGATCCGTGCGTTCCCCACCCTCACCGGCGCCGGAGCGGGGGAAACGGCCGGATCGATGCTGGAAACGGTGTCGCCCCTGTTTCTCCCCTCCGGGTCACTAGGCGGAATCCGTGATGAGGAAGCGACTCAGGGATTTGGAGCTTACGAATCGCGAATTAGAGGGCGAGCGTGGAGACGGGGGGATCCGGCGAGAGGCGAGAGCGGAGATCGATCGACTTGGCGATTTGTGGTGGTTCAGATGCAACGGGATCCATTGGTCCTCAACGGGGCTAACGAGGCAGTCGCATGACGGCATGAGATGCCGCAGCGTCTCGCCGCCGGCCCGCTGCCGCCTCCTGACACAGTTTCGCGGCGCCCACCCTTGGGCTGCACCCGGCACCACGGTCCGATTAAGCAACGAGCTACAGGAACCTTCTTTGCCATGGCTGGCTGGCTCTTGCTTCTCGATTCAGCTGGCATCAACGAGGGTAAAAGATTGGAGGGGGAGAAGGAGAGGCGGAGGGAGAGGGAGAGGGAGAGGAGAGAGGACCGCACCAGGAGGATCGCGCGGCGGCGGCGCGCTGGTCCTCTTCGATCCGGCGTCGAGTCGAGCGGAGGCGAAGGCAGGGCTGCGGCTCCGGGATCCAGCTGCGCCGTAACGAGATGGTATAGGGCGGAGCCGACTCCCGCCGCAGTCGATAGGGGCCGTCCCAAGTCCGAACCAAACAAAAACAACGGTGTGGGGTTACGGTGGGAATACCTATGCGGTCACGATGAACTGAATGGGGCTGTTGATGTGGATCCCATCCGTACATGTCGGTGGTATTGCTTCCGTGGTGATCTGTATAAAAGCCCATTCTGGCCCAAGGCTGGTGTGCCAAGCCCGACCTGACTCGTGGGCCCATCACCCTCCCTCCCTCCCATCCAGATCCAACCCAACTAGTGTCATTTCCTCCATTCCTTCTCCCTGACCGGCACTGCAGCGGAGAGCGCGTGCACACGCCCCCACACGCACCTCCGCCATGGCGAAGCCCTCGGCCGGCTTGCACACCCTACGCCCATCCGCCCTCCGCTCCTCCTGCCTCGCCACCCGCAGCTCCTCCTCCTCCTCGGCGCACACATCGAATTCGAAGCTCCCCCTCGGCTCCTCCAACGCCAAGGTTAACTCTCCTCCTACGAGGTTAATTTGATGGGATCGCCTTTTTCCGCCTAACAACTAGCATTCGCTCGTTGCATCAGGTGGTGGCCATGTCGACGTCGACGCCACGCTCCCCGCCGCCGCCGCCGCCGCCATGCCAGAGGAGCAGGACGGGATCGCCGCACCAGAGGACGACCTGGAGCCGCTCCTCAAGCTTCTGGAACCCGACGTCTCCGCCGACTCTGCGTTCACAGCTTCCGCCGCCGCCTCCTGTGTCACCGAGGTGCATGTGTGCCGGCTGCCTGCCTCCGTGGGGATTCTGTTTGGGGGTCCATCGTTTTTCCCGATTCAATTGAATTTAAATCCCGGTGCTTGCTGCTGCTGCGATGCTGATTGCCGTGCCCATGAAACATTTGCGTTGCGTCTGGGTTCGTTCGTTTGTTCCTGGAATCCATGCTGATGATAATTTTGTGCTGGGGTTCGTACGTTTCAAATTCCGGGTGGGTTCGTGCTGGGATTTTGGAATTTTTTTTTTTTTTTTTTTGCCCCGGTCCCGTGAATGCGCATGGAATTTGAAATTTAAACCTGCTTTTCTGTTTCTGCGGCTGTGTGCCGTCAACTCGTCATCAGACGAAATCCTGACGGTGCCTGCGCTGTGCTTGCCGATCCGCATGTAGGTGGAGGTGGAGGTGGCATCGCGCGTGGTCTCCATCTCCTCCTCCGACGACCACCGCGCGGCGTCGCTCCTGGAGGAGATCAGCATCGTCCTTGCAGAGCTGCGCGGGGCGCGCGGCCTGAGCCCTCGCTCCAGGCGCCTCCTGTCCGCGCTCGCCAAGACTGCTCGCTGAAATCCAAGGGTTACTTGAATACTCGTCAGTAGGCACAAAGGTTGCTATCATCAACATACTAAAAAGGTGAGAACAATACAAAATAAAAACTACAAAAGTAAAAAAACATGCTATTAGAGCAGCATATTCACTAAATACAGAATCGGTTGAAAAATGGTGAGTTCACAAATAAAATTCAGTTGTCAGAAAGATACAGCTTTCACCATTCCAAAAAGTAGAGGAAAACAGAAACGTGTCCACTGATCTATTATCCAAGCAAGTATCACAACTTCAGACCCTCAAGACCAAATTTTGAGTACCCTCAACAACGAAATTTCAGCGCAATAAAGTAACTTCAGGTCCAACAAATTAGGTCAACAGCTCTTGGAATTCACACAACGATTATATAGTATACACTGTTCCATTATCATTTATTGCACAGAAACCAACATATAAAACCTTGCTAAGAGGTAAGAACGACAAGACAAGATGCCATTTTTGTGGGCGCTATCAAAAGATTCATCAAGTTGAGCATTTTTAACCCAACAATACGGATCATGGATAGTACATATGACCTTTGCATTGCATTTAAAAGCATTATCATGTGAAGCCAAAAGTGAGGCACTGCTAGATATTGATGGACAACTTAATCGGCTGTGCATAATAAAAGGTTCAAGGAATTACTGTTATCGACGATAAGATAGTTTGTTTTCTTCCTCAAGTCAACATTGCCGACTCCATCCAACAAAAAGCCAGTCACCGTGTCCTGCAAACAAGGTGGAAACAATAAAATCAATAATAATAATAATGAATTTTGTTTAACCATCAGCTAGTTTTTTCTCCTTGCAGATCTCGTCATTCGTGTTTTTAGTTGTTGGTACAGACTACGGATACGGAACAGCCCAACACCAAAATGGCACTATATTTGGTTTTGCCCCTTGTTTGTTATGATGGGAGGATACACTAGAGTAGCATTCGGTGATTGCTGAATTCGTGCGGTGACCTGTGGATCGCTTACGCTAGAGCTGTGAATCAATTATGCGGTGGAGATAATAATGAGCTGAGGAACTGCAGATCCAGCGCTGACTATGAGAATTGGAATAAGCAGGCATCCCGACTAAATAAAATAAATCAGGCGAAAGGGAAAGGGAGAAAGAGAAAGTTGGGATGTCAGTGAGCTACCTCATCGGCAATCATGGCGATTGGCGCGGAGCTCTTGGTGGGGATGCTGGCCCTCCCAGCCATCCTTTGCTGCACAGCTGCAGCAAAACCTAACCGCGAACAAGGAGAAGGTCAGAGGTTGGTTGGTCGATCGAATCCGTGATCAGCAAGCAAGCAATCTAGGGATTTTGGACTTACCAATCGCGAGTTCGTAGGCGAGCATGGAGACGGGGGATCCGGCGCGAGGGCGAGGGTGAGGCGAGATCGAGATGGATTGATTCGTCTCACCACGCGGCGTCACGGTCACGGGTGGATCCACACCACAAGAATGTCTATGTGGACATGGATCCTCATCCGTACACGTACTGAACTTGCCCATATAAAAACCCATTATGGCGCAAGGCCGATCTTCCAAGCCCAACAAGTCGAACCCATCATCCTCCCTCCCTCCCATCCAGATCCAACCAAATCAGTGCCATTTCCTTTCCTCCCTGACCGACCAGCACCGCAGCGCAGACCGCACATGCACACGCTGACACACCCGCCACACGCACCACCAGCGCCGCCATGGCGAAGCCATCGTCCGGCTTGCACACCCTACGCCCATCTGCCCTCCACTCCCCCTGCCCCACCACCCGCCTCTCCTCCTCGTCGATGCCCCCATCGATTCCGAAGCTCCCCCTCGCCTCCTCCAATTCCAAGGTTCATTTAGCTCTCCCACCGGTGCCTCCCTCTATCTCCTCCTTCCTCCCACCCACGTTAATTAATTCGATGGGATCGCGTTTCCCCTCCTAACGACTAGCATTCGCCTCTGCTCTACGTCAGTTGGTGGCCATGTGCCTGGCCTACGATGACATCGATGCCACGCTCCCCGCCGCCGCCGAGCCAGAGGAGCAGGACGGTATCGCCACACCAGAGGACGACCTGGAGCCGCTCCGACTCGAGCTTCCGGACCCCCGACCCCGACGTCTCCATCGACTCTGCATTCACAGCTTCCGCCGCTGCTGCCTCCTGTATCACCGAGGTGCATGCGTGACAGCTGCTTGCCTAAGGATTCTGTTTGGGGGTCGATCATTTTCCCGATTCAATTGAATTTGAATCCTGGCCGGTGCTTGACTGCTTGTTGCTGCTGCGATGCTGGGTTTATTCATTCCCGGTCGATCGAGTTTGTTTTAGGGGTTCTGAAATTTGGAATCTGTACTGATTATAATTTTGTGCGGCGAGAGGAGAGGAGCCATCTAGCTAGGTTGGTAGGAAGCAATTGGGGTTAATCAAATGGAGCATTTGCGTACGTGCGTTTCAGATTCTGGGAGGGTTCGTGCTGGGGTTTTGGATTTTTATTTTTTGCCCTCATCCCGTGAATGAGCATGGATTTTGAAATTTGAACGTGCTTTTCCGTTTCTGTGGCTGTGTGTCGTCGATCACTGGAGATTCATTAGAAAGAAGAAATCCGGCGGGGCCTGTCTGTTGTGCTTGCTGATCCTCCGCATGCAGGTGGAGGTGGAGGTGGCTGTGTGTCATCGATCACTAGAGATTCATTAGAAAGAAGAAATCCGGCGGGGCCTGTCTGTTGTGCTTGCTGATCCTCCGCATGCAGGTGGAGGTGGAGGTGGCATCGCGCGCGGGCTCCATCTCCATCTCCCCCGACGACGACCACCGCGCGGAGTCACTCCCAGAGGAGATCAGCACTGTCCTTGCGGAGCTGCGTGGCGCGCACGGCCTGAGGCCACGCTCCAGGCGCCTCCTGTCCGCGCTCACCAAGACCGCCGCCTTCGAGCTCGCCACCACCCGCCGCTTGTGCCGTGCCGCCTTCTGGGGCAAGGTCCGCGTGGTGGTCCTCTCGGTGACGCTCGCCACTGTGGCCATCATCGACGTCGCGCTCGCCGCCTATATGCATCGCGTGAACTCCCCACCTGATGGATCCGTCCTCGTTGCTGTCATGATGGGTCAGGTTAGTTGCATTACCATACAAGTACTATATTACACAAGTATGTAGCTAGTGTTGATGCAAAGTGTCTCCTAAGTGTCACGGTGAGTCGGTCGGTGACTCTGCATTCTGGCTAATACTGGTAGCTGTTACGATTGCTGGTACGGTATACTAGCTAGGTGTGTGAGATAATCAGAGATTTTCTGTTGCTTAAAGTATGGAACTGGTCCGTTGTTGGTCTGTTCTGCTATGCCATTGCTAAGTTTCAGATTCTGCGGTGCAGAGACTGAAACATTATTTCATCTTGAAATAATGCTTCGTTTATTTAAAAAATATTAATGGATAGCTTAATAAGGGCGTGCTTGGAACAAAATTGCCTAGACAAAATGTAACACATGGAATAAAACATGGTACCGTACCTGATGGGTAAATACCACTTGTGACATGCCTGATGTGAGAATCAATTGGCAATACGACTGCAAACTGCAAAGAAGTTCAAGATTGTTGAGGTTTGAGCTTGTCCAGGGCCTCCTGTGCCTCAGTCATCCACTCAAAGCAGTCGGACTTCTTCAGCAGCTTGTAAAGTGGCATCCCCCGCTCACCTAGCTGCGAAACGAACCTGCTGAGCGCGGCCAGGCACCCGATGAGCCTCTGGACGCCTTTGACATCCTGGATCGGACCCATCTTGAGAATGGCTGAGATTTTGTCTCAGTTTGCCTCGATCCCGCGCTCGGAGATAATGAAGCCCAGAAGCTTCCCCTTTGGGACCTCGAAAACGCACTTTTCGGGTTAAGTTTGATACGGAAATGCCTGAGGTTGGCGAAAGGTTTCTTCTAGGTCGGCGACGAGGTCGTCGGCTTTGTTTTCACGATGATGTCCTCGACGTAGGCCTCCACGTTGCGACCGATTTGGTTACAAAAGCACGCCTACACACACCTTTGATAGGTTGCGCTGACATTCTTTAGCCCGAACGGCATACTCGTGTAACAAAATGAGTCGAACAGGGTTATGAAAGATGCCGCGATTTGGTCGGATTCTTTCATAGTGATTTGGTAATACCCAGAGTACAGGTCTATGAAGGACATGGATTCGCATCCCGCGGTGGAGTCGACCACTTGGTCTATCATTGGAAGAGGAAACGGATCCTTTGGGCACGCCTTGTTCAGGGTGTAGTCGACACACATTCTCCATTGTCTGTTTTTCTTTCTAACTAGTACAGGGTTGGCCAACAACTCGGGGTGGTGGACCTCTTTTATGAACCCTGCAGCTAGCAGCTTGCCTATCTCCTCCCCCATGACCCTGCGCTTTTCCTCATCAAAACGGCGCAGGCACTGGGTGACCAGCCCTGTGGTCGGCCAGATGTTCAAGGAGTGCTTGGCAACTTCCCTAGGGATGCCCATCATGTCGGCCGATTTCCATGCAAAAGTATCTCGGTCGGCGCAAAGGAAGTTGATGAGCGTGCTTTCCTATGCACGAGAGAGCGCGGCGCCTATGCGCACCGTCTTGGCCCAGTGGCTGGGGTCGACCACTAACTCCTTGGCGTCGTCGGCAGACTTGAAGTATCCCGCCATTGGGCGATTCGCATTTGGAGCTGTCTTCACGATGCGCTCGCGGATATTGTTCAGATCCACTGCCGCAACTGCCTGCGCAGCCCAGTCGCAGTTGTTGGGGGCACAGTTGTACAACGCATGGAACCCGGCGCCTACGGTGATGACACCTTTCTTTCTCGGCATCTTCATCTTCAAGTACGTATAGTTCGGCACTGCCATGAACTTGGCATAGCATGGCCGGCCAAGACTGGCATGGTATGCGTTGTTGAAATCCATGACTTCAAATGTGAAGGTCTCACTTTGGAAGTTGTCCTCACTATCGAAGGTGACAGGCAGGTCGATCTGCCCCAAGGGGTACGCTTGAATGCCCGGAATGACTCCATGGAAGGGAGACCTGACCGACTTGAACCTTGATCGAGGGAGTCCCAAGGCATTGAAGGTATCGATGTAGAGCAAGTTCAAGCCGCTACCGCTGTCCATGAGAACGCGGGTGAGCGCTTGTTCTTGATGATGGGGTCGACCACAAGCGGGTATCACCATGACCGCGGGACATAGTCCGGGTGATCCTTCCGATCAAACATGATTGGGGTCTCTGACCGGCGGAGGTAGTGGGGCGTAGTTGCCCCCGTGTACAGTGCGAGTCTGTTGAAGATCATCAGGCAGCCATCGGATGCCGAGAACTCATCGGCATTGGGTTTCTCTGCCTCCTTAGGCACAACGCTCTCCAGTAGGACTTTAGGCTGTCATCGCACGAGGAATCACTTGATGACCTCGCAATCCTTGAACTTATGCCTCACGGGGTACCCGTGATGAGGACAGGGCTCATCCACGATCTTCTAAAATGGGTCGCCCGACTGTCTGGATGGTCGGTTGCCCTGGTCTCGCGGGGGGCGATGTGGCTGAGTCCGCTGCTACTAATAATCGGCAGCCGCGACCACCCCTTCTGTGCGATAGCGTGGCCGCTTGGCGCCGGTCATCGTGACGGCGCTTCTTCTTCCTGAGGTCAAGCAAAGGCCCGGGCTCCTCGCCGCAGTCACTCGAGCCACAGGGGTTCTTCCCTCGGTCGTTGAGGACACCACCTATAGCTTCATTGCCAGAGGCATGGTTGTCGACTATCTCCATCAACTTGTTGATGGATTTCAGCTTTGAACGGCTGTGCTTGTGGACCAGCGCTTTGTTGCTAGTCCCATGAATCATCGAGTGCACGATGTCAGCGTCGCTAATGTTGGGGAGCTCGTGATGGAGGTAGTCCCTAAGACTCTCATCCGAGCGTTGCTTGCAGCTCTTGAGATCCCAGGAATTGCCAAGGTGTTTGCACGTCCCTTGGAAGTTTCCCATGAACATTCTTTCTAGGTTGGCCCAGTCCTAGATGCACCCCTCGGGGAGGTACTCGAGCCAAGCCTAGGCTAACTCAGCAAGGTAGATTGGGAGGTATTGGATGATCAGCATGTCATTGTCAGCCCCTCCCATGCGGCAAGCAAGGTAGAAATCCAAGAGGTAAACTGACGGGTTTGTGGCACCGTCATATTTGGTGATGTTGTTTGGCGGGCGGAAATGCCTTGGGAATTCCGCATTCTTGATCGCTTATCCAAAGGCTCGCGGACCTCGCCCGTCGTGCCCTTGCCCACCGTCACGGCCGGGGCCGGCATTCCTCGCTTGCTCGGCCCGATGGATGGCCACGCAGCGTATGCAAGGATAGTGCGGGCATCGCACACGTCTCGCTGACATTGGTGTACCGGAGTACGAGAGGCCTGAGGTTGCACACCTAGTTTCGGGGCTCCATCCGCCCCAGCCCGTTCGTACGATGGCCCGCCGCGAGACATCGCCTGAGTGATGTCCTTCGACGCCAAGGTCGACAGGCAGTGTTCATCGCTGGAATACTGCGTGGCGGCGTGTTCGATGAGTCCCCAGAGCTTGTTGTACCGCAATCGGACATGGTACGCATCATCACCATGGCCTCCGCAATGTTTTGGATCGCCTTAGGAAAGAAGTGTGACCTACCGCTGGTCCCAATCCTCTCATCCCTGAACGCTCGGTGGTCATTCCTCGAGCTCTCGTACTGCTAGTGGAGCGCGTTGAGCCTCGTCACTTCATCGACGGCTCTCTTGGCTTCGAGCTCCATGCACCATTGATGTGCCTGCTCAGCGCGGAAGCGTTGGTACTCCGCTTCTTGTTTAGGGGTTTGTTGTTCCCCTGACGGTGGATGGGGCATTGAGCCGCACACGTTTCCTACGATGACATTACAGGTGCAGAGCGCGGGTTCACTCGCAGCGTCATTGTGTTCGGAGGAGTCACCGCTAACCTCTTCCCCCATTAGGTCATGGAACGAAGTAGGGAGGTGTCTAGTCCTGGCGATCCACCTCCTCGTCAGCGGGGTGTGGCCCTAGGTGCATCTGGATGTGGCACACAAGGACATCATCGTCCAGGTCCAGTATCGCCCGAGGCATGCTCCTAACGGGTGTCGCGGAGTCGCTGGACACATAGGCCGCTCGCCGAGAGCGCTGGAAGGTTGCAGCCGCGTTGCAGCCGCGTTGCAGCCGCGTTGGTGAGTCCAAACTGCACGTTACGAACCAGGGCGGGGCCCCGAACAGCGTCGCTTGTGGTGATGACCATTGTGCCTTCTAGCGGGGCATCGTAGACAAGCCAGAGCTCGCTTTCTGCCTTGGCGACGAAGTCCAAACTCCCAAAGGAGAGCTTGGTCCCTAGCGCGATGGAGTCGCCCCTAGTGATTGGAGCCATCACAGAACGAAATACAGCACGTGAAGCCCCTACCTGGCACTCCAACTGTCGTGGTTTTCCACCGTCGACAAGTTAATTTGTAGTCGGTACGGGGGATTTCCACGTGCTACCATCTCAATGGCCAAGCCTTCGAGGCTTGGAGATTGCGGTGAATGGATGACAAGGGGATTTAGAGTGGTTCGAGATGAATCCCTACGTCCACTATGTGTGCTGAGTTTGTATTGCAAATTCTTCATGTTACAAGAGGGAGTCCTAGCTCCTGTGCTTGTGATGATGTCCTTATTACAACATCTGTCTCCCCTTATATACCCACGGGAAGGAAGAAGGAGGAAAAGAAAAAAGAAAGGGGGGCTACATCTTCGGGCTGTCGACGTGTGGCCTTTCTTTGTATTTCCCGCTGCGTTCGACCTTTGGACCCGACCGATGGAGTGACCCCGACCTTAGATGGTGGGGCCAAGGGCCTCACTTTCGCTCATCCTCGACCTTGGATGGTCGGGGTCGTGCTATCGCCCGGCCATCTTCTTCCTATTAATGCGGAGATGACGGGATAAGACAGGACACCCCATCTCCCCGTAAAATGTAATGATGGTGGGCGCCCTTGCAGTGGCCCATCACATCATCAGACGGCGCACACCAGCGCACCGAGCGCCGGCATGGAGGGGTTGGCGCCTAATTAATGCTTCTGTCATGCACACTACTCTCCTTCCCTTTGACCGCCTCTGACATGGCGCCCCCCGACCGACCGAGTGGAGTCTCTAGACCTCATCGGTTGAGGGTCGACCCAGTGCCCGTTACCTTCCCGACTAAGCCTGGCCAGGCATAGGGCGATCAATAGGTATCTTTCCTCTTGAAGGCTAACGGGACAGGACGCGCCAGGCTGTCTTGTCCCTTGGCTCCAGCACAGCGGTAGTGGGTGCCGTGAGGCGCCCCACCATTCCGGTCAGACGGCACGCGCCAGCGTGTCAGGCGCCAGCTCAGTGGGGCCGGCCTCCATCGGTGCACCTAACACACACGCACGCCACCTATTGCCCACACGGCTTCATGTGGTGCGATCCCAGCATGCAACTCGCCATCTATACGCGGGGTCTCCTAGGGTGGCCCTTCCTTGGTTGAAGGGCATCTCGTGGTGACGTCGCACCCCTCTGGTCGGTTGAGGGGCCTTCTTTGCCCCGACCATCGAGCCACGACCTGCTCGTAGGTCGTGCGAAGAATGGTCGGACCTGAGGCTTGGGTGCTCGCTTATGTGGGCGTCGCCGCCCTGGGACTTGCCCGTTTATAGCGAACTCAGCCCTTCTCGTTAGTTGGGCTGTTGGGGGTACCCCTGGTATGGGTACACGTCAGAAAGTTAGAAAGAGTAAGGGCTCAAATGAATCTTTGGATGACAAATTTAGGGTGCACATGGTAGTTTTGTGGTGGTTGTGAGGCTGATAGTTGCAGCCACTCAGCTTTCCGGTGGGCTAATGCCATCATATCATAGAGGTTGATATGTTGGCTCCACAGGTACTTCAGACCCCTTGCAAAGACTTAAGCCATGAAGTATCAAATATGGAGCACTTCCCGTATAAACGGCTGCCTCGTCTATCTGGGCGGTCCTTGATTTCTCGAGATTTGTGCAATTTGCCATTGATGTTGCAGGTCCGAACGCTCCAAAAAGTGTAAACTTTTCACATGGCATCTGTACTTTTTTCTCCCATCCCTGTGCAGCAAACTAACAGCCTCCGAGCCACGGGATAAGCCAAGCGGCCGCTTGTACATGCGGTTTTTCCACTCCGCATGAGTATTCACCATGGTGCAATGATAGTGCACAAAGTGGATCAGGTGTATTTGAGCCAGCGATGGTGTATGAGTCAAGTTTAGACACTTAAAAATACATTTTGGGAGTTCAAAAGACTTGTATGGCACCGTGGGACATTGTTTTTTGAGTCCATTCTATACATGCCACTGAAAAAGATCGCAATCCCATATGCGCCACTAAAAAAGTTTTGTCCTATTTGTACCATTGGTCAACTTTTATCTGGACACCGGTGCCACTTCCATCATTTCCGTCAGTTGACTGTCAATGCAGCTCGACATGGCGCGTAAAAATGAAAAACAGAAGGGGGTTTCCTATAAAACTACCGGGGTTTTCTATAAAACTACCATCCCCTTTCTTCTTCCTCGAGCAAGGGACGACCATGTTTGGCCGGCTGCGTGCGACTGGCTGTGGCTGCTTGGGCAGCAGTTGCGCCCCTGCTCCCGCGCAGCCACGCCCTCCCGCGCGGCGCAGCTGCCCCCGCACCGCCATGCCCCTGCTCCGCGCGCCTCGCCGCTGCGCCCGCGCCGGCGAGCCGTCCCGCACCGTGCAGCCGCTCTGCGCCGGCGCGCCAGGGCCAGCCGGGGAGGCATGCCTCGGCCCCGCTGGCAGCCAGGCATCGCATGTGCAGCTGAGGCGGCGCAACTCGACACCTGCGGGCGGCCATGGCACGGAGGTTGGCGCGGACAGCTCCCGCGTAGCCGCGCCCTCCCGCGCCGCGCAGCTGCCCCCGCACTGCCGTACCCCTGCTCCGCACGCCCGTGCCTGGCGAGTCGTCCCACGCCGCGCAGCTGCGCCCGCATCGCCGCGCCCCTGCTCCGCGCGCCCGCGCCGGCGAGCCGTCCCGCGCCGTGCAGCCGCTCTGCGCCCGCGGGCCCGGGGAGGCGTGGCTCGGCCCTGCTGGCAGCCGGGCGTCGCACGTGCAGGCGCGGCTCGAAGCCGCGGGCGGCCATGGCGCGGAGGTTGGCTCGGCCGGGCGTGGGCGACCATGGCGCTGCGCCGGGCGAGGAGGCCGGCATGGCGAGGGCGAGCAGGGTGACGAGGCCGGCGCGACTGAGCTTTCCCATACTCCAGTTAACGTCCGTTAACAGTCAGCTGACGGAAATGACGGGAGTGGCACCGGTGTCCAGATAAAAGTTGACCAATGGTACAGATAAGACAAAACTATTTAAGTGGCGCATATGGGATTGCGATATTTTTTCACTGTTTTTTACTCTGAATGAAAAATGGGTAGTTATACTCCATTTTTTTGGAGTATATGGCTGCATGCTACACGATCACAGGGCGATGTCACTTCCATGGATCGATGGATCAATCGATGTCATCTGACCTGGAACGGACGGACGGATGGGCCCAATAGCTAGCTACGGCGGGGAAAGAAGAGTAGGAAAGATAGATGAGAAGACACTAGATAGCTTCTTAGATTTAGGAGTGGGTCACTAGCGCACGCAGCTGCTTCTGTGTACCACTACCATCACACACGTACCGTATGTATGTCTTTCTGTCTGTGTCAAATGATGGCACTGCATGCCATTGCGGCATTGCTGGGATACATCGATGATGTAACTGAGCGTGTCAGTGGCGGTATAGTGTCGTTGATTTGGACGGTGCGGCGATCGTGCACGCATGCAATGTAGATTGATCGCTCGCTCTCTGCCGCTAGAACATCACCACCGGCTAGCTCTATATTAGTACAGTGATAGATCACACTGGCGGCTCGATCCATTATATATAAGCATGTATACCTGTGCTGCCCCAGCCCTGACCTCCTTGACAGTCGTCAATTCGCCATCTCCATGGCTCGTCCCTTGCCAATTTGTCTACTAGCTGCTCGATCTGGGTATAACTCTTTCGCCTCCGATCCTAGATAGAATTTCTAGCCCACAGTGCGTGACAGATCGTTTCCTCGCTGTCGATCTACATTGTCTAGCTCTGAGGATCGATCCACCACCCATAACGTAGCAGCAGTATCATGTGTGACTTCTTTTGGTTGTCGCCGGCCGATCAAGGCGACCTCTCGGACGTCGTCCGAGCAAGCCTGCAGCAGGCGCCGGCGCCGGCGCCTCACCATCGGCTGCCGGCCTGCAGCCATGGCTCCTTGTTGGTGGGCTGCCATCATATGCCGGAGGAAGAGGAGTTGCTGCCGCCGCCGCCAGGCCGTGTGAACTGCCACGATGACTACCAGCATGACGAAGCGCGCTCGCAGCAGCTGGTGCATGGCAATGGCGGCGTGGCCGGGATGATCTTGGTTGGCAGCAACCACAGTGGCTGCGCTTGCGATCATCGTGCCTCCTTGTATCCACAGCACTATCCGGATTCAGAGGGGCTACTGATGATTCCTCAGCTCGTCTCCGGGCCGCAGCCACGGCCGTGCGCTTCCAGCAACTTCCCCGAGAGGGAGGACGACGCTCCCGTGCTGGACGAGCACGGCCTGGACGCCATGGCGACTGCCCCCGCAATCGAAGCGAAGGTCGGTATCATCAGATTATTATCAGTTTGTTTGTTTACCTTAGCTTGCGTGTCATTATGATCGACATAAAGGACGATTGCAATTGGTGTCGTATCGTATATAGGAAGAGCCAGACGAAGAAGGTGGTGTGCATCCCCGCGCCGGTGGCGGCAGCCGCCGGGGGTGGGCGGGCGGCCGAGCACCAGCGGCGAGGTGGTGCCCTCGGACCTGTGGGCGTGGAGGAAGTACGGGCAGAAGCCCATCAAGGGGTCCCCGTACCCGAGGGGGTACTACCGCTGCAGCAGCTCCAAGGGCTGCTCCGCCCGGAAGCAGGTGGAGCGCAGCCGCACCGACCCTTCCATGCTCGTCATCACCTACACCTCCGACCACAACCACCCCTGGCCTACGCAGCGCAACGCGCTCGCCGGATCCACCAGGCCGGCCGCGGCCTCGTCGGCGGCCAAGAGCCATCAGCATCAACAACAACGTCACTACTCCACCGCGCCCACGCCTGCCGCTCCTGATCCAACACTGCCTCACCGCCACGCCGACAACGTCGTCGTCGTCGCCGACAGTACTGCTACTACCACGCCGGGCTCCACTGTCACCGCCGGTATCCATCACCAACAGCTGCTCAAGCAGGAGACGGTCGACATGGATAACCCCAAGCCGGCGCAGGGCGCTGCTGCTGATCACGACCTGGACATGTTTGTGGATATGGATGGCGCCATCGACGTCCTGTGCACCTCCAGCGTCCACCCAAAGCAGCAGCAGCATGCCACTGCTCATCCCTTGGAGAAGCTGCCGGAGGAAGAAGACAAGCAGCTGCTGCTGCTGGATCGGGATCCCTTCAGCTTCTTAGACTGGGTGGGGGCTTCATTTGGAGTTGGAGATCAGACAGCAGCAAATAATGGTGGTTATTACAGTTAGATACCTTGCTGCCTAGTTCACCGTCAGTATTTCTGATCTAGTATATAGAACTGATCTACATACATCTAGCTATAGACGGGCCGCCCAATTTCATATGAAAATTAAGCGCGCCCTACAGATATTTGCAGTTTTATTAGACTACATGCATGGTTACTGCGTATTTCACTCTAGAACCGTTATTTTCTGTTCTGTTGATTTACTTTTAACTCCAAGGATCAGTGGCAGTTACCAAGGGAAAAAAATGGGACGGCCTTGTCAGACATAGCACTACTAACTTTTACTGGAGCATTGTAGATGATTGTTAAACATGCACATGCACGCGGCTACTGGAGCTCAAGAGAAACGCTCTCAAATTGATTTCTCAAGGATGTCTAAATATGTTAATTCGCTAATTCAAAAACTTGTATCATTGATCATAGCTATATATATGATGAAAACATATGTCGTCGAATATTGTTTCATTTCTAAATCTCGACCAGTCACTTCCAACTCCCCAGTCTGCCTTGCTAATGATTGATGCCAGAGATAAGTCCAACGGCACTGTGCCACTGTTGAACCCCAAAAATAAAGTAAAAAGGAAAAAAAGAAAGGAAAAAAGGAGCAGGATGAAAGGAGAACCTGAGGACAGAATGCTGGGATAAAAAGCCCAAACGACAACAAGAATCTTCTCGCCACAATTCAAATATGCAGTCGCTGTTGATCATAGTTGGTGATGAGACTGGACGGTACAAAAAAAAACTTTCTTTCTAGTCCATCTCTTAATAATCTTCCGCCTCAAAAAGGATTGCAGTAACATAATTGCAAAACTAGTACTGCAAGTCCGCAACACAATCGCAGCAACAATCTAGCTGGCTGGCAAAGTTCAATTAATGCAATCTGTCTTCTAAATTTCCAGATCAAAACTCCAACCAGAAACTACAGCCACTGGATGTGGCACAGTGGCTTATTTACCAGAAGCAGTTTCCACGTGATTGATGAATTTCTCTTGGATTGTGTCATTGTGTGCATAAAAGAGTGCTGCACAACTTTATATCAGCCACATTTGAAGAAAACAATTGGCTTCTCATAAGTGCCCGAACATATGACAACACAAAATCTGGATACAATGCTTCAAATGACAAAGCCAATTATTTAGTCCGAGGAGAATCCAGTGTTTACAATGGAGAAGCAGAGGTTGGCAGTCAATATCAGTTAACAAGTTCGCAATGCCAAACTCTGCTATGTCGTCTGTCTTCATTTACTACCCACTGAAGTTGAGCTTCTTTATAACTTTTGCATAAGCTAAATGCACCAATGCAGGCTTCCGAAGTCTTCGTTTGGCTTCCTTGGACTGCAACGCCATAATTTGTAAATAATTCACATTCAAGCATTTTGTAATGTAAAAATGTATCAGTGGCAAAAGGCGATTACTGAGCAATGACAACTATCCACATAACATGAGTGTGTGTCCTAGACGAATGCATCAAGATGTTATGAATGCATTATGGTGGTTTTCAATTGTATAGAAGAATCCCAATAGACTGCAAAGAAGAATGCCTTATGAAGTATTCTGAAGCAGAGTCTCTTCGACTTTTCTCAAAATGAATTGTCAATTGCTAATATCAAGTCACTTTGAATAAAAAAATCTACTGATGCAACTTTTATACATTAAATAAGGATATGTTTGAGTAATTGTTGATCTAAATGTTGACTTTTGCCAAGTTAAAATATGCCTAACATTGATGGACAGAAAACCTAGAGAAGTTACAGGACTACAACAGAAAATGCAGCCTAACTAGCTTCAATGTACCTTTTTAACAATTTGACAAGTTACTTTTTCAAGTTGCAGGTAAAGGGAAAGACGATTTACTGGAATGTTCAACTTATTTGCGCTGGACACCATACCACATAATAGGAGAAAATACCAGATATATATCCATGATTCCATCATACGTGTCTCATTTCCATTTATGTTGTACCAAATACATATTCGAAAACATGCATTGTTTAAGTACATACCATAGTAAATGAAAACCTTTCTTTCCATATCAAAATTATCAAGTTACTCTACACACTCTATATGGAATATCTATACCACCCACTCAAATGCTTTACACCTCTACTTGATTACTTCAACGAACTGAACCGACAATATAATTTAGTTTCATGGGGGCACAATCTAAGGATAGCTGATTGCAGTGTTCAGTTTGGTGTAGTTCACAGTACACGGCAAACCATATCAGCCGATACAGCACTCTAAGTAGTGTTGCTATGATTGATAAAGAAAAACAAGGCCGCTAAATTAGTCTAAATGTACCTTAAGGTGTGCATTGTGGCGCTTGCCGGCCCTCCACCTGCGGATCTGTCCGTCGTTCATGGTTCTAAATCTAAACTTCATGGACCTAGCAATAAAAGCATAAAATGAGCCGTCTGCAGTGCTCGCCGAGAAGGGGAGAAGGGCAAGAAAAAAAAAGAATGGGCGATTACGAGGGGGGCTTGATCTTGTATTTCTTGACTTTGGATTTGGTGGGCGTGAGCGGCGCGCGCGACCTCTCCTTCTTGGCATAGTGACGCACCTGCTGATGATGCGCGGACTGCGAGACACCGTCCACGAAAGCAATCAGCATCAAGGCTATAGACATTCAAAGTAATTGAGATGAGGCGAGACGAGACGAAAGCTCACCGGAGGGGGGAAGGAGGAAGTGATGGCGGGGTGGAAGAACGCCCGGACAGAGTGGTGCCGACTACAGGACGAGGAGAAAGGGACGACCAAAGAGGGCGATTTGGGGATCAGGGGTGGCAGCAGCGGGCGGGCATGGGAGGTGACGGCCGAGGTGGAGGACGACAGGACGCGGCGGCCGAGGCCGCCGGCGGCGCACCACCACCGCCGCATCGATCTGCACCTCTCCGGGCTCCGGCTCTCTGTGTCTGTGTTCTGTGTTTGTGCTTGGCGGGCCTAGGGTTCGTCCATTTCTGTGTCTTGATCCATTATTTTCCTTTGGAGCCCATGGAACTTTGAGGGCCTAGTGGATTGGAATGATCGGGACAGAATTTGGGCATATTGTCTCGAGGGCTACTTCGCGTCGCACATGCGACCCAAAAGGACCGGCCGCTTAAGCATTTTCACTAGTGACTGTTTTTTTTTATCTTGTTGGGCCGAATTCAGATATAGGCAAATCTTTGCCTCAATCTCCAACTCCAAATCCCTAACCTAAACCGGCGGAGCCAAGTGGGAGGTACGGAGTGTGAGGGGGAGAAGACGGTAGCCTAAGACTGCTGTCACTAGTCATTGCATCAGTGTAACGGCTAACGGTCACAATTGCAGGCAAGAACCAATCAGCACGTAGGAGACCCAAATATTTAATTTTTGCACATCGTTTTCCACCAGCTGGTGACAAACACCTAACTCGATGGGTGCTGGTGGATCTGTAACTAGCCGGACCGAGGGAGGAGGAAGAAGTCAAGGGTAGCGTCAGGATGGAATAAACGAGAGAGAGGGAGAGGGAGATGGAGACAGTGAACAGGAAAAGGGAGGATCTACCGGTGAATAGAACTACGGTTAATTGGCACTCTCTTCGTATTTAAATATTTATCGTGGTTGATTTTTTTTTCGAAAACCCCAATCATGCGTTCTATTCAAAAATTTGTGTAAGTATACAAGCAAACAAATCATGCTTAATGTGGCTGAACCGTCCAACTTAACCTAGTTTAAACACAAAACACGAGTTTGCGCCTAAACTGGATTAAGCACCTGTAGTCCGTCAGGTTCTAAAAAGACCCTGGCTACGCCAGACAGGATCGATATACACCAAGTGACCCATAAAGAGTCTTGGATTCTTCCAATACAAAAGGTTTTAACAATAGAGTTTAATAAAACAAAACTAGATAAGAACAAAGATTTTTATGAATTATATAACAAAATTGTAAAACTTACAACAGAAGGTGAGAACCAAATGATGGAACTCTGCTATATTATGTGAAATCAACATCAAGTCTCCTGGTGTTGTTTCATTTTAAACGAATCTAAGAATAGTAAAGGGAGCTTGAGCATTTGGTTCATTTATTTCTTCAACTTTAAGAGGTATAAGCAAGCCGTCAGAAGAACGAACTCCTTGCTTCAATACTTTCTTGCAGAAGAGGGATAAGCTAGAGACCTCATGCCTGAAAAAGAGTTAAAACCAAAACCCTGAGTACAAATTACTCAGCAAGACTTATCCAACCACTGGGTATAAACCCGACTTTCTAACCAATGGCTAAAGTTGGTTCTCACACTGCAGCAGGCCTACAATTGAATCCTTAGCTTTTAGGGTATCAACTTCTTTTAGTTTTTCCTATTTATACTAGGTTATACTTATTCTAAAGGCAAACAAAGTAAGCACTTTGCAAGATCATTTCTTATCAAAAACATCACTCTTCTTAACTACGATGTTGATCGTCTTTCAGCTCTTACACCTGGTAAGCCCAGCGATTCGAATACGATTTTATACTTCCTGGGAATAATACTCAAACACCAGTCATATGTATGTACGACGACCCCACATATGACAACCCAACATCCTCGTTGCCACCTAGTCTGAACTGTCATCACCGAACCTGGGTATACTCCGACACCCGCATGTCTCCCACCATCCAGTTGGTCTCACCACAGTTCAACCCTAGGTACAAAGGATGAGAGGCTTATCGAAGCCCGTGACGAGGACGACAAGTGAAAGAAGCGCGTTCGAAAACCGAAACAGGGCTCAACATCGGACGACCTTATATGACATAGACAAGATCAGAATCTCAACCATGTTTATTCATTAGATCTTTCATATTCACCATTTCTCAAAAGCATAACTGATCCCGTCCAATGTCTCCAATTAATATCTCAGAAAAGCTTTCTTGAATTCCTCTCAAAGTAAAATTAAACGTGACCATCATTAAGCTTGGCTAAGCATCTAATTTAATACGTATAGGATTTATTATGCTCGAATCAGGAATTCAGCATGCACTAGGGTTACAATCAATTCCTAACTCTAATGCACATTCATAACTCATCAATTAAGACTCAAAATAAAAGGGGTAAATGCATCGGGGATTGCCTTGATTACACCAAGGGTTGAGGCACGGAAAGTTAGTATTTGTATTAGCAATGCTCCTCTTGGTACCGTTGTCGTTGTGGCAGAACCGTGCAAATTAACCTGGTCTTAGTACTTTAGTTACACTAAAGCACCAGTCCAAAGTTAATTCTGATAGTCTGTCAGGTTCTTTAAAGGTTCCTGACAACGCTATTACTTCCAGGACTCAAATATGCACCGGTTAACTCACAATGAGTCATTGAATTACTTCAACACAGACAATTGTACAAAATAAACTTTAGTTATTACAAACCAATTTTGATGGAGTAAAGATACAAATGGGAGTAATTCCCATAAATTGCATAGAACAGAGTTTAAAACTTACAGCGGAATTGAGTACCATCAAATGGAACTCGTCTAGTCATGACAAAATCCTATGTGAAACCAACATCGAGCCCACCGATGTTGCTTCACATCAAACAGCTTCAGGGATGTGAAATGGAACTTCATATCACGATTTTTTATTTCTTCAACTTTACTTTAAAGGTGGTTAAAACCACCACGAGAACATCGTCTTTAGATGATTTTTTCAAGCAAGAGGGATAAGCTCGAGAGTTTATATCTGAAAGAAAAACGTAAACAACAAACCCTGAGTACTAGGTACTCCACAAGACTTACCCGACCACTGGGGTCTAACCCGACTCTAACTTATAGCCGAGGTAGGTTGGTCAACACACACTGCTACAGTCTATCCATAGATCCTTAGATTTAAATGTAACCTTTTCTTTTCATTTCACTTGCCCTAGGAACCTAAGTTCCCCTATGCTATTAGCAATCAAGGCAAACACTCTGCGAAAACATTCATTTACTAGATCATTCCATTTCTTAACTACGATGTTGGTCGCGATCAGGCAGCTTACAACCGGCAAGCCACAGACGATTCAAATCGATTTTTCCTCCTCTCGAGAGGGATACTCAGACACCCGTCATATGCGTGTACACAGACCCCGCATACGACAACCTAACATCCAATGCCACCTAGCCGATGTGGCAGAACCGCCTAGATTAATCCGGATTTAGTGCTTAATCACCAGATCCGGACTAACCTCGGTAGTCCTTCAGGATGTAGTTATCCTGACATGGCCTTCCCATCCGGATCGAGCTTGATTTTGGAGCGACTCTCGAAGGAGTCCGCAGGTTACAACATACACATCACATTTATTACATAACTTAAAATATTACACATAAGTTTTGATACTTATTACATTTCCGGCTGATAAGTTCCTCAGCCATTAAACAAAAGTAGCATTGTTCTCATGTTCCTTCAACTTACGCACACATCTAACTTCTTCAGTTGTAGCCAAGCTTACATTAGAAGAAAGGAGGATTGAGATAAGGGTCCCATTCAAACCAAGTGTATTCTGCACCTGAAAAAGCATAGGCAAGAAGCCTGAGTACTAATTACTCAGCAAGACTTACCCGACCACTGGGTCGAAACCCACTTCCTAACTCAAGGCCGGGATGGTTAGGTCGACTCACACTGCGGCAGGCCTAATAGTAATTCCTTAGCTTTAGAATTTAGTTCACCCTTTTAGTTATTACCTGATCATACTAAGTTATCCCATTCTACTAACCCACCAGGATTCATCAAGACAAACATGTTGTCAAACATTTATTATTAACAAGATCAATTCTCTTACTACGATGTTGGTCGCGATCAGGCAGCTTACAACCGGCAAGCCACAGACGATTCGAATCGGTTTTCCACCTCTCGAGAGGGATACCCAAACACTCGTCATATGTGTGTACACCGACCCCACATACGACAACCCAACATCCAGTGCCACCTAGCCGGAACCATCCTCACCGAACCCGGGTGTCAGTCCTTTGACACCCGCCCAACCTCCTCCTTCCAGTTGGTCTCGTCTAGTTCCGCGCTTAGGTACAACAGGACGAAAGGCTTACCGGAGCCCGTTAAGGACGGTAAGTGAATGAGGCGCGTTCGGCCCAACCAGGCCACACATCGGACGGCCTTATGCGACACAGGCAGGATCAGGGTCCATAGCAATTAATCATAACATGTAATATATGAAAGCGAAACTGATCCCGCCGCATGCCTGTCAACTTATTATCCATCTTCTTATTCTCGACCAAAATTTGCTGTAAAAGATTCCTTTCCTATGCCTTTGCCACCTAAGCCATCTACTGAGCATAGGATTATATGCTGAGTAATGAATCATCATGCTCTAGGGTTTCAATCAACTCCTAATTCTAATGCACAAGCATAACTCTGATTTAAATTAAGAATTTAAGAAAACTGGGTAATGCACCGGGGCTTGCCTTGAGTCACAGGATTGGCCTCTGTTGGTGACTCGGAGTCTCCTCCTGCAGGTGTGAAGGATGCTTCAGTCGCACCGGCTTCCGGATTTTCCGTTGCAGTGGAAGACTCTTCAACTGGGAGCGGTGGGACCGGCGTGCCTAAGTTGATGACATGCAGGAGTTTTAAAATATGAGGATGAGCAACCTGTTGAAAAAGTAAAATGTACCATTTTCTAAAGAAAAAGGGCGGTTGGGGTTAAATATGGATATTTTTCGAATGCAAAAGATTGTCCTAAGCTTTAAATGAATTACCAGGTATTTTTAATATTTTTGAATAATTTTTAAAGCTTAAATGAATTTTCTAGGAATTTTTGAATAATTAAAATGGATTTTTGAATTAGTTTTCTATTTTTAAACCACTTTATGAATTTTTATGCATTTATAAATAAAGGCTAAAATTTTAAAAATGTATAAACTTTAATGTACTTTCTTTCTGGAAATACCACATTATTTATATGAATTAATAAATAATTTTTCTAATTAAATTAAACATATTACATTAAAGTAAAAAAAATAAACAAATTAAATTAAAGGAAAAAGAAAAACAGAAATACTGTTGAAAATTCGGCCCAGCCCACAAAAAGAAGAAAGCAAAAGTTCTAATTTCCCCCTCCAAAAATCGCCTGAGTTCCCCTTTCGGCCTGGCCCGGCCCAAAGTGGGCCGGCGGCCTGCCTGCGCTAAGGCGCGGCCCGGCCGAAGCCTTTCGGCTCGGCCCGGCCGCTGCGCGGCCCGGCAGGCAGGCCTGCCAGGCGAGCGGCCCAGCTGGGCTGGCGGCCCAGCCGGCCGGCCTCGCCCGGCTCGCCCGGCCGCCCGGCGCGCGGCGCGGCTGCGAGAGCGCACTGCGCGTCGCCGCGCCGGCAGCGCCGGCGCTCATCCGACGCGGCGGAGGCCGGGAGGCCTCACCGGCGGTGGCCTCGGGCGCGACGCGAGCTCCTCTCTCCTTCCCTCCCCTTTTTCCCTTCTTCCCCCTTTTCTCTGCACGGTGGGGACGCGCCGGCGAGGTAGCCTCGCAGCGGCGGTGGTGCCCGCGGCGACCTATTTTCTACGGCGCGGGGTGCGCGCTGTCGCGGCGCACCTGATGCCCGTGCCGGCGGGGACCCTAGGGGCTCCCGCGCGCGGGGACCGCGGCGGCGACGCCGCGGTGGCCGCGGCGCCATGCGGGCTCCGAGCTCTGACGAGCTCGGGCCGGCGCCCGGCGTGGCGCAGAGGGAAGGAGTGGGGTGGGGTGTGCTTACCGGCGCGGTGGCGCGGCGGTGACGGCGGCGACGACGCGGGGCTGGGGGAACGGCGCGGCGCGGAGCGGGGAGTGCCGGCCTCGGCGCGCGCCGCGGGGAAGAAGACCCCGCCCCCGCGGTCCGACCTGTCAGCGCCGCCTGACAGGGGGCGCGGGTGGCGGGTGGGCTGGTCGCCACGCGGGCCGCCGCCCCCAGCTGGGCCTCGCCCAGCGGGCGCGTGGCCGCGGGCTGGCCAGCTGGCCCGCGGGGCTTCGCCCCCTTTTTCTTTTTTTTTATTTTTACTTTTACCCTTTTCATTTTTAACCCTAGATTTTGACATATTTTGACAGGGGTCCAAAAACAAAAGTGGAAGGGCTTAATTTTAACTACCCTTTCACATTTTTGCCCTTGGAAAACTCCAAATTTTTTAAAAAGGCCTCAAATTTAAATTTGAATCAAATTTTTGAGAAAATCAGTGTAAATTGCAAATGCACTTTAAGTGTTTAGAAAATTACGGAGTATTACAGCCGGAACCATCCTTACCGAACCCGGGTGTCAGTCCTTCGACACCCGCCCAACCTCCTCCTTTCAGTTGGTCTCGTCTAGTTCCACGCTTAGGTACAAGAGGACGAGAGATTTACCGGAGCCCGTTAAGGACGGCAAGTGAATGAGGCGCGTTCGGCCCAACCAGGCCACACATCGGACGGCCTTATGCGACACAGGCAGGATCAGGGTCCATAGCAATAATCACAACATGCAATATACGAAAGCGAAACTAATCCCGCCGCATGCCTGTCAAATTATTAACATCCTTCTCATTCTTAACCAATTAACTTTAGTAAAAGAATTCCGTTCTAGACCTGTGCCACCTAAGCCATCTATTGCTTATAGGATCTTCATGCAGGACATTGGGTAATCATGCTCTAGGGTTTCAACCAACTCCTGACTCTAATGCACAAGCATAACCCATTCTTATTTAAAGGATTTAAAGAAAATAGGTAATGCACCGGAGCTTGCCTGGATTACTTAAAGAACTGCAGTAGTCAGAAATAATTAGTAACTTCAGGCTTCAGGTAATTACTCCTTCAAAGAACACCATGACTTCATGATAATGTACTCTACAGCTTCTTCTTGCATGCTATCTTGTTTCATAACTAGTGTACCTAGGTATGTATGAAATGAGTAATGCATTAATGCAAGAATGCAAAAATAACATGCAAGGTAAACGTGAAAGGGTGCAGGAATAAATGGAGAGGTATAAGACCAATATTTACTAGAGATGGAATGACATGTACAATGCACACAATTACGAGGGTGATCGATCTGTTGAGATAGAGGAAACAAGGAGTAAAAGAAAAGTAAACGTGCTCTTTGTTCATAAAGAAAGATTGTTCTCACAACATAGGGATACATGCTTAAGCACATGGCATAACAAGTTCACTCACAATACAACATGTACCAGCAAGCTCAGGTCTAAACATTATACTGCCTAGACAGAGATAAGACAAGGCAATTAACACCCAACAACGATAAGAGAAACGAGTTACAGATGAACTCACATTTAGTTGAGCTGCTCTAAACAATGAGTACTGTACATGAAATTCAAGGGTGATGACAAGAGATAAACTAGGTTCTGCATGGGCTTTAAAAAAAATAGTTCTATCTACATGAAAGAAATAGGGTAACAATTATGCGTATGATAAGTAGAAAACAGATTCTAGTCTAACTAGGATGATATGTTACAAGTGAGATAACATATGCTCTCTTAAATATTTAGTCAAGAAAGCAGTAGTGCAAAAAGGTAAGATTGAGCGTAGTTGAACTCAAAATTTCAGCAACAAGACCTGCATACTATTAACATAAATGTATTTCTGAACCATAGCATGAATCATGGACAGCCAAGCACCAAGGGGTTCATCATTCTAATTGACCCCCAACTAGAGAATGAACACACAGGTACACGCATAAACTTGAATAGAATTAACCAGGCAAAAGTGAAAGGAGGGGACACCTTCAGTTTGCCAACGCATTAGAAACATGATGCCCTAAAACTAATATGGTATTTGGATCTCAAAATTCTAGAACTCCAGATAAACTAACCATGCAGTTATTAAATTATGCACAAGGAACAATTTGGACAATCATAGAGTTAATAAGTACTGAATTCTGGAACTGATAACCATCACAAACAATCAAGGATCTAAGAAATCCTATGCTACACAGCATATACTAATAGCACAATTAATATTTTTCAATCGCAGCGCAAGACATATAATTGCGAACTATGGAAAAACTATTTATCTCTACAAGAATTAGAACAAACAGCTAACGATGTAAACAACATAAATGAATTAACCGATTAACTTTTGCAGGTTAGCTTTTGGTCATTCAATTAAGCAACAGAACGAAAGGGCAGAATTAACCTTCTGCTATCAAAACAGAGAGCGACCAAAGGAAGAGAAGATGCAGGGTCAGCCTGAGTGGAGAGGTTCGGCTTCTTGCTGCCCAACTGCTGCTGAAGGAATCAAAGGAGGGGAGCAGCTTGCTGCTGCTACTGCATGCAGGGAGGAGAGGCAGGGAGATGCTGCTGCTGCTGCCCATATGGAGGGGGGGCGAGGTGCAGGAAGGGGAAGCGCCATGGGCAGCCGGCATGGAAAGGATGAGCAGGAGGGGGCCGGCATGGAGAGGAGCAGGGGGAGCTTGGCCTGCTGCTGCTAGGCGCCGGCTCAGGGAAGGGGTGACGCAGGAGGAGGGCGCCGGGAGGAGGGAGGAGCAGGGGGAGGCGCAGGGAGGAAGGCCATGGCAGCCTGGTGGAGCTCGGCCATGGGGAAAGGGAAGGCCAGAGATGGACAGGGAAGGGGGCGGCGCCATGGAGGGCGAGGCTTGCGGGAGAGGTCGACCGAGGGGAGGGCGGTGCCGGTTCTTCGAGAAAAGGAGGCAGGGGGCGGTAGGAGAGGGTTCTGGGCTGTGGCCCACTCGCCAGGGAGAGAAGAGGGAGGGGCTGGTGGGGCCCAAATGTCATAGGAAGGAGGAAAAATAATTCCCTTTCGAATTTTCGACCAGAAAATCCCTCATGTAAATTGAAGATTAGAGAATGAAAACGAATGAATTTGGAGAAAGTTTATATATGAAAGTTGCTTAGAATTTTATGCTCTACAACTTTCGTATGCAAAGTTTTTCTTAAAACTGCCCAGAAATTAGCAGAATTTAGAGACAAAGTTCTAGACTCATTAGGAGCAGTTGGAAGAAAAAGAATTTCAGGACTTCGGTTTCCTTTTCCAAGTACTTGCATTCATGGCTCGACGAACGAAACAACACCCATTCATTCAATCGACATTCATACATGAAAATTTTTTTTACCATGATGCTCATGAGGTGCAAAACCTGATACCCGGGGTATCACAGCCGTATTGCAGAGGTTGGCTCTTAGATTCCTCGTTGAACTCTTTCCATTGGTGATCTACTCGACTTATCGTATCTAAATGTATGATATGAATGATGCATAAGTATGAGGACGATCAACCTGTATTTAAAAGAACTATAGAAGTTCTTAAAAAGAAAGGGTGAGGCACTGAAATCAAAGTTCAAGCCTTCTCTTAAGTTTTAATAATTCTTCTAAGGTCGAAATAATTTTCTAGAATTTTAAAATAATTTTCTAAGATTTTAAAATAATTCTTAGTATTTTTAAAAGCTTAAAAGAAATTATTAAAATTAAATAAGTATTTTAAAGTAATAAAATAATTTTATAAGGTTTTAGAATAAATCCTAAAATTTTAAAAGCCAAAATGAATTATAGGAATTAAAAAGGTATTTTTAAAATCATAAGTAAACATTTAGTTATTTTTATTAAATATTTAAAAATAAAACTTGAAGGATTTTAAAATAAATTATCAAAAATACAAATTCTTTTTAGGAAATAAAATCAGAATTGAAATAATTTGAAATAGAAAATAATTTTAGAAAATTAGAAATTTAAAAAGAAGCCCAAGGCCTAAAATAGTTTTTTAGACAAAAGTTCTATTTAGCTCCTTGAATTACCTTTTTAATCAAATTCTCCTCCCTCTCTCTTTTCAGCTCGGCCCAATTGGAAATTAGGCCGAACCATTTTCTCCCTCTTTCTCAATTCGGCCCAGACGACCAATCGACCTATTCTCTCTTTTTTCGGACCCAAACAACCAATTTGGCCTGCTTTCCCTTCTTCTTTTCCCCGGCCCATTTGGCCTCGTCCCAGGGCGCAACCCACGCCAGGCACGGGGCGGGGCATGGCACACACGCGCGTGCTCGTGCACGCCGGTGCTAGCGGCTAACTGCGCGGTGGCGCTGGCGACCAGAGCCCACGGTGGAGTGCTCTCGGCTCACGCCGACGACGACCAACAGTGCGATGACGCGGCTCTCCTCTTCCCCCTTTCTCTTCCATTCTTCTTCTCTTTATTCGCGACAGACAAGGCGAACGCGCCGTGCACGCATCATGCGCATGGCGGCGCGCAGCTCATCCGGCGGTTGTAGGCTGTGTTGGAGCTAGAGAGTACCCGCGCGACATGCGCGTGGGACCTCCGCACTGAGTGCTCGCAGCGAGGAGCCTTGATAGGGTTTGTGTGCGTGTGGGAAGCGAAGACAGATGACGGTCATAGCTGTCGATGCCATGGATGGTATAAGCTTGATTGAACTCAGTCGGCTTTCAATCCAGAACAAAGATTAGAGGATGAGGATGAAGGAGGTGGGGAACATGGGTTCCTTACCCTAAGCGGCGAGCAGAAGTGACGGTGGCGGAGATCGACGACGAGGCGGATGACGGAAAGGTGGTGGATGGCGAGGTGCTTGAGTACGGGAAGAGTAGCGAAGATGGAAGGCGGTTTGGGTCAAGAATAATGAGGAGATGCTCGGTGGGGTTTATAAAGGCCAAGGAAGGCGGTGGGCGACGACGAGGATGAGAGAGATGGCGGCGGCGGCAGTGAGCTCCTGCAGGCGCGAGGTTGAAGACGATGGGCGCAGGGGATTCCCGTGGGCTGAGCCGCCACTAAGGGAACGCGTGGCGCAGCCCAACAGAGAATAAGGGGGCGAGCCACTGCGGTTTGGGCCGCCGGTTTCCTCCCCAGGTTTCTTTCCCTTTTTTTTAACTATTTTACTTTTTTGCAATTTAACCCTTTTGAAAGCAAAATTGTAGAAAAGTTCAAATACAAAAGTAAAAGGGTAAAATCTATACTATCACTTTGCACATTTTGCTTTTGAATAAAAATGTATTTTTAAAGGATTTGAATTCAAATTTGAATTTAAACAATTAAATCTTAAACTTAAAATTAAAAATGCATATGATGAATGCTTAACTACACTTAAAAATTTTGGGCTATCACACTTAAACTCTCTACAATGATAAAACAAACCACAACAAACTAAATAATCAATTATAGATTTGTTTAATAAGACGAGTGATTGGATTTTAAGAAAAAGTCAACCATGACTTGCATAGCATTTAAATATGGATGGAATACCGCATAGTCATTAATTTATTATTTTAGCCTACTAAATTTGTCGCGGGGTGTTTCTCGTTATTTGTGAAAACCTTGGATTCATCACTCTTCTAACATATTGTGTAGAATAACGTAGATGTATTTAAATGAGCCTCTTAGTAATAAGATGATAAATCTATACCTAGCAATAAAGAGGAGGGTTTTTTCTGCCAAAAGATTTCGTCCACCTTCTTTAATCAAACAAATTTAGTCTGAATTAAAATAGAATTCTTATTTATTCGGGGCGAATTGCAGCAACACACATCACACAAAACAGACGTCCAAACCACATACGGACTCCGTTTTCAATATTCTATATATCGATAGAAAGCTAAAAATAAAACATTTCTAATCCAACTGAAATCATCTCAATTTCTTTGGAAGTCGGTGGAAATCTACACAATAAATCATGACGCAAAAAACGGACGCTCAGATCGCTTACGGACTCCATTTTCGATATTCTGTGTATCGATGGAAATCTAAAAAGACAAACTTTCTAATCCAATTTAAATCATCACAAAATTCTTTCAAAGTCAGTGTAAATCTACATAATAAGATAATGTCAATAATCTATTGTGGTACTGTGATAGATGACACACAAAAATGGGTATCCAAATTCCCATTAGACGTCAATAATCTATTGTGGTACTGTGATAGACGACACACGGAAACGGAGTATCCAAATTCTCATTAAACAACACATTGAGACTTATATCCGTTGCAACACATGGGCATTTTTCTAGTATATTCATAAAGATCTTGTCTAAATATTTATTAATAATATATGGTTCTGATATATGAATAGAGAATTACGGAGAACATTATTTAAAGAGTGAATTGCACGCCGGGTTCTTAAACTTTTTCCGCTATACCATCTGGATCCATAAACTTTTAAAGTACACATTTGGGTCTATGAATTTTTTCCGCGTACCATCTAAGTCCATAAACTTTCAAATGTCACAATTAGATCCATAAATTTTTTCCGCTATACCATCTGGGTTCAACAGAGATCAGCCAAGCAAACTTTACCTATGTGGACACGCCTGCGCGTGCCACTGTAGCTACTGGGGTCACGTGAGTCGCTCGTCGTGCAGCCACGAGCCTTCGTCGCAGGCCATGTACGCTCGCGCTTCGTGTCTGCGCTCGTCTCCGGTCACAACGGTTCATGTCCGCGCTCGTCTTCGGTCACCACTGCGTTTGCATCCTTGTTTGTCTCTGGGCGCCGCTGCGCGCACTGCGTTTCTACGTTCGGCGCCGCCCGCACTCGGTGCACGGGTCGACGACAATAGTAAGACGGTGTGGAGGCCGCCACACAGCTCTGCCGCCACTGGCACGCTCTCCCCACGCGGCGCTCTGTGAGCGACTCACGTGACGCCGACAGATACGATGGCACGCGCGGACGTGTTCACGTAGCCAAAGTTTGCCCGACTAGCCTCTGTTATATCCAGATGGTATAACAGAAAAAATTCATGAATGTAATTTTATATACCCAGATGGTATAGCGAAAAAAATTTATAGACCTAATTGTACACTTTAAAAATACATAGATCTATATGGTATGGCGGAAAAAGTTTAAGAATTTGACGTGCAATTCACTCCACTTTAAAAATAAGACGAGGATGTAATAAGTTCTCAGACGAAGCAATGAAATTTCTTTAGTCGAGACTGGGACAAGGCGAGGGACCATTGACGAATAGCTGTCCCACGTTGTTCACGTCCTTTAAAAAAAGCAAAATAACTGTCCAACGAGTCCGCGTGAGGATATTTTTTATTGAGAAACTGAGAAGACAGATCCACTAGTGGCGTCATCGAGATCGAGATCGAGATCGAGATCGAAATGAAGGATGGAGAACTGGGGATGGAATCCGAATGCCGTCGATCCTTCCGTTACTCTGAAAGTTGGGCTTCTTTATTTTTCTTTTTTTTTAAAAAAAAAGACAAGCTGGTTTGGTGGGCTCTCTCGTACGTATCTCCCCACGGTCGCTGTTTCGCCACCGCAGCAACCGCAAGTCCAGAAAGCCGCGTCAGCAGTGACGGGCTAGGGACTAGGGAAGCTGCACAGTTGACGGCGCGAGGACGACATGGTCATGGAGAGGCCCGCCGGCTGGGGGTGCGATGTCAGCCTCAGCTTCACGGTTCTGTTCCTCTCCTCCTCTCCCAGTTCGATCCCACATGGCGTTGGGGGCAAACTAATTAGTTGGGGGTTGGGGAAAATAAACGTGCTGCTTCTGGTCTTCTTCTCGCGTTGGACGAGGGAGGAGGAGGAGGAGATAAGCTGAGGCGCCGCCGGCTGCCGCGATGGATGCGGAGACCGGGGACGCGCTGTCTCCACTGCTGCAGCATCACTCTCCGAACCAGACGCAGGTAACGGACGGACTCCTTCATCCCCTCCGCCTCCGCCTCCGCCTTCCTTCTGCTTCATATATATCCCAGTCCCATCCATCGTTGCTACTCCTCCATGGACGCCGCGCCACTGCTGCTTAATTTGCTTCTTCACTAGAGTACATGCCCCTGAATTTGTAGTCTCCGAGTGAACTGAATCATATAACCAATCCACTTGCTGTTTGTTACTAAAAAAGGAGGGGAGGGGGATATGCTCCACTTGCTACTCATTCTTGCACCGATCGATCTTGGCTTCATTTTTTTCCTCGCTTCAGTCCCACAAGATGGATAGTAATCAAAATCCTGTATCCCTGCAGGTTTCCCCAGCGAATCAGCACTATAACAAGCCCTTCAGCTGGAAGGCTCCTGCCATTGTTTTGGGTACGGCCTCTCATCTCAGCACAGGCATACGTTAATCAGTGGACTCACATGCCTGTCAAGTCCTTGCATTTTGTGCAGTTCCACTGTCTTGTTTTTCCTACCAACCCCCGCTTGTCTAACGGCTCGCGCTTCTTCTCCACCCCCACAGCCTTCGAATTCTTGGAGAGCATTGCTTACTCTGGTATAGCACTCAACCTGGTCGTCTACCTTGGAACGGTCCTCCATGGAACCACCGCCTCCAACGCAGCCAACGTCGATGCCTGGAACGGTACCACGTTTCTCATGCCGGTCCTCGGAGCCTTTCTTGCCGACACATACTGGGGAAAGTACAAGACCGTGGCCATCTCTATAGTATTCTACGTTGTTGTAAGTGCAGGCGCGCCATCTTCATTTACTACTAATCCTTTCCCAGTGTGTGCTACTTCTTATGTTTGTAACAGCTCGGTATGTTTTACAAATTGTACGCAAACAGGGCATGCTCGTAATTACCGCGTCTGCTGTCATACCATCCCTGCAGCCTGCCTCATGCGAAGGAGGTTCTTGCCCTCCTGCAACAGGGCTTCAGTATTTTGTGCTCTTTGCTGCATTGTACCTCATTTCCATTGGTACAGGAGGTGTCAAGTCAGCTCTACTCCCCTTCGGAGCGGATCAGTACAATGATTCTAACCTTGAGGAGAGTAAAAACAAGCAATTATTCTTCAGCTGGTTCTTCATGTCTATCAACCTAGGAGTGTTCATCTCCGGCACTGTTCTTGTCTGGATACAGCAAAATGTCGCTTGGTCTCTCGGATTTGGCATCTCCTCGTTATGCATTGTTATCGCCACAGCCGCCTTTTTTGTTGGAACACCATTCTACAGGGTTCAACTTCCGACTGGGAGCCCCCTGAAGAGTATTGTAATGGTGTTTGTTGCCTCTTTCAAGAAGAGAAGAGTGGTGGTTCCTGCTGATAGCACGCTGTTGTTTGAAGGGGATGACGCTGAATCAAGCAACACAGTGTCAAACAAATTAGCTCACACTGATGAATTCAGGTATGTTTCCCGCTTTGCCATTAACATGTAGTTGGACTTCAACGTTACTCCTATACTGGAAATAGCTTTGAAATCCTGTGAAAAGCAAGTGCTATATGTTTTTGAAAAAAATGTCGTATAGCTTGGTCTGTTGGGAAAAAGAATACCCATGGAAGATGCAACTCAGTTTTGTTTTCTTTAAATCAACTCTTGAATGTACCTTTAATTTATAATTTAAGCATAAGAAGCCTTTTCTGGACCTCGAAAGTTAGCTTCACTGTATGGAAATAGCTTCAAAATCTTTTTAAGGAAGGTATCTTATGAAGCTGTCAAAATGTTATATAGCGTAGCCAGTTGGGGAAAAAAATAGGCACACAACTCAAATAAAAACTTCAAATAGAATTGAGCCCCTCTTTGCCTATCTGATTGAGTCACATTCTCTCTCCTAACTGTGATGGGCATTTCATTGTCATGTTCTGTTAGATAGGAGGGTCTATTTCTTTCTCATTCTAAAAATACACATTTGTGGACCGTTTTGCGTTAATTTTCCTCTTTAATATTTTGTTTTAGCACAATGTTGTGGACTCTGTTTCGTAAAAGGAAGTCCTTTCTGTAATCTTTTGTCTGGAATTCTGCTGAGCATGTTTTTGATGGAAAGGCAAGCAGAGTGCCTTTTCGCGATATAAATATAATAGAAAATAATTTACATGGTGCCCCCCTGATTGCAAGAACAAGAAGTTATAGAACTAAAAACCTATATAATTTACATTCTGCTGAGCATATCTGAACCTCTCATTTCAGGTGCCTAGATAAGGCTGCTGTCATTTTAGAGGAGCAAGAGATAAAGGGTAGCCGTCGTCCATGGATGCTATGCACAGTGAGTCAGGTGGAGGAAGTGAAGATTCTGATCCGGATGCTGCCAATATGGTTCACCTGTGTCTTCTACTCGGCCGCATTGTGCCAGACAGCCACAACGTTCATCCAGCAGGGGAACGTGATGAACACCAAGATCGGGTCCTTCTCGGTGCCCGCGGCCTCCCTGAACTCGGCGGAGGTGATCTTCATGCTGGTGTGGGTCGTGTTCCAGGACAGCATCGTGATCCCGATCGCCAGGAGGTACACGGGGAACCCTGCGGGCCTGACGCTGCTGCAGCGGATGGGCGTGGGGCGGTTCCTGGCGGTCCCGGCGCTGGGCGCGGCGGCGCTGGTGGAGACGTGGAGGCTGCGCAGCGTGAAGGCCGGCGGGAACCTGAGCATCGGGTGGCAGCTCCCGCAGTTCGTGATCCTGGCCTGCTCCGACGTGTTCTGCGGCATTGCGCAGCTGGAGTTCTTCTACTCGGAGGCGCCCGCGTCGATGCGCAGCCTGTGCTCGGCCTTCTCGTTCCTGGCCATGTCGCTGGCGTACTACGTGAACACGCTGGTGGTCTCGGTCGTGGCGGCCGTGACCAGGGCCGGGGGCGGCCAGGGCTGGCTGCCGGCCGACCTGAACGATGGCCACCTCGACTACTACTTCTGGCTGTGGACGGGGATCAGCGCGGTGAACTATGTCGTGTACACGGCATTCGCCAGGCGTTACACGGTGAAGAAGGTGGTCCGTGAGTAGTAGACGGTACGAGTATATATATCTGGCGTCGTGTTTCCTGCTGTGCTATCATAAACTACTCGGGGACCACCCGGACCTTTTGAGATCGATGTGTATGTGAATCTAAATTCGTTTCGCACTGTACATTTCATTCTAATACGGAGTACAAGGTAATCTCTCCCTCCCTATCTCCATGCAAAGATGACTTGTGTCGCAATCTTTGTAAGACTGGCTTCAACAACAGCCCGTAAAATGTTTCTCCACCCTATATTGGTGTGCAATGGGGGAGGACAAAATGTTGGAGCGAGGAGGCAGGCTGGCGGTGGTGCTAAGGGCGGCTCCAATGGTTGTCAAAGTCAGCATGTGGATGAGAGAGGGGAGACAAGATGTTCTCGCAAGTCTGTCGTCCCTAGGCTCGCACGTCTCCTATACAAGCTGTGCATGTGCTCCCACGTACTTCTATAAGGTGGCTCTTACCGGTGTCCATTAGGAGTGTCCAAAGCACCGTTTTGCACTATGCGCGTACTGTAAACAGAGAAAAGTTTGAATTATAGGCGGTTGGATAAGCGTCACGACGAGAATAGCCTAAAGCATAGCAAAGTGTCATTGATTACTCTTTTTTCATTTAGATTAGTTCCATGTCAGCTTGTGATTTTACTTCTCCATTGTGGACACCCTAAGGCGGGCAGAGGTGCGGAGAAAGACCGGATGGGTGATTGGAGAGGGGATTAGTAAATTAAATAAATGTAAAATTATAAAAAATTGAACTAATAATCTATCTGCACTACAAAAGATCGGGTTTTAATGCCATTTACCATCCAACGAAAAACATTTGTATCGTGTTCACGTTGGCCCCACTGCAAGGTTGAAAATGATTGAAAAAAAAGTTAAAAATGATAGAAGAAAAATGTTTCCGTCTTCAACATTTTATTTTTTTACATCGTCATGTACCTATGTTCGCTGGGTTTTTTCCTTGTCTTGGATTTTAATGGAAAATGTGGGAGTTTGGTCCCAGCAGCCCACCACGGGGTAGGTCCTGCAGTGGTTTTGAGATCGGTTGGAGTGGCAAGAAGATCGTGAATGGTGTACAGCACACAGGAACACAACGACTTAGACAGGTTCGGGCCGCTAAACCGCGTAATACCCTACGTCCTGTTTGGGGTGAGCTGTATTTCTGGATGCTTGAGCAACAGATGAGATGATCTATGTCGTGCCCCCTCAGCTCCCCTTATATAGGCCGGGGAGCTATGTTACAAAACACGTCCCTGAGAAGCCGCCGGCAACCGACTCGTGAGATTACATACTAGATTTTCAGGGACAGATCCTAACAAACATTATCTACAGAGATCCGAGTGGTTTACTTGCAGACTACGCCAGCCGGTTCCTTGAAACAGGGGTCGAAACCTCTCAGTCCACCTGTCAGGACAGTCTGACCAGTCGTCATAGGGTACCCGAGGGTGTATGACTCCTACGAGCCCCTGAGCTTTACGACAATCTCGCAGAGATCGTCTTGAAGGTTACCTTGGAGTCTGCCCAGCCATGTGTACCATGGAGGCCATAGCAAGATGGACTCCATATGGAGTAGCCCTCAAGTTTCTAGTTGACTTGAGTAGCAATCAACTCGAAACTTTAAACATCATTTTCTTGACTGAGATCCGTAACCAGACATGCTTTAGCTGAGCGCTGAAATGCTCCCGCCACACCACTGCCGAGTGGTGCACCTTTTCTGCCTTCAATTATTGCTTCACACTGGGCCCTAAGCACGTACTGTGTTCCCATGATCCCAGGCCAGTCATTGGATTCTTATGTCCGGCCCCTGCTTTCGTACTGCTCTGACGACCTTCTTTTGTCGGGTCTTCGGACAGTCACATCCATATTCGCGCTAAAGGCATCGACAGGCGACACTGTCGCAAATACTTTGCCAGCCGATTCTCCTCCCTGGCCTTCTTTAAATAGACGACCCCGGTGCCTCCAGCTCTTCACCAGGTAGGATGAATATCTCCATGAGCTCCACCGCAGCCAAGGCCTTTCTCTGGATAGCCATAGCCTTCCATGAGCTCAAGACTCTCTCTGGTTGTGAGATTCTTCTAAATCCCCGCCACCATTAGGGTTTACCTGACTCTTGATCTGGTTATGAGAGGCTTCTAAGGAGGTCTCTCGTATCCCCCGGCGCCGGTGCCTCAGTGCGTCTTGGAGGCAACTGATCATAGATCTGGCTGTCTTAGTGCCAGAACGCGGTGCTATCCCCCCACCGGTTGGGGGGTTCCTTGCCGCCAGGCCACCGTGCTCAAACCCATGCGGGTCGAGGAGACGGACACTCCCTTCGCTCTGGGGTTCGAGACGGCTGTTCTTATCTGCATCTCCTGAGGTCATCTGGGCTCTCCCCGCAGATATGTCGATGATCTCGGGCTACAACGTAGGTAATGGCCTGCACGCACACCGCCCCGTCCAAAGTGTGCAAACGTAGGCCGGAGGATGAGTCCCCACCTGCCGATTTTAGGGGTTGCACCCAGAGCCTTCTTCGTTGTTTCTTCTTGTATGAATCATTTGATGTACCTTGAGCTGCCTTCGATCCATGAATAAAGTTGAGGTTGCTTTGCCTTAATATGTTTCCTCCGACCGGTTGTCGTTAGTACAACGTTCTCGGTGCCTCCGCTGACCGACTCAAGGGCTACGAAGGCCGAACTCATATGTTAAAATGACAAGCAACCATCGATGTGAGGCTTGGAACCATTCCTTCCGGATATTGCCGCAAAAAATTTATGAGAAAACTTCTCCGTAACGGCGCTTGCCCAACGAAGGAAGGAAGGAAGTCACATGATGCCCGCCTACCTGCCTCCGTGCCAGCATCTGCAGGCATGGATCTTCCTCCTTTGATTTAATCCGTATCGAGAAGCCATCGCTGCTGCTAATAAACAAGAGCAAGTCAGCCACCAGTGGACATGTGAGACAACGTGAGGTTCGGCGGCCCTGTGCCCATGGCCAGCCAATTTTCGCATGACTGAACCAATGGTAGTACTTTGCTGACCGCCGGTCGACCACTGCAGGAGTATTATGACTTTGCGAGCTGTTGATGAGAGTTGGCATATGATCTGCAGCAGTCTTAAACTAGTGCTCCTGTTCTGTCAGATACTCGGATATTCAGAAGAGCATGCACAGGCCTGCTGTGAGAGGGGCATGAGCTTCAACCGCCGTTGGTTGTGCTGTACCTAGCTTCTTAATTAATCAGCTGCCCTGCTTGCGAACGCAAAAGGATGAAGCGCATCTATCGATCGACAGATGGGTTGTCACTTGCTCTTCTTTTTTTTTGCTCCCTCGCTTTCGGTTGATGAGTTGTTTCGTTGCCGGCGTTGAGTCACTTGTAAGGGAGCCCAGCCCAGGGGAGAGAGGAGGGAGAAGAGCGGTAGGGGTGACGTCGACGCGTTGTACTGCTCCGACTACTCTCGCAGTCGCAGTCGCAGACATCGCACGCAGGCACCCATCGCCCGCCGCGTTTGCCGGCTTGTCTGGCTCTGTCTATAATTTCCCTTGGCTGCCTTGCAGCGGGGCTCGCCCACCAACTACTATTCCAGCAGAGCAGAGCAGTCCATGGGCGGCGGCGGGTGGAGCCGTGCGCGCGCGGCCGAGAGAGGAGTCGGGCCCCTGCTTCCGGGGACGCCGCAGGTACTCACTCCACTCGCCCGTGCCATCCTCTCCTCCTCCGCCGCCGCTCGTCTCTTCTGCCCCTCGCAATTCGCGATTGAGATTCGATGGGCGTCCGCTTGGCCATTTCCCCGTCCAGTGCAGTTCTTTGCATGCATGCATGCATGCATCCGCCGTCGGTACCGGACCAGATGCCTGGCTGGAGCTGCATCATTACCAGCTCGATCCATCCATATCTGCCGGGCCTTGCTGGGCGGTGGTTGGTTGGCAGATGAGAGAGAGAGAGAGAGAGAGAGCGAGTGAATGGTACAGCCGCTGACAGCGGAGTCTTCCCCTTCCTCTTCTTCTCCGGTCATCAGTTACGAAGGAAGGAGTAGTATATCAGTATCAGTAGCTGTAAGTAATTCTGTACTAGCATCTTCACCGGTCAGCATCCGTTTCTGCCGCCTGGGTTTTCTCCTCCCCCCTTGCGTAGTTTTCTTTCTGCGCATGCGCCGTCGCGGGATCACAGTCACACAAGGAAATGCGAATCGGAGGCGATCGGGATCGGGACGGCCGCGCGCTTCCTCCGCGTCCCTATCCTACCCGATGTTTATAAAATAAATGAAGGCGAAGACTTGAGGAGCTCAGCATCCATGATCCGCGCGCGTCTACCACCGTTCCACCGCATCCGTCTCCTCCTCCTCCTCCTCGGCTTCCCCCAGTCAAGCTCAAGCAGAAGCGTTTATATGGCTTCTGCTCTCTGCTAGGAGTCCACTCGACAGGGCAGCTGCCTGAGACGAATCGTTCCTGTCCCCTGCAGAGCGGCGGCGGCATGTCTCCCCCTCCGGGCGCCTCCAATGGCCACCACCACCGTGTCTCGTCCATGGAGTCCGGCGGGGCGGCGAGGAAGCGGTTCACGTGGAAGGGCCCCGTAATCGTCCTAGGTGAGCAACCGATCCTTGGATTTCTCTGATTCGAGTTGTTGCTGTTGCTGATTCGATCCGATTTCCGCCGCAATGTCCGTCTAGCCTTCGAGCTGCTGGAGAGCATCGCCTTCTCCGGCGTGGCGCTCAACCTGGTGGTGTACCTGGCCACGGTGCTGCACGGGACCACCGCCTTCAACGCCGCCCACGTCGACACCTGGAACGGCACCACCTTCATCGTCCCCGTCATCGGCGCCTTCCTCGCCGACAGCTACTGGGGCAAGTACAGGACCATCCTCGTCTCCATCGCCTTCTACCTCGTCGTGAGTCACCACTCTGCATCCATCTGCCTGCCTGGCTCTGGCTGGATGCAATAATCGCCATTGATTAGCATGAATTATGACGGGCGAATGGCAGGGCCTGGCGCTCCTCACCGTGTCCGCCGCGCTCCCGTCGCTGCGGCCCGCGACGGCGTGCCCCATGGGGGCGACCTGCGCGCCGGCCACCAAGACCCAGTTCTCCGTCTTCTTCGCGGCGCTCTACCTCACCTCCATCGGCACGGGCGGGGTCAAGTCCGCGCTGCTCCCCTTCGGCGCCGAGCAGTACGACGACGACGCCGACCGCCCCGAGCGGAAGCAGGCCTTCTTCAGCTGGTTCTTCGCCGCCATCAACCTGGGCATCTTCATCGCCGGCACGCTCGTGTCCTGGCTGCAGCAGAACGTCGCGTGGGCGCTCGGCTTCGGCGTCGGCGCCGCATGCCTGCTCGCCGCCGCGCTCGCCTTCGTGGCGGGCACGCCGTGGTACAGGGTGCAGATGCCCGCGGGGAGCCCGCTCAGGGACATCGTCAGGGTGCTCGTCGCCGCCTTCAGGAAGCGCCGCGTGAGGCTGGGCGGCGCCGCCGCGGTGCGGCTGCACGAAAGCGAGAGCAAGGGCGACGGCGCCGGCGCCGGACAGCAGCGCCTGGCGCGCACCAAGGGGCTTCGGTGCCTGGACAAGGCCGCCGCCGTGAAAGAGGAGGAGGAGGACGACGGCAGGGACGGCGTCGCCGCCGAGACCGAGGGCAGCGCGTGGTCCCTGTGCACGGTGAGCGAGGTGGAGGCCGTGAAGGTCCTGGTGCGGATGCTGCCCATCTGGGCGACGTGCGTGCTGTACGCGGCGTCGCTGGGGCAGATGACCACCACCTTCATCCAGCAGGGGATGGCCATGGACACGCGCCTGGGCGGGCGCTTCAAGGTGCCCGTGGCGTCGCTGGTGTCCGCGGAGGTGGTGCTCATGCTGCTCTGGGTGGTGCTGCACGACGCCGCCGTCATCCCGCTGGCCCGCCGCCTGACGGGCCGCCCCGGCGGGCTCACGCAGCTGCAGCGCATGGGCGTGGGCCGGTTCCTCGTGGTGCTGGCGCTGGGGACGGCCGCGCTCGTCGAGCGCCGCCGCCTCCGCGCCGTCCAAGGCGGGAGCGGGCCGATGAGCATCCTGTGGCAGGTGCCGCAGTTCCTGCTCGTCGCCGGCTCCGACGTCTTCTGCGGCATCGCGCAGCTGGAGTTCTTCTACGGGGAGGCGCCCGCGGCAATGCGCAGCATCTGCTCCGCCTTCTCCTTCCTGGCGCTCTCGCTGGGGTTCTACGTCAACTCGCTCGTGGTCACGCTGGTGGCGGCCGTGACGGGGCGGCCCGGCTGGCTGGCGCCGGACCTCAACGCCGGACACCTCGACTACTACTTCTGGCTGTGGACCGTCATCAGCGTCGCCAACCTGCTGCTCTACGTGGTGCTCGCCGCTCGGTACACGCCCAAGCAGGTCGCCGTGGAGCCGATGCCGCCTCACCATCGGTCTCCTTCCAGTTCCAGCAGTGGCGGCGGCGGCAGCGACGAGTGATTCATGGGGCAGTGGGCGCATCACATCGATCGAGACAGCTCGACTCCAGTGAGTCTCGATCCGCTTACTATACAGACAACGAGACAGGGAGTCAGATGGAATCGATAGACGGCGAGTGAAATGTTCAAGTAGGATACCATACATACACACTACAGTAAACCAGTATCCCTATATACTGTAGTTAACAGTTTTACCAGATCGATCTGTTCTTAGTGACGAGTTGTGACTGTGTTAGTGTAATCATTAGTAGTGTACCATCATCGGCATCTCTGGCCGGGCACAGTTAGTGGTTAATTTGAGGTTTTTGCACATGTAACTTGTAGGTAAAGGGCTCAACGGACGGATTGTGACCCATTGTGGAGTAACATAATTAACACTGCTGTCGTGTCATACTACATGAGCAGGCCAGCTTCGCTGATTGTGATCTTGACCAATAGCATAGCAGCATTGCGGACAGAGACACGGAGAGTGATTCAAGCATGAGAAGCGGCAGCGCCCATGTGCTCGGTCCCAAGGCTGATGATGATTATCTACCCATGTTTGTCAGCCTACAATTGCAATTCGCAACCAGCATTTTTCGTCTATATACGACTGTACCATTAATTAGGTTAGTTAATGACATATTGACGTGTGAGGGTCTGGTCCCACATGTCTAACGCGAGCAGCTGGAGTAAATGACAAGTGCACATCCACGGTGATGAAAGGGACGAAACTATTCCATTTACAGTTGCAACGCACAGCCAATTAGATCACATATAATAAGATGCTATATGCGGACTGCAAGGAATGACACATTATATTTGTGGCTACACGTGACATGGCAACATTATATAGTTCATAATGGGTACTATTATTACTATGCAATTTCTAGGTCATCAATCATGCAAAGCCAACCAACCGTAACACAAAAAAAAAGCGGGATCAGGTTGGTGACGATGATCTACCAATGTTTTCTCGCCTGCAATTATGATTATGAACAAATCTATTTTTGCCTTAACTTTTTTATTTGTCCAATTTCAAATGTGAACTCTAAACTATCTAAATTTAGCACAACAGCTATCAATACCATTGAAATTAGATCATCGAGATATGTATTGGTGATTTTCATGGTGCTTTTGAAATTTAATAAAAAAAATACTCAAACGACTCAAAACAATTAGAAAAGACCATGGAGATGTATCAATTCATAAAGAATCCCATAAAATTAGCTGGCGATAGTGAAACAAGTTTTAGAAGGTGTGAATAAAAGATATAGTAAATCTAAAAAAATAAAAAAGAGATCTTCGGTGCATAACAATGTTTGAGCTATAACTCAAACTCTAGATCCCGGCATTCACCAAAGAGAACGATATAGATTCTCATCATAGATGACATGATCAACATGGATATATTTTAAATTTTTCTAAAGCTCTCTCAATGTTGTTGCGTGATGGGTGGGCCAGGTAAGAGATAACACACCACAGTAGAGCGCCACTTGACTCTTTGATGCAATGTGGATGCTTTGGACATTGATTGGAGTAGTTAAATAAATTAGGGATCAGATTTACAATTACATATAGTCTGGAGAATTGGGTAAGAATCATGTGCTAGTTTAGGATCCGCTGTATAATTATAGGCTATAGAACCATATATTATTTCGACACTGGAGCGCCATATTAGATAATGGGCTATGATATGATTTATCCAGGTACTAAAAGAGTTCAGGACCTACATCTATAACTTTATACTTTTGGGACGAATGAAGGTGGTACTCCCTCCATTCTAAATTATAGATTGTTTGATTTTTTTACACTAAATCTGATCACTCGTCTTATTGAAAAATGTAAAAAAGAATTGAAAATTTCCAAGTCTTACTTAAAATATCTGATACAATAAACTAAATCAAAGTGAAAATAAATAATGATAATGCATTTTTAAAATATAAAATGAGTTACATATAATTTAGAATGGAGGAGCAATAGTTAAGGGAGCACCCATCCAGTTTAATAAAAAAGAACTGAATACCGCCAGGTTAGTCAGTAACATGAAAAACACATATGGACATATGGTATGGATAAATTATCCATTAATCGTTGCAATTGAAAAACCAATTGTTATATGGAGTATTATGCAATTTCAATCTCTTCAGCCATCAATCGTAAGTACAAGCACAGCGGCACAGCGAACCAACCAAACATAACAAAAAAAAGTTAGCAAAGTGGTTGAAGTTAGGCCGGCGGCCGGCACGTAAGCTCAATGGGGCATCGCATCGCATCCAGTGGACCACACCACTCTGGCCGGGAGATGCCACAGCCAGCGCCAGTCTCCCTCTCCTCCTGTCTTCAGCGGCCACACCACCACACCCTACCCCTCGTCTTCTCGCCGGCCGATCCTTCCTCAAAACCTAGCCCGCCGTCCTCCCTGACCTTCTAGAAGGTTCCATCCGAGGTGCCGCCCTTCCCGGCTCCGCCTGCGCCTCCTGTATCATCATCGCCTCCCTCCCCGCCGCGGCCTTCCAGATCCGACTGGATCCAGGGGCAAGGTCAGCAGATGGGGCAGGCCTTCCGAAAGCTCTTCGATGCCTTCTTCGGCAACAAGGAGATGCGGGTACGCTTACATCTCCTCTTTCCCCTCGCTCCCTTCACTTCCCGACAGGATACTAGAATGAATCGGGCTACTTAATGAACCGATCCGTTCACTAGGGCGGTGGCGGTCATGTCGTAGTCTTATCTCCGTGCATCGTATTGATTTCGGCTAGTGCTGAATTGGTAGTGAATCACGCGTCCGGCCATCAATCTGCCAGCTCTGTTTTGGCTACCGATCACTAACCATAAAAGGCAGGGAATGATGAGTCACGATGCTGGGCAACCATAGCGTCCTGCTAATCTTACCTATCTGTGACGGTTATAGATTTGTTTCTCGCATTGAATTAGTAGTGGATCCCTTGTACCGGCAACAATCTGTGTCCTGCTGCCAATCATTACCATCCAGTGAGAATGAAATGATTAGCGACGAGCCATGGTGTGATGTGATGTGATCTTTCATACACCAGATCAAATCTTACCAGGGTCAATGAGGTCTTGATGAATTATTACTTTGCTTGTTATCTGAGCTGGATGTTTTCCTGGCTCCAATTCAAGCGTTGGGCATGCACTGTTTCAATCCTCGACCATGTCTCGTGTCTTCTTAACTCTGATTCGTGATCCTTACGTGTTTGCTCTCAACTTTTGTATCCTCTGATATTTATACCAGTGCCCTTTTGTAACTGAATTTGCATCCTTTTTTCAGGTGGTGATGCTTGGGTTGGATGCAGCTGGCAAAACCACCATACTCTATAAGCTGCACATTGGCGAAGTTCTCTCCACCGTTCCTACCATAGGTACAATTGTTCCGCATGTGTGCTTGTGCATTTCATTCCTTTTGGTTTCTACCGATGCTGATTAAAATTTTCTCTAACTCTGCACCTGCCGTGATAGTTCATTCTTCTGTTCTGTTTAGTGACTGCATGCCCTTTATCACACTGCAGGTTTCAATGTTGAGAAGGTCCAGTACAAGAACGTAGTGTTCACTGTGTGGGATGTTGGTGGCCAGGAGAAGCTGAGGCCCTTGTGGAGGCACTACTTCAACAACACTGATGCTCTGGTCATTTACTCTCATTTCTGCTTCCCAAGTGCAGCAGCATAAATTCTATTCAAAGTAGAAATTCGACATGGAAGTGTTTGTGCTGTACTGTTTCTTCCACTTAGTTGTGCACATTTGGATTTTAGTAGTTGTAGCTCAGAATGTAACTACAGCAGACGAGTACCACTCCCAAGCATAGGTTAACATACCTTTTTGTGGATGCTTGAGCCCATGCTGCAAAACACAGAGAGGAGTTTGAAATATGGGCAGTGGGGGATGGGCATGCTGCTGGGGATGGCCTTATTTGGGAATCTTTTATTTCTCTTGATTGCTTACTGTATTACTTAGTGCAGAGAGAAACCAAAAAACGTAAAATTGCTATAGGAAACCAGCTCAGTCTTCATACTGTTGATACCCTAGCTCAAGATCTTCATGCATTATGGTATAGCTGCCTTGGTTTATGTAGGAGTAGTTTCCATTTCTTTGTAGTAAACACCGTTTTCTTGAAATGTAAGGATCTCTCCATAATTTGCTGAACTTACAGATTTACGTGGTTGATTCACTGGATCGAGATAGAATCGGGAGAGCCAGGGCAGAGTTTCAGGTTTCTATCTCCTTTCTCTATTGGGTACCTATGTGCAGTGACATTCTTTGTGATATCCATTCTAACTTGTTTTGAAACCTTGTAAATCTTTCAGGCTATAATCAATGACCCTTTTATGCTTAACAGTGTGATATTGGTGTTTGCTAACAAGCAAGACATGGTATGTTCAACTATGTTTTCTCTGGATCGTTTATTTTATACTGTGGTTCATTTTCAGTAGATGAATTTTGATTTCTGTACATGTTTTCAAGTCCTGGCTTACGGTTGTCTGTTTGAGTCTGGTTTCTGTACATATATAATGTTAATTTAAGCTTATTTTCCATTCATATATATGCACTTGCAAGTGATATTTCTTCCAAAGTCCGCACTCTGCAGCCATGCTGATTCTTGTATGGAAATAGACAAATAGCTGCTCCTTTTTTTTTTTCATTTACTGTAAGCATTTTGAACAGAAGATGTCAATATGTTTTCTTGTTTTGCATAAGCATTGTTGTGAAAAATCTCATTTATTTGTACTTTGTGTTAGATTAATAGTCTGTCTCTTTTTCACCGTGCTGTTGCTTACTGTGGCAATGCGCATGTTAATGCAGAGGGGAGCAATGACTCCGATGGAAGTGTGTGAGGGTCTTGGGCTGTATGACCTGACAAACCGCATCTGGCACATCCAGGGCACATGTGCTCTGAAAGGCGATGGCCTGTATGAAGGGCTGGACTGGCTAGCGACCACTCTGGATGAAATGCGAGCGTCTGGGCGGATACCCTCAGCGTCATCATCGGCATCCTGAACTGCATGTAACAGGAGGAACAGACGATTTTGATCCTCGTGATACGCCCATTGAAGGATCATCTTGCGATTCAGGCTGTGCACACCTGGCACTCTTTGTTTTCTAATTTTTCGTGTTTCCCCAATTGCTGTTGGCTATACCTGCTATAAACTGGGTGGTGCATCTGGCAAGGCTAGGTAGACGGAGCTGCAGTCGCTGATCTGGTGGTGATGATGCACGACTGCTAAGGGAGGCTAGTGTTATCGTACTCGTCGGCTTAGTTAAAAACGCATCATCATCCATGGCGCGTGTGGGAGTGATTGTAAATACTGCCACTGATGACATTGATAACCCTCCGTGGTTTCGTGATCTAAAACTGAAAAAATGGAATCCGTACGTGCTTGTCTGTGTGCGCTGCCCTGCCCCCAGCTGAGCGGTGGTATACTGGCATCTGATACGACTATGCACCATTTGAGATGCAATAGTCTGATGAAACGCCAGTCATTTGATTGCCGAGTGGCAGAAGTTGAGACTGGTGGGTGTATCTCAAACTGAGTCTGCGTATCTGTCATGGTTTGGAGGCATTTGCATGTTGGCTACACCACAAAATAGGCTTCGATGATTTATGTAATCTACATGACATCCATTTGTTTACAGTGTCAATTTGATTTGTCGATTTTTTCGCCGTGTCGCGTCTGAGGTGTCGACAGCCTCTCCCCAGTCCCCCACTCGGCACTCACGAAACAAGAAGGGCAGAGGATAAGGCGGCCTTGCCCAAATTCAGAGAGGGTGAGAGAGAGACAGGAGGCGTAGGCAGAGTATAGCTAATAAAACCCAAAGCCCAAGCCGGAGAGGAAAAGGATAGGGGGGCTCGCGATGAGGCCCTCCGCCGCCAGCACCACCGGCGGGTTCCATCTCGTGCTCCCCGCGGCGCACAGGCCTCCTCCTCCTAGTCTTCCTATCAGCACCAGCGGACGAGGAGCAAGGATACGGGCAGCGGCGGCATCACCACCACCACCACCTCCTCCACCAGCAGGCGGCGCGCTGCTGGGGCGCCCCCTGGAGGACGTGTACAAGGTGCGCGTGGAGCGCGGCGAGGTGGCGCGCGCGCGGGCGGAGGCGCTGCGGGCCATGGAGACGTGGTCGTCGTGGCGCACGGGCGGGCGGTGCCGGATGCCGTGGGACTGGCAGGTGGACCAGCTCGTGTACATCGTGTCCGGGGAGGTCAAGGTCATCCCCGCCGGCGCCGTCCACGGCCACGACTACATGCACTTCGTGGCCGGGGACCTGGTCAGGTACCCGCGCTGGTTCGAGGCCGACCTCTACTTCGACGGGCCGTACGAGGAGCGCTACCGCTTCCTCGCCTACGGAGACGACAACTAGTCTTGTGTTTCCAGCTTCTGCATTAGCTACTAGTTAATCCATATGTACTCCTACTACAACTAGAAACCAGGCACCAAAAATAAAAAAAAACCAGCCTCTCCACTGTGTGTGATTTTTATCTAATTTCTGCAGACTTTTTGGATGGGCCGTGTTACAGATACGCACCAGACCGAAATCAACTGGTTCTTGATTCCAAACATCACAGCAGAGGATTTGACTACTCGTGCTTCCTGCCTCCTGGTGGAATTGCCAAGACAGTTTCAGCATTGCCGCCAGCTACAAATTTTGCTTAACAAGATGGCCTAAATGCTTTTTTGCCCTTGTTTGGATCCGCCTAGGTGGTGTTCAGATACCGGGATAGGGGTAAGAGAGGGGTATCATAAATTATATTCCATGCTTGGACAGAGGGATAGGGGAAAATTTGTGAGTGGTGGGATAAATCATATTTCTATCCCATCTCCCATTTTTCTCATCATATCCCAATCCTAATCCGTATCTCACCCCCATCTAAACACCACCCTAGATTGTTTGGAATCTAACCTTGTGATCCAAACACCCAGATAACTAGGTAGTATATATACTAACTCCAAATCGTGAAATTTCGTAAACAGGCATCCCAACCTTTACCAGTTTCCACAATCTGGTGGTGGATCCAAACGTCCAATTAGCTTTTACTGTACAATACCGCTTTTAACAATCCACAATCTACAAGTTAGCTTCCATAATATGAAGTGGATCTAGACAGGACCTAACCTGTCTATAATATGAAGCGGATCTACCTTCCACAATCTGGTGCTTGTATCAGATGTAGATGATGGTACAGGTAAGTACTAACATCAACCAAGCATAGCATTTCAGCTAGTCTATCGCGCATTCCATCAGGGGAAAAGGAGAGAAAATATGCAGAACATGTTTAACAAGGTGAGCATATCCACGGAATACAAAAGGATGAAGAGAGATGAACCCAAAAAAAACAAGATGAAGGATTAACAAGTTTGTTTATCTCATCGCTGCTATCCCCAAGCCTGTCCGAATATTGCCATCAATTGTAATTTGTCCTCTGTCTTCTGCTATCCTGCATCCCACCTCTTCCCCTAGCTGAATTTGGATTCCGGTTGCTTGTTCCTCTTCTCTCAGCCCAGCCACCGTTAGGCCGAGAAGAAGTGCCTGCGCTAGCATTAGAACTGCCACTAATATCATGGTAAAAGGCACCGCTGCCCTCCGTCACCATTCCATCTGTGCTCGAGTGGTTTGCTAATGCCCTCGCACGGGAACGACGACCACGCCGTCCCCTGTTATGAGGGTTTGCACCAGAGTTTGGTAAGTAACCAAACTCTTGTTGATGATAGCCGCTACTGGCGGCGCTAACAATGTTATTTCTAATATTCATCGTATCAGCATGTGCCTGCGAGGAGGGATTGCCAGCCTCAGCCCCAGCAGAACCAAACCACGGAAAACCCATCAAATGGTAGTCAGGCTCATATACCTCGTCATAGCCATCAGTGTCGTACTCAAGGGAGAAGTCACCATATTGATCTTCAAGCTCCATCTCGGTAAAGCTGGGTGGCATGAAGCTCATGAAAGCCTCTCTAATTGAGGCAGCTTCCAAGCCGAAGTTCATCATGCCTGCGAGCTCGAAGGGGTCTTCTTCTTCATCATCATCCACATAGGTTATGGGATGAGGAAAAGTTGGCAGCTGCTGTTGCTGCTGCCTGGAGCTCTCGACTCTGGCTCCGGTGGGCCTTGGTGGCGCATTGTCCACAGAGGCCGCAGAGCCACCGCGCCCATAGATGGGTATGATGGCGTCGTCTGCGACCTGGCCCTTGCAGATAGGGCACTCACGGTGGTGGGAGTGGACATGGAGCCATTGGTAGAGGCACTGCCAGCAGAAGAGATGGCCACACTTGGTGACGACAGGTTCGGCGGCCATGTCAAAGCAAACGTTGCACTCAAAGTTGGCAGCGTTGCGGTTAGCCTTGTCATCAGGCTCCCTGGTGCTTGAAGGAGCCACGGTTCCAGAGGCGGGAGACTTGTCTGCTGCGTGGCGGGTGGAGGTGGAGGAGGCGACCTGCTGTTCAGATAAGGAGGCAGGCGGGGAGTGGCGGTGGGCAGCATTGACAGGGCGGTAGCAGTAGTGAGGCTGTGGGGGCGGCCTCCACCTTGACCTGTCTCCTCTCCACCTGCCGCCGCCGCCGCTGGTGGTACCACCGTGGATCATGTCACTGGAATTATTAGTATAGCGGCGGTTCGGGAAGCCTCTTCCTCCTGACCCACGGCCGCCGCCACCGCCGCTACTGCTGCCGGTGCCGGTGGAATTGACCCAGCCTGCCATAGAACCGAATCGATCGGTCGGCAGAATCGTTGTCCGTTAGTTAAGGACCTGGGAAGGAAAAAAACAAGATTCGTTACAGCATGAGATGAGCTGAATACCGAACATCTAACCTAAAAAAAAAAAGAAATAACGCAAGGTGTGTATAATCTGCCAGGGAGGAGAAGGGATGCGGGGGGCTAGGGTTTGAAAATCGGGGATACAAGATTGATTGGAATCGATGAGCAATCAAAGGAAAGGGGATCGAGGAGGAGGAGGAACGGACCGGGGAACAGTCGACGATGCCGGGAGCCAGCGACGACCGGTGCGCTATGAAGAGCGCGAGGAGGATGAACAAGTACGGAGCAGCCGCTCGGCGGAAGAGGGAGGCGTCGGATCCCGCCTCCGTCTCCGTTTAGTTTCCTTCCCAGTCGGGGAGGGATGGACCGCGGAGGAAAAGAGGGTCGGGAGGCGAGGAGACCGACCTCGAAGCAGGCGACCGGGATGTGATGTGTTAGCTTTCACGGCAGGCGAAACACAGGCCTTCGCCGGTGCTGGGCCACTTAACTTTCAATTGAAGCCCAGCGGACCCAGCCTAGCCAGACCTGAGTCCAAGTCCAGATCCAGATCAAAGATCACAATGCCCCAAGGCTGTTCGCTGTCTGAATTTCTATATAACTTGCGGAAGTTTGTAATATCTTCCGTTTGAGAATCGTGGATAACATAATGTTAAACTGGTTTATTTAAGATCACAGAGCTGTTGTTTCAAAATGTTGACTATATTTTATTAACTTACAATGCCTTTGGGTATCTGCTTTGAGATTCATGTACGAGCATGATTGTTGATCTCGTTTATTTAAGATGTCGAGTAATATTTTACAACATATTGGATTTATTATTTTAAATTTTTTTACTATATTACATTGACTGACCATGTATCTCTTGCGACGTGGCATGTCAACATTGAATTGTTGTAGTTTATTTAAGTTGTTGAACAAAGTTTAAAAAAAAATTAAATCTAGAGATTTAAAATGTTGATTAGCTCCATTTGAAAATAATAAATATTGATTATATTTATGTTAAATGTCGGTGGACTGTCTTTTCAGTGATAGTATGACGCAATAATAAACCGTTATAGCCTTTTATTCGTTTAAATAAAATAATTTTATACTATTTGCTTAACCAACTTCGGGAAGATAAATATGAAGCCCTGCTAACCTCTGCGGTCCCAAGCTCTCCCACCAGCACCGCTATGCTCCACCGCCCCCAACATGGCGACAAGCAGTGCCCCCGCTACACGCCTCACAGCTGTACCGTGAGTGCGACTACCTTCAACCACCCTTTCTATCTGGTGGACACACGGACCACCCAATCCCTATAAACTCTATAAACTCTAAAGGCGCCAGTGCCGGTCATGGAGCTTGTAAAGAGAAGGAAAGAAAGTGTGCTTCTCGATCATCAGTTCCGTTTCCGCCCCAAGAAGCCTTGCCAAATTTGTGCTTTGTGTTGGGTTGGTGATTGGTGGCCAAAACTAGGATGCCTGATTTGACACCAAGTTCTAGAGAAAAAATAGCATTAAAATTCATTGGAACATGTATTAAATTAAAAAAAAATAAATAGACCAACCGTAGTTCCTTATAGATTGGATAGACAACACCCCATGTGTTGTTGAACGAATTTTGTAGCATTATATAGGAAGATGGTTGATGGATTGAGAAATAGAAAATGAGTACATACGTGCATGAGACACCAATAGTGCCCTAGTAGGTAGCCTCTTCTCCGTCTAGTGGATGGTGTGTTTCTTCTAAGCGCAAAGAAATAGACAGTGGGAAACAACTATTTAGACAGAAGATTTTGGTCTCAAACCTAGTACAACTAAATTTCCTAAGCAGGGCCAGCGCTGTGTAGTGAACAAAACTAGGACCTTTCTATTGCAAACCAAACAAATTGAATCAGGCAGCCAAATGAGGGCGATTACTATCTCGACTGATTTCCTGTATTACAAGAACCAACATTCGCCTTCGAATGCTGATAACAAAATTACAACAGCAGCAGACAGATTACACAGACAATGTGTTCCAAACACCTATGATACATCGCAACAGCGTTCTACACATCAGTCAGTAGCCAAATGGTCCGCTTGCCAGCATCAGAACCGCCTCTTCTGTTGAGGGTACCCAGGGTTCTGCATCCCCATACCTTGATCTGCCTTTCTTCTCAACTGTTTGTCGCACACATTAGACTTAAGTGCTTCCACAATCACAAGCCTTCTTCAACAACAAAGAGGGGAAACATTACCTGGTGCGGATGAGATTGGCCACCTGCACCTCGCTGCATAGGGATGTTACCAGGATTTAGCCCAGCCATGCCAGCCTGTGCATTGAAGGCAGCAATGTTTGCTCCAGCTGCAACTCTTTGCATCCCAACCATGGGTTGCTGCGGCATTTGTCGTGGCATGGATCTCGCTACAGCTTGACCTCCTGGAGGTGCATTCCCTGATGGCTGAAATACATAAACACATCACATTATAGACAACTTTAACTATATTTCATATGTATACTTCAGGTGAGTATTTGCAACTAAGAAGTTGGGTTCCGTAATGAGATATTGAAAAATAATGGCTCAGGAAGACTTGTGTTACCGGTTGAGTTGGTTGAAGGCTTGTTGTTCCTTCAAAGTCTGTTGTAGTATCTACTGGACGAACAGGATACTGCACAACTTTCTCCCCTGGCTGGGATGGTAAAAGCGCACTAACACGGCAACAATTTCAGTCAGAAGTATAACAAATACTGTTGCTTTCTAAATGAAATTTTTATGCCAAAAATCTGAGAATTATTATGCATGCAGCCATTCAAATTAACATGTATTTCTCTGGAAAAACATAAGGTATTAATAGCTAAGCCTCTGCTCACACATAACTTACTTTCGTCCAGGTAATGGGTCCATCCGAAAGTACCTGAGTAAAGATAAGAGTATATTCAGAAAGATTTATGTACTAAGTAGTCTCTAATACTACAACATCAGTACTAGAGGCATTGTCAGCTTTTCAGAATGGAAATAATGTACATCTTTGTATAAGCTAAACACGTATTACTAATTCTTCTAACAATGAAAAAGACAGATATTACAACCAAGAAACCATCATATCCTCATGTCGACTATCAGATTCAGGAAGCACAGATATTTACAAGGGTATTGATGAGGCCAATTAACTCTCAATGGTAGCAGGTAATGTTCGTTTTGCATCTCAAAAGGTACAGATCAGTATTGAATTATATTTAAACAGGAAAAATAGAATTAAAGAAGGTATATCAATTGTATTTCGTAGATATTCACATTGTAATTTTACCATTGAATAACGAATGAATAAACCTATAAATTATAATGGAAATAAATGCAGGCAACATCAGAAAGAAGTATGGTCAATTCATTGCGTAGTGACTACTTAAAGTCTACAAGTATAAATGAAAGTTAAGTAGTAAACACATAATTCTGAGTTTGACAGGTCAGGTCATAGTGGCCCACAATGCGGCTCCAGTGTGTTGCTGCAATGTGTCTTTTGCAAGGTTGCTAACTAGATTCAGGCAATCTATTCACACAGATCAGTAATGGGCTAACCATACACATTTCAGAAATGGCCAAAATGTACAACCAGTTCACAAGGGGAAAAAGGAACAACGAATATGTGAAAGTATTTAGTTATTTACTCATGCTCCAGAGCTTGTGCAGCTGTTATACGCTTTCGAGGATCATACCTAGAACAGGAGATATCGTGGTGATAAATAAAAAGCAACAAGAAAGCATGAACAAATGTTATGTTGAATTTCTAACAAGCTAGAGAGCAATATGATGTACTCAAGCATTTTTGAGAGAAGATCAAATGCAGGACTCTTCGGCGGCAAGTGAACAATGTTATGGAGGCCTGGGTTCTCACTGCAAGGGAGAAACGTACCTTAAGAAATGATGATCGGTGAAAAGATAATTTAAGTATCTTAGAGTAGCTTAAAAATGTCAAACATACTACTTATGACCCTGAATATGTTGCTGGTCATTTTGCCACCATGGAAGATTGGCAAGAGTAGGCCATTTTTCAACAGTAGGATGACCTGCAGAAGGATTAGATATTCAAAATAATAAGCGTACAAAGTTGAACAGTAAAGAAGCAGAAGCGAGGCATCCATACCTAAGACCTTAAAAATCTTGTCCAGCTGATCAAGCTACAAGATATACGCAAATCAACTGTGAGATAAATAAGTTGCAAATGAATGGCATACACAGGAAAACTCCTACAAATGTAGCGCAACAAATCATACAAGACAACAATATGCAACTATCTGCTGCTTGATTTTCATAAGAGGAAAGATTGCACCACACAAGACCACTAACTTTTTTGGCATGTAAATGTGACAGTTTTGGTCTAATGATCTAATCTGGAAACCAGGTAACGACAATAACTATTTGAGTGAAAGTGCCATACCTGGAATGGGTTCGGATTATTTTTGGCTTCGACACCTTGGAACAGTGGTTTTAGCGTGAGCAATTCAGCAAAAATGCAACCAACTGCCCACATATCTAGAAATGATTTAAGGAAATAACTGAACTGAAACAAACGAAGAGAAATAAAAGGTATGCTTTTGCTCTCCCGGCAAGGATACCAACAGCGCTTGTGTAGTGTTTCCCCCCAAGTAGCAGCTCGGGAGCACGATACCAGATAGTCACAACAACCTGAAAATCTTTAGTTAGCCATATAAATACATAGAGGATCATGATAACAAACCATATGCTCACATGAACACAAGATTAAACAATGATTACAAATAGGTTAAGAAAATGTACACAGAAATGAGATTGTCCTATGGGTGTGTATGCATCTTCTAAGCCTCAAATGTACCAGAAGAATCAACAATTTGGGAATATGACCAGTCATTCTTCTACAACATATTTTCCTTTCCTTGTATTCCTGGAGAGAGGGGCAAGGGGCAGTGGCATGTGTTCTATCGAATGGGCATGCACACACAGGTACTCACCCCATTGTCAGATAATGGTTTCAGTGGAGCTTGATATATCCTAGCAAGCCCAAAATCAGCTATCTTGATGATGCCATGTTCTTCTCCTTCTCCCATCACCTATTCAGAACATATGGAAGCACTATCAGCAATAGGAAAGGCTGCATGGATTGTGCAGAGGTATATTTGTGTATCTGCAGGTGGCACTATACCAGTATGTTGGAAGGCTTGAGATCTCGATGTATAATCCAGTTACTGCAGGGGGCAAGGGAGGTGTAGCTGAGGTTGGCCACATAGATTCAAATAGGGCGTTCCAGAGAAAGCAGCGACACATACTATGATTACCTGTGAAGATAATTGAGGCCGTTGAGCAGTTGCCACAGCAAGGATTTGACAGTGTAGTGGTTAATGGAGGAGTTTAGCTTCTCCCTGTGATGCCTGATAATCTCCTGCGGTTTGGTTGGTTAGGTTTGGTTAATCGATCAGGTGCAGGACTCTAAAATGATGAAGAGAGATGAACTGAAAACGCCATCGCATACATAGAGGTCGTGCTCTGCGTAATCGAACGCGAGGTAGAGAGACATGTCAGCGTGGTTGATGTGGACATTGACGAGCTTGACGACATTCTCGTGGTTGATCTCGCGCAGGAGCTGGCAAGCAAGCGGGCAGATTAAGCTAGGGTTAGGCGCTCCAGCCCCAGGGAAGGCGAAGGCGAGGACCGAGGAGGAAGAAGCAAAGCAAAGGGAAGAAACAGACCATGATTTCTCTAATCGCGGTGGGCGACACTCCATCCCCTTCCTTGGACTGCTTGAACTTCTTGATGGCGATAGGGGGCCCGCGCCGGCCGGGCGCCGGGTGGGACGGCTTGAGGCGCGCGAGGAAGACGAGGCCGTAGGTCCCCTCGCCGATCTTGCCAATCAGCTCGTACTGCTGCAGCCACGCCGGACGGTTGGCGCCTCCCGCGCGCCCGTCCCCCATCCCCGACGCCGCGCCGGCCTGCCGCCGCAGCTGCAAGTCCTCGTCGCCGTCCTCTTCTCCGACGCCGTGGTGGCGCTCGGCCCGCTTTCCTTGACTTGTTGTTGGACCAAGCCTCAAGGATATCTGACCGCGACTGAGATTATAGTTAGGCCCAACGAGAAGCCCAGCCCATATAGTTCCAGGCCCACGCAAGGTCTTCTCCCCGCCTTTCCAATCACACTTGTTCTGCTGGAGAAGTGCGCTCGGTGTTATCCATTTCCTCTCGTCTGCTCTTCCCTTCTCTCCAGTGGGGAACGCCGCCGCCGCCGGCGGCCCCTCCAGAGCGGTCCAGCTCGGTCTCATTCGCTAGACATGGCGGCCGGGAGTGCCAGTGCTACCGCGCTCCTCTCCGTCGCGGCTTCTGCTGGCGGTGCCCTGCGCGTCAGGGGGCCATGCGCGCGCGCTCGAGCTTGGGCTCCCTCGCAGCCGGCGGAGCAGCAAGGGTCCCTTCTCAGGCTCAAGCCTTGCGCCTCGCTGGCGCCACATGCTCCTCTGTGGCGAGCCGAATCGGATGGCGCGGGCGGTGGGGCTGGTGCCGGCGACGCCATGGGCCTCCTCCTCCGGGAGCGCATCGTCTTCCTCGGCAACGAGATCGAGGACTTTCTGGCAGACGCCGTCGTCAGCCAGCTCCTCCTCCTCGATGCCATCGACCCGGACACCGACATCCGCCTCTTCGTCAACTCACCAGGGGGGTCCCTCAGGTAAAGGTCCTCTAAATCCAACTCCAGTACTACTACACTTGTTGCTACTCTTGCAGTCTTTCTTGCTGCCTTGCAGCGTACAAACTTTAACTCGATCCTCAGATTTATCTTGGCAATGTATGAACTTTAACTCAGTCCTGCCACTGCCAACCCAATCCATTATCCATGAACCTTTTCGTTCTTTAACAACTGAAAAACAGACAACGTGTCCATCTTACATGGACTAGTCACAACTTGCACATTCATCTGGTACGGGTGAACTCTTTCTTAGGGATTCTCTATGGATTTAGGCACATTACATTGACAACTTTGATTAGTCGAACTAATAGATATGCAAAGGAGTCTCAATTATTTGATCGCATATAGGCTTCAGTTATTTCCATTTATGCTAATGGAAATGGTTGTGTGCATGCATTCTTAATCATGACCCATGTTGTGGACTGGTTGATCAAAGCCTACACAAGCCTACAGTTACAACAGGGTCGATGTATGCTTCCAATGTCTATAGTCTCACTGTTTTCATAAGATCCTCTTAGCACTATGTGACAATGATTCATCCTGTCGCAGACTTGCTACAATAGGGAAGATTCTTCAATTCCTTCGAAAATTAATCGTTCACTCTATTTATCTTCAGATATTTCCTATCATCGATGAAAATCTTATCTGAAACTGCATCTAGATTGCTAACTGTATCAGTTTAATCCATATTTTCCACAGGTTATAAATCATGACACAGCAACACTTTACTAAAATTCCAAACCTGCTAATCTAATTCCTCACAAGCACTACCAACTCTAATCATAATCATTGCAGAACTTGTAAGGAGCAAGTAATTCAAATCTGCAGCACATGTGTTCTTGATGCGGATTGATCTGATCAAAGAATTGTCTAACCAGTATCATGCCTGGTGGCTGCTTATTCTGTCACATTCTTTGTCAAACCAGGAACATGTTTTATTTGTCTTTTGTGAGTGTATAAGCGGATGATCAAGCTAGAGCGCATACAGTATTTCCGTCATGCTCAATATATTGATACAAAATCCTGTCATTTTCTGACTAACTATCTGGTTACTCTTTCAGCGCGTCAATGGCCATCTATGATGTAATGCAGCTTGTGAGGGCAGACGTCTCCACCATTGGATTGGGCATTGCTGGATCAACAGCTTCTATAATCCTTGGTGGTGGCACAAAGGGCAAGCGATTTGCCATGCCCAACACCAGAATTATGATCCATCAGCCTGTGGGTGGTGCAAGTGGGCAGGCCTTAGATGTAGAGGTCCAAGCCAAGGAGATATTGGCCAACAAGAGGAATGTCATTCGGCTTGTATCAGGCTTCACAGGCCGCACTCCGGAGCAGGTAGAGAAAGACATTGATAGAGACCGGTACATGGGCCCTCTCGAGGCTGTTGACTATGGACTCATCGATGGTGTGATTGATGGAGACAGTATCATTCCACTTGAGCCTGTCCCGGAGAGGGTGAAACCGAAGTATAACTACGAAGAGCTGTACAAGGATCCGCAGAAGTTTCTTACACCAGATGTCCCAGATGATGAGATATACTAGTATAAAAGTGTATTTTACACGAATCTGTAGTATGTTCTTCAGCAAGCAGTTACTTTTGATCCCCTGTAGCTGTCAAACAAATCCTAGGACTAGCAGTAGCATTTTGATCTTGGTTTACTGCCAATGCCACTGACTAAATGTTGATTTAGAGCGGGCAGCTAGACCTGCTGGTTGTGTTTGCCGTTGCATATTTCTGGTGTTATTGGGTGCTGCAATGGTCTGGCTGTTGCGTTATGAGTTCTGCCAATTTCATGCGAGGCACACGCAGGATGAAACCAGTCAGCCGTTTGATTTTTTTTGACCAAACAATAATGCCAGTTTGGGTAATCTCGGATTAAGGGGGGTTGAGGTGGATTGGAGTGTGTTTAAATTCACAATAGATCAAAATCCTCCTCAATCTCTTCCAATCCACTCCAATTCCCCCCTCAATACGAGATTATCCAAAAACCAGGCCTAAACAAACCTAGCAGAAGCTTCTTCGTTCCAGCTCGATTTTTTTTTATGAAGATCAAGTCTAATCAATTACTAGCAAATAGCCAAATACATAACTGCAGAATTCTATCCGAGTATCGCATGCAATGGCGATATATGCTTCAGCCTGATTGGCTTAGGAAAATATGTGTTTCCAGAGAGGGATTCCAAAGAAGTTAAAATGTTAGCCCTGAAAATGCTCTCTAATTTGTTCACTGCAATGTGCCCTACCAAGCGGGGGGAAGAATTCGCTGTGACAAGTATTTCTTTTGTTAACTCAAAACTTTATTCACTGCAATATGCCGAGCAAAACGGGGTAAGAATTCGCCGTGACAAGTATTTCTTTTGTCAACTCAATGGTACAGTAATGAATACAGCGATCGGTTTGTTCAAAAAGGACAAAAAAATGAAGAATACAACAATCAGCAATGCTGATACGATCATAATGAAGTCAATCATGTCATCAATTGAAGGCAGAAACGGCAGGGATAAGAACTGCTGGTGAACCTGCACCCACGGTGCTTTCAACTCTGAGGGCAAGTGGATCCCAAAACTGAACAACGGGGCGGTTTCCAGTTTTCAGACTCATCGGTGCTTTGATGCAGTCGGCAGCATCACCATGTCCCTCTTGTGCTAATTTTGCTGCTGCAGCCTTCTTCAATCTGATACGTTCAGCTCTTGAGCCAATTGTCTGACCCAATATTGAGGCAGCTATAGTAAGGGCCATGGCTGTCTTTGGCATCAGCACAGACTTCCTGAGCATCCCTATGAAAGGCACTGCAGCATGCACTGCAGCAAACCACTGCACTGAAAACTTCTGCGTGTGCTCCCTCCAGATGCCAAGAGGAACATTTGCTGCCATACCAAGCAATGCGATCACCAGTATTTTTGTTGGCAGGGGCTGAGGTCGAAGCCCCTTTGCAAAGGCCGTGCGGGATAGAGCAGCGCGGGCAGCAACCACTGCAGGTGGACACTTCAGTTTCATACCAGCTGGAGGTGTCATTATCTTTGCGACAAGGGGCACAACGCCACTTAATGCCCTATAAGACTTTGCAAGTGGACATTGGCCATTTTCCAGCCACTCGTTGCTCAGTGCTTCATGATTGTTAGACTGACCTTTATTCTGAAATTCCAGGGGAAGCAAAATCAGGCTTTGAAATGGCATGCTCCTTTGCAAAAAACACAGTAAAATTTTTATTCCGTGCCAATGTAGTGTTACCACTACAAAGGACATTTCAGACACATCGCATGAAAATGTGCGTCTACTACCAACAAATTACTTTCTTTGGTGATGAACAAGACTGACTGTATTAGACAATACTGGGATATTGTGAGTGTGACATAGGAGACAGGAAAGGTTGAGAAGCATATTAACGAGGAAAGCAAAATCTTATCCAAGAGACAGCACAAATTACCTGGGGAAGGTTGTTGGGGTTCTTTTTGCTGGAATTTTTCTTATTGCGTTTATTTGAGAAGTCACCGAAGCTGAAAAACCCTCCAAATGCCGATAGGCTGATGGTTGCTGCTTTGGCTGCCAACGGATTGAACTCAGGATTGGGCTTTGGCAATGGCTTACCAATCTGTGCCAATGACCCTTCTGAAAGTGGGACGACCCCGTCTCTACCATGGAAAACTCGAAACGCCATGTCAAAATTAGGTCCATCTTCAAAAATTGGTCCCTTGGCTCCTCTTGCCTTCACAAGCAGCAAACAATACACTTCAGTGATTGCATCTAGAACACATTCCGATCCTCAGAAAATGGATGGTGTGGTAATGTAAAGAGGAGCGGAAAGTAAAGGGCTTACGGGGACTGGAAAGTAGACCGAGGAGAATGAAAAACTTGTAGGTTCGTTGATGTTCCTCAGGAACGGGCATCTTTCAATTCCTTGTTGGACGACAGTTTCTTCCAAGCACATGGGTTCGCTGAGGGCTCTTCGGAAAGCTGAATCCATATGGAGATCACCAGTAACTTGACCTGCAATGTGGAAATGTTGAGAGAGCAGGTTAAACAAAGGAACTACGTGTGCTGAAACCATAACAAACCGAACCACTAATTGTGTCCTATCGTCATATCATCACGTCTAAAGTCAACTCTGGACTAGAATAATGCTGTTTCTCGAACAGAAAAGATGGTCTGGATTCTGAAGCCGAATGCTGCACAGGCAGGGTTAGCTGGCAAGCCTAAAGCATGAGGAACTTTTGTTTTGTGGTGCCAGGCCGGCCGCAGGTATGAACGGGTTGAGTATTAGTTGTATTCCAGCAAACAACTTGACAGCCCATGTCAATTGTTGACCTGCCAACCCACCTAACAGCACTAGAGCAGTTAGCACATGAGCGCAGGCGGACATGACCTGCCGTGCAAAGCACCCAAGTTTCCGTCTTCCCAGGCCGATTGCTTGTTATCGAGATAGTATTTGAGAAGAAAAAAAATAGGGTCCGGATCGCCTCGCCGTCGCTGACGAAGGCGACAAAGTGGCTACAAAATGAGAGGAGATATATTACCCATCATCCGATCAGGACGGAATCGGCCTTGCATTTGCAATTAGAATTGATACTTGGAAGGCACGAACTGAATCTTGCGTCAAGGGTACTAACGAAATCTTTATCCCTGGAACCGGTTGAAAGCATCCATATTGAATCGAACCGTCCCCCTCTAGAGAGAGAGAGAGAGAGAGAGAGAGAGAGAGGGAGGGAGGGAGGGAGAAAGAAGCGATCCATCCGCATAATAATACATCCTAATCCAGTAATCCTAGAAGGCGGGGAGGGGCCCGAAGAAAACGAGAAACCCCGGGGGTGGAGGAAAGCTCACCTGCGGCGATTCGAAGCGAAGCGGAGGGCAGGCGACCGAGATCTTCCTCTCGCTGGCTGGGACTGGGACGACGGTTACGCCGCGTGTGGCGAGCACAGGGCACGGGCGAGAAGAGGAGAAGAGAGGTCGAGGACTCGGAGGGTCACCCGCAGGCCGCAGATGGGGAGGGAAAAGGTGAAGGGAGGGAGCAGGTAGTTGCGGGGGTGGGTGGCTCGTTGCCTCGTCGCCTCCATGGCGTGTTTGTTTGTTTGACTCCGACTCGGCCTCTGCGCCTGCGTTTCCTGCTGTCTGCTGCGGCAACATTAACACGCACTGAGTCAAAAAAAAAAAAAAATTCAACGCGCACGCTTTCCACGCGCCCCACCTCACACGATCCATGCGTTTGACATCATTCCGTGCGTTTGACACGATCAAAGCCATCGTGCACGGTTTTTTTTTTCCGGATGACTGGGTCTTCTTTCTTGCAGGACGAGACGGCCCTGGCTAGGGTTCAGCTTCCACGAGGGGTGACGTAGCTCGTGTTCTTAGCCTGTCTGCAATGGATATCTCATCCTAATATCTCAAATCCTATTCTTCTTGGTACATCGTATCAGCTACAGTGCCAAACAGTGTCGCTACAGTGTTTTGAGAGACAACTCAAAAAGAATTCCATTGGAGACAGCCTTAGAGCGTCTCCAACGTCGAAACCAAATCGCTAGTGTAAAAAACAATAAAAAAGTAAAAGCTACGGTACTCATTGAGAGAGAGAAAAACACATGCTGCATTGGAGAATGTGCGAGCATACTGCTTCAACCAGCGCTAGCGAGTTGCTTTCTTCATCCAAACTGAATAAAATATTCAAATAGCTAGTGAATCGTCAACCGTTGAGGACGCTCTTAGGCTAGTGTCAACAGCCAGTGCATCCGTACTACGTACAGTGCGCAATCATTGTTTTTATACTCTGTGTACAGTGCGTAAACAGCGTTTTCCACGCTCATTTCTGCTCCCTGGTGACACTAGCCTTAGCAGCTCTTCAAAAGATAGCTCGCTGAGCGAGACATGACATGGTTCGGTGGTGGAGCTCTTGGGGTTTCTTCTGATAGCAGGGAGGTTGGTGCGGTTTCTGGGGCTCTCCCTCTACTGAAAGCTATAGGTCAAGCACTGGAATTTTTCTTAAGGTGAGGGGCTCTGCTAGCTCTGGTGAAGGAACTAGGGAGAACTCTGGGAGATCTGGCTGGCTCTCATCTTCTGGGTGGGTGACTGATATGCCTTCCAGAACTGGGACTCCATCTATGAGGTCTCTGGCCTTCCTTTTCTTTATAGGCACGGGGATCCCTGTGAGCACTGGGGTTGCCTAGCCATGGCTGATTGCACACGAGCAGTCCTAGAGTTCTTCTGACCCCTTGGGTGAGCTTTTAAACACATTGCTGGCGCGTCTAGGGCTGGTTGCTTGTGTCCTTTTTCGGGCAGCGAACATGGCGTTAGGCAGCGTTAGGAGCTCTACCTGCGTGATCACTTATCGACTGTGTTGCACTGTTTGACCATTTAAGATGAGACGGCGGAAAACACGGCGGAAATAAACTTCCTTGTTTCTGAGTGCACGTGTCATGGTCATCCACATGGTTCGCTGTTTTTGTTCACTTCCATGGTGTGTTGCACATCTTTTCTTGCAGCTTTGGTTGAGCACGGTCTCCAAAACGGACCACTTGACTGAGGAAAGGGGAAAGAGCAGATAAACTCTTTTGAGATGGAGTAAGGTAATGATCAGAGGTGTTTTTCAATTGGTTTTGGACTCAAAAATATTTTTCCAACCTAGGGTTACGATCTATGGCCAACCTACGGCTCTGATACCACTTGAAGCACTCCTGCCCTAATGCGGGACTTAAATATTGTTTATTAACATTCCCAGGAGTATGGTAACCATATATTTACATCAGATGGTTACATATCCGCCCTAACGGGATAGACCAAATGGGGCGCAGCTCGAAACACAACAGCGGAACTTAAAGCAAGACCCAAGCTTTCCCACAAACACGATTAGGGATAGATCGTAGCCCTCACACGTCCAAGGTCATGATGATTTCTCCTTCTCTGTAAACCAACAACAAAGTAAGGGTGAGTACATACATACTACGCAATCCCACCTTCTTCCCTAAGAAGAGGGGGTGAAAGCCATCTATATATGCAAGATGTATCTGGAGCTCAGGATAAATTTGCTAGAAAAACACTTGCATATGCAAGGTTCAATAGTTCTCAATTTTAATTAAGAAAACATCTTTTTTCCTATAAAAGGGCTGCCACTGGACTTGCTGGTCCACCGTGGCTCATGGCACACATGCCAACACATTTTCACACACTTCTCCGCGGCATCTGATGCCGAACAAAATCACCATATTTTATCCCATCCAAACCCACATTTTTGTAAAAACGTCTAGTTTCCGAAACCTAACCATAACTCATCCATGCTAATGGACAACAGACTATTCGGATAGGTTTATACTCTGGCCAGAGGTGCACACTTTACCCACAAGTTTGGTCCAGGACACCCATCGTCATGAGGCCCTTTTTTTGCTTAAGGTCTTCCCCACGCAAAGCTTCCCCAAACCTCAGCAATGAGAGAGTTAGGACCACCTGTCGCTCAGACCCGCAGCCACGCGACTATCGCCCCATGTCCGCAGACACGCGACCGCACCCCATTCCTAGTCTCCCATGCATCCCAGCACACCGACTTCGCCCGGTTATTCCTTGTGGGTTCCAACCAAGGGTTGCCACATACAACCTCGAGTGGTTGCACTAAAAAGAGTTAGGCGAGATGAATCGTTAACTCGGTCCTTTAGGGTAGAGCTCCCACCATGCTCTTGCCTGAGCAAAACACCAAATCAAATCTCCTCCACGAAGATTGGACTCTGGAGAGATTGTGATAACAGCTCCCCAGGGTTTCTACCCTGTAATGGCGTAGCCGACAGAAGTAGTCTGCCAGGGTCTTACCCCATGTTTTCTAAAAACACTCAACTCACATCCATCACCATATAACCATCATCACATCAAGATTAATATAGATAATTAAGTAAGCGATCCAACTATGCGTGCTACATCTAAGATTGGCTTAGGTGGCTATCCTACCAAGTTACCTTAGCAAGCAAAACATGTAAATTTTATGTTTGTATAGGACAATGGGTTGTGTATATAAAACTGGGTAATTTATGCATCAAGTGGAGATTCCAGTGGACTTATCATTCACTTTGTTGAGGTAGCCGATACGGCGGTTGCCGTACACGTCGAACTCCTGTCCCGGTCTCCGAGTCGAACATCTCGTGGACAGGACCGAATGGCTCTCCGAGAAAAGCCTACGCGCACAAACAAAACAAAACACACAAGCTCAACATAAGATGGGTCCGACTTAGTTTGGCGGACCTTGATTCTAGAAGGATTTAGGCGAAGGGATCATTGGAGTCCGAAATAGGAGGAGCAAGATACAGAGTTTTTTCTACATAAAGGCATCCTAGTGTAACGCCCCCAAATTTAGCATTCGGAATTTTTTTCTAATCTCTCCCTACTTCAAAATCAAAATTTCGAAAACTTTAGATGTTGCTTATTTGTTTTGAGTGTGTTAATATGAGCTCAACAAAATTCTAAATATCGCAAATACTCTCCACCAAAATTCTTTGTAAAATTCCTTTCCAAAAATTCAATTCAAAAAAAAAATATCCCCGCGCCACTTGGACCCTCCATCTCCGCGACACTTGGAACCCATCTCCGCGCCATGTGGATCTCCCATCTCCGCGACACATCATCGGACTCCTCCTCCATCGGCTATAAATAGCCCCCCACCCCATGCCTCCATACACACCAAGCTCACAACCGTCGCAATATCAGCCCCCGGTTTAACCCGGGCGTTGTGCGCCGCGAATGCCATCCCCCTCCTCCTCCCTTGCCGTGTTCATGCACGGGAGCCGAGTGCCTCTGCGTTCTTTGTCGAGAGGCCACCATAGCTCGATTGCTACGACTGTGAGCATCTCGCCACATCCCTCCACCATTCCCAAGCCGCGCTCCTTCTCCCTACCTGTATCGAGCTCTACACGAGCTCCTAGGCTGCCACCAATAGCTGCCCGCGGAGAGCACCTCCGCGTCCATCACCTCCACCATGCTCACAACCACCGGAGCTAAACGCCGGTGAACCCCTCCCGTTGCTCATAGCAGCGCGAGGCAAGCAGCCGAGCAGAGGTGCTGCTCGGGCCTGCTCGTGCCCTTCTGCCTGTTATAACAACCCCCTCTCCTGTGAATGACATGTAAATCCACCCATTATATTTCCCACGCCAACCACCGGTCACCGGTGATTAGTCCATCACTAATCACGTGTCATTCTAGCTAGCAGGTCCAATCTTGTACCATTCTCTTCTTCTATTCATTTATTTCTGAATTAATCTTTCAACTATATGAGCTCCAATTCCGTTGTTTCTTCTTTCTAAATTCATCAAAAATCAATATCTACCATCCACATTAATTTCATGATTTTAGGAGTTTCCAGAGCCGCCTACAAGTCGGTGCCACATTCGACATTGTAGGCGTGGACCGTTGACACCAGCCTGAAACTCTGCTCGCAAGCAGTCTAGAAGTAATTTATGTTCCTCCAAAATCCAAAAATACGATTTTAGTCTCCAGTTTTCAAATATTCGGATTTTGGAATATTTCATGAATATTCCTTTCTCTCCTCCCTTTTCTTTTTCCGAATATACAAAATTCTTATGTTTTCCGTTCCAACTCCGATTTCGGTGATTATTTCGTCTAAATTCATCTAAAATGAAGCTCTACCTACCCATACACTCCACATAATCTTTTGTCATGGCCGGAAGCCGCCGTCATGCCAGCATGACGCCGTCCTACGACTAGTCAGTGCTTCACACCGGTCCCATAATTTTTGTGTGCCTGGTGATTGATGGACTTAGCCACCTACTCTGTATAAATCATAAAGGTTCCTATCTTAGTCTGTTCGAGCCCTAAATTCAGATAATGACGATACCGAAAATCATCTGAACATCATTGTTCTCTCCACCACTCCACAAAAAGATCTTCCCCAAAACACCAACATGCGACCCCCACCCCTTCGGCATTGTCGACCCTGCGTCTCGCGTCCACCACCCCTATCTTGGCATCTCTGTAACTGTCGTTACCGAGCCAGCCAACTCGCCCGAAAACTCACTACACCCCAACCACTTGCAGTAATACCACCAGTAGGAACCCAGCAGACTCTCATCTCTGCAATCCAAGCTCTACACCACCAAACCCGTTGAGCTCATATTATGCTTTGATTTGTCTGTTTTCCTTGTTTGTGCACTAGGCTTTACCGAAGAGTGCATTAGGCCTGCCCTCGTGTTATACTATGCGATGGTCTACGCCAAATACGTCCAGCAACTGTTATATCAACCGCCTCAACAAAATGAGGCAAGCCCACTGGAATCCCCACTTGATGTATAAATTTCCTATGTTTTGCAAACACAACCCATGGCTTGTTAATCACATAAAAACTTGCATGTTTTGTTTGCTAAGGTAACCCAGCAAAGTATACAGCCACCTAAGCCTATTTTAGATATAGCGCGCATAGGTGTAATCGCTCATTTAATTATCTATCACAATCTTGATATTATGGATGTGGAATATAATGGGTATGGGAGAGTGGTTGTGTATGTGGTTTTTGAAATAAAATGGGAAAGTACCCCGGCAACCGACTTTGTCGGAATACGGCTACGCGCCGAAACAGTCATAAGGGCAGGGTATGAACGGGTAACTTAGCTACCTGCGGTTACCCCTTGTCCCGGGATTCGTGGAGAATACCGGGTAGGTGGATTGCTCGTGCTGTCGAGCATTGAAAAGTTGGAATGGTTCTACCTGAGCTCTCCGTAAGGACCGTTATGATTTTCATCTTGCCTAACTCTTTTAGTATAACTACTCACTCTGTATGAGACATTGGTCAGACCCGAGCCAGAGTGGATAGCCTAGTAGCTTCTATGCTAGCGCACAAGGGGCTAGGGGATGGCTGGTGTGCCAATGGGAGTACCGCGGGATACCAGAGTGGTTCGGATGTCCGAACCCCTAAAGTTCTGCTAGGTGATGAAACAAAGGCAACGGCTTGGTTTGGAATTCGGGCAGTTACGACGATAACGAGCCGTTGAGTCCAACTTGTGGGAATTAGTACAACCTCGGATCAGAGTAAAACCTATTCGAATAGTCCGTGTCCATTGGTATGGATGAGTTACGGCTTGGTTCTTCAGTTAGCAGTTTTATAAAATAAAATGGAATTGGTTTGTGATTGCATAAAAATGGTTTTTGGTTCAGCAGAGGATGCTGGATGTATGGAAAATGTGTTGGCTGGAAAGCCATGGGCCACTTTGGACTGAAAAGTCCAGTGTCAAACCTTTTTGGAAAAAAAACTTAGTTTTCAGAAAGATTAAAACTTGACAACTATCTCAAACACTGCATACAAATACTTTTTCTGCAAAACTATCTTAAGCTCCAGATATTTCCTTGCATATAGTGTTAGCCTTCCCAAAAATTCCTTTGGAGAAAGGTGGGCTGCTGAGTACGTATGTACTCACCCTTGCTTTGTTGTTATTTTCTCAGTGCAATGGACATACATCGGTCTGAGAACAAGTAAGGGCTACGACCTGCTTCCCAACTGTAGCGTGAGGAAGATGGGCCTACGTTTTATATTCTGCTGCTTAGATTTTCAGGGCTGCGCCCGTTGTTATCCGACCCGTTTAGGGCGGATCTGTATCACTCTGATGTAAGAATGTGATTACCAGACCCTGGTAATTGTACATCCATATGAAAAGGAGTCTCATGGGCCCTAATGGCGCATAAGGCCCATTTCCACCATGCCAAGTCCTTTCTCGCCTATTGCAATGGCATTTCCGCCGCCGTGCCCACGTGACCAAAATACAGTGACAAGGGGAAAGCGGGGCAGCGTCTTCATCGGTCTCGAACTGCTCGGCGGAGGCGGGGCTATTTCTGATGGTCATACTGACGGGCTACACGTAGCGGCATTGGATAGACAAATGGATAAAGGTAGAAATTCATGAGAAGAGCATAAGTGAATAGAGCTTGATTTATGGAGAATTTAGGTGCAAGAATCACCCAAAGGAGAGTTAAAACGAAGAAGATATGGAATATTCTATGGCAGGGGGTAGATTTAGACTTATTGGATAGTTGAGGGAGTGGAAATAGACTTTTGTGTGGAACTTCTAGGTCTAGGATGGGATTTCAGCCCACGCAGGCCTTTTCTCTTTTTTATCTTCTATTTCTCTTCCTTTTTCTCTTTTCTTTCCACTTCCGGCCTGGTTCTGGCTGGGCTGCCGCTTCAGCCCGAGGCGCGTGTGTGGGTGAAGGCCACTGGGCCGGCCCAACGCAGTAGCTAGGGAGACGGACGAAGCGTTGACGCCGTGCGTGCCGGGCCCGCATGGCGGCAAAAGGGTGCGGTGGAACGTCGTCAAGGGTGTCGGCGGCGTCGGTTGGTCGGACCGAGGTGATTTGGGATGAACCGCCGGCGGCAGCTCAGCGGCGGTTCTCTGCTGCGTGGCCAGTTTCGGCGACGACCGTTAGTGCCCGACGATGGGACCGGTGAGGCGAAGCTCGCGACGTAGGTCTCATGGCCAGATGAGGGCGAAGGAGGGCTCTCCATGAAGCGCAGTGGCGGCGCCCTTGGTGGCGGAGCGCGTGCACCGCGACGGGGCTCTAGGGAGGTAAAAAGGGAAGGCGGTGAGTTGTCGGGGAGGTAAGATGTGGTGAGGCGGAGCTTTTGCTCTCCCGAATCGAAAATTGGTGTAGGTGAGGGACGGGGATTTGGCGGTGACGCGGGTAGGTGGTGATGGCGTCGTCGGCGCTCAGCGCAGGCGCCAGCAACACGGAGACACATGAGAGGGAGGAGTTGGTGTGTGGGCGAGCCACCGCAGATGGCACCCATTTGAACCAGAGGTTGTTCACGATGGAGCGGTGCGGGGAGGAGGTGATGTCGGCACGGCTAGCCGAGACAAGCGGCACGTGCGGCACATAGGAGCGAAAAAGAAGAAGATGGGGAAGGTATCCTTTATAGTCCAACGGCCGAGAAAGGGAGGGAAGGAGCTGGCAACGTCGGTTGTCACATTCTTGGTGGTGGGGGCGTGGCGGCATGGCGCACGCTGGCACGGCGTGCGCGTGCGCTGTGGGGTGCAGGTGGCAAAATAAGGGAAAGGGAGGGGGCGACTTAGCCGTTCGGTCGGGACGAGGCCCAAGGGGGAAGGAGAAGGGAGTTGGCCGGGGAGGCATGGCCCAACAGACGTGACGCGGGTGGGCTGCAGGAAGGAGGAAGGGGGAATGAGAGTTGGGCTGCGGCCCAAGGAGAAGAGGAAAAAGAATTTCTCTTTTCTGAATTGAATTCAGAAATTGGATTTTGGTGGGATTTTGTGGGAGATCTTGAGAGATATTGAGAAGATAAAATTTAGGAATATTTGGAGTATTCATAGAAATTTTGGTGAACTTATAATTGTATACTTCACAACAAACAAGCTTTCAAAATTTATTTTGAATTGAAGATGTGGTGAGAGGATATTTTCTTAGGGTCGAATTTTGGTGTATTACAGGCTATGTCTACGGGCTTCCTACCGAAGGCAATATTTGAGCTGGGCATCAAGACTCTTCCGATCGCCATCTTACGCTCGCCACCGAGTCTCCCGACATGCAAAGGCTAAGTGCCACCAAGTTACCAAGGCTTGGTCACTGCCGCCGTCTCTCGGTCATAAGGTGCCAGATTGCACTATGGAGTTTGCAGGGTCTCCTCGTCCCCACATAAGGTGTCGACACTGTCACTCCACACATAAGGGTCTAGCAACGAATACAATGTGCCTTGACCACAGCTAATGCTTCTCTCTGGCTCATGTAGGAGCTACACTCAAGAAGAGCTCGCAAGATCACTCTCTCTAAGCTCTAACCTAGCTTGGATTAGCACTAAGCTCTCATATGGTGGCTAGTTGGAGTAGTAGATATGCTTGGAATACTCCTCTACACTTTCTCTAATCTTCAGTGGCTCCAACACTCTCGAAATGGCCGGGTGGGGTGGCTTATATAGCCCCCAAAAATGAACTTGTGGTTGGCCAAAAGGCTACCAAAAAGTGTATAGACTGTATTGTCAGGTCAGTACTTTTTGGCATAATTCAGAATGTCTGGTTCATTGTTGAAAGGACCTAGATGTCCCCTAGGGATGAATAGGCAATTCTGCAAACTTACACTAACTAAAAGCGGAAATCAGTAGTACACCAGTTCAGCTGGTTTGACTGGTTGAATTGGTCGGACCGATTGCATTGGTGGGGCAATGGAAAGCAATGAATTGATCTCTAAATCTATACAAGCAAATTTGATACCACAAGTTTCTAGAGCTTTCTTAGGGATAGTTCTTGTAGATCTGAGAGGGGCTAATCTTGATTCCCGCACAAACAAGAAATCCACATAAAACTCTCCAAGACAAGGTGAGAGAGCCAAGAACAACAAGAACACGAAGAACACATGCAAGCACAAAGAGACAAGGATTTGGACCGAGGTTCGAACACACAACCAATGCATCCCTATGTCCTCATTGTTGAGGAACTCACCAAGGGTTTGGGCTCACAACCCTATCCTCTTCTCCCCCAATCACCAAGACCGGTAGAGAGTACTTATTATGAGAGCTCAACCGAGCGGGCAATACAAACTTCCCGGAGCACACCACAAGAGTTAGGTGCTTCAACAGGCGATGCCTATCCACCTAGGAGCACGAAGCTCCAAGAGTAACAAATGTTTCACAAGTGCTTGACAAGCTCCATAAATGCTCAAGAGATGGATGATGCTCTTTTGTTCTCACAAACTCCCAATCTCTTTCTCTCTCAACCCAACACAGAAAATTTGGCAAGGGACCTCACAAAGAGGAAGAGGGGAGAGCTCCAATGGTAGCTAAGAGAGTGTTCTTATGGGTAGAGTAGCAATAATTAATGGAGGGGTGAAGGAGTATGAATACCCACCCCTCAAAAACTAGCCGTTTTGAACCGTTATAATGCAGTCAAGTGACCCACCGGTGGTGCTGGTGGAGCACAGGTGCAACCAATGGGGCAACAGAGACAGCACGCTGGTGCCAGGGCACCCGACTAGTGGGATCGGTGGGACCAATTGTGGGGCACCAAAGACGGCAGATCGGTGCTAGGGCGCCCGTCCAGTAGGACCAGTGGGACTAGTCGATGGGTAGAGAGAAGGATGCTAAAACGAGCATAACTTTTCACTCCCAAGCCCGATTTGAATGATCCTAGACATTCCATAAAGCTTATTTAGAGGGCTATCCAACTAGCATTGCTGTTGGGTACCCTTCACCCGTACCCAAAACCATACCCATTCTAATTGGGTAGGGTACGGATAACCATAGAAACTTTGGGCATGGGTAGGATATATGCGGGCAATACCTGCTTTAACCATACCTATCAACTTAACCATGGCCGACCTCTTGCTTGCATCCTCTGGCGAAGGAAATTTGCTGACGTTCTGGACCTCAGCGGCTTGATCTGTGACGATACCTCCACCATCGTGGGCATCGTAGGCGCGCCATCTCCCGACAGTCCCACTTGGCTCCATGGGACAAATGAAGGAGCAGATGAAGTCGGTCGTCCTAGCGAGCGCGGCCGCGGCGGAGATAGACTGGTGCGGTAGCTCGGCGGGGTGGAAGAATGATCTGTGCCTGAATGCCCCGCCGCCTTTCCTCGTGGCGCCGATGACGAAGCCAAGCACAGGCGGAGGGTGGACTGGTGGAGCGCTCGGAAGGAGGGAAGGAAGTGGCGGTCGCGGTAAGGTGGGGCTTGCAGGCGATAGAGGTCCGCGCAACATCGGCTGGCGCATCCATGCAGAGGGAGATGTCCTCTGTGACTTCATTGGGGAGGACCCTCACACAGTGAGGGTGCGACACCAGCTAGCAGCCGCAATCTCCATCGATGCTTCCACTAAGCTCCTAACCATTCTGCACCTCTCAACACTAGATGGCTCCGCCTGCCTCACCGCGCTTCAAGAAGCTTCTCTCCCTTTCGATATCTGGCCGCCAGCTGGTGTCGCATCCTCACGGCGTTGCCCCACGCTACTTTTCTGATGAGATCAACACTAGCCACCGCACGATGACAAGGGTTCTCTTCAGTTCTTGTTATCCGTTGGATTATCTATACCCGATGGGCATTATCCACTTTGTTTGGGTGTGGATTAATTGGGGATGGGTAAGCACGGGTATGGATGTTGGGTAATCCATTTTCTCCCCAATGGCATTGCTATATCCAACCCAAATAAGATCAAGCTCCAAGACAGTCAAGTGCAAATGTTGTGACAAGTGTTTCTCTCAAGTTAGTACACATGCTTGGTTAGTTTGGGTGCGGAGACTTGTTAAAAACATCAAATGTTGCATCCCTCTTGGTATTGCGACAAACCTATACTCAAGATTAAAGTATAAATCTAGTTGATCCTCTTGAGTCTTGAAGTTGGTGAACAATGTCGTCTTTGATCAATTCTAGTAGTGAGGGACAACCAAGCTGAGCTTCTTTTGAGAACAATCCTATTGAGCTGAATGTGTTGAATTTCAATATAGAAAAGCTCTTTCATAGGTAGATGGAGCACATTTGTTCATTGACCATTCAATATACTTGATCTTCATTCTTAGTAGCTGAGATATGCAATAGAGATTCTTCATGATCAGCTACTTGTCATTTGTGAAGAGTCCAATTAATATAATGACGTTCAAATGGAAGAAATAGCTTTTTATGTCACTTTACTCATTGTGATAACCAAGAATCTCAAACTCCATACAAGATAGGATTCCATGATATCCGACAATGAGACAAAGCATTCAAGAGTATCCATGACATACAATATCACTTTCGCCATGAAATACAATATATAATGAGAGCATCCAAGTCATAGTGAACATATGGGCCAAATAATAAAGCCAATATAGAGATCCAAGAGTATATCCATTAATGAGTTGATCCTTGCCCAAATATTCTTCTTCAAGATAGATGTACAATAGAGATCATTCAATCCTCAACATATGATCAATATACAGTGGAAGCCCTTGATTCTCAACACATGAGAACATTTATGCTTGATCATTAGATATATACATGAAAATGCATCCTCTCACATTAGAACACAATTGATTAACCTATGATTTTCTGTCAAACTACTCCACACAGAAGTTAGACCTTTAATTGTGTTGTCACTCAATACACCAAAACCACTAGAGAGCCTTGTTGCACTTACAATCTCCAACTTTTTGGTGATTGATGAAAACCTTTTGCTCATAACTTCTCCGTTCGAACTCCATTTTGGGCGATTCTTTCGCCAATCTTCTCCTAACGATGAGCTCTATCCATATAAACTATCTCCAACCAACTCACCCCAGCTATAAATTGACCATGAGGGATGTCACCCCATCCCCACACAATACATACTGCCCAGAGCTCCCTCTCCCTCCTACCACAAGCACTAGCTCCCATGTGCTCTGTTCGCTCCGTCTCTCGTGACGAGCCTCAAGCCCATTGTTGGTCGACCATCAGTCCACCATTCACCTTGCCAATAAGCATCTCCGTATTTTCCAAGCAACATCACATCGACTCTCTTGATAGCATGTTTTCTAGCTATCTAATGCTTGTCAAAGCTACATACTAGATATGTGGCCTAGCCAAGCTCCATCCATTATCCACCATCCTTCATGACCACTGGAATGTATTTTGTTGATGTGCTTGCTTGTTTGTGCCACTTAGCCGTCGGAGTGTTCGTGTCGTCCGATGAAGCCAGTCCCACAAGTCGACAAACAAGCCTTACAAGCTAGAGCCAGATGGTGAATCCAAAAGACCGTACCTCGAGTAGAAGTTTGAGCTGGCATGACCATGTTCGTGGTCAAGTTCTCAAACCTATACCGTGAGCTCAAGTCTGCCGCCTAGCAAAAGCAATGTCAAGTCCACTAGATCTCTTGATGCATAAATCACCTAGTTTCACAAATACAACCTAAGCCTATTTTTATGTACTGCATTATCTAATTTGCTGCCAAGGTTAAAATCCAGTCAAATGCCTACCTATGCCGTTCTAGTCATAATAACGCTTAGGAAACTATCACCCATTTTCACTACGTTTTGGTGACAATGACTTTTGAAAGGTTTTGGGAAAAGGCGTGATGATTTCAAAATGGAAAATGTTTTCGAAAATGATAAAGTGAACGACTTCGGTCGGACCACTACCTAGGGAAGGACGGTGTGGAGTCCTAGGTTTTGGGGCTCTGTTTTGATGCAGCCGGGGCCTCACGAAAGGAGGACTGATGGTGGAAAAGATACAATGATATGGAGATCTGTCCTATCTTGTTAAGGGCTGGTTTGTTGTCTCATCTCGCCTAACTCCTTATCGTACAGCCACTCGAAGCTATGTGGCAGTGCCCGGTTCGATTCCCTCATAGCTAGTCTGACAGTTACCAGATATGCGGGGTGATGCAGCGGAAGCCAAGGGTGGGGTTATTTTCAGCCCGGTAAAGGGCGGTGTGGTGGCCTTGGTTGTCCGTGGTACTTGGGCGGATGATGCTATGTGTGGATAGGCTGGGAGAGGAACCTCATGGTGCACTGATCCCATGCTATGAATCCGAACTTGTGGATAAAGTGTACACCTTTGCGCAGATTTAAAATCTTTTCAAGAAGCTGCATCCACAAACTTGGACGAGTTATGGCGTGGTTTCAACAATTAGAGTTTTTTTTTCAAAAATAGTGGTTTATAAATGGTTTGATCCAGCAGGTGATGCTGTTAGCTACGGTGGACAGGGAGTCCAGTAGCAGTTTTGAGAAAACGATTTGAAATGGATTTGTGACAACATGCTGGTTATGCCGAGATTTCCTTGACGGTCAAGTCCAAGGGTTTTGCTTTGAAAATGGAAAACCCCATTGAAACCTCCCTTGCGGGAGAGATGGAGACTTTTGAAAATAAAATGTTTTTGAAAAATTGCATTAAAACCGCTCCTCATGCAAAGTTTCCAAAACTCCACCGACTCAATGCATGTAGTGTATAGGTCCACTCCCTGTTGTGGGTGAAGCTGGACTTGCGGAGTACGAAAGTACCCACCTTGCTTTTGTTGTTGTTTTTCAGAGAAGGAGTTTGCCGCTCAGATCGTGTAAGGGTTACGCCTACACCCAACTTTGCTTGTGGTGGTTGGGCTGTTGAAATGTTTCCGCTGCGTATTATGGATTGCTTGCTGCAAGTCCTCCTATGTTGTATCTTGTTACGTGCTGTGGATCAACTCTTAAAGTTGATCGCCACGTTGCATAGGTCTATCCCATTTAGGCAGATCTGTAACTATCTGATATATAAATGTGTATACTAGCCTCATGGGACTAGTATTTGTATCACATTTGGGTCCCGTGAGGATTGGGACGCCTCACGTTACTCCTTTTTCGACGTTCCATATATCGACGGAAAGCTAAGAAGATAAGATTTCCATCCCAACTAACTCTACCTAAAAATTCTCTCAGAATTGATGGTTATCGTCGAAATAAGATGATGTCCATGACTCCGGTTCGGATTGCACAAGTAGGTCACTCGATAACGAGTGCTTCGGTTGCATATGGACTTCGTTTTGGACATTCTACGTATCGATGGAAAGCTAAAGAGATAAGTTTTCCAACACAACTAATCCCACCTAAAAAGTTGCTCGGAATTGACAAGAATAGTTGAAACAAGATGACGTCCGTGAGCCCGGCTCAGATAGGTTTAGACCGCAGAAGTATGCCACATGAAAACGGATTCCACGGTTGCATATAGACTCAGTCTTGGACGTGATAAGTTTTGAACTCAATTGATCCCACCAAAAAAATTAGCTCAGAATTGATGAGAATCATTGAAACAAGATGACATCCATGCACCCGGTTTGGATTGCAAAAATACGTCACACGAAAATGGGTGCTTAGGATACATTTGGACCCTGTTTTGGATGTTCTACTTATGGACGGAAAGTAAGGAGATAAGATTACCATCCCAACTGATCTGTCAGAATAGTTAAAATCTATCAATGTGATACAACACACACCAAATCAAAATAGATACACAAACTCTAACGCGCTACGGGTCGCGTGTAGCGCGGGAACGTGAGCGCGCGACCTCTCGCAGCTTGCTCCGCGCGACCCGGCCAGCGCGCCTCCATGGCTGTTCGGCCCATGCATGCCTCTACGGGAGTTGGGCCTTCGTTGGCTTTCAGTCGTGCCCTCCTCGCGACTTCAATTTGCACCTCGTTTTGCAACAACTCGTTGATTGTAAGTACATAGCTATTATTTTGCACGTAATTTTTTCGCTACAGATATTGCACAACTTGCTACACAAAGGTGCAGACATTGCACAACTTGTTACACAAGATATGGAAAAGATAAACTTGCTGATTTTTAAACCGTCTTTGTACATAGCTTGCTGATTTTTCCAGACATGGTTTTTTTTTGCTGTACACAAATTTGATGTAAACATTACACAACTTGCTATATAAGAAAGCTACACACAACTTACTCTAAGAAAACATAATTTTTTATTGGTTGCAGACACCTCATAAATTGTTACATAAAGGGTAACAAAACTTCTTATATTATGTGACAATTTCCAGAACTTGCTACATAATTTCACGAAATTGCCACAGAATTCAACGAAACTTGCTACCGACTTACACGAACTAACTATCGATTTTCACGAACTTGCCACAGACTTTTTTGTTTGGGTCTATGGAACCCTAAAGCCAAGGGGCGACGTTGACCGGCGTTGATGGAGGAGCCGTGAGCGAGGTTGACGCGAGGCAGTGTGGTCGTTGGGGGTGGGGGTGGCACGGCCGTCGGAGTAGGGTACGGGGCCGGGGAAGGAGGCGTGCGGGCCTAAGGATGGCAACGGGGCGGGTTCAGGGCAGGTGGAGCATCCGCGCACCCGCCCCCGAAACCTGAGGTTCAAACCCGCCCCGCCCCCGAACCATCTAGCGGGTGAAAATCTGCCCCCGCCCCCGAACCCAGTGGGGAACCGAGACCCGACTGGGAACCTGCCACCAGCAACATCCAGCAAGGAGGATCTACCTGTAGATGGCAGCGGCGGACCGGCGGTCGCAGGAGGAGGAGGAGGAGGAGGAGGAGGAGGAGGAGGAGGAGGAGGAGGCCTGGTGCAGGCAGTCGCGTGATCCGGGGAGAAGGTGTCGAGGCGGCCTAGCCGCGGCTGTCGTGGGAGCCAGGGGCGGGGAGGACCTCGCGAGCAGCGGCGGACTCGTGGCGGTGGCGGACCTCACGAGCGGCGGGAGACTCATGGCGACGGTCGGGGAGCAGGGAGGAAGCGGCCTCGTGGTGGCGGTCGCAGGAGCCAGCGGCCTCGCCAGCGGCGGCGATGGTTGTGGGAGCTTGCCAACCGGGAGGAGTAGGCTGGGCGGCGGTCATGGGAGTCCTGCCTGGATGGCGTCGCTGCACCACCGGGATGCGCGGACAGGGTTGGGGTCAGGATGCGCCGTGCGCGGCGCTGCCAGGAGGTCAGGGTTGGGATGCTAGGGTTAGGAATGGATGTATTGGGCTTGGGGCTTTTTTCTCCACTTCGTCCCCACGGATCCCCCGCGGGTGGAGAATGAAACCCGCCTTGTCTTGGGTCCCCGAACCCGTAGACCCGCGGGGAGAGGGGGAATTGGACCCGCCCCCGCCCCCGCCAGGTCCAAAACCCGCGGGGACACACCCTGAACCCACCCCACTGCCATCCCTAGCGAGGCTGAGGGATGGAGGCGCCACGGCCATGGGACGGAGGCGCCACGGTCGGATGGGGAAGGGAGGCGCGGCGGTGTTGGAGACGACGGCGCGGTCGGGAAAGGGTCGCGCCCTCAAAGCACGCGACCTTGTCGCGCCTTAGCGTGTCCCAAATTGATAACCTAGGTCCCTCTGTTCAACAAAAAATCGGTCACTCCAGTTCCGTTACTAATTTCATATATTATTTATTATAATTAAAAGGTTATAATAATGACTTTAGCTTTCGTCCGTAGGAATGCACTGGCATTATTGCTAGCAAAACATAAAAACAACAATAAAGAAAAGAAACGCCCCGACACACAAACCAAACGTCAACACAAAGAGCCTAATCCGGATGTTAACTAATGTAAAAATATAAATATACTCTTTATAATTAATTTGTGTGTCATCAGCTTAAGTTCTTGTCCCACTATTTTGGTTCTTGCCACAACTTAAGTTTGTCTAGGTGGGTTCTCTTTTGTTTCAACCATCAGTATGGGCTAACGAAGGGCTGCGGTTAATTTCGAGCGCCGTAAACTAGGAGGCCACACAAGCCCAACGAAGATGGAGGACGGCCTGGGAGGCATGACCATGAGGCACGGCACCAGGAGCTTCTGCGGTGACCGGTGAGGTAGTCGTCCGCAGGCTCATGGCCTGCGCGGCATCGAGACCACCGCTGGAAGATGCCCGCGTGCTGCCGGTCGTATCGCCATGGATCGAGGGAGAAACGAAGACGCACCACAAACGAACGTCATCGGATTTATGGTCGACGGTTGCTTGCTACGGTGTAAGATTTATAGTGGAACAATCTGACATGATGAAGCTGAGCCCGGAGTGGCGGAGTCCGAGCTCGATTCGGAGTCTCTAGCACAAGGGCAATTGAGCGTTGCACCGAATGCGAGACTCCGGAGCAGAACATGTGCAATGCGCGGTGGATGTCATGTCAACTTGGTCGATGCACAGCTGATTCAAAATTAGACTGCCACATGTCCAAGTTCGCCGAGTAGCATAACGTCGTCTGCATGCTGGACAGCACGGGTCTGCCACGGTTAAAACACAAGCCAACATCCTACCGACCAGAATCAGACCAGCACGAGCGTTAGGCCACAGATCAAAGCTCCTGAAGAACCAATGTAATAGCATGTCGTTTATTCTCCACGATTTGAGAAGAAAACGGTGTACCACTTCCACCTGACCTGAATATCACTTTTTAATGACAGGTGTAATAATAAATTTGTTTAGAAAAACAAATTACAACAATTCAGAGGGTGCCAGAGTGCAACACATAGATAAAGATTTGTGAACAACAATCAACACTTAAACACTACAAGGTACTGCGAGAGCCATCGCATAATTGGAGGAATGCTAATATTTGTCAACAACCAAGAATCTTCTAGTCTCTCCATGCTGCAGGGTTGACAGGTGGTGGCCAGGTGTTGTTTGCCTCCTGAAAAGAAGGCATCAGTAGAAGATTGAGTTAAATGAATTATTATACCCATTGAATAAATAGTATTCGACATAAAAGCATAAATGCATTATACTCTGTACCATCGTCTTTATAACTCTGTACCATCGTTTAAAAAAAGTACAATTGTTTTATAACTCTGTACCATCACAAAATGCTTTAGTTTTGACAATTAATATAAAACAGTTACATAGACTTTTAGAGAAAATTTTCTCAAAACATAGTAATGTTGGTTGCAAATTACAAATAATCATGTACGTCATTAAGTCGAAGTGTCAGCACAAGAAAATAGAACCAGTAATCGAAACAGATTGCATGAAATTATCCTTGGTACAAATTTTAGAAAGCACCAATTGAACATTGAAAACCTGATGTGCACACAATTAGGGTGGCAATCGAGCATGGTTCCTTGCTCATTCCTGTTAGGTTTGGGCACACCACACATAATCTAAATGATGAGTCCCTGCTGGTGGATATTTGAAAAAAAGGCATAAACAGATCAGTAAATACTTCACTGTCCTTTCCTTCTCCAACAGCATAAAGATTCATTATCGCAAAAAAGCTCTGCATATCTCAAAACTAAACAATCTAAAAACCCATAAATATTAAGAAATCGCAATAAAGAAACCACACAATGTGTGACAAAAAAAGGAGGGGGGAGGGGGGGGGGGCGAGCATCAGCACAGCAACAAAAGAAAAGCCATTCTAGATCAGGGAAAGAAACAGTTCCTCTACTATTAGAAGCATCGAGTTCTGGATTTAAACTTTATAAAGTCTCGAGAAAATTGAAGTTACTACGTGCCACACAATGATAGTATTAGTGTAGAACTAATGAGCAAAAATACATTCTGCGACGCAATGAAATGATTTCTTTCTAAATTTCACCTGGGCAAAGACTTTGGGGGTGAACAGTCTTGCACCATCTTTCTCAATAGTTGAAGCATACGCCTCCGTGAATGGAACGGTTTGCAATGCAACAATGTCTAGGTTTGCCTCGTTCCTTCGAAAATATGAAAGGTATTTGTCATAGTGCTGCACCATACCAATTAGTGTCATCTTACCATCAAGCTGCGTATGCAGCTTAGAGTTTAGGCTCTCGCTGCGTTGATTACTGGTTAGGCCTAAGAAACAATGCTCCACATGATACGTAGCACACCAAAGTTTCCTCATCTTATACATCTGATGCAGCCATGACTTAGAACTTACTTCATACTTTTCCAAAAATTGATCCCATTTTCTCTCAAGCTCTTCTACAGAGCAGCAATCAAATATGAACGCCCTAAAGTCTTCTTTTATTGCCTCATCATGCAAACTACATATTACGTTCTGCCCAATATACCACACACACAACTTATGATTACAGTTGGGCCATACAACTCGGATAGCTCTCTGCATTGCAAGATCTCCATCAGTGATGACAGATATGGGATGCTTTTGGTCCATGGCAAACAATGTCCGCAGCATCCACTCATATGCCTCACTAGTTTCATGTGATATAATTCCACATCCAAAAATAACCGTGCTCCTATGGTGATTCAATCCAATAAATGGCACAAAGGGCATATTATATCGATTGGTCCGGTACGTGCTGTCGAACACAACAACATCACCAAATGCTTTATAATCAATCCGAGATTGACTATCATCCTAGAACAAACCTTTCAGATGTCCCTCCCCATCCACCAAATACTTAAAGAAAAATTTAGGGTCTCTTTGTTGTATTGCCTTAAAGTGACTAATCACCGCTTCCGCATCACCCCCATCAATCATCTCCTGCTTATACTGATAGCAGAAATTATATGTGTCCCTGGATGTAAATCCAACATTATCGTATCCACTGTACTAAATTTCCAATTTATCCATGATTTGGTGTTTGCGGATCCCAGCAATTTCCATCTCCCACAATTTCTGCTTTCTGCTCGTCACTTATTCTTCTGTGGGACCGCAACAGACATGAAAGATCTTTTGGGGCCAAAGGATGGTTCTGTTCATCGATGAAATCCTTCACAAACCACTGCCCAGATTCATCGACATTTGCAATCACCAATTTCGCCTTACAGGCTTCCTTTTCCTTTCTTCCCTATTCATGTGCTTGCCTTCACGTAATCCTTCCTAGGGGTGTAATAGGATAATTATCCGGATAGTCTTTTTTCATCCATGGTGAGCAAATGGGACATATAATTTTTCATCCAAATTTATATTATTGTTTTTGGTGTTAAGATTGTTAATGTCCATAAAAAATGGATCCAAAATCTATTTTATATTTGCTAAAATGAGTTTGCAAATAATCATATTCGGATATGATAGGATACGGATACTTTTTAACCTTTTTCTATATTGGAAGAAAATAAGGCATAATTTTTTTCAGTCAATTTTATATTCTTATTTTTTTATAATGAAATTAAAATGCATAAAAAATGAGCACGAAACTCATTTTGTATCTATTTTAAAAAAATCAAATTTGTTAAGACGATTCGGACAATTCCGATATCCATTTACACCCCTAATCCTTCCCGACTACATACAAGTTTCCTCAGGCAGATCTCCTCGTTACCCTTGTCCAAATCAACATTGGATTTCTGCACACTAAAGCCCTTATGAAGTGCATATTTGTTATAAAATTGAAATCCCTCTTTCTCGCTACCAAACATCTTGCTCACAGTGTCATAATATTCCAAGATAGGCTCTGCACTTAAATTGGCCATTCCGTCATGCACATAACACCCTCTGCCCAGATGATTTAAAAAAACAATGAATATGCCATTTGTCAAATATTATTTAGGCTAATCAAATGAAATGAATCAATTGTGAGGCTAAAATTATCGAAAAGCCAAAGTGCCTAACAGTAATGGGAAGACAACTCCATTCAGTGCCGTGAACATCTCAATCTAAACTAAAAATAAGCTACGGGCATTTAGTCCAATTGGTTCGTTCTTATATGACCACTATTGATTGCCTACCGATTTGCATCTCTGCTCCATTTAAACGGAGACATTCATGCATAGCATTTTACTATTTTTGTGTGAGGTTTGGCCACGGATCATCTGAACTAACATAAATTCCTGCTACTACCATTGATCAGAACAAGAGACTGCCATCCCAGCCCACACAGGGTAACGCTCTACCAATCTACCACTTCTGAATCCAGTTATGCTAGCTACATGATTTTACTGCTAACAACAGGTTCTGTAAACGGTTTCTCACTGAATGGATTTAAGTTATTATATTCATCTCAGAAAAGCTAGGTTATGAATATATTGGTTCTTCACAAATATAAAAATGTTTGCATTAATTTGTTTACTTTTGAGATAGTTTACCTTAGCGCCTAGCTGCAGCTGGACGAACGGGTGAGCGGTCCACTGTTCTTGCTGCCCGGAGTTGCCCGCGACGCCAGGCCGTGGATCTCGCGGAACCCACGCCGCCTAGTACTGGGGCAGCGGCGCAGCCTCCCCTGCGGCAACGTCGTCCAGGATGAGGGCGGTGGTGCAGGAGGCTGATGGCGGGGCGGAAACCGCGACGTCCAACCGAGAGATCGAGTAGCGGAGAACGCCCTTGCAGCACCGGAACTCCACGGCGAAGGAGACTGGACACCAAACACCACGGGGAGGAGATCCGCCGGAGGAGGCGCGTGGGGTGGTGGGAGCCACACCGATGAGCTCCGCCGTCGGGATTCCTGGAAAGGTGGAGACGATGAGGAGGGACCGAGGGAGGACGAGAGATGGGTGAGAGATGGCGGCCTGAAATCGATCCCCTTCCGTGGAGGTAAACTGTGCAATTTCTATGTTACCCTTATGCTTTTTATTTGGTAATATAAATTCCAGACAAAAAAACCATAAGTATTAACAGTACTTATTGGTTTTTTGGAAACTTTCCAACCACATTAACAAACCTCTTGCTACAATAGCTCGAACAGCAGAGCAGACAACTCTGGATCAGTAGACACGAACTACTGCATGCCATCTCTCACAATACAACTGTCAATCAGTATAGTGATCAAGAAGGAATCTAATTAAGTCCATGAGCACCTGTAACGCGACGGTTGAATGATTGGGGTAATGAAGAGGCACATGAAAAAACGCGCCAGTTAACCACAACTGGCTAAAATATAGAGGTAGTATTTCATTTGCATGCAGTGACAAGTCTCCCCCCTATAGTACTGCACTAGTTAGTAGTAGTAGTAGATATTAGATAATATGTGGATGAGCTTGTGATGTGTTCGCCCAGGTTAGTACCAACGTACACAAGCTTGTACTACAAGAAAACAGGCACAATTTTTTTCGCAACACCATAAAAATTGTTGCATTAGAGTGATGTTATTACCTCATTTTATAAAATTGTGGCAATATGAAAAATATATTACCACAAATTATTTTATGTTGCGGTACTATTAATTATCGTTGCAAAAGGTTTGGCCTGTTGCAACGAAAATAAAACCATAGCATTAGATATGAAATATTGCCACACAATTTTTATTGATATGATTTGATAAAATTTCTGTTGCAGAAGGTGAGCCCTATTGCAACCAAAAAAACAAAACCGTTGCATCATATAAGATACGTCGTCAGCTAGTGGCGGAGTCAGAAACTTGAATTTTTCATTGATAGAGGACCAATAGTACTAATTTTTAAAATTTTATTTGAATTTGAAAATTTTTAATGCAAAATTTCTAACCATAGAGGGGCTTAGCCCCTCCTAGCCCCCATTTCTCCGCCCCTGTCGTCAGCTACCCACTCCTTTTATTTGCTCCTCCTAACCTTGGATGCGCATGCATGTCAGCATGTGCCTTGCCAGCGTACGTCAGCCACACCAAGTTTGTGCAAAGCCATATGTGAATTTGTTGAGATAATTTTTTCGTGAAAATGAAAAGAGAGACTAAGAATATAATGTATTGCCTTTTTCTTTTGGCATGCATGCATGGAACTTTTGGTGAACTTAACAACTTAACGTTGTTCCATTGCACTTGCAGCCTCTCATTCTTCACACTTACTAAAAGACAATGCCATGATACATGGACAAGCATACGTTTTTATTATTATTTACTTTTCACACGTAGTTAATAATCTTTCAAAAATAGGAGTTGTTAGTATTATTTCATTGGTTTTTATTTCTATTTCTCCCACATCAAGAAAGGTGTGGATTATTTAGTTTACACTTATTCTAAACCCTACTTATTTATTTCCTAGGACCCATTTTCCAAATAGGGTGGTGATACGAAATAATTCATGCATACCTACCTCTAGCTAATTAAAATATAAAGGTACGTATTTCATTAATTGCAGCAACAAATTAAAGTCTCCCCTATACTGTACTAGATATAATATGTGAATATAAAGTGGTGGATTAGCATGTGATGAGCTCGCCCAAATGAGCACCGTATCCTAATGGAACCAAGGAGAAAATAGAATATAAGCTCAGTTTGTCTATACACGGAGGTTATGATCCCCCACGTAACAATACATAGCCTTCTTGGTGTCGTCATGAGAAGAAATGGTGGGACAAGTTTATTCATGCCGTTCCCCTATGAAATGAAATGCCTGATTAGAGAGCGCAAGGCCGTTGCGATGCCCGTACATGCTACAACCGACGCGCATAGACTAGTGAACGAATGGGTCGGCGGCGGATCTAGGATTTAAAATTAGGGGTGCTCGTTTTCTACTTTCTCTTTCATTTTCTCCATTTCTCTTATACTTCTTCATATTTTCTTCTTTTTCTTCTTTGTTCATACATAAATATTGTATGGGTACTTGGAGGGCGGGTAGAGAGTGCTGGAGCACGCCTAGCCTCCACGCTGGATCCGCCCTTAGAATGGGTGAAAGCGACACCCACTCGTGCATGACGATGCGGCCGTTCCGTTCCGTGGACACAAGTAAGAAATAGGATCATTCGTTGCTTGATCCTACTGGTTTGTTCATATTAAGCATGGCATGCCTATCTAAATTAAACTATAAAGACAAAATTAGGTGCTTGCATTATGATCAATGAACTTGCTTTCGAAACAAGCAGGATCAGTGAATTCAAACTCCGGGTTCTGGAAATTCACCGTTTCGTTTTCTGCACAACATACAACAAGCATATGCAAAAACATAAGAAAACAGTACATCAATCATGTTCAAAATATTTTAAAACTTGTTCTAACAGAAAGAGCTCGTTGTAACGAATCCGTAAAAGAATCACCCAAAACGGACTTAAAACGAGAAAGATATGGGCATTTGAAATCAGTGGCAAAACTGCAAATAAGCGCAACTTTTCATTTTTTTCTGGAAAATGAAAAATGATGCTGTACGGTGGACTGTATTCACGGGCGCAGTGAACCGGCGGGCTTTAGCCTTGGGTCCACAGTGGATCGGGTGTACGGGCACGGGATGTTCCTGGCCATCTAATGGAGATCGGACGACGCAGGAGAGGGACCTGGCTCGAGTCGCCCAAGGCAGGCAGGACGGTGCGGCGGCGCTTCACTGGCGTTGGTGGTTCTTGCGCTACGGTGCACCGAAATGAGCGGGGTTAGGCCCAAAAGAAAGAGGAGGAGATTTCAGACCCACCCCACTAGACGACGTCGGTGAGGAGAGGCTGTGGAGGCAGGGCGATGGTGACGAGCGGCGGCAGCGATTGGAGAGGGACCGAGCAGAAACGAAGTGTTGGAAGTGACCAAAGGATGCATAGGAGGTTCTAGGACGCTTTTATAGCTCAGGGAGAAGGCAAATCAACCGGTTCACATAAAGCAAAGGGGGCAGCCACCATGGAGCTCAGTGGAGCCGATTCACGGTGTAACTGAAGAAATTAAGGAGGGGATTTGGTGGAGGACTGATGTGGGCGGCTTGGTGCGCGATTAATTGAAGAGAAACGGTCGGGGGAAGTGGAATTTGGCCTCCAATCCGGTGGAAGAGGAAAACAGGAGGCGAGCAGGCGAGCGGCTGGAGCTAGAAGAGAAACCTGACACGCAGGCCCCGCGTGGCAGCGGCAGAGGGGCACTGGGGCCACGCGTAGAGAGAGGGGGGAGGGGGCGACTGTTCGGCTAAGCGGGCTGGCGGGAGAAGGTGGGCCGACGGGTGGAAAACGAGAGAGAGAGAAAGAGGGAGGGTTGGGCCGAAAGAGACGGGGAAGTTGGGCTTCTTTTCTATTTTGTTCAAACCTTTTTCAAACAATTTTTCGAATGGAGTCTTGAATTCATTTTTCGAACGTGATTTGAATCAAAATTTTGAAATTCATTTTTCACACAATTAAACACTATGCATGAGGCAAAAATGCAATATCACATTTATTATTTAAATTTTTTTATAAAAAAATAGGGAGTTACACAAGATGAAGTCACGGGTCTAATCCATGTTGAAACCCAATTTATTCGCGAGACTGGTTCTGACTGTAGGAGTAGGGCACAAAAAACGGACTCACGTGCCACATACGAATTCTGTTTGGAGCGTTCTACGTATGGATGAAAAGATAAAGAGACAAGATTTCCAACGCAACCAGAATCACATTCAGATACACTCATTGCCGAAACAATAGGATGATCAGAATCTGCCACAATTCTACGGCAGGTTTCGGCTCATATTGGGAAGCCTTAATTATGAGGATGTGGATCAATACAAGGAATAGTCCAGATCACGTTATGTGGTCGTAGAGTCTTAGATTCATTATTTAGTTGTAATCTATTAGTTTAGAAAAGAGTTTGAGTCTATCTCTAGTCTTTCATTAAGAAACGGTTTGCCTTGAGGGTCAAGTCATGTTGACTATAAATATGTAACCAGGTGCATCATGTAATCTATCATCCAGTGATCAATACAACTCTTGGCGCATCGCCACCTCTTTATGGGGTTTACATCCTCTCTAATTAAGCGACACGCTGCTCTATCAAAGTCGTACCAGATCCATGACGAACCTTGTACTGAAGCGTTTTTTATGGCAATGTTTGGTAGTTATCTCGCATGCTATCGATCTACTTTTTTGTTTACGCTTCATGCTATAGATCGGTATCATGCGGCTACAATCCACGATATGCGCTACAAGACATGCATATGGCAACTTGAGAGATCTATATACACCTGGAACCTGCTTTACATGTCATAAATGTGTTTTTTTATATGAACTTCTTTGGAGGTTCGTTAATCTAAGGCAGCAGATCGTTGAGATCATGCTTGAAGCAAGTTTATTTATCTTCTTGTCGCCCTTTATACACATGTTATCTTTCCCGTCTACAAAAAGGCAATTGGCTTAAGTAAGCTGATCTATCTATCTGTCATGAGTCGATCCATGCGATCTGGCTTAGGATTTTACATTTATTGTTGTGTCTGTGTATATACAGGGTATTTCACCGACCATCACATTTTCTATGGCTAGAAGGTCAAACTAGATGGCACGCCCTGCATCCACCACAAACCAGACCGCCCCCTGAACCGCGGGGTCGGTCAAGCCATATCCCAGGAGAGAAGACCGCAGCAGCATCGCATCTCTCGGCTCATCGTGAGTCGGTTGCCGACTGCCTGCCACACGACTGCCTGCCGGTTTCCTACGACGGCGGAAGTTTAGAAAGTAAAATAATCATAATCATAAACTAACGTTTAGAGTAAGCTCATGTGATAATGCATGTAACATAACAAATTACATATTTCGTCTTAAGGAATGAGAAAGCGTAATAAAACAGATAACATATAACAAAAGATATTAAAACATAACAAATCTAATTTCAAACGACAATGTGAATGTTATATTCAACATACACACATATGTTGACGGTACTTAAGCACGCCAAACCTTATACTGCAGCTGACAGTTTCGGTTGTAGCCTTCCCCAAGATGAGTATCAAGGGTTTGTCAATCCATGAAAAACTAGGCTTAAACTACAATTATTCAAAAATTAATCAATTACTACTAGCTCTAATAGATCTAATAAGCTAAAGGATGAAAAACGATAATATGATCACAAACTAGATATAAAACTTGATTATAGCATAAACTAGATCAAGAATAAGAGCTTGTCAAGAAAAAACTAAGCAAGATCAAGATAAGATAATACAGATAAGGGATTAGTAAGAGATATGAGACAAACTTCTTATAAATTAAGAACCACCCTGAGCATATATCTAATGTAAAACATAGAATAAACATGATCATGAATGTCATAAACTTGCTCGAACATTTTCCTCCAACTGCTTGTCACATAAGTCAGGGGTAATTTATGAACTAGCAAGTCTAAACCATATCTAAGCATGAACATATTCAATCAACCAACTAAGTAAAAAGCTATAATAAAAAACATGTGGATATATCATCTCGGCCAAGCACATGTAGAGACAAAGCATTGCAAAAACATGGATCAAAGATCATGTATAAACAACGAACTCATAGTCAAAAGACAAATGCATTGATAAAACTCAGGGTTTATCGTAGCAAAATAAGAAGAACAAGGAATTTACTCGAGATTCATCATTAACATTGAGAACAAAGTTGTTTTATTCAATGACTTGAAGCGCCTCCTCAAAGATGAAAACGAGACTCCCTGGGGAAAGCTCGGGGGCTCGGCCGACCCGAGGCCTTCCTACCTCTTCTTGCTTCACCCTTTCACCGAGAACTCCTTATGAATGAAACTTAAAAGATTGTTTTTGAAAGTATCGCTTTGAAACACTATTTACAATGAATTGGATGACGTCTCCCCCTTGGGAGACTCTGGTTTTATATCCCGGAGGTTGCCATATACATGGAAACTAATAGGTCGATTTGAGATGGCTTCTATGATCTGTTTCCATGTATATACAATCCTCTTGAAGGTTCCCAACTTGCCAAATAAGCTCATTGTTTTAAGATGAAGCTAAAGCTTTATTCTTTCTGAAATCCAACTTTCCTTATTCTTCAGCCTCTACATATTTTGACCATAATTTCCTCATTTGGAGTCTAAATAAGGCAAACTCAAACTCTATTGTAGAGCTCGAAGAGATATAAAACTTTGGTATTCAAACTTTTTTCATTTGACGCTGTTAAGGTCTTAGAATTGGGCCCATAAGGTGATGCTATCCTGAAATCCGAGAATATCTCAAGATTTAATTAAACTTGGATTGATCTTGTGATAAATCTTTCTTATCTTCATATTCTTTGTATCCAAGCAATCCTTGTCTTCTAGAACCTTCTCAACTAATGGGCTTGGTTCTTTTCTTTTTCTTTTTTTTGACTTCAATTGCTCTTTTTTTTATTAATCAAATTATCTCCCTGGCCTTCTAACTTTATCCTTCTATGAGTAGCCTTCATAATTATTGCATTTATTCCTCAATTTTATGCAATATTTAATAAAGTGCAAAAACAAAGAGCATACTCGAATATAGGGTTAATTGTTAGTAAAATATGACTTCATCGTAAGATTAATCCCTAAAAATGCATGAAAGCATGTTAAAATAGAGCATAAATATCGTCGTTATCTTGTGCCAACAACATTCTCACACTTAGATCTTGCTAGTCTTCGAGCAAAGAGATCGATCAAAAACTCAACTGAAAGTAAGTTCTAAACTTTCACTTTTCAAACTAACCAAGCTCAGCATCATAACAATATCAAAAGTTTCTTTAGAATTAAAATGTAGGGTTTTTTATAAAAATAATCTCTATGGATCAAGAAATTACATCGGTTCTTCTTTGTCAAGCTCACACGTAGATACTCATATTTTGTGGCTATCCTATTCATTATTGCTCACCTCTTACCTCTCCCAGGTTTACATGTGGATCTCGATAAGAGCTAGCAAAGTTAAATCAACTTATTGTTCAGCTAAGATATCTCCCTGAAGATTATCCAATCACCTTGAAACTATTTGGTCATCGAAAATAGATAAAACGAAAATACTAAAACAAAGGGGTGGAAAAGAAGATATACAAAGTGGACATGTGCAATTTGTATGGTGGAAAATATGGGACAATTGAATTCCCAATAAAGCATTACACATGGTTGAAAAGAGTGGAAGTTTTTGATCAATATACTGATAGACATTAACCCAACTCTTCACTTTCCAAAATTCCGCCTCTAAATTCTCTTTTGTTTCTTTTTTCTCTTCTCTTTTCTCTCTTTTTTCTTTTCTTCATTTTCTTTTTTCTTTTTCGCCCCCTCTTTCTTTTTTTCCTTTTCAACCTCTCTACATCTTCTTTCTTCGCTCTGCCATTTGATTTGCTATATTAAGACAATTATAGAACTTTCTCTCGTGATAAGCAAATGAGCAAAAACTTCACTGTATAGGTAATGAGTGTCGAATGACGAAGAGGTTTAAATGATATGGAATTCAATAAGTCTAGTGCACCAATGTAGAACAACTAGCACTGAATATATATGTGGAGTGAGGAGCCATGGGCTCATCACGTCTCCTTATCATGGAGGCTAGATGACCAAAATTTTCAAGAGATCAAACTTTCCAAATGAATCAACTTTACCAAACTCATTTGAGATAACCAACTTATAAACTATGTATGGAACACTTGATCATAGAAGTTTTTTTCAAATAAAACAATCTAATCATCCTTCAAATCTTTTCTTAAAAAAGCTTAGCAATGCTATAAAACATCATCATTCGAATCAAAACATGGATTATGCATTACTAACCAATCTTTTAAGCACGACAAGTGGACATAAATATCATTGTTATCTTGCGCCAACAACACACAAGTGGGCATACCATGTCATGGATATCTACGTAACTAAGCTTTTCAACATGTAGTACTATACTTAATCCATATATTTTACACTAATTAGATGTTCTAATCATAAGTTTTGACGGCCACACATAAGAACCACCGAAAATTAACTACAAATGATATAAAAGAGGTGTATTTCTCACCTCAAACAATGGATCGAGGGCAGCGGGTAGAGTGGGGTGGGGTAGGACCTAAGGCTGTCGTGATGCACGAGGCACGCACGGGGCACCGGGTGGCCGAGCTGCTAGGTAGAGGAGGCGGTTGGGGCACCGGGCGGAGATGGCCCCGAGTGGAGGGGCGGCCGAGCGAAGGAAGTAGCCGACGTAGGGTGCGCGCACGGGGAGGTGGTGCTGTGAGTGTGGTGAGGTCGCGTGGGGAGACGGCATGGCGGGCGACATGGGGAGGTGGCATGGCGGTGGCGGTGGGGCGCGAGGAGCAGCCATAGGGCGTAGGGCAGGTTGTAGTGCATGCGTATGTGGGCCAAAAGTTAAGGGGGATGACCACTTAACTTTCGGCAGCCATGACGGACGCCGAAAATAGATCCGTAACTTTCGGCGGCTTCTTCAGGCCATAAAAAATAGTACACTTATTTTCGGCGGCCGCTACAGCCGCCAAAAACAACGTTCTTATTTTCGGCGGTCTATGTATGACCGCCGAAAGCTTTCACATTTCCTGTAGTGCCGGGGGAGGGTCCGATCGATTGGTGGCCATTGACGCGACGGCGTCATGCAGGACACGGGGGTGTTTAGATCCATGGGCTAATTTTTAGCCCCGTCATATCGGATGTTGAGATGATTTGTCCGGTTTTTGAAACTTTATGGTGTAAGAGAACTGTTTTTTTTCCCACTAGAGGTGTTATGTATTCAACCCACTGAACTTCTAGGGTTTATAGTATAACTTTTTTCATTTTTCAACCAAACTGGCACTGTCCCAAAAATCATGAAAGTCAACCAGAATCGTCAAAACAAGGTACCATCACAAGAGATTTTCTTTTGAGGAAGGGTTGTTGTGTCACCCCACACCATGTACGTGTCCTGCATCTATCTTTGTCTATGATGTCTTCTTTTCAGAGAGGAGATGACCAAGCGACATCCATCATTGTACATCACAATCGGGAAGCAACATGTTAGGAAAATGTGCCGATACACGGCTCGACATGCACACTAATTGTGGTTATATTATATCCCTAGCAACCCATGCATTTTGGCTAGTCATATATTATGAAGTATATATTGCTGTGAATTTGAAAACACCAAAGGTATGATGTTAAAAGATACTATGATTTTTAGGAATTAAATGATTAGGAATAAAAATGTTAGAGCCGGTAGAAAAATGGAATGGCAACTGTTCTAAGGCTGTTTTCAATGGGCTTTCTCATCCATATTCTTCAAATCTTACTCTACTCTATACGTTACATCTTCTGTATCATTTACAGTGCCGAAACAGTAATAGATTCCTCATTTTGAGCAGCGCCTTTGAAAATGGTCTAAAACGGGTGGAGTATCGGACAGGGGGTACTCACTGCATCCACCGACCATACACATGTATTGATGTGCATGAGTCCATGATTTTATATCGTCGGCAGATGCATGCATAGCCGCAGCAACGGAGACACCCCACGGATGGCCGCTGCCACAGGGCGATCTGGTAGTGACTGGACTAGCGGATTATTAGAGTTGCTGCAAAACAGTAAAATATATCCTGCAATGAGCATTGGTATATTTATTAATAGGCAGAATGGCATTTGCGCGTGAAATCAAAGTGAAAGGAAATGGGCCTCGTCAGTTGGCGCCGCACTGGCAGTTCCCAGCCCACTGATGATTGGCAATGGCGAGCTACCCCCTCTATCCTAATTCAGGGGGCGTTTGATCCCTGGCTAAAATTCAATTCATAATTAAAGTATATTATATGCTAAATTAAATCATAATGAAAATCAATAATAATTGTGAAATATTTTGAATAAGATAAATCGATCAAATTTGATGTTCAAAAATCAAACGACCTGTAAATTAGAACGGAAGGAATATCAACCAGTACTCCGTATACTACAGTGAAGGAGGAAGCTGCTTGACCAGTCATCACCACTGGACCAGGGTAGTGCAGCCGGCCGAACCCAGGTCGATGGGAGGCACGGCACGATGCACTCATCACTGATCGGGTGGCATGGCAACAGCCAGTGTGCTGGTAGCCTGGTACCAAACAACGAACTGGGGTGCTACTGCGACTATTTGTAATACGTTACGTAGTACTTGTCCACTAGACCAGTGGGTGGCACGGGCTACAACTGCATAGAGGTTAGAGGAGGGACAGCCGGACAGGACACGAGCATGGGCGTGGGACTCCCAGGGCCAGCGAATTGAAGCGAGGACGGGCGTTTCCATTTCCTTCCATACTGGATGATAGTTGAGAACTTGCGTTTGATTATTTACTCTGTTAATATAATATAAATATTAAAGAGTAAAATACACGTCAGGTTCATAAACTTATTTCGCATTTTCATTCAGGTCCATGTTCTTTCAAATTGGATATCTAGGTTTCTAAATTTATTCCGCATTCCCATCTAGGTATATACTCTTCTAAAATGCACATTAAGGTCCATTAACTAATCCTACTGCTATGCCGCGATCCAAACAATGCCAGTTGGGTTTATTTCGCCTACGTGGACATGCTACCAGGCCCAGCTGGCCGCTGGGTGCACCACACGCCGCTGGCGGCCCCACGCGCTCCTGCTCACCCCTTCCCGGTGTGGCCGTCGCCTCCATCGCATGCCCATGCCTGCTTACCGTGCCGCCACTGGCCCCGCGTGTCGCTGCCTCTGCCTAGAGCACCCGTGCTCGCCGCCGGCCCCGCACGCCCCTCCCCAGCTCGCCCGTGTGGCTGCCGCCACCGCCGGCCTCATCTGCTCGCCCCACCACTACCGCCCCAGTGCGCCCGTGTCCACACACACGAGCATGCGAAGA